>OY253754.1:17697820-18897820 GCA_958009045.1 Oxytorus armatus
TATTAAATAGTATATATATTATATGCGGGCGGTGGATTTTCTCTGCCGTCACAAAGCATCTAAAATGCTTGTATATTTCATATACGACGCGCCGGAGCACCGTCCCTTCGTGTCATGAGTCCCTCCCGAACGAACACAGCAGGGCCTAGCATTAGCGTACCGTGCAATGTCTAAATTCTTTTGTATTGTTTTCTCTCCCAATTCATGAGCCTACGTAATCGCCACCGAGAGCGTCGAATTTCGTTCACGAGACCGTTTACCCCCTTACCGTCGCCCACGACCAGCCTAACACCTCAAGGAACCAATGCCTGCGCGCTGTCATGCCTGGAATGATTTTTACTGCCTCAGACTCATTATCGAGAAAGAGCGACGCACTCTCAATCAAAGGAAATTCCAAGGCTTATCACCATCATCGTCCTCGATGCAACTTATGCATTCTCTCATGGACCAGCAGTACGTCACGTGACGTCAAACATTGGGTTATCGGCCTATCTCGCGCCAAACAACGTTCACCACGTGTTAGCCGTCGAAATTTAAAGAAACGCGCAACGGCCCGAAATTATGCCGAGTCATTATTGTAATTGAGAGGTGGGGATGATAGCGGTAAGGACAGCGAACGCAAGACGCATCTCTGGGACTCTAGAGTGTGTTGTTAATGGGGAAAGACGTAGCTCCGTGGCGTGGATAATTACTATTGCTCAAGAAAGGGACGCTACCGAATATATCAAACTACGGGACGGTCGAAAGCCCCGGTCCCGTACTGCAGAAAACTAACCGTTAGGACTGTCATTTCGCTTAATTTTTGTCGCGTAGCTTGGGAAAGGGTTTGGAATTTTGAGTCGAGCAATTGTAGCGATATTGTTGCGACGGTACGTTCACGCGCGGCGCCATAGAAGTCTTGGTCTGCGAGTTCCATCTTTCGCGTTACCGTTAACTTGGTATTTAGCAGAATCGCCGAGAGGGATTCACTTATCATTATACGCGCGTGGATCCATAGATTTATGTTCGTGGCAGTTTTGTCTGTTGCTCGGCCCGCGATTAATTTTGTGAGTTCTGGAATCGATTGTCGAAGATTGAAAATTCGCATTGTTCGCGAGAGCGCGTAGCTGCGAAAACGGATACTGTTGTCTGCCATGTTGGCTATGACTGTCGGTCGGTTTTCTTTCGTTAGGCGTGGCCGAGTATATTAGAAGTAACGTAATTAGTGTGAACTAGTGAATGAGTGTTTGCTCTGTATCGAATCGTGAACCAACCGAAGCTGTGAAATAGTAAATTAAGGATTGTGTTTGTTTTTGGAACTTTGCCGAGATTTCCATTTATTGTTCTCGGCGACCTTCTGTGCCCGGCGTATTAATTTTCATTAAAAGAAATTGTGTTCATTCCGGGAGAACAGTGTTACCGTGTTTTGAGTAAAGACCCTTTGAATCCCGCCCCTTTAGCATCGAACGAGGCTGCGGCTTAGCGGGGAAAGGATCTCGTAAATTCGTTGTCGGGAAAAATTCATTTTTGTCGTGAGAACTTCTCTCTCACGACTGGCGGCCAACCGACATAGGGTTCGCGAGTATTTTGTGCGTCGATCGTCCATCGCCGGGAATCGGCGTCACAATATATATATATATATATATATATATATATATATATATTGTGACACAACGTCACAACATATACAAATTGCACTCGCAATGTGGCATTGGGCCGTTGAAGAGAATAAGGAAAATATATAAGAAGACGTCGAAGCTGCGGTAGAAGGCAACGGGGAGCAGACGCGAATTCCGGGTGTATAGGTAACAGGGGCAGAGGGGTACGGGCAAGATGGAAGCAAAGGAAGAACGGAAAAGTAGAGAAAGAAGAACGAGGACCGGACAACGTACCCGTGGCACGATGACAATGCGATCCCGGATCTGATACGAAGTTCCCGTTGGTCTCGCTATACACTCGCGGGCTTTCCTGTATTCTTCTTTCGTTTCTACCGTACTTCTATTGATCCTGTTGTTGCGATCCTGCCTCTCGCGGAATGAGCGTCTGGTTCATTGCGACCAGCCACGAGTATAGTTGTTGGTCATCTCGCCGTTAAGCCGATCAATGATATCTTATCCAAGACAGGCAGAGCGCCCGTAAATACCACATTAAAAAAGAGAATAAACATTCAAATTCCTTCCGTGTTTTTCGCTTTTTGCGATTTTTTCAAGTACCGAATTTCTCTGACTCTCGATTGCGGCTGTTCCGTTCACTGTTTCGACGATCGGACAGTGAGCAGAAAGGCGTTACCCCCTGTCCGCCTTGACCCTACCTTGTGACAACGAGAATCTCAACAGTTTCGACACCGAGCAATTAAAAAACGGAAGTTTTTTTACGGAACGCTTGCTCTTGTACTCCGATGTGGCCAAATAACTATAATATTAAGACCCTTTTACTGATAAAAGATTTAACGTCACTTTTCCCGTCTATACCGTCGGCACTTTTCCCACGTATATTTACGGTAGACCGCCCCTGGATCTCTCGCGAGGTCTTTCCGCAACAATCTTTTTCACGCCCTTTAACGCGAAAAATAAAGGCACATGTACGAATCTCTATATATTTATATAGATCGTTTGTATGATATTCTTGCCACCTTACAAACACGAGTCGTATATTCGGCTCAAATACTCCCATCATTCTTAACTCCCGTATCGTACAATTGCCTCCGTGCCCAACTTCCATGCCGTTCAACCGCACCCGCGCTGCTACAGTTTCGGCAGACCCGAAATTGCGATCGAACGAATTATCAAAATTGAAGCAGCGCGGACCCGTTCGAACGCCATGGGAGTTGGGCACGGAACGGGAGTTGAGAATGATGGAAGTTGTACATGGGACTTGAACATCGTACGCCAGAGACCGTCCTCACCGGATCCACTCGGCGAGCTCTCGGGAGATAATCTCTTTTCCCAAACGACCACGTAAGAAAGGTAAGCTGCTCTTGATAATAAATCTACCCTTTGCTCTTTCCAACTCACTCCCTCAAACTTTCTTTTCTCTCTCGCTCTAAAATGACAAAGCTTTTCGAGTCTAATGTGTACCGCGGCGTCTGAGCTCAAAAAGAAATACAGTGAAATATATATGTGTGCGTGTGCATCGCCGCCTGGGTACGCGCGAGGGATGTATCCGTGCGATGCCGATGTGTAAACGCTGGCCACACACCGAACGTGTATGTGCCATCTACTCCTACGGGATAACAGCGACAGAGACGGAAAGAGATATTGGAACTACCAGAGAGAAAAAGTGAAAGTCTGTGAGAAAGATCGATGGAATACGAGAGCGTATACTATTAGTCTTCGTACCTGTTCTATATTTTTTATCTTCCTTCGCGAAGGTGAATGAAATGATCGTACAGTTTTTTTCCAAAGTACTTAAAATGGTCTGAAAAGTGCGAAAATGGAGTTTAGAAAAAAATGACCAGGCAAAAAGACACAGGCAATTCTTTAAGCAACATCTTACAAAATGATGTTTCAAGAACGAAATGCCGATATGCATATCGTATCAACGCGCATACGTAAGATGTATTTCAGCTACCTTCCGAAATTCACCGTTGTCGATTCATATTCTTCCTATATCATATAAACATATCTCCGCCGCTGCCACTGTGTACCAGAGTTGAGGAGGTCAGGGGTGTACCAAGTCGAGGTCAGAGATGTGCAAAGTTGCGGTCCGGGGTACACAAAGTTGTGATCAGGGGTATACAAAAGTTGTGGTCAGGGGGTGCACGAGAGTTGAGGGGGTCAGGGGTGTACAAGAGTTAGCGAGAGTGAGTGGGGCCGAGTAAGCTGCGTGAGGGGATCGATCGGGGGCGGAATGGCTGGGGGAGGGGATCGTGCGGGGGCGGGCGGTCAAATGAGAGAGCTCGCTGCGGGGGTCGGCGCACAAGGCGTACAGTGGGGCGAAGCCCCCTAGTAGTATTATGAAAATTCCATTTCTAAGGTCCATTAGAAATGACAGAACGAACGAGGCCTTCGAACTTTTCTATTGATCATGATCGATAATCCGACCGGAAGGATAAACGTATGAACTCACCTGCTATTGATCCTCTTTCGAAAGGTATTTTTAGAGGTCGATATCTACACTTTTAGAGAGTGAGAAAACAATATACCGTAACGACGGAACAGGGTTATCCTTTGCGAGATTTCTGCAGCGGGCCATAAATCTGCCAGGTGGCTCTGGCGAGGCGTTTCCGCGTCAACGGACTCTCGCTCGGACGCTCATAAGGTCCTCATCGTTATTCGCACCGACAGATACGGATCTATACTTTTTGGAGTACGGCCATGCTCGTTAGAGGTCGTCAGAGAGACGAACAGACGAGTGCGTAGAGCCCCCATTCTCCCCGCAACGGGAATTGGCGTTGTAGGTTCGATCGCAATGTTTCAATACAACACACCAAAAAATGAACCACCGATTGTACGACTGCGGTATGTATGTACGCGCGTATACGGTACGTTGTACGAACGTATCGGTTATACAGGATTTCGCTAACACGGCCCGTTCTACTCGATCATTCGACCCTGCATGTTCTCCGTCAATTGATAATGTAACGAGAGTGCGGGAAAGCATTAGCTAATTTAGCAAACCGGGCGTGACTCTCTGCCGCACAGGAGCTTTCGGACAGATAGTATGTACGTTCGCGTACGAGAATGCTGCATTTCGTCGACGCTCTGATTTACGCGTCCCGGGAGCTCCTCACGGCCTTGAAGGTCCGTACACACTCAATTCGACTACGGCCCTCTCCCCAAACACACCCGAATACACGGGTATCGAAACCCCCACGGCGCTCGAGAACCCGAAGATGTATTGTATGTACCGGCAACTAAAAGCGTGCTTGTTGCCATAACGCTTGGGCCGAATCGAGTGAGATGAATCTCTCCCTTGCCGAAACATCCTTCCGCTTCTCCCTGGATACCGTGACTCTTCGGGCCTCAAGCTTTCTCACTCTCTCTCGTCTCGTTGGATGAAACACTCCGTTTTCATTCTCCACACACATGCCATTGGCATTATATATATAGGGGAGAGTTTTTGTGTCACGCTGTGTGACGATGTTTTCAATGTTATTGGCCACTTAAATAAAATAGAAATATTATTATAAATAGAGACGCAATCGAGAACCGCAGAGGTCATTTTTTCCGACTCATTATTATTTGTTCTGATTATTTTTCTGTTGGGCCATCGGTCAAAAGCGTTACCGTATGACATCGACTGAGGTCAGGGATTAATAAGAATGCAACGTCTAACCGTAGAATTTTTCGATTCATTGCACGAACATTTCCTTCGCCGCATCCACTTCCATTTTACCAGCAGAACCGTTATGATTCATTGTGCATACATCATCGTGATGACTCTTCCAAGTTTCATATCCCACTGTGTCAGACTTATTTTTCCATACATTGCACGATTGGCAAAAACTTGACTTCACTACTATGTCAATGACTTTATTGGAATATATTCCAATGAGCGTAGTGATGCCAAATAGTGAAGAGAAGCCTTTTTTTACACGTTTTGTCCCCGGACACAGTCAATTCCGACGGAGGATTACCTTGCTTAGCATTTTCTTCGTTCTCTCCCTCGGCTGCTTTTTTCGTTACGATGTTATAGGCCCCTTAACTCGCGTTATAGATATTTTCCAGACATGCGTAATATGTACTTCGACTAAGTCCTTGACAAATATCCATTAAGCCACAAAATAGAATGATCCTTTTATACCAATGCCTAAGAGTCGCATGGTAAAAACTATTCGACGGTTTATTTCAAAAACCTTATCAATCAGAGGACATGAGTTTATCTAATTTACACCCCAATTGCACTTCACGGCTATTTTGAAGCCCAATCCACGAAGACTTGCTTCACTAAAAGTTATATCTTCTTTACACGTCTCACACATGAGAAGTGCACTGATAGATGAGAGGACTGAAAAAAAGCTGAGAATACTATAACTGTGTTTTCTGTTTATACAGAAGTCGTCGTCTGCAGTATCTTTCAATTTTTTCGCTGACGTACTGGTATGCTCAGTATCAGCTTCGAAACTGTATCGATTTCCTTGAAATTTTTTTTTTTTTCTGTATCGCTTACGTGCACGGCCACCTCGCTTGCCGTTTCGATCCATTTTTTGAAACACTCACGTCTACTTTGTTTAGAGCTCAAAAGTATACTGACTATTTGTAAGGATACCTTGGGTATTTCACTGCAAGGGGGGCAAGGGACAGGGAAATTCCCCAAGCCGGTATACAATGTACACAACGGTCGAGAGACTACGGTCGAGGGAAGACTACCTGCCGCGCCCCAACGTACCGCAGCCTTTAAGCCTCTGTAACTATGGGAGTTCTACGAATTTCAAATGAATATTTTTGAGAAACATTCTCAAAGCCCCAAATTATAAGAAAATGCAAAAAAAAATCGAATTTTTGAAGTTTCTAGACGGTAATACCCCCTTAACAAGCTGTCGAGACACTTTAAAAGTACGAGCAACTTCTGTCTCCTTCAGTCCTTGTTTAGTGCATTTATAACGGCTTTTTTAAGTCACTAGAATATAGCTTACATTTCGGCATATTGAAATAACAGAATTAAGTAAATATAAGTACAAATCAAAACTGTGGAGTAACTGACGTCTGTGAATTCTCAAAGCTTACTACGTGTCAAAATTTTGAGATCACGTTGACATACGTTCCTTCGGCGACGCGGAATGTAAACAAACAAGATTAAATTTGACGCGTTCAATTAATCGTAGTTACTGCTTTCCACTATACTCAAAACATTTTCTGAAACAGTTTTATTTTGAATGAAATAATAATGAATTGTATGTTCTCAAGGTATTTTTGAGCTACTGTATATAAAAATGGATGTTGGTATATATCGGTTTGAGCTTCATAGACTTCGACACCGTTTGACCGATCGCGGTGAAAATTGGCACATATATGTATTTTTTCGTGGAGAAGGTTTTTATGCTATCGAATTTGTTGTAACTCGCCAGTAGATAGCGCTGCAGCACATCAACTTCTATATCGTTCAACCCATCGCCATGAAAATTGATATACATAGGTATTTGAGCACGGAGAATATTTTCGCGCTATATCCACTTTGTTGTAACTCGGCATCATATCGAAGACAAATCAGAATAATTTGTGACTTTTTAGTGTCCTCAATCGGAATAACAAACCAGGCTGGATAACGTCTGCTGGGTTTTGCTAGTTAATCTATAAAAAAAGAACTATAAAAAATGTACCATACGTATGTACATAAAAAGATCTTACTTCATATCTCTTCTAATATAGAAAAAAATGAGTGTGCTGTAGACCACACAACTGAAGTAAAACTTTTTTCGCTATATACAGATATATACATATTTACAAGTAAAGTATTTTTTTTTATATTCATGGGTTTTCATTGATGAATCAATATTTCAGATACATTTTTTTTTTATTCATTATTTTCATTTTCGGATACATCAGTAATTACAGTAGTTGCTTGTAAGAGTGAGACAATAGGTTTATGGTAAGAGAAATAAGAAACAAATATTCTTGAAATTTTTGAAAGCATATTTGAAAGATATCTAGAGAAAACTGCGTCGATTGTTGTTCCATGTCTTGTGGTAGGCTCAATTGGATTATCATTAATTTGTAATTCTAATTTATCTTGGTGGAATTGTATCAAAAGTTGTCCATCGTTGGACGAGAAATTAATATTGAAATCTCCTGCTAAAATCAGTGGCAACATATGATAGTTTTCACCTAATTCTTCTGAGCCTACTCGACCGTAAACAAGTAGTCTTCTATATAGAAATTTAATGATATTTTGAACGGTATTATTGTTGGATTTTAAGAAAGAAATCCTATGCAAAAAGGTTAATCTCGCTAGAGAGAATTTTTCTCTATAGCGTTTACAACTGTATTTTCTTGTTTATGACGGGTTTTTTTCTGGTCCTTGTAGAGAGTCATCAAGTGCATGCACATGTGCGGCCGTTCAGGCGGTCGGCTCGGTTTACGACGCCGGTTGGACGGTTGTGCGTGGACTAAGAAGTATATGGAGTAAAGGACAAAGAGAGCCTGATTACTTTAGAGGTCCAGAGGACTGGTCCCTTGTCTTTTTAGTTTAGTCTTCGTTTGACGGAGCAAGAGTACAGAGCTTGATGCATCTTCCGAGTGTTATCACAATAAAGAAGTAAAAGTAGCATTAATTCACCGATTGTAATTATTTATCCACCCTATATCTCAATAATTATTGGGTGAAATGTAAACAACTATCATTGCTGCATATGACGCTACGACGCCAGCAACAATTATGAAATACGCGCTTACCTTCGTGATTCATTATCAGTAGATTGGGTCACACTAGCTTCAAAATCTTGTCTTGAATACATTGCCACACACTTTGTTTGCACAATTTCCCCGCATAATTTTTTTTTTTTTGGTTGATGGTTCTGAACAAAATATTGATTTATAAAATTGTTCAAGAACGAAATGAAATCACGAAATAACCAAAAAATCACCGTTCGTCTAACGCTAGTGAACTCACTCACGCATTACTGAGATATATTTCATGAACAGGCAATGAGAAAAAGAGAGAAAGAAAACATGCGCGCGCAATTCTTTCTTCCACTTGCTCCTATAGGGCTTCCATCAACGTTTGTGTAATGTAGGCTAACTCACTAACCCTACGTAATGGGCAATGAGAGAAAGAGAGAAAGAAAATGTGCGCGCGCACCGCGTGTATTAGGTATACGAAACATAACTCTCTCTCTTTCTGTCTTTACCAACGTATATCTCCCTCTCAACTTCCGTTTGCCTCGCCCGATCACAGTTTTCGTAACGCTCCCGTCACGCTTTCGCCAGTTTACTCCCCAAGCCCAGCGTGCGTATAGAAGTTTTACTTCGAAAACTTACTACTTAAAAAACTTTTCTTAATACGGACGTCTTAGGTACACCATATCGTATTTGCCATGAACACAGGGAAACGTCGGAAAACCTGTGTCGATACGGACGGCTCTGTTTTGACTGAATTTCAGTTGTATTTACTGCATCAGAAATTCAATAAAACTACCTCCCGTTGAACAGTCGTCGCATCAGTCGGTGGACGGCGAAGCAGTCATCCATTCAAGTAGTGACCGCGGCCAAAGCTGCTTAGGTCGTCAGCCAGTGTTGTCGGTTATTGAACATCTTGTTATATATTAACTCGTCAACTGCGACACGATTGCGATTATTATTCACATTTTAGTTTTAATTGTAGCAGGAAATGATTTCTTAAATTGAAAATCAAACAACCAGCTGACAGCTGCTCCACGTGCTCCCCCCCCCCGTCTCGCCGCGTTCCTTCCTCCCTCTTTCTCTCTCGCACAGTCATGGCCGCCGGCGCCGCGCCGACTCGACCGATGATGTAGATGTTGATGGGAGCGCGGGGGAGTGCGTACGCGCAGTACGACCGCGCAGGGTCATAGCGACGAGAGAGGACGGGAACCATCGCTAATGTCATATATATATATATATATATGGATTTTCTATAAAGGGGCGTATCAGCTATGATGTCCGTAACACATACCCCCCTTTGCGTGTGAGCTATCGACGACTGGAGAATTGGTAAAGTCGCGAGAAACATCATAGCATATTACGAGATTCCACGAATGCACAGGAGGATCTGAATGAATCCAGATGCATTCGATAGACAAAAATAACATTGTATTACAGAAGTATCGTCAGATTTTTCATTACTCGACGTGTTTCCGCGTGAAGTCGATTAGAAGGTTGAATATTGTCATTATTTGGCCATCTTAGTGTCCAGAGATCAGCGGTAGGCAGCCATAAAAGCTCTTTTTTAATTACTTGGCGTCAGGACGCTTCCGTATCTCTTGAAGAATATTGTGATTATTAGGCCATCTTAATGTATAAAGACAAACGGTAGGCGTATTTAGAACTTTTTTTAAATTACTCGGCGGCAAGACGCTGCCGCGTCTCTAGATACGCCACGATTTTTCTCGCAAATCTACGAATTCTTCAGTCGCTGTGGCTAGCTTATGCGCAAAGGGATGTACGGCCTACACGGCCCTTCACAGAAAATCGATATATATATATATATATATATATATCACCTATGTCCGAACCGAACTCGACTCTCGTCGCTACTACAATGCGCGATATCGTTGCGCGTACGCGCTCTCCCCGAACCCGCGCCGGCGTCGTAACGCTACGGCGAAAGAGAGAGAGAAACAGAAAACACGTGGTCAGCTGGTTACTATACGCTATGCGGCGAAAGCGTCGGTTGATTTTTTAATTTTTAAAATCATCTCGTGCTAAATATAAAAGTGATAATACCCGTAATAATTGTAATAGCATATCGACAGGAACAGAAAGGCTAAAAAAACGATGACGGTAGAAATTTTAGATATTTTTCAATAAATTCAAAGTCCCTTGGGGTAGTTCGGAGGTGAAGGCGAGATTTTCATAACAGACCGTTAAAACGAAGAAAATGAGACCCGAGCGAAGTCTACGATAAAAAACATGACAGTTATATCTGCCCAAAGATGAAATTTAGTTCGATGCAAATATCTTCAGAGGCATAAAAATAGTAGGACATTTAAACGCAGTCCGAATGAATTTAAAAGATCGTGGCACGCGTCGTTTTTCGCAATGACTTTCAGGCCTTCTTGAGACGGGGTAGTCTAAAACTTGACGGAAGCTCAAATGTTTGCCGTATGGGGCCCGGAACATTATCAAACGCAGCAGTCGTAATCACTCCGTAGGTCAAAGAGTTTCCAACTAGAGAATGATTGAATAACCTCAGTGGGACATGCTAGATGGTACGCTTGGCAGGATCGCGGTTCTACAGTTTCCAACTGTACACCTACCCAACTGTCACGACAAAACTGACACGAGCATACGAATATTTCGCAATATTGTCACGACAAAACTGTTCCCGAACAAAACTCTCACCATTAAAACTGTCACCACTCGACTCTCCCCGGTCTCTATTGGACACGTACAGAATCTTCACGAACAAAACTATCACCGTCTAAACTGTCACGGTCTAAACCGTCACCATCTAAACTGTCACCGTCTGAATTGTCACCGTCTAAACAATCACCGTTTAATCTATCACCGTTCAAACTGTCACCGCTTAAATTGTCACCGCAGCAACTGTAACCGCGGCAATTGTCACCGGCAAAACTGTCACGGGCAAAACTGTACACGGCACCAAGCGTCACCGCTTAACGCGAGATTTACCCAACTCACACTCGTAGACGCTCTACCCGTAGGTAAGAGCGCTCGGGCTGTTTCACCAAACGCGGCGCAATAGCGCGCGATATTTCGTGCGCGAACTTACTTGTGCTCAGCGATCGGTAATAGCGGACACGCACGAAATATCGCGCGCTATTGCGCCGCGTTTGGTGAAGCAGCCCGAGTTATCTACTAGTTCAGCTTATACCCGTGTGAGTTAGTTACATCTCGCCTTGGCGCGGTGACAGTTTTGCCGGTGACAGTTATGTGCGGTGACGGTAGGACCGGTGACGGTTGGTGCAGAATACAGTAGACGCCCTGACAGTGTAGACGGGGACTATTCTGCTGCGTTACAGTTGCGCAGAATATAGTTGAGACCGTGACAGTTTAGACGGTGATGGTTTTGTTCGTGAAGATTTCTGCACGTGTCGAATAGAGATTCAGGAGAGTTGAGTGGTGACAGTTTTAATGGTGAGAGTTTTGTTCGGGAACAGTTTTGTCGTGACAATGTTGCGAAATATTCGTATGCTCGTGTCAGTTTGGTCGTGACAGTTGGGTAGGTGTACAGTTGGGATCTGTAGAATCGCGGTCCTGCCGCAGCAGTCGTAAACACTCCGTAGGTCAAAGAGTTTCTAACTAGAGAATGATTGAGTAACCTCAGTGGGACATGCCAGACGCTTGATTGTTTCAACAAATTCACGATATTATGCAAAAACAAGTTCAATGCCGAACACCATTTTGGTTCATATTGGAATAAAATCTACAATGGCCGCAAAATATCCAGTTGCGCGGGGCATTCCCGACAAATTTCTACTCGTGTAGCGTCAATCGAACTGACCTTAAAATAATTCTAATATAATAATATCCTCTAGGAAAATGCTATTCGTTCCGAGGGTCTAGCTTCGAACAACGTCGGGCCGTGGTAAACATTTGTGTGCGAACTGCCGGTAATAACCGACCGAGCACAACATCGGCACAAAAGCTCCCGTGCCTATTTTTCCAAGCGTTCGTGTAGCGCACGCTAAGTATTCGGCCAACGAGGTCACGTGACTCGTTGTTCCGTTTCCATTGATTATACCAATAAGTATCGGCGTCTCCTTTTCATCGTCCGACAACTTTACCGTGGAACGTGCTTCTTCTTTACCTATACCCAATACTACTCGGACTGCCGCAACTGACCCACATTGCGAAGCATAACATTAGATGAGTAAAATAGACGATAGCGTATATATCAGTCTGTACTGCATAAATATCTCGCCGCCGTGTAAAGAGTGGGGGGGAGGGGAGGCGGGTTAAAATGAACCACTTATTTGTTTGGGTTTATTTAGGTTGGATATATATATATATATGCATTTCCACGTATATGTGCACCATTGTCCGTGCACTATACGGATCGATATCTCAAGAGCTTTATTTATATCCGAGTCTGCCGTGCAACCTTTAGCGAAATATACTCGTGCAAAAGTTTACGGAGCTATGAGATCTATATCAGCATACATCATATACCGTACATGATTGTTTCCAACGCACATTTTATCAATAAATAGCGCAAAGGTATAAGTAAAATCGGTTTGATAATCTTTGGCCGGTTTCTTTTGTAGAATCCGTTGTGTATCCGTATGAATAAAATAATCGAAGACGGAATGTGCGGTATAAGAAAAAATGTTTACACTCCCGACCATAAAACGTCGCGGAAGTGATGAAATAGAATGCCAACAAAAAATTATAAAAGGGTGAAACGGTTCATAATATAACGATTAAACTTGTGCTATAATTATCATAACAATTAACAAATCATTTTCACTACAGTCGGAGAACGGATTGCGATCAAACAATATTTGCTTCTACGATGGTGACAACCGAGAAGCAAATCCGAGACCGGCTGTATTGGCACAAGTTTTACCGAACATTTTCCCATGCTCATGGCAGAAATGGAACGTTGAATGCAATACAATGGGAGGGGAACGTTACGAGTCTTCACTCGCACACGATGGACGAAAGGCAAAAAAAATTATTTTCAACATTCCATTCTATCACTATATTGGGACATTTTGAAGTTGTTTTTTTTTGTTTTACATTTTGATTGACCTCTTGCTGAACCGATAAATGTCACAAAAGTGCCTGACCGAAGATACGTCAAACCGATTATGTCGCAAAATATTTTATTTAAAATCTCGTATTTATTTATGGCGTGATTCCGAAGATCCAGACGAGTAGCTCATCACTTTTGAGGTCGAATCAATTGCTCCATACTCGGTACTTCTCGGTATCCAAGTTGATCTCTACATAGGATTTGGGTAAACGCTTTATAGCGTTCGATGTCCAGCTCGATCGCTCCATAGTTCTTAATGCTAGTTATATCGCACCATAGTTGTCGATATGTAAAAATAATCCTAAATAGTTTCATCCGTTAGTACGAGCTGTCTCGTCACAGCGGTTGTAATTACGTGGGCGGAAGAACGACACCGCAGGGATAAAGCGGACGAACACAATTGGATTGTATAAAAGTGAAAAATCGTATCTACATTATTATTTTGTAGAACGTACGATCAAACAAAATCATCACTTCAGGGGTTTCAATGATGTGACGAAATAGATGATCGAGTGATTTAAACTTTATATCCTGCGGTATTTCATCTCACTCGCGTAATAAAAAAACTTAAATTACATATGTGAAAAGCTGATCAGAGATAGGTGGAAGTTGAAGCGAGCGCGTTGCTTCCATCTGTTCGAAATGTGAATGAAAAAATCATTGGATTCGTAATCAGCGCGCGATTTCGTATCGAACAAGATCGCAACAACCCGCCGAGGACGAAAAAACATTGTTTCCCTAGGATGAAGAATCATCGAATGTGATATTTATAACGTAAAGAGTAACCCCGGTGTGTACTTGATGGGTATGCCGAGGGTTTTCAGGGTTCAATTAGTAATAATTTTTTTAGTACGAGTTAGCCGAGAAGTTGTCGCGTTCGTGAACTAGTGTTAAATAAAAAGTAATGGATACGAGTAACAGAAACGAGAATGAGGAGTAGCGTCACCCGCAAAATATATATCCGGTGTGTATAGACGTATGGGGTGATGTGTGTACGTGTATATGGAGGAATCGGATGACCGAGCACGAGGGGATCGCACCGGGACTGCCTCGGATTGCGTCCAAGATCCATAACGAGAAAGAGTGAAATATTGTTCCTGATTGGCAATACCGGTCCCGCGATGTGTGCGTTTCAACGTACATATAGACACACATCTGTCGATTCGTCGATTCGTATGTATGTGCTTTGGTACATTTCCAATGAAGAAAAAGGGGGACAGTGAAAGGATGGAAACTGAAGCTACTCGCGGCCCGAAGACACCCCGCTGTTCATCGTATCCTTTTATGTTGGCCGCTCTATCCGCGGGAGGTGCGACTCGACTTCCCACTCTACACCGTTCTACGTACAACGAAGCCCGCAACGCATGCCCACGCAATATATAAACGTATATTTGTACGTACCGTAGTGGCGTACGAAGTTGGGTCGGATTTGTTTTTTGCGGATTTCGGCTATTACCGTATGATTTTTCGGATTTGAACGAAGGACATTCGAGGAAATTTAATGATCTTTCGGACGAGCGAAAGTTTTATCTGGATCGATGGACAATTGGCTGATTACGAGAGGATTTTGTGAATCGGTGCGGATCAGGGTTTTACGAATATTGGGCTAATTGATATTGTCCGCTACCAAACCTCTCAATCCCCTATATCCCATGTTAAAGGGAGTCTCGCGGCGTTAAAAAAAACGCCCGTTAACACCTCGATCGAACGACTGTAGGAGGGGCTATGCATCCAGGAAGTTAAAATTATTTATTGACGATGGCGCTGAAACCTCTCGATCGTCTCCATCAAAATTTGTAACGGTGTCTTATTAACGTGAGTTCTGCGACTTATGATTGCGACAATTGTGTTCGTAGATGAGGTGTACGATTTTTTTTTTTCAATGAAACACTCTGACACCAGAGTTATATATTGGTCAATTCTGAAGAAGAAGTTTAATAGCTTCAAATGTGCGGTCATTCGTTAAAAAATAACAAAGAATTCGCGCACCATTGGGGAGTAGAGGAGCCTGTATGCAGTGCTGTATAGCAGCGCTTTATAGCAGCGCTGTATAGCAACGCTTTATAGCAGCGCTGTATAGCAGCGAGAGAGAGTTAGCCCGCACATGTCCCGCGGGGCAATTGCCAGGAAAAGTACGAAATACAAGAGAGCGAACATCGGCGATCGAAATCGCACGATTTCTTTCTTATTTATAACGATATCTCACTGTTAACGGGGGTCATTTCCGATATTGACCGACCACACAGTTTAACTTGACACTTATTCTTCAATTGGGTTTTCCGGACATACATTTTCATGCACAATGTCATCAGTAATTGCCGTAACTCGTAGATTTCTCTAGATATCGAGTATTGATATTTAGTACAAAACTACAAGAACCTCTTAGGTATTTAATAATAATAATGATGGCTTCCAGGTGCAGTTCGCTCGTTTCAGCCCCTGTTTGCACTCGAGTCTGCGGCCCATTGTATCCGCATTATCCCGAGTCCACACCGTGTCCCGGGGCTCCTTTCTAGACTCCGGAATACGGCTGACAAGCACGCTGGTGTTTCTCATTTTTAGCCTTCGCGCGTCTTTTCGCGACTCGTTACGTCTTTTTATTAGGGACCTCCGGGAGTATCTTTTGGCAGTTCCCCTTTCTACCCTGCCGTCCTTTCGTAACCGCACAGCTTATGCTGTTTTTACTTCCGAGAGTTCGCCCGGAATCCCGGAGGGCACCATACACCGGTGCCGTGGAGTCCTCAACGCGGTAGCTTACACCATGACTATGGACGGCTATAGCGAGGCGTCGAATCCCGACTAGAGACTTGGCACCCCGGACGATGGGTTCGTCCCGCAGTTTGAAACAGGATTCGGATCTAGGATTTTCCGCAAATGTGCGAGACCCGTCGCAATAAATAGTTGGAAAGAGTGTGTGTGTTACTAGTTTTAGTAATTCATTAAGACGATACGTCCATCAGCCGTTTTTCTTGATATGACCCGAAAGACTTACATCCCGTACGGCTCTCGGTCGATTTATCAAACCGCTCGTGTTGCCAACAATCGCCGGTATATTATGAGATTATAGGAGTATTCCCCGTGCACAATAGGTGCTACCCAGGATCGATGGTATATATCCCTACGTTTTATTGATTAATGACTGGTTCCTTTGTTTACATGCACGCGTGCCTACCTATGAGCTCGTCGATACGGTACCTCTGGTTCAGCGGTGTACGAACGAATGAGTGAACCGTCTGCGCCTGGCAATATCGATGAATTTGCTTAAAAGCACGCGTCACGACCGCTCGCTGTTCTTTTTTTCAATAATCTCACGTTAACTTCTTTGTCCTAATCGTAGATGTGCGAAATTGATTAGTGCATACGGCAAAACGGACGTATGTATGGTTGATTTAGGGTTCTCGTTAAAATCATCGGGTTATGGAGTACAGCGAAAAACAGCGTATATCCAGAAAAATAATACTTAAAATAATTAAAAGTTGGATATTGCTTCCATATTAATTTATCCCACTAACGAATCACCCGCTAAGAACAAATTATTTCTTCAATTTCAGTTTCCTCACAGATGATGGATTGCGAATGAGATAAAATAACGACGAAGCAATGTGCAAGTTTCTAATTTGCACATTTTTTTTTATGAGTTCAATATAAACGATGCCAAGGTGCGGTACCCGGTTACAAAGTTTCATCATTCTCTATTATCATTCTGGAAACTGTACTAAAGTGTGAGCGAGCACATCAGCCACTCACGCGCTTATGGCTGGTACCGTATCATAACGTATAATCGGGCCGCTCTTTCTCGTCATGCTTAGGGTTACGTACGTCCATATTTTTTACACAAGTACGTAGTGTAGTTGTGTAAAAAATATGGACGTACATAACCGTTATGTTAACTGCGAACGGCCTAACCTAAAAAGAGCCCCAATGACTTTTAAGCGAAATACGACTACGGCAAAAGAGTGGGGATTTCCCTTGAAATCGAGGTCCCAGTGTATTAGGAAAGAGTGCCTACGGGTGGAAATATTTTACTTGGGATACGGAATTGCAATGGAAATATTCTCCCTTCCGTGGCTGTTTCTACGGTCTACCGTTTGTACACTCTCGGAACAGTCCTCTCACGCGGTACGAGTGGATTTCATTTACAGATGAAAATTCAATGCGCCGAGGAGTCGATTCTCTTTGGCAGACGTTTCCGTCCATTATGAGTGAAGAAATTTCAACTGCTGACTGAAAATTCGAATTACTCGTAACATTTTTAGCACAATTATTCTGTAACTTTTGCAATAACTGCGAAAGACAAATTATGATCATCGGGCCATAAAGAATATTTAGGCTCTTCGTTATTGCTTGTGTTAATTTTAATGTATTATACATATAATCGACGAGTTTGGAAATGTGGTGCAAACAAAAACTTGCACATCGCTTCCTCCTCTTTGTCCAAAATTTACAAATATCCTTCTATGAAGAAGGGGATTTCTTCGTGTTGGCTTTTTCAGTCGGGCAGTTATTTGGATGTTCGACAACGAGGAGAAAGCGATGTGCAAATTTAAATTTCCATATACCATCTATCATCTTTAGTGTGTTCGAAAGTATGCTTTGCTTGACGTTGAAACTCGGATTCGTTTTTCGACCAAATCAAAATATGAAATCGTTATCGGTCTGTAAATTCCCACCAATATTTACAACAAATATTCCGTATCGTCCATTTGATAGTGCAAAAAATCACACATCGATGGCTCAAACGGGATTTGAAAAAGGTACTCATGACCGTGGCCCAAGCATATTCTTTACCCAAGCGGAGGTTACTGAACTATTGAAAATGGTTAAACGCATACATGTAACATATATATGCGGTAGATTTTTTTCGACGAAATCGTACATGAGGGATTCCATGCATTCCGCGCCGAATTGACAGATCCGTGACCCTCATCCTCGGAGATTTTATCGAAATAATGTTTTTATATTATCGTTAGATCCCTAGAAGGTTTACAGTTTTTGTATCGATTTTTTAACTAGCCACGAAACAAGCGGTTGGCTATTTTGAACAATTCGGAATAAATTCAAAAAAATCCTGAGGTAGATAAGCAATATCTTATGGTGCATCGGTCATATACCTTGTTTCCGATTTAAAAAAAAAATTTTCGAATAATTTACGAAATAAAAATAAAAATAAAAAAAACACCAAGAGCCGTCCTGCTCCGGAACCGGGCTTACAAATTTTTTTTATCTACTACTGGATTTCTCAGAATTTTTACAGAATTCTTCAAACTGACCATCCCGTTGTTTCGTATTTAAAAAATTTCATAGAATCCCTGTTAAATAGTATCTGACTAGAAAAAAATCTACGAAACAATACCGCGTGCCTTCTAACGTTCCAACAACAATTATATCAGGTGAGAGGCATGGACCCGTCGATTTAAGCGCGGAATGCCTCATATAGTTATACATATATTTTTCCATTCGAATATTTTCGTGGGGATTGTACTGACAAATCTGTACGTCGTTTGTTGCAGAGCGTTACGACACGGCGTACGAGTGCGAAGGGAAGACACTGCGGATAGAATGCGCCGAGGGAGAGCTCATACATCTCATACGTGCAAACTACGGGAGATTTTCGATAACGATATGCAACGAGCACGGGAACACAGACTGGAGCGTCAATTGCATGTCACCCAAATCGTTCAGGGTTCTCTACAACAAGTAAGATGACGCAACGATTACTCCCGTTTGTCCACTGTCGAATATCAATGACATTCCCTCTGCGGAGCACGTATCGAGTGGATCGGGTGAAAGTAGACAGCCCGTAAGCGCGTGCGCGAGATTTTCGAGGTTCTCAAGCGAGTAGTCGTTCGCCCTTTCGTTTTTCGTTCGGCGGCATGCGCGCCGCCGAGATGAGGTGCACTGGCGCCGAAAAGGAACATCCAATAAGAGTACAGAGACTTTCAACTTCTCGCGCGTGCGCTTATGGGGTGTCTACTTTCACCAGATTCACTCGGCATATTATGCTTTGTCGGTAAAATATATCGGACATTCCACGCCAGTCTTACAAAATGTTTACTTTTGGCTCTGTAATGAGCTTCATTTTTTTAGATAATTATTTTTAATATTTTTCACGATATGACCTTTTAAATTTTTGGAGGTATATCCCGGGCCAACGTATATTCAGTCCGATATAACTTTCGATTGCAAAATCGCATCAGCAAAGATGACCCTATAAAAAAAAATGTCATCCTGATGGCCAATTGATGTGATGTATTAAAAAAAAAAGGTATGAACAAAATTCTGCCTCGCTTCAACGGTAAAACTTTAGTTTTTGAAAAGTATGTTCGGGATTTTTTAGCTTTATATTTAACAAAAAGTCATTTATGCACAAAGCTCTCTCTATGAGAAAGCCAAAATTAAAATAGTCCTTGCCCAATAGATGGAAATTTGTGTATACACGAAAATGGAGAAGTAGGATAGCGAGTTTCAATTTGCATCATTTCTTTCAAACGGTGCACTAAAAGATACACATTTTTCGTAGCATAATTTTTTTTAATACGTCCATATCTCTACAACTATTTAAGATGAAATTCTGAAAAAATCATCAATTATGATTCGTGCCAAGAGATCGAATCGATAATGAGCAACGAAATCGAAGAGGCAAAAGTGAATATCTTGTAAAAACGGTGTGAAATATCGTGTAAGATATGCTTGCACGTTTTCTTTTACGTCACACCGAGAAAGATGAACACTGAGAGAGGATGTGTATTAGGGTGGTTCTTAATTTGGTGATGTTGGAAATTCTTTGGTATTGTTCCTTGAAAGTAATCAACATATCCAGAAAAAAAATTGGGCGCAAGCGGAACTTTGTCCAATAATTCTAACCCACCCCACCGAGCTGTCGAATTTTTATATGAAAAAATGCATTCAAAATTTTGTTAAGAAAATTGTTTATTATTTCAAAACTATTCATGATTAAAAAATGTTATATTGTGTTTTCATAGGAAATTCAATGCTCCACAAAAAAGGTATCTTGTAAAATTCTTGTGAATCTAATATTTATCACGTTATTAGCAAAAAACTGTCATCATTTATTCCAAAAGTCCATCGTTATGACCAAAACAGGAGTTTGGCGTCGAAAAACTGCAATGTATTCTTCATATGCAATTAGAAATATGAAGAGATACGTAGTGCACTCAATAACTGTATGTGAACGATATTTAAATTTTCAATTTTATCAATTTTATTATCATTCATGATAAATTTTTCTTCTTTGATCGATAAGGACATTGATTTCTTTATCAGTTCCAAATCGATGGCTTTTTTCGAAAGATTTGAAATCAACCCCTCATTTTTTTATATCGATCTGAGCGAGTGGATTTCTAATGAAAATTATTTACAAGGCTTAATAATAGTTAAAGGAATTAAAGTGGTTAACGATGTTGCGGAAAGAGGAGTGAAACTTATTACAGAGTACAATGATCGTCTCACTTATGACGAAGATCACAAACAATTCATTGTACAAATAATTGAAGAATATTAAAAAAAATATCCTGATATTAACGAAGCAACTTTGCTCCAACCGATGTAATTCATTATTGTAAGTTGATTTTTAAAATATATGACATCATTCATTATAATTCACAATAAAATTGATAAAATTGAATATTTGAATATCGTTTACATTTCATTGTTAAGTGCGCTACGTATTTCTTCATAATCTTATATACATACGAAAAATAAATTGCAGCTATTCGACGTCAAACTCCTGTTTTGACCATAATGATCGACTTTTGGAATAAATGATGACAGTTTTTTGCTAATTACGTGATAAATATTAGATTCACGAGAATTTCACAAGATACCTTTTTTGTAGAGCATTATATTTCCTACAAAAACGTTATATAAAATTCTTTTATCATAAATAGTTTTGAAATAGTAAACAATTTTCTTGACAAAATTTTGAATGCATGCATTTTTTCATATAAAAATTCGACAGCTCGGTGGGGTGGGTCAGAATTATTGGACAAAGTTCCGCTTGCGCCCAATTTGTTTTCTAGATATGTTGATTACTTTTGAGGAACAATACCAAAGAATTGCCAACATCACCAAATTAAGAACCACCCTAATTTGTATACGTGGCAACGGAGAGAAGGACGTTGCTCGATAAAATTCGGTGAAGGAAAATTCGTACGAGAAGCGGGAGAATAAAATTGTGGTGGACAGCTTCGCATGGTCGCAAGAACTGGCCAACTGGTCGACCAGTGGAGTTGGGTAGTGGCAGCGGATATCGACGGATAGATGAAGGAGTCACTCGCACAGTCACTCGCTCACTCTACTTCTCTCGGTCCCGGGTGTCCGGGGATTTTCTTCGATCCTTTTGCCAACTACTCGCCAAAGCAGTCGTCCAGCCTCGGCCACGTTTTTCAAACCGCCGGAGCCCCAAACCCGCTTTCCCAAAATCACCCTTCTCTCGGCAAAGCCACTTTGACCACGTCCTTGAACCATCCGCGTTCTATACGGACGTGGAAACCGGCCACACTCTTTAAATCTGAACTTGTTCGCGTTTTTTTTTTGTTCACGCTCTCGAAGCATCTCCCTCCAACGTCATTACCTCGCACTTGTCCACATTTTTATTTATTTCTTTTGTATTCGCTCGCACGTTTCGGTAAATCTCCAAAAAGAACGTTTTTTGTTTACGTATTTCATTCACACCCGCATTAACGAACGATGAAAAGAATTGCTATTTTTAGATTTTCGTAACACTTTTAGAAATAGGCTTTTTATCTGCACTGATACTGTGACGACCATTTCGTTTGTGGTGTATAATTACCGTTGTTGTCGCGATCATTCCCGTCTTCTTCTTCGTATAATGCTTGGGCTCGCCACAAATTTTGATATGTAGGTATGAGGCGAAGTTAACGGTAGACCCGTCTGTATACTCAAAGTTAATGTTACAATTTTCAATACAATTTCGGAAAAAAATGAATTAAAGCGAAAAATTTGTATCGTTATTCAATTTTTAAAATGTATTACCAATCAATTATTACTAATTTTATTATTAGCGTTTTCATCGAGTATAGCTTTTCAGGTTTTTACGTCCCTTTTCCATTTAATTTTCTGAGAAGCCCCTCGCCCCTCCTGGGAGTCTTCTTCACAGCCACTCTTTTTCAATCCGACACTGTGTCGTATTTGCACGAGGGCACAAGGAAGCTGCGGGAAACCCGACCGATACGGGCGGTTACATTTTACTGATCGTGAGCTTCGGCTCTATTATCACCAGAAAAACAGAAAGTGCCGCCCGCTCGGTAACGGTCGCGTCAGAAATTGTGTATGTACGTAGGGAAAGTAATTTCAATTATACGCGTGCACATGTCAAATTGCACTTGAGAGCGCGGGAAAAGGACTCTCGACGTTTTCGTCGAGAACGTCGAATAAATAGGAGCTTCGACAATTTTTAATTCACGCAATGAATTAAAATGTTATTGAGCATGATACGCCTGCGGATATACGTATATGTTAATTGAAAACGACAAATCCATAGCAACGCATACAACCCACAAAATTTCCACAGTACATGTCATTAATCAAATTCGTGTCGTTCTTATTTTTCATTGCTTACTCCGTCTTCGTCCTCGCGTCGCTAATTGTTCAGATGCAATCAGCAACAGAATTGCAGTATCATCGCATCGACATTGCAATTCGGGGATCCATGCCCGAGCACTCTGAAATACCTCGAGGCTCACTATCAGTGCTTGTCCGGTAAGTGAAAAGAAAAATATTCCAAATAAAAGGCCTTTTCGGACGATTGATATATTTTTTTGTACGTATATGAAATATGCGTACACTCGCGCGTGTTACGCGAACGTCTCTCGTTGTGGGTAAACTATAATATTTTACGAGCCACGTCCATGACCGCCATTACCTATAGCTCGAACTGATTTGTTAGATGGCTCTCAAGAAATAATTATTTGTAATATTGACAAAAAAAAAGTAACGCAGAATAGCAAAAAGTAATATATTGTGAGAAAATAATTATTGAATTATCGTTCTATTCGTTCTATCGGTCACTCAAAAAATGTGCGATAGATCCTTTTTACCACGTAAAAAAATGCAAATTTTCCGAAAAGAATGATTCCCATGAGCCTCGTCCACACACTGAAAAGATGTGTACGCAATGATATGGATCGAAGGGATATTGTGGTACGTATAGACTATTCCCGAATGTATGAATGTATGAGTTTGAGGCTCGGTTTTGTCCTAATTTGATTTTGTCCTAATGATGAGATCTCGGTAATATTAAATGCGATTTTGAACTTTAAGGGCTCACATATCGATACGCGCACCGAGTAAATTTGAAAAATTATCAGAAGGTTATATGGTAAAAAAAGAAGAAATTGTTGCTTTCACATTTTTCATTAACTTTTAAACTATAAGAAAAAAAATAAAAGAAAATATTAACATTATTTTTTACGGGTATAAATGGAAAACCATGGCGCCTCCTTGTCGACATCATAACTTCACCAAAAATTATCCTCTCTGCAAAAATAAAAAAGAATCTAGTAAAATAATGTAGTAGTAATAGTCTGACGGAGGGATTTTTTTTTCACGAAAATAAAGAAATTACAGTATTTCAAACTTTGGTATGCGATTTGAAAAAAAAAATTAGTGCTCAATAATTTATAAAAAATTGTCCAACGGAAAAAATTAATAACCTGTCGTCAGACTATAGAGAAAATAATTATTAAGATTCAAAACGGAAAAAAGTTAAAACATATTGAAAATTGACTGAGTTATCATGCTGAAACTATTTGAAAACATAGAATAATGCGTTTAAAGTTGTAGGTAGAACGTGAACTTACGGTCCGCTCAAATTTATTGCTATAACTTTGTAACGGAGTGGAATTTCCTTACAAGTTTTTTTTTAATTCTTAAAATTATGAAGAATAAAAAGCTGTCATAAAATCGATTTTTTTGAAAATTTTAGGGGTATGTGAGCCCGTAAGGGCAATTGGGCATACTGGCGAGTACAGGTACTGGAAGGGAAGGCCACACAAATTGGCCAATATTTTTCTCAACTCTATTTGGATACCCAAAAGTTATGATGCGGACAGTAAAAGGAAAATTCACCGTTGACGGGAACTTTTGAAAAATTCATAGATCACAAATGACACGCGCTCATGTTTTTGTTACGATGAACCGAGTCCCTCCACCAATTTTCATGAACACATGATAAAAATTGTACGACTAATTCGAGTTTTTAGTACTGCTTGCTGCTATTTTTGGGTGTCGCTGGATTGCAGTTTTTTAAATTTTATTTCAGTCAAGTGTACGTAAAAAAAGATTGCAGATAACAGTAACTATCGCTCGTTTCGGTGATAGCAATTTTCATATATACAATTGTTCAAATTTCCAATAATCATATCTAAGAATTTAATTGTTGTAGGAACCATTTATTCTTCTCACACTTGTTAGTTTTAGTCCTATCTATTAACGGGTTATCTGGAAGAGTCAAGGGGGGGCGGGGCTATATAACGTGACTCTTGTAGAAATTACCCGTTCTCAGAATGACATTCTGGTCGCTTTATCAATACTAGGATCGGTGTGCGTCTCGCGCGCTACCATTGTAGGTTAGGTTCGTCGTTTACGGCCGTGCGATCTGAAGTATGTGCATGACCGAACCCGGAGCACGACATCGGAAATAAATCGCTTTTCGAGATATTTCGTGTCCTTTTTGTAATCGCGACCAATTCGAATTGTTGAGCACTCGGTTCAAGGTGCTAGTAGACTCGTGCGATACGCAAAAATTACGTCAACTCGCAATTGGGGAATATTCTATATACGCTTGCCCGAAGTGGTCAAATCGATTTAATTACTACTTCATTCATTTATTCGAATGTTCGAAAATATTGATTATTTTTAAATATCTGTTCGATCAACTTTTTAGAATTTTCTTTTGTTGCTCGATAAAAAACATGTACTTGAAATTTTGTTCGAAAATAAATTGGAAAATTCGTGATATTGGGATAGCCAAACGGATGCATATAAAATATGTGACAAAACTCCGATTCTTGTACCGACCTGTGTACCGATAATGAATTGCGGAAAATCGATTTTGCGTTAAAGTCCCAAAAGGGGTCAGAGTTTCGATCCCTACATCGGTAATCGTATTACGATTTTGGTGGACCAGCGCTATTACTTTATTAGTTCCCGCAGTTCGGCGGGTCCACCGAGGCGAGCGTGCAAAATTAGTACACGTAACGGAATTGAAAACTTTCGGGTCATCAGTGCCAGCCAGGTTATTTACCGACGATAAATTAATAGAACAAATCATTTACAGCCGCAACGACAACTACGACATCGAGGCCAAGTCCTCCGTGGTTGATAACTTCGCAACCAAGCGTGTGGAGTACCGCGAGCCCTACCATTAGACCACCAGCGAGATTGACGACCCCGCCAACGGCACAACGTCCTACCGCAATTTCTACCCTCGCACCGACTACTCAAACAAGGTCGGTTTATAAAAAAATAATAAAATGACATTCAATTTTTATTTTCCCCTCACCAATTTTCATACTCGAATTATCTTTTTTTTTTTCGTCACCATTTTTCCACTATTTTTGTAATTTTTTCAATTGGATTTCCAATTTCAGATTCCCTTTTTCTACTCTACTATTATCATTGTACTATATTTTTCAAATAATGGCTCCTCACTCAATTATCCGAAATTATATTTATACGATACATTAATATTTTACGTTCGCACAGTCAAGCGTCGACCCGATCTAGTCCGGATAACGTGCTCGTCGACGAGGAACAAAATATAAATCCGCCGACAAATGGACGAAGACCACCGTTACTTCCCGGACCGGAGGACACTACCCAACCATCAGCCGCAACGATGTTTACACCGTGGAAAACGAGTCGGAGACCCACGGGTATGCTTATAATATAATGGTTATAGGTTATAGGCCCTTCTTGCATAGGGCATCAACGTGTTCAACGCTAAAAATTGGTTTATATGTGTCGGGTAATACGGCTTCGATTTTTTTTTAATACCAATTTATCGATGCAACTCTATTGATCGTAGATAAGCTATAGCGGTGAAGCTTGAAACGTTTCACAGATCTAACCATTTTCTCACCTCTCCCAAAAGTGACGGATGAATGTCGATACATATCCATCGGTTATAGAGGGACTGAAATAGATTCAGTTTCATCATTAAAAAAAAATATTACATATTCAGTTCCTTTATAACCTACTAGCTGCCCCGACAGACGATGTCCTGTCTGAGCTATGAATATTCAATTCGAACTGGAATCTACATATACATATATATATATATATATATATATATATATATATATATATATATATATATATATATATATATATATATATATATATACATATATGAATCCCTATTTCCTTGGTCACGCTATAACTTGAGAACGACTTTAGCGATTTCATTCATCTTTTTTTTTCTAATACATTGATAGATGCATCGGGTGCCGACCGATGCATCTATTAAATCATATTTGCTTCGCGCGAACTGTCAAACGCGCAAAGGTTAAATAGTCGTTAAGTTTTCTGAAATTTTCCAATTTTCTGCGCAATTTTCTTAATTTTTCTTTCCGTAAGCACCTTCTACACAGTATTAGAAAAGTCAAAAAAAAAGATGAATGAAATCGGTAAAGTCGTTCTCAAGTTATGGCGTGACCAAGGGAAATAGGGATTCATTTATATACGAGGGGGGACCCAAAAAAAACGGGAATTGCGCTGCGGCGGGGAGGGAGAGTGGGGGAACCCATTGCTCGACCAGGTATCCGTGGGGGACACGTCTCCGGAGTTAGTGTGCGAAGTTCCGTCGGCGTGAGTGCATCGGTTCGCCCGTGGGAATTTTTGTAGCGAAACAACTTTTTCCATTTCGGCGAAAACGTGATGGCCGATTGTCGAGAGCAACGCGCGGCTGTGAAATTTTGTTTCCTGTTGGGGAAATCGGCCGCGGAAACTACTGTAATGCTTGAGACTGCTTATGGAGATGCTGCCCCAAGTAAAACCCGAGTCTACGAGTGGTTTTCACGTTTTTAAAATGGAGAAACGTTAATCGAAGACCAACCCCGTTCGGGACGCCCCTCAACGTCAATAAGTGATGAAAACGTCGACAAAATCAATGCTCTCATTCGTGAAGACCGTCGCCGAACCATTGATCAACTCTGTGAGATGTCTGGGATATCATGGAGTTCAATTCGGAGGATTTTATCCAAAGATTTACACACGAGCAGAGTTGCAGCCAAATTTGTCCCTCGCCTTCTCACAGACGAGCAAAAGGAGCGTCTACTTCAGGCATGTTTTGAACTTCAAAATCAGCTCGAAGAGGACCCTGAACTTTTTTCCAATTACCATTTAGCAAACTGACCGCTCTCGGCCAAATTTCAAACCACTCTCTCCCAGTCGGTGCCCGACGCTTACTGTGCGAATGCGTCACGTTTTCATCATAATTAAAAATATACCGCTTTGTTACAGCAACAATATTATAAATAAAAATCGGGAGAAGATGAACGATGTTCGGTCCGAGAGATATAAGATTTTTAATCCGCGCGAAAGATGAAAAACCGTTTCATTCGTGTCGTGTAAACAACAAGACGCGCGACTGAAATTGCATAATTGCTGAAAAATTAACAATTTATAAATATAACATTGCGTCATGTGATAGATCGATGTTATGAGTAATAGTTTATTGTTCAAAGTAATTTATTTCGCCGTAGAATGGCGGGTAATGTTTTTATGATTTTGAGATTAAACCCGGCAGGTCATAGAGGTTTACGGTATCCCTATGGCAGTATGCACACTCCGTCTTCATCCAATTTTTCCGGTTGATTCCTTCCGCACACAAGCATCAACGGTAATAATCTTGATTATCAGATCATACAAAAAATATTACATTTCGCCAAAAAAACATACGATAATCGAGGGTTTACTACCGTTGAATACGTGCTAACTAGTGCCGGCTGACTTGGACCGACGGGGAATATCGAATAGGCCACGCCTCCGTGGTAATTCCCGACAATCTTATTGCCCGTTGTTTTCCGCCGCCAGTGGACCTCATCTCGGCGGTGAAGAAGCCCCCGAGCGAAAAACGAATGCGCGAACGGCTACTTACTCGAGAACCTCGAAAATCTCGCGCATGCGTTTACGGGGTGTTTACTTTCATCCGATCCACTGGGTATATTAGCGAATGCTTCGGCGGATGGCTTCTAGCGAAGACTCTCTCGTTAGAGCGGTGCGGTCAGAGCGCGTATAAGGTTCCGTACCTTTTCACCATTCGTATCATCGCTTCTGCGAGGGGGACCCAAAAAAAACGGGAATTTCGTCATAATTTCTTTGTTTTTTAATATTTTTACACCAAATTTTGATCACCTTCAAAGTATTCTCCTTTGACCACAACGCACCTCTGCAAACGATCCTTCCGATGTTCAAAACATTTTTTAAATTCACTTATCGGGATGTTCTTTGGGCCTTCCAGCGATTTTTGTTTTACCTCCTCCACAGTGGCAAAACGCTTTCCGTTCATGTCCCTTTTGAGTTTGGGGAACAAATAAATCATAGGGGGCTAGATCCGGTGAGTAGGGGGGGGTGGACAAAAGGTGTCATGCAGTTTTTGGTCAAAAACTGCTTTACGGAGAGAGCGGCGTGGGCCGGCGCGTTGTCGTGAAGGAGGAACCAGTCACTTGTGCGCCAAAGATCTGCCTTTTTCTTCCGGATACTCTCCCTCAATCTTATCCCAGACATATCACAGAGTTGATCAATGGTTCGGCGACGGTCTTCACGAATGAGAGCATTGATTTTGTCGACGTTTTCGTCACTTCTTGACGTTGAGAGGCGTCCCGAACGGGGTTGGTCTTCGATTGCCATTTCTCCATTTTAAAAACGTGAAAACCACTCGTAGACTCTGGTTTTACTTAGGGCAGCATCTCCATAAGCAGTCTCAAGCATTACAGTAGTTTCCGCGGCCGATTTCCCCAACAGGAAACAAAATTTCACAGCCGCGCGTTACTCTCGACAATCGGCCATCACGTTTTCGCTGAAATGGAAAAAGTTGTTTCACTACAAAAATTCCCACGGGCGAACCGATGCACTCACGGCAACGGAACTTCGCACACTAACTCGGGAGACGAGTCCCCAACGGACACCTGGTCGAGCAATGGGTTTCCCCACTCTCCCTACCCGCCGCAGCGCAATTCCCGTTTTTTTTGGGTCCCCCCTCGTATATCCATGTCGGAATACAAACGGGAATATACGATGAAAAGTGAAGTTCGCCAGAATATCTTTCGTCAAAATGGCCGCGCGATAACGATATATTTTTTCTACGGTAAAACTTTTTAGTTGCCACCACATCTTATCCGGAATCGAGTTCCAACGGTCAATGGAACGAATACGGCAGACAGATATGTCCACCCGTAGCAGCGAGAAATCTTTACTGGAACGCGACGCGAGTGAGCGACGTTGCTGTACAAAGTTGTCCCGGTGGTGCAAACGGTCTGGCGCGCTGGAGATGCGTGATCGGTGAAGAAACAGCGAAGTGGCACCGTGACGCACCGGATTTGAGCGAGTGTCGTTCGCTGTGGTTAACTTCACTCGAGAATCGTGTTATCGAGGGTGACATGATACTCGGCATAAGCAGCGATTTGTCGCAAGTTACGAACAACAGCCGTGTATTGTACGGCGGTGATATGATGATAACGACGAAAATCATAAAAAACATGGCGGAAAAAATGGCGCAGGACATAAGGACGTATCAGGATTCGAGACAGCGCGAAGTTAGCGTTACGGAACTTCTTCAAGGCGTCGTTAGAACCGGAAGCAATTTGTTAGATAAAGCACAGATGGCATCGTGGAAAGATCTTAGTCATCAGGAACAAATGCGAGTTGCAACGTCGCTGTTAATTGGCCTTGAGGAAAATGCATTTCTACTTGCCGACACTCTTATGCACGAGAAAACTATCGTTCAAGAGGGCAAAAATATACGTGAGTAGTCACTTTTTTTTTTATGGATAAACATTTCAATAACAAGTTTTTTAATCCTGAACTACTAATTGTGCAAACCGTAGAAAACCCACTGACACCAAAGTCTTTTTCAAGTTGGACGATATTCCTTTTTCAACTATATTGCTTCTGCCATTTGTAATTTGGAAATCTTTGCCTCGAGTTCAAAATCAACGAGGTTAAAATTAGGAAACTTTTATGTTAAATTCGGAATTGTTCTCTTCTTACGGTCATATAATGAAGATTTTCGTGTAATCTTCGACAATAAAAATTTACAATTTGGACGCTTTTTACGAAAAACTTTACGAATGTTTCGTCGTTTAACGGAGCTTCCTTTACATGTACGAGGGCTTCGTACCGCTCGGGCACTACGCGCCCTCGCACCCAATCCCCGACGGTGTTTGCTATGGCTCTCGACTCTTGTACACGGCGGCAACGAAATATTTATATAATATGGAGTTATATATGTATATATATATTTGTCAATAATTCGCAGTAATGGAGGTTCGAGTACTCGAGATTCGTAACATCGAGAGCAGCGTGGAAATATTTCCCATTGACGCGCTGCAACGGAGATGGACCGCGTCGAACGATCGTGTTGAATTAACGAGACGTTCGTTGCTCGAGAACAGCGACGACGGTATCGTACGTCTGGTATTCATGGCGTTTGATCGTCTCGAGGAAATTCTTCAGCCCCAGGACGAGGAACCGTCGGTTGTGTTCAATGACGAGGCACAACCAAGAACGAAAAAGAACACGAGCAGAATACTGAACAGCAAAGTTATATCGGCCTCGTTGGGAAAGGGACGACATATTCAGCTGTCGGAACCCGTGAGGGTACATTTTCAACATCTTACCCTCGATAACGTCACCAATCCTACGTGCGTCTTCTGGGACTATATAATGAGGTAAAGAATCATTTGTTTTTTTCGTCTTTTTAATGAATTTGCAAATCAGTAAATGAACCCTCGAACGATATAAGTTTATTTAAGGGCTCACATGCCGCTGCGCGCTCAGAAAACCGAGTAAATTCACATTTTTTATTAACTATTCAATTATAAAGGAAATAAATTTAAAAAATGTTTTTTTTTCAATATTAACATTATTTTTTACGGGCATAAATGGACTACCGATGAAAACCGTGGCGCCTCCTTGTCGGCATCGTAACTTCATCAAAAATTATCCAATGTGTAAAAATAAAAAAGAATCTAGTAAAATAATGTAGTAGTAATAGTCTGAGGAAGGACATTTTTTTTTTTTTCCAAAATAATTAAATTACAGTATTTTAAACTTTAGTATGCAATTTAAAAAAAAAGATTATTGTTTAATAATTTATATAAAAATTGTCCAACCAAAAAATTAAAAAAACCTCTCATCAGACTATAGAGAAAATAATTATCAAGATTTAAAAAAAAAGTTAAAAAATATTAAAAATTGAATGAGTTATCGTGCTGACACTGTCTAAAAACATAGTTTCGAGAAAAACGCGTTTAAAGTTTCTGATAGGTACGACGTGAACTTACGGTCCGGTCACATTTATTGCTATCACTTTGTAACGGAGTGGAATTTTCTTAAGTTTTTTTTGAAAAATTCTTAAAAGTATAAAGAATAAATATGTGTAAAAAGAAATCGATTTTTTGAAAATTTCAGGGGTATGTAAGCCCTTATACTCATAATATTTCCTATATACCCATAGTATTCCTATTATTGGGTACATATTGTGCTTCTCCGTTAAAAGCTGTGATTCCACGATTATGCAGAATCTAACTGTACACTCGTCGTATTATTTTGTCGCAGCGCCTGGTCGGAAGAGGGTTGTTACATACGCAAGACAAACGGTACGCACACGGTCTGCGAGTGTAATCATCTCACGAATTTCGCCGTACTGATGGACGTGCACGCCGTTAAGCTCGACATGGCGCATCGCGTTGCGCTACAAATCATCACGTATATCGGCTGCATAATCTCGGTGGTCTGTCTCGTCCTGGCTATCCTGACGTTCCAACTGTTTCGCGGCCTCAAGGTAAAGTATATACGTTAGAGTGACTAGAAAAACAAAAAATTTCAACTCCCCCCCAACTATCTATGCGTTTAAAAATGCCGTAAAAAAAATTTGAACTCGCTTATTGCTTCCTCATCATATTTACACATTCACAAAATGTCTTCTACGTGTAAGAGGCTTTTTCTATTTTGGCTCTCTCATGGAGAAAGCTTTGTGTATTCGTAAACAAACGACAAAGCAATTATGAGTGAAGCTTCAATTTTCACCATTTATTCTCTCCTCTAACGCGACAGTGCGAGTTTTGTTTAACTTTGAATACACTTTTCGAAAAAGTTATACGGAGTTTTTGAAAAAATTGAAAATCGTGGAAAAGCTGAACGAGGTGATGAACATAGACGAGAATAATACCGGACAACAGAAAAGGGCAGCTCCACTCGGGCGCACAATTACGTCCCGATCGGTCGAGCTATTCCGAAGTTATGGACGGTTGATTTTTGGGTCGCTGTTGAAATAGCGGAAATCCAAAAAATTGGTGTTTCACTATATAGACGCCCACCCGGACATTTTTCGTAAATATGTGTTTCCGATATTTTTGATACATTACGAATACATTGGCATTAAGCTGAAAAATTTTTTTTTACGAAAACACAGCTAACTCCACGAGGAAGCAAATGCAATCTTTTCATTACCACAAAACGTCCGTCGCGAGGCAGCAAAGAGCTGTTTGCGAGGAATGCATTTTTTTAAATTCCTGCCGCACAAATACACGAGTGAAAGTAGACGCAGGATGAACGTTGTTTTTTTTCAATGGTGTCATATACTTTTTTAAATTGTTCAAATAAAAACCCATGCATCAATTTCATTATTATTTTTCTTTAACAGTCTCGCTAATTCTATTTATTTCTCATCGTCGTTTCAGTCTGACAGAACGACAATTCATAAAAATCTGTGCGTATGCTTGCTCATCGCCGAAGTTCTATTCGTCTGCGGTATCGGGCAGACCGATCAACGAATCGTTTGCGGAATAGTAGCGGGACTTCTTCACTTCTTTTTCCTCTGCGCCTTCGCGTGGATGTTCCTCGAAGGTAAATAACAATCTAGTTTCAAACTATTCCGTCGCAACAACGAAAAACTTGAAATAATTATCATTGTCCTCCGTCACAGAGTCCCTGACGCGGGGAAGGAGAATAATGGAAGAATATATCAATTTTGAGAATGTCACCGAGGAAAATAATTAATATTTGTCTGAATGTATTCGTTTCCCAAGGTTTCCAACTGTACGTGATGCTCATTGAAGTTTTCGAGGCCGAAAAGTCTCGTCTGCGCTGGTATTACCTGGTCGCTTATGGTGGTCCGTTACTCGTGGTTGCAATATCTTGTATAATCGATCCGCTGAGCTACGGGACCGATCAATACTGCTGGCTACGGGCTGATAACTATTTCATCTTCAGTTTCGTGGGACCCGTTATACTAGTTATCCTGGTAAAATACCTCTTCATAATTTAACTCTTCTCTAATCAACGATCTTAAAATTCACTTTATAACCCGGTATATTACGCCGTTAAACTCGACGAGAGTAGAGCGAGAACGAGAGAGAAACAGAGCCGGGGAGAGAAGAATGAGCGAGATAAGGCTACACTTGTACGAATGAGTTATGAGTCATCGGGCTCATTTTCTTCTTCTCGTTACTGATACTTTGTCAACGGTGCACTGATATAACAACCGCGATTATTTGTCAATGTCTCAGACTTCATATCTGATGAAGCAATTCATTTTTGACGTTTGGACGGACGTCAAAGCGTACAAAGAAAATATTCGGGTGTTTCGGACAATGGTCAAAAGTGACGATTTTTTTTTGCTAAAATTTAACCCGCATAACGCCTCTTGCATTGAACGTCATTGGAAATTTATCGAAAAGTTTGTTAGAAGTGCATTATTTAAAATGTTTGAAAAAAAAGACAGAGGGCTATTTTTTTCAACGCGCAATAAAATTGTGAGTTTCTATAATTTGTATGCCATGTCCTATTATTTTTATTCGACTACCGATTAAAGAACGAATTGTTCGAACATATTTGCAATCGTATACTATATCAATTCGGATGCATTCGAAAGATAAAAATAACATCATATTACAACAGTGTCGTTAGATTTTTTATTACTCGCGACGTTTGCGGGTGAGGTCGATTAGAAGTTTGAATATTCTGATTATTAGGCCATCTTACGATATAGAGACAAGCGGCAGTCGTACTTAAAAATTCTCTTTCAATTACTTACTGTCGAGACGCTGCCGCGTCTCTTGATTAGGAATAAAATTTCTTTCGGATAAGTTTTTATTCGTAAATTATACATGAAATGTTCTCTTTTTTTAATGGACAGTAGTAGAGGTGCGGCCAGTGCGCTGTTTCGGCGATCTCCCATGTTAACCGGTATTGGCCGCGGTCAATACTGGGATGGGTGACCGCTTGGCCGTGCATTCGCTTGTACGCCGAATATTGAGCGGGAGGCAGTTTTGTCCGAGTTTCTGAATGTAGCTGAAGCTAGCAGCCAGAGCTAGCAGCCAAGGGGCTCGCGGCCAGGGGCGAAAGAGGCGTGAAATTCAATAACAATGAGGAATTTAGTTCAAATCCATATTCAATTCAGTGTTTACCCTTTATAATCAATTAAACAAGTAATCTCAATGAGATCTGCAGTGTCGTAATTGTTATTAATTTTTTAAGCATTAAATAATTAGTTTTTCAATCTGTCTATCTCATGGCCGATAGCAAAGAACGATTTTGTTCAAATTCACAGTAAATTTACTATTAACCTTTAGAAATCGATTAAGCAAGTAATCTGAGGGAGACCCACCCTTTCCAAATTGTTATTAATTTTTAGAGCTTCAAGTAAATAGTTTTTCTATCTCATGACCGATAGCAAAGAACGATTTTGTTCAAATTCACAGTAAATTTACAATTCACCCTTAGAAATCGATTAAGCAAGTATCCGGAAGAAGACCCGCTCTTTCCAAATTGTTATTAATTTTTAGAGCTTCAAATAAATAGTTTTTCTATCTCATGACCGATAGCAAAGAACGATTTTGTTCAAATTCACATTACATTCACTATTCACCCTTAGAAATCGATTAAGCCAATAATCAAAGGAAGACCCACTCTTTCCAAATTGTTATTAACTTACGCAAATGCGATATAGTAGTGCATTAGGAAAGAGTGACTATGGACAAAACTCTAGGGGAGTTTCGAAAATGGAACAACGTGAAGGATTAGTGGAAAAAGGGATGGGTCGTAAAAATCCGAAAGGGTATACGTTGGAATTACAGGAATAAAAAAACACTAGTGAAATTTCGTTTATATAACCATTTATTCGACATTCAGAAATTAAATTTCTCTTGAATATTTTTTTTCTGTGAACATTAGTGCAGTTCAGAAAGGGCTCTTTTTAAAGTAGATAAAAAAATGTCATACGCACAAACTGGGATCTAAATTTAAAAAATCTAGTAGTCTTATTCGTATTGAACGGTTGAAAATTACCGGAACTTTCAAAATTCAAATATCGCCAAATCCTTCGACCCGTGTGTTTGGTGCGTAGAAACAAAAGTTTTCGTCAAGCCCGAAAACCCGTGTAATTTAAAAAAATGTTTACAATCTAGTTTTTCACCGATGATCAACGCAAAAATATGGCATGTCGTGAGGGTAAAGCAACAAAATATGAATAAGGAGTCAAATATTTCAATGCTTGAACAGTAGAAAAAAAATAGATTAGACAAATTCCAAAATATATTATTTTCAAAATCGTACGGGTTTCATGTCTGGCAAAAGTTTTTCTCTCCTCCCCCATCTGACAAAATCGTCGTTTCACAACTTTACATACGTTAACATTAAATTAATGACTAGATGTATTTCCTAGAATTGAATTATTGCTTTAACGACGGATCGAAAATTAATTGAAAAAGTTTCTTTCCTGCACAGGCTAATCTGGTATTCCTGTCGATGGCTATTTACATGATGTGTCGTCACACCAATACAACCGTATCCATGAAGAGCAAAGAACACTCGAGACTGGCCAGTGCAAAGTAAGCGACGATTTTTTTTTGACTCATCCAACAATTTATATACTTCGTCATAGTTAATTATTGCGAACAAGAAAATTTTGTTATCATTTGCTTGTAATTTTAATAGATTCGGGGAGATCTCTGAGTATTGAACGAAATTTCAGTCTAATAGATTGAAAGCATTCGATTGGTGCTTTCGATTAAATGTGTATCTCTCTAAATATTATATAAATATTTCGCCGCCGCCACAGTGTACAATAGTTGAGGAGAGCGAGCGGGATCGAGTAGGTTGGGTGAGGGGATCGGGCTGTGGCAGTTGGGTGGGGGGGGAGCCCCCCTAGTGTATATATGTACATATATATATATATATATATATATATATATTATATAAATATTTCGCCGCCGCCGCCGCCGTGTACAAGAGTTGAGCGGCGAGGGGAGAGGTGCGATGGGACGGGGGGTTAGGTCGGGGCGAAATGGAACGGCGGGCCCCCCTGCGCGCTTTGCGCGCCAACCCCGCCGCCCCCGGGGCATTCCATTCAGCGTACCCCCCCCCCCCCCCCCCCCCCGCTGGGGGGGACGTGTGAAGGGAATGACCGCCTCTACTCTTGTACACGGCGGCGGCGGAGGTGATATATTTATATAATATAGAGAGATATATAAAGTATATGACGCCGCCGCCGTGTCAGTAAACCGACCCGCGGAGTGGCGGGAATGATCGGGCGACGGTCCTGGGTCGAGCGGGCAGGGGAGCCAAGCTCCTATATATGTATATACCGGAACCTCATATCTTACGGGGGCGGAGTCAGGCGGCGAAGTAGGTTGAGTGGGAGTACTGGCTAAGGACCAACGCACGAGGCTTCAGATTCAGGTTCACCGGCCGCGTCCAATAAATTTCTTGTACACACGTAAATTTTAGTTACGGCACTGCGCGAATGTGAGAGAAGGGGAATCGTGAACATAGCAGTCGAGCCACTGTGGTCCGTGATAGATAATGAGGAGGGAAACTCTATATGAATAGAATATTGCTACGGAGCATGATGAAGCGCGCCATCTAGCGTAATGATAACAGGCTCTCCTCTCGGCCCCGTGCTCGAGGCTCCGAAAAGTCGCGTCTGGACGACACTTCCTCCTCTTGCTCACTAAATGACAGCAGTTGCCCCGGTGGCCACAACACGTTTTTTTCAATTTATATACGCTTCGCATTTTCTTTATAAATAATAATAAAACAAATAGTAGTTATTTAAACCAGGTAACCTTAATTGATTACCAGATTGTCCGACGTGAACCCTTAAGTGTCAACAAATATTATTAAATGTGCGTTGTTATATATTGTTATTGCGAAACTCAATTACGGATATAGGGCAAGAATATTAACCAAGATCGTTACGATAGATCGCACTAAAGCTTTGAAGATGGATAGAATGTATTTAAGAAATTTTTTATTTTTTTGAAAAATGTGGGGTAATATATAGATGGGAAAAACTTCAAGTAGACACTTGCAAATTGCCTACTCGAAATTTCCCACAACGAGAAAGATGTCGTTGAAGTTTGGAACGTTCTGGTAAAAAAACATAAAATGTGGCTAATTGGAGTAAACTTTCTCTTCGCACGTACAGGAGTATATTTCCATAAAAAACACATGATTTCACCCACTAATAGGCTTGAGAGGCGATCAAATAAAGCTCTCAGTCGGTTTTATCGAAAAAAATAATAGTAATGAAAATTATTTCACGCGTTCCAAGCTCGTATCCTATTTTTTGATTAATCACTATGACTTTTAGGAAACTAGTATAGAAAATGATATATACCGAAATATTTCGGAAGGGAACCGTTACAAACGGTGGTTAGATCGACCATATTCACGACCGACTAGGAAAAAAAATGTAATCATCCAATTCGAAGCTCGTGTCCAATTTTTTGGTTTCCCAGGTCATTCACAGGACTTTCAAGTATGTAAACAAATATACAAACCCAAATATTTCGCCAGAGCTGTCTTCCGAAATATTTCAGTGTATATTTTTTTTACATACTAGAAAGTCCTAAAAGCCATAATGATAAATCAAAAAATAGGACACGAGATTAGAATGCGTGAAATAATTTTTTTCCAACAAAACCAACCCAGCTCCATTTTATCGGCACTCAAGCCTATTAGTGGCTTAATCATGTATTTTTTGCGGGAATATATACCCCCGGACGTGCGAGCAGTGAGTTTTTTACAATTAGTCATATTTAATTTTTTTTGCTAGAACGTTCATAACTTGAACGACATTGAGAGAGATATAGTTCCTTATGGAGGAGGCGTTGAGTATTGTCCGAAATTTCGAGGGAGCAATTTGCAAGGTTCAACTTGTTTTACTTTTTTTCGTTTACCACGCGCTAAAGTTGTAGATTTATATCTTAAACGATGCCTCCCAACAGAAGGACTCTGCGAAAAAATCTTAAGAGGAGATTGAATCGTCGTTTGCTTAAAAAGACAACAACCAATTGAAACTTGAATATCTCTTCTTCATAAATTTTGCACAATAATAAGTTTTCCTCTATGAGTAAGAGGCCCTTTCAATTTTGGCTTCCTTGTAAAGGAAGCTTTGTGTATGCATGAAAATGATGAGGAAGCAATATGCAAATTTCAATTCGCATCATTTTTGTCTCCCTTAAGCTGGTAGTGTGAGGTTTGCTTGATTTATAATTCATATTCCGAAAAAAATGAAAGATGAAAAAGTGAAAAGGTACGAGAGTATCGACGAGCAATGTAATTTAAACAAAGGAAGATTTTTTTTCTTAACCCCCCTATCATATACACGCTGCAGTCCCGTGTAAGTTGACTAGTCGGGCCCGAGGTACCTCACGTAAGTTGACTAAGTTGATAACTTCTCCTCTCTATCCCCATTCTTTCACTAACTAATGTCGGTTCAGTGCACATGCGTTAAATGGCGGGCGGCCGGCGAAGGAACTGTTCTGTGATGGGGGAAACTATCGGTGGGAAAGCCAACTTACACGGGACTGACAACTTGTGCTAGGTCAATTTACGTGCGAGTCCACTGCACGCACGGATTTATCAATGGTTTATAATGTGATACAACAATGAAGCATTCGCTATCAACGTAGTAATATTTAGTTGTTTGAAATCGTCGCTCCGACGCGATTAATTAGCGCTTTATGTCGTAATGAATCACCGTAGGCGATCTCTTTAATTTTGTAAATAATTCACATACTCGCTTGAATTTCCGTTGGCTTGTACAAATTGATTTTAATGTTGGCTCAACATTCAATGCTATGATTAGCCGAAAATTATGCTGACTCGCAAACTTAGTATGCTGTACGTTAAAAAATATTAATATCCCGATTCTCATGAGATATTGTAAGAGAGAGTTTTTTCTCTTTGCTATGCCATTCGCGTTTATATTTTGCAAAACGTCAATACTCACAGTATGCTCAATATAATTAACCAAAATCGTTTGCGAAATATTTATGGTGGTGGCCAAATGAATTCCCATTGCAATCCTGATTCGTATTGCTTAAATGTATTACGTTTTTTTTTGTTTTTTTACGGAAGTCTCGGATTGACGTAAAATTTGATATTCATCGTTTGACGTTACGTATCGTGAAATTCTGTACATCTCAAATAGGGAAACCGCGTACAGTGTATGTAATGCGAATCGGATATTTCAATGATTCGAATAATACCGTAATATTAAGAATATTTAGCGTACATAGTATCATAAAACATTTCGATTTCATAAGGATGCACAGCGTGTCGTAAATTTTCGATACGTTTCGGTAAAAAGGCTGTGTATTTTACAATTTAATATTTTCGTGGTCATTGATCGATCGGGCAAAAAACGCGACCTTTTCAACTTCTCAATAATTACTAATTTAAAAATCAAGTTTGATTCATTGGAAAAATTGTATGCATTAAAAAAAAAGCAGATTTTATTATAGAAACAAATTACAAATGTGCGGTTAACCATTTTTCTTCTCTGCTATATTCATATATCTTTGTCATTATTTTTGTAAAAACTCAATGTCCTTGGTATCTCAAATATCGTTGATTATTTTCGATTTATTTTCTTTCAAGTTCACTAAGGATCGGATTATATCGAATTTGTTTAATGTCGCGGTATACGCTGAGCATCGTTAATAGAATAATATGACGAAAAGAAAAATAGATTATTAGAATGGTTACCGGTACAATCACCTAACTGCTGTCTTGTTTCATTTTTTTTGTTATTAAATCTTCTACCCACTTCTGTCTACACTATTCTACATTCTTCTGCATGGCGTGGTTGGTTGGTAGTGGAAAGGAAGAGAATGCTCTTCCCAACAAATTGCAAGCGCACTTGTAAGATATTTACAATTTTTATTATTACCATTCTTCATTGTATATTTATCGTTATACGTGGATCACTAATGACATTGAATTTTTTTTTACTAATATAAAATTTATACTTTCAATTTGTCGATATTATTTTTTTTCAATAGACACGCGTCTATTTTTTTAATTTTTAAAAATATTTTTAACTGCAGTCGTAATTGTACTCACACGTACGCGCTAGGTGCGATCAAAATAGTGGCGCGCGGTGTATCGGTATGTATCGAGTTCGCGTATTTACGCACCGAACATTTGTCGTCGCAAATCAAAAAGAAATATTCCACAGACAGAATACACGCCACGGTCGGTTGAATGTTTGTTTTTATCGTGGCTCAGTAGACGTTTTTGTGGAAAAAAAAAATTCTGTCACGATTGATGGGTGTCTGCATTTGCCCGTACGATCCTCGTTATCGATATTTCGAGTCAATCAAATTATTTTATAACGAACGATCAGCGTTTACGAGTAAATGAGATTCCCAGGTCGACGAGACTTAGCAATCAATTTTAGAACATTTTTCCCCGGATGTTTAAATACTTTTCTTTCTTGGTTTATTGTAATTTTCTTAAAGCGACCAATGGGTCTCATTGATAGCGTCGCTGTTCGTATGGCATCGATGGGTAGATTAACGTATAAACGATTTTTATTCTTTCTTCTTCCATTATCAGAGCGTGGCTGCGCGGAGCAATCGTACTGGTGTTCCTGCTGGGACTGACTTGGACATTTGGACTTCTTTATCTGAATCAAGAATCCGTCGTGATGGCTTACATCTTCACCATATTGAATAGCCTCCAAGGTCTATTTATATTTGTGTTTCATTGTGTACAGAACGAGAAGGTAAGGGACTAACATTGAAAAATAAAATAAAAATATTGCTTCCTCGAAATTTCACACAACGCTTAACGCGTCCTCTATAAGGAAGTATATCTATCTCAATCTTGGCTTCCTTGTGGAGGAACCAGTAAGCGTTGTGTCAAATTTCGAGGAATCAACTTGCAGCCTGTTACATATATTGATAATCCCAAATTTTTCGAATCATTGTAAATTTCATACACGCACCACCGTCTCGGGCATTCTTAGTATGTTCGACCTTCAATCACAGTATATGTTTATATACAACATTTCATCCGGAAATTAAAAAAGTTCGGTACATGTTCCACGAACTACTGCGTCAATGATTTCACTTTTAAATTCAAATGTCCATAAATCGTCTCAATTGATGTTTTTTTTCAAATTCAACAGGGAGTATTCGTTGATAGTCCCGGATCGATATACAGAGTTTTAACTGGATAACTGGATTTATTGAAAAATTCAAAAGTTTATCATTCCAAAATCTCTGAATCGATTTTGGTCAAATTTGATACGAAATATCCTTTAATAATACCCAATCGATGTTCGAAGTTTTGGCTCGATAGCCGAAAAATTATACGAGTTGGAGCCTTTACGGCTATAGTTATAGGGATGAGTAATCATATGGACAGAGATATTTATTTAACGGGATAAAAAGTTAATATATTTAAAGATTAAAATCAAATAAGTACATAGCAAAAAGAGCTAACTTGCTCTATACGTCTTTACTTCATGACCGTCGGATTAGGACTGCCTTCAAAGTACGTTCGTCACTCAGGCATACTCTCATTCTCTCAATACTCTCTTTATTCTCCACTGAGACCTCACTATTCATCACACGGATCTCACGCACTCTTCCAATGACTTTTCCGAAAACCAAAACTAAAACACAATTGCAATTAAACCCGGTGAGCATTCATCGCACAACGCACATACCCTTTGTCTCACATCTCTATCGACTCTGCTCCTGAACAACATTCTCTTTCATTCGGCATTCTACGCAAAGTTATCGTCTCTAATGTTTAGTCTGTAGCTAACTCTTATTTTAAAGCGTTGACGACACAGCGCCGTCTCACTCTTTCATAACACTTCTCTTTCCAATAGATTCTTTCACGCACAACACATTTACACAAACTCACTGATCCCACAATCTGCAATCCTGCACCGGTATCGTCCTCGATACCGAATCTCACTCCATGCCGTTTCCCTCAACAGCACCGTCTTCGTCGTCAGTGAACTACTCGTCGTAATCCTTGGTTGCCTTTGCCCAAGGCTTCATGAAATCTGCAGCAGAACTCGTACGATTGGGACCCTCGTGGTCTCCAACTTTTTCCACTACATAGCGATCGTTTCGCATCACCGTCACAATTTGGTACGGACCCAAAAACGTAGGGTACAACTTCAGACCACCTCCAAACTGCGTTCTTTAAATGGCGACTAAATCACCAACATCGTACTTCTCAGCCGGTTTTCGTTTCCGGCCGAACGTCTTGTTTTCTTCTTGAATTTTCAGAATGTTCTGACGTGCTTCATCACGGAGATTTGTGCGTTTCTCCTCGAACAACTTTATACATTCATCTTCCACCAATTGCCTCAGCTTTTGATCATCTTTTAATTTCATTTTTTCACCAATCAACAATTCGAAAGGTGTCTTCTTAGTACTTCTACTGAGCGTAGAATTCATGACCTGTTGCACTTGACCTACATGTTTTGCACTACTCCATAGGATGATCTGCTGATAATTTCGTCAAAATTGGAATAATCACGTGGTTCATTCTTTCCACCTGACCATTCGCTCTTGGTACACCTGTTGTAATTGAAACATGTTCGATGCCCTCTGCTTTGCAATATTCATCTAATGCGTTAGCCGTAAACGCCGTACCTCGATCGGAGATAACACGCCTGGAATTTCCAAAAGTCGCCGCCTGTAACTTGAGTCTGTTCAGTGCTTCATCTGCTGTCGTCGACTTGGTTGGATATAGCCGTACAAACTTCGTGAACCCGTCATCAATAACAAATAAATGATTGTAGGCTTTCTTCGTCAAGGGTATTGGACCCAAATAATCGATGTGATAGGTGTCCAATGGTAAACTGCCCTTTTCAACAGGATTCAACAAACCATCACTCTTTCCATATTTCTTTTCAGCTAACAAACAATTCACCCAGTTCTCAATCAGCTTTTTAATTTTTTGTCTCATGTTAGGGAACCAATACTCGTGTTTCAGCATAAACTCAACTTTGTTCCTCCCAAAATGTCCTTTTTCGTGCGCCTACTTGATCACGTCGTATTGTATCGACTTAGGTACCACCATGAGTTCATCTCCGTTCCTCTCATGATACAATACACCCTTCTTTGACATCGAAAACTCATCATTCTGCCCAGCTTGAACCGAATCAATTATCTTCCTTAACTCCTGATCGTTTTTCTGTGCATTTTGAATTTTTTCAATCAAACCGTCTCGGCTTACCTGCACCAATAAAATCTCAACCGGATTTCTGCTTAATGCGTCGACGTGACACATCGACGTACCAGGTCGATGTTCAATCGTATAATTTAACTGATCGATTAACAACGCCCAGTGAGACACTCTCACACATAAGTCTTTTTTCTTCATCGTTAGCACAAACGCCTTACAGTCTGTCATAATCTTAAAATCAATGTTCAACACATACACCCGAAATTTCTTTAAGGCTTTCACCACTGCCAATATCTCTAACTCGTAGCTGGCATATTTTTCTTCAGCGGGTGACGTTTTCCAGCTTGCATAGTAAACGGAATGTAACTTACCATCCTCAGCGTCATTCTGAAGTAACACAGCGCCTAGTCCACCCATACACGCATCTGTGTGCAATTCGTATTTGCACCAACACGATACAATTTAAGCACTGGCCCTTCACTCAATGCCGACTTCAACTTCTCGAATGATGTCTTTTGTTTTTCACCAAACTGAAATTTTACACCGTCTCTCAACAACTGTGGCAAGGGTCTCGCGTGCACAGCGAAGTGCGGTATAAATTTGCGAAAATACCCCGTGAGTCCTAAAGAACTCTGCACCTGTTTTACTGTCTTTGGAATCGGAAACTTTGCCACCGCGAATGTCTTCTTATCGGAGGGTTGGATTTGCCTAGCCTCCACAATGTATCCCAAATATTCAACTCGTCTAACCAACAGTTGACATTTTTTCCAGTTTTAACACTAAACCATTCTCACTCGCCGTACTCAACACAATCTTTAGTTTTTCCAAATTTTTCTAAGAATTTAATAATTTTTTTATTTAACGATCGATAATCGACACAGACTCTCATTTGCCCATTCTTCTTTTCGACCAACACTATCGGGCTAGCATAATTAGATACACTCGGTCTTACAAGACCCACATCAATCCACGTCTCGATTATTTCATCCGCTTGTTTTTTTTTGCTCAGCTGAGGGTCGTCGTGGATTCTGGAATACAGGCGTATCGTCTTGTAAGAGAATTCGCAACTTCCCCCCTGTATCCTTCGTTTTTTCCGCCGTATAATTCTCCACTATTTCTCGTAATTCAGCTTCAATTTCCGGATCAGTCACGTGTTGAATTTAAATATCGTAGTCATTTTCAGTCACTTTGCACACATCGACATTCAACACTTCCTTCCAGCCAGAGTCATTTGTCTCCACAAAATTTTCCTCGGATTTAATTTTCGTCAATGCAGCTTGGCTGTGTTTTACTCGCACTTCAGCGTGATCAGAGAATTCAACACCAACCAATAAATCATGTCCAAGAAATGTATCTGGAACCACGACAAAATCAAACGTAAACGTCAAATCGTCTATTATTATTTCCGCTTTGAAACGTCCGAGGGTGCGTTGGTTCGACGCGTCAACCCCGTCGAAAGGGATTGTTTTTAACTCGAGCTTCGGGGCACCGAACCGTACATAACAACTAGACCGCACCAGATGTAAGTCGCTTCCTGAGTCCAGCACAGCAGTAACCTCTTTACCCAAAATTTTGACTTCTTTATAGGTCTTCTTGTCCCCTGACTTCAATGCGTTACAACGAGACTTTTCTCTTCTTTCATTTTTTCCCTTATCACCTTTAGGAATTTTCTTTTCTTTCGTACACTTCGTAGATAAATTTCCAAAATCATTACAGTTGAAACACCTCGGCCCTGTCTCCTTGTCTGGGCAGTTCTCACTCACATGTGACTTACTGCCACAGTTATAACAATGTTTTTTCTTTTCACCGTCTCGTGAATTGCGTTTCTTCATTTTGTCATTCCTATTGTCTATCTTTTGGAGTTGTTTCACGTTCGTCTTTGCTTTAGCATTCTTTTTCTGCATTTCGTACTGCTTCAATTTTTTTCTCAGCTCTTTTACCGTCGTTGTTCCGTATAAAATTAATTTGTTTGGTTCTTCGCCTTGAATACCATCGATAATGTATTGGAGCCTTGCGTCTAACTCAATGTCGCCGTGGCTGGCCATTTCCAGTACGCGATAAACATAGGTTTCATAAGTTTCGTCACCTCTTTTTCAACATTTCCCAATTGTTCATGCACTTGTTTACTGTTCACCGTTTGAGAAAATTCTTTAATTAAACTTTTCTTCAGTTTAATCCACTCTTTGGCATGACATTCATAATTTGCAAATAATTTTGCAGGTCAATCTAACAGCTTTTTCGTGTAAATCACCTTTCGCGCTTCTGACCACGAACACATTTCCGCGGTTTCTTCGAATGTAGAAAACCAACGTCGAATGTTTTGGCTTCCATCACCACTGAATCGTCCCTGCGCATCTTCAACATCTTTAAACGTCAATGTAGAATGTGAATAACCGAAATAACGATACATTTCCTCCGGATTACGCCTTTTATTAACATCGCGTATATTTCTGTTCGCGTTTTGTTCACCATCACTATCGGATGAATCATTGTCATCACTGTTTTCACTCTCCGAACTACTTTCATCACCTTCGCTCAGAGCCAGCTTCAATCTTGCGAGCAATTCCGCTTTTTTGTCCGTCGTCTTTAATCCAAGTTCAATGAGTCGCGACTTCAAATCTTTAGTTTTCAACTTTCCTAGTTCATCGTCACTTTTTAAATTTTTATCACCTTTGCCACCTGCATCACCTTTCACCTTTAACTCTGCTGACCTCAAGCGTTCGACCAGTGCCGACTTTTTACCCGTAACTTTGAGTTGTAATGCACGTAGTTGAGCTTTCAGTTCACCAACATTCAGAATATCCAAATCGTCTTCATATTCGCTGGTTTCTTCTTCGTCATGATCGTTATTGAGTACAGCTGGCTCTTTCGACATATTGTTCAGCACAATCTTCTTTAACCGTGCAACCAGCACAGCCTTGTCACCTTTTGTCGATTTGCCCAACACTTGGAGTTTACTTCTTGACTTCCCCGCACTCAAGTCGTCGTAGTTTACATCTGTCACGGAACCTGGCGTTTTCACCTTATGTACGATAGACACAAAAAATCGTCGAGTGGCCGTCTGCCCTTTGTGTACCGCACGCGCCTTTACCGACTCCGTTCGAATGCGTTATCACCGTTTAGTTCACCATTTAACTTCTTCACACCGTATTAAAATATCACTGTGACCTTGACATGATCCATCCCGGACGAGCCCCCAAATTTATAGGGATGAGTAATCATGTGGACAGAGATACTTATTTAACGGGATAAAAAGTTAATATATTTAAAGAATAAAATCAAATAAGTACATAGCAAAAAGAGCTAACTTGCTCTATACGTCTTTACTTCATGGCCGTCGGATTAGGACTGCCTTCAAAGTACGTTCGTCACTCAGGCATACTCTCATTCTCTCAATACTCTCTTTATTCTCCACTGAGGCCTCACAATTCCGTCACACGGATCTCACGCACTCTTCCAATGACTTTTCCGAAAACCAAAACTAAAACACAATCGCAATCAAGACCCGGAGAGCATTCATCGCACAACGCACATACTCTTTGTCTCACATCTCTATCGACTCTGCTCCTAAACAACACTCTCTTTCATTCGGCATTCTACGCAAAGTTATCGTCTCTAATGTTTAGTCTGTAGCTAACTCTTATTTTAAAGCGTTGGCGACACAGCGCCGTCTCACTCTCTCATAACACTTCTCTTTTCAATAGATTCTTTACACACATTTACACAAATTCACTGATCCCACATAGTGATGGTTTTGAAAATTCAAAATTTAAAAACTTTGGAACGTCTCGATCGATTTTCTCCAAATTCAGTAACGAACTGTATTTTATGATCGACTATTTTTGTAAAAAGTTCTAGCCCGATAGCTCAAAAATTACGTCAGTCTTAACACACTTGTTTGAAAACTCAAGATGAAAAAAAATTTGTTAACACTTTATCAATTTATTTCAAACTCAATATCGAACGTGGTTATCCGCAAACCTATTTTTAAGGCAAGTACCACTTCTATTGTTGAAAATTTACGAATGTTAAACAAAAATACTACTTCTTATAGAATATAAAAATGTCATGAAATGTTAACCCTTTTACCGATTCGTGCAAAATTCAATACCAAACATCCTTTAGTGATTCTACATTCATGAGAGAAAAATTAACCGATCGTCTAAAAATGGGGAAAAATTAACTCATGGGGTAAAAATAAACCCTTTGTAAATTAAATCGATCTCAAACAGTTTTCGAAAAATTCAAAATTTTACAAATTCTGAACCGTTCAAGCGTTTTTTGCCAAATTTAATATCAAACATCCCTGCCCCATGACCCTTTTATCTAAAAAGTTTGACTCATAAATTGAAAATTTACGAAAGTTACGAGCTATGACAGACGTTTTTTTGAAAATTAAAAAATGGCGCTAAACCTCGAATCTTCAAGGAATTCCAACGAAAATGGCAGCAAACCATTTCCGCCCTAACGGAAACGATCCGAGAGGTTAACTATATACGGAGGTTCGCTGCCCTGAATCTGTGCAAAGTTTGCAAGAAATCGGTCAATTCGTTCTCGAGATATGTCAAGTTTTTAATTTTTGGACTCTATCGCGTACACACGCGCACACCCACGGACATTTTTTTTCTAAATGTGATTTTCGGATGATTTGGCACATTTTACATGACATCGATACTGACATCGATTTTTTTTCACGAAACCAAACCTTTTTCTATGAGGAAGCAGAATCATCTAGTTATTTGATAAGACTCTTAAATTTGTTACAAAAACAAAAACAAATATTTCTACACTAACATTTCGATACTGGCATTCGTATAATTCAATCAAATTGATAATCTATTATTTTTTATACTCATTTCGATCCTCAAATAGATATAAAAAGTCATATTTCCGTTATCGGGGTCGAGACAGTAACTAATTAAATAGGCGACCACTAAATATTTGGAAATATTGCGTTTGCGCGCAATATTTTCAATGTTAGTGGTCGCCCATTTAATTCGTCGCGATTTCGGGTCTGATCGAACGAGTTGCCAAAACTGAGGCAGCGCTGGTCCGATTAAACGGTATGGGAATTGGACACGAAGGCAACTGCACGGGAAGGGAACTGAGCATGACGGGAATTGTACGTGTGACTTGACTCACATGGGAACGGCATATCGGGCAACTGACACCGTCTCGAAAGAAAAATTGCTCTAGCATAGTACTGCAAAATCGTTGATTAACACGAACATATAATTTGTATTTACAGTTAGCATAAAAACAATAACGAAAGAATACAAATTTTTTATAAAAAATGTATGAACTTTTTAACAACAAAAATATTCTGTTTGAGCTTGTCCAACATTTATATTTACACTTAAATTTGAAAATCTAAATACGGCGCCGTTATTCACGTCACTGAATACTGTGCCTTCGTAATTGAGCGAAAAGTTTCGTAAATATTGTCGTTTCCGATGCGACTTTATAAACTGCTAATAACTTGTCAACGATAAATATTATCATAAATGATGGCTTAGGGACGATACTGCAACTTTGATTTTTAATTAACTTTACAAAAATATGATTTTACGTTTATCGGTATAAGTTGACCTTTCTCTAAATTGAACCTCTTTTTTTTTACTGATCGACGCGAGTGGTTCGTCATTTCTTTCGTTCATTTCGCAGGTGAGAAAGGAATATCGTAAGTTTATACGACGACACTCGTGGCTACCAAAGTGCCTGAGATGCTCAAAAACGGTTTCCGGCAATTCGGGAGGTTCGTCGGGTACGAGCGGCGCTGCTGCCGGTACAAACGGTGGCAAGGATTTCACATCCCACAACACATCGTCAAATCCATCGGCACCGACGACCGACAGCTCGGGTTTGTCGCCCCACACGACCTCCAATGTGGGTACACCGCCGAACAATATCAGCAACCTGACAGCGGCGGCTAACAATACAAATCTTTCGATAAACGTGAACCTGAACAATTTGTCGCTGAGATCGCCGAACGGGGCATACCAGATGCACATGATGGCATCTAGCAACCACAATAGGCATCCCGCCCAGCAAGGTATCCAATCGACGGCTTAATACACCAAACCGAGGAACGCATACTTTTTTTTGTTGTTATTTTGTTTATAAAAACAAAAAATCTTAAGAGAAAATCTCCCACCTACCCACGTCTGTTGAGACAATAAAACGAATCAATGGATAAACGCAAACTACTTTTTTTTTTTTTTTTTTTCTATCAGTCGTCGTTGAAGAAGTATTGAATCTTTCAATATCGTTTCTACAATCTTATCACGAGCAACCTGCGTGAATTATGCTTTATACTTTATATGGTCGAATGATATTACATATGCACATGCATATACTAGGGGGCTAAATACTGAAACGGCGACGCAGGCGTTAAATACTTTTTTTTAAATTACTCGGCGTCACGACGCTGCCTCGTCTCTTGATTCACGCAAGGATCACCAAGCTATCTAGATGCAACATTCTCATAAGATTTTTTTTCCATCGATAAATTGGTAACAACGATATGATTTTTCATAGTTTATTCTATATCATTGCATGATTCTCTATTACGTCACTCAAAACAGTTGTTGAATAATATTCACATGCTACAAAAGAAAAAAATATTTAAGATCGGCTTCAGCAAACACGCACAGAATCTCGTAACGAAGAGAATAAAAGACAAAACAAAACTTAAAATTTTTTTGTTTCTTCAATGGATAAAAACAAATGAAAATGCACAAACTGGGCAATTGCAACGAACGAGACGATCTATCTGTGAAATCATGGTTACTTGTCATTTTCTGTATTAAACATTTGTTCGTCAATTGATCGATCAAAGGGTAATTAACGCAGCTTTCGGATGAACAGATTGTGGAAATAATTTTGTTTACTTCTTACTTTGTCAATATGGCTCTACCGCCAGTATAGTCTTAAGGGTGCTTTAATGTATACAGTACGTACAAAAAAAATATTTTCGATGAAAATTGAAATAAATCGTAATGAAAGAAAAATCCGAAAAATAATCAACTATATTGACGAAACTGAGAAAACTATTGAGTCTAAACAATAATAATACATCAGAGATATTGATAATACAGTGGAAAAAAGAAGATTTTTTTTCACCGAATATGTAGAGTAATTTTTTTTTTTTAATATCTAAATAATTATTTTTTATAATTTTGTCGCAACTTTGTAATTCTTTATTGGTGAAAAATGGGTGCATTTTTAAAACTCGTCGGTCGAGGTGATTGAAACCTTGCAAATGTAAATATAAGCATCCAATGGAGATCACCGAAAAATGAAATAACTTATCAATATTATATCGTGAATCGAACTTTTGGATGCGACTGTATACGTTAAAAACTCTTTAGAGTTTTAAAAAAAAAATTGCTGTCTCGAAATAAAACGCCATTTTTTTCTGTGAGGAACTGAAAAGTCTCGAGTGCTCATGAGAGGAATAAAAAAAAGTAGGGGCAAAGGGAAGAAAGATGAGGATAAATGTGATGATCAAAAATGATCTCCGGAACGAAGAAGAGAAAATATTAAGAATGATCGAATCTGTGATAGTTTTTTTTTGTATTAGTCAATTCTTAGAGATGATTTTTTCGTGTTTGCTCGTTACGCCCTCCACTTATTTTTCTTGTTCTTCGCTCACTATTTCGAATAGTTATTTTCTTTGTCTCAATTTGTCGTTCGACCTCTTCGGAATCTGGAATTTTGCTCGCAAAAACGATTATTTTATGCCTCAGCCTCATTGATTGTGCGCGAAAGTCTCGGTTGACTGGTACTTGTAGTCGAGAAAAATAATGGTAATTAATAATAAATTTGAAAAATCGTTTCAAACGTCGAAACGAGCTTTTAGAGGCCTACATCGGCACGCCCCCGGTGCGTTACTGTGTCTTGCCTCGTTCTTGTGTAAAAGTAAAGGACATAGGCACACCGAGTGTATGCTGGTGTCGTCAGAACGAAAAATGCATTAGAGAGACATTTAGGAAGGAGGGAGCGATGCCAGTCAAATCAGCAAAACAAATTAGAGAAAAAAACACCGTTTTAATAGCTTCAACAAGACAACGGATGTATTAATACAACCCATTGGAATAACTAATATGTCTTTGAAACAAAAAATTATTAATAATCATGAATTTATGAAAGTTCGTATTTTTTCAATACTGGCTCATTTGAAATACACAAGTCAAAAAAATTTTTTTATTTTGCGAAATTAATATTTCGAAATAGCGAAACACGAAAAAGTCGAACGATCGAAATAGCGGAAAAAATCCTGCGACCGAAATGGGAAAGACTAAAGTCGAATAGCAATGGGCGCTTTCGAACGACCCATTCGTACGCGCCCGTTCGACTTTTCGGTGTTTCGCTTTAAACAGCACCGACCGTAAATGACGTTGACAATTTAATTTTTTTACGCTGTTAATTTTCCTCACAGATTTTCAATTCATATTGACTGTACCATAGAAAAGGATAAAATGATATATATATACAGTACTGAGCAACGGAGTGAAATTTTTAGTTTTTGCCTCGATTTTCGCGAAAATTTGGCGAATTTCAGAAATCCAATGAAGTACATTCGAAGAAATTCAATAATCTTTCGAACGAGACTAAAATCATTGCGATCGGCAAAATCACGAGATCGTCGGTTGCGACAGATCGCAATGATTTTACTATCGTGAGAAAGATTATTAAATTTTCTCGAATGTACTCCTTTGAACTTTTTTAAATCCTCTAAATCGCGAAAGTCGGGCAAAAAACTAAAAATTCCACTCCGTTTGCTCAGCGGTGTATATATATATTTGTATTGCTTGAAAAATTAATATTTTAATTTTGATTGCTGAAGTGACTGCTACGCATCGTTTACTACTCCTTAAAGAAGCGTACTCCTTCATTTCGTGAATTCTTCATACGCGAGAGTAAGAAGGAGGTAGGGCGTGATTAGATGGGCAGGATTATAGTAAAAAAAAATAGTTTAAAGAACTTGGAAGCATTTTTGTTACAGTAACAGAAAATTCGATTGAAATAAAGTGACATTCGCGGGTTAATCATACATTTTTGATTAATCCAAATTCTCTCAAAGCTCATACCTCCATAACGGGGCTAGCCATTTCTCATTACTTTAAGATCGGCACCTTACCCTTATTTATCTTGCGCGTTTGGTCTTTTTATTAAAAACAAAACAAATGTTTTCGTCTAAATTATAAAAAAAATAAATCAATGAATAAACAATAGCCGAAATAACAAAATTAACGAAGTAGCATTAGTTACTTTTCGTTCGTTACATTCGTATTTCGATCTACCTTTTATGAAATTGTAAGTGAGTAAAAAAAAAAAGAAAACTCTTCCGAATATACGAATACCTAAAAAAAAGTTACTCGTTCGCTCTGAAATATTTAACATCGAATGAACGATGAGATAGATAACGAGGCTTGCTATGACGAAGCAAAAATAAAAAAAGACGATTTTTCTCGAAAACCATTAGACTTTTACCGAGGTCATATTTGTTTATTCTGATAGGTCCCGAGCCAATCTAACCCCCGTGTCACTCTGTCGCTAGTTTTGGGATACCCTGTATAGAAACGAATGTAACGAAGCGTTATGAGCTTCGAGAAAAAAAAACGAAAATATTGTTCTTTCCATTTCCGAAGGGTCGAAAACGACACTCTCGAGTCGACTCTGTAAATCGTTATTGACTATAAGCATGCATATTATATATCTTGCTACATATCTTGCGCTCTCTATTTCTCTATCGCACTGGTCCCGTGTTTTTTTTTTTTTTTTTTTTTTTTTTTTTCTTCAAATTCTAAACTCTACTCAATCTTTTTCCCTTCGAAACTCTCAATAGCTCTCAAGATTGTAGAACAGAAAATGCACATTGTTGTAGCGTGGCACATTATGTAATTAAAACCACGATTAGTGAGATATAAAAGTGCACCCGTACGCAATATCTATCCTCGCGTTTTTTTTTTAGTGTTTATAAGATTTAAAAAAACGAAGCTAAAAGATCTCTGTACTAACATATTCGGTGGTTTTCTTCCGTAACCGCTTCTATGCGAGGTTTGGTGTACGCGGCTGTCGGCTACTTTGCTCCGCGATTGGGGCAATCGCAAATGCACACATGTCATATAGTCTTTTTTTTCTTTCGACCTCTGAGATATGTAACTCAAAGATTGTACATAAATTGTTTTAAAAATATCTCTTTGTTTCCAAGTGATACCATCTGTGGTACGCCACTCACGAGCTTCGTAAATTAGACCATTCGCAATTTGAATATATCGATTTATCGAAATATCAAAATATCGATACGGTGGATGCATCGATAAATCAATAATATGACGAGTCAATGATGATTTTGGTGATGGACAATTGTGCGGTTTGCGGTTCGAAAGATTCGTAGTGTACGCCTTAGAAAAAAAAAAGTATATATCATCGCGGGCAAAGTGCGAACACTCGCACAGTTTTACGACCGTTGTGAATCTCGTGAAATCCGACAAAAATGTCGATAGCATAATGTTCGGGAGACATGCGGTTCAACTTTGCCCTCGAGTATCTTAGTCCGTAAGAATATATCGGCTTAACACTCGCTGAACACGCATTTTTCCCTCTACACTCTGTTCACGTACAAACGATAGTGCACGCGATGTCCGGTGACAAAACTTGTTCACTGTTGTCTTTGTTTTTTTTTTTTTATACAAGAAAACGCGACGGAACAAGCTTTCTGCGAGTATCGCGTGACAGAAACAAGCATTATCTACGAATTGTTTAACACACACACACACGCTCATCCAACGTTATCCTTTTCGATTTAAATACTTTCGTTCGAATATTACTACGTCATTGTAAATATTCGACATCATTGCGCGCTACTCCATACCGTAATAAAGTACGAGCGTTCGAGAACTAAAAGTCGGTTAAGAGAGACGAAAGAAAAAACGCTACACCGGAAGTAACGATTGTGGATCGAGTAAATTCTGGCCGAATAAAAATGTTACGTTAACAACAAAGTATCAAGATTGAGATTAAAAAGATTCCTTCTTTTCTCAATTCTTCGCTAAACTTAATTATCGAAAATTCGATTGATTGCTCGCCTCGTGGAATGTTTGATACATTTTAGAACTGAGCACGAAATAATTACGAAAGTTTCGTTTTCTCAATTGTTTTACACGGTGTGCAATAATTTTATTGGTAGATATTTTTTTCATGGCGAATATCAAGCACGCGACGACGACAAATTGTTGGCCCTCTGCAATAATTATTTCCGGTGGTGTCTTTTTTTTTAAACTCAAACCTTCGTGCACGCTTTGGGGATGCCGAAAAATGTGAAATATTGGACAATTTGTCGCGGAAAGATGCAAAAAAAAAAAAACGTAAAACTTAAAGCGATCGCTGATTAAGAAACCTTGCTTTTACGATAATTTTGCGAATGAATTTCCAAACTTGAGAAAAACATAACGTTTGTAGTCGTTTCGAAACGCGATTGGGTAATTGAGAAAGGCGATTGATTTGCAGTATTTGGTGTCCGGGCGAGGTTGGCCGAGTACCGAGAGACAACTCATTGCAACAGCACCCAATGAATCCTCCACGACGTTGTCAGACGCTCACGCAGTGGCGACTCTACCGCACGCCCGTCACGCATACTTCCCATCAGCTTCCAATATTCCTAAATCTGCAACCGCCACTTGGGGACCTATTAACAAAAACCTCATGTGGAAGGTAACTAATCCGTAATGGCTTCGACGCCTCGCTGTACCGACTACTACCTCTACTATAATTAACTAACCACTTTCGACCGGATTGATCTCGTTTATCGCTGGATATTTCGCTGCAGTTGGAAGGGTCTGTTATGCCACACTCGATATCTCGATTGTACATCTCAGTATTTTTAACTTAAAACAATAAATCGGTGACCAAAAAAGCCCTCGGATACTAATACTCATAAATATCGAATGTCTCACTTGTTATTGATCGTTCATATCGACTACGAGATCTTTAATTCCGAAATTGTGTTGCATTTTATTCAAAATCGGTGACAAATTATTGACAAAATCGTATCTTTTATTGTTCCTGTGGTTGTCGCCGCGATTTTGCGAAAATGACAGATCAACTATTTTCAATTATTTTCAGTCAAACTTTCTCATAGACACGGGAATACGAATTCAAAGACATTTCAGAATCAATGGAAAATGATGATACAATCATAGTCAGTTCTACGTTTTTTACCCCCGGAGTAAAACGAAATAATTACTTGGCGTCAAGACGCTGCCGTGTCTCTTGATAATGAGCAATTTGAAAGCATTTAAGGAGGTTCACCGGATAGAGCGAACGTCGACAGAAACTTCAGAAATTTTTATTCCGCACTCCGTGCCTACACACGGATAAACATGAATTATTTTATAATTTTCACTTACACCGTTCTCAAAGAATTATTATAAAAAATTTATAAAATTATAAAATTCTCAACAGCCGACGATGACAATACATAATGTATTCTGGTAATTTCATAGAATTTCGGGCAGAGCCGCGGTTCTACAGACCCTAACTGTACCACGTACTCAACTGTCACGAGCGTACGAATATTTCACAATATTGTCACGACAAGACTGTAACCATTAAAACTGTGACTGCGCAACATTTTCACCACTCAACTCTCCCGGGTCTCTGTTATACACTGCAGAATCGTCGTCACGAACTAAGCTCTTGCCGTCTAAACTGTCACTGTACCGTAGAACCGTCACCGGTCCAACCATCACCGGCGGAACTGACACGCGCAAAACTGTACACGGGCCCAACCGTCGCCGTCCTACGTGAGATTTAACCAACTCACACTCGTACACGCTGTACACGTAGGCAAGAGCGCCCGAGCTGCTTCACCAAACGCGGCCCAATAGCCGCGCGATATATCGTCACGGTTGGGCCGTGAACAGTTTTGCCCGTGACAGTTCTGCCGGTTACAATTGCTGCTGAGACAACTTTGGCGGTGACAGTTTGGAAAGTGACGGATTAAACGGTGACGGTTTAGACGGCAAGAGTTTTGTTCGTGACGATTCTGCAGTGTACAATAGAGGCCCGGGAGAGTTAAAGTGGTGAAAATGTTGTGCGGTGACAGTTTTAACACTCACAGCTTTGTTCAGAAACAGTTTTCTCGTGAGAATATTGCGCAATATTCGTCTGCTCGTGTCAGCTCGGTACGTGTTCAGTTGGGCTCTGTAGAACCGCGGTCCTACCTAATTTTGGTATCGATCGCAAAATACCGACACGCGGTACTGTACAGACTTTACGCACGGAAATACATGTACGAATGCATTACCTCAGAGAAGGAAGACGCGGAATATGCACGGGTTGCGATTGGCGATACACACGACTCATAATCTCTGAACGTCGGTTAAAGCGTTAATCGCCTGAAAACCAAATGGTCAAATTTAACGTTCGCTCGCGCACTTTAGCCCGAGATTAACGGATCGTGGAACGCAGCGTGGAAGTCGACTCACGGTTACCGCAGTAAACCCCCGTTCGAGTCAGATTGTGAAACCGGGTCTAAAACGAACGGAGATCCACGAGTAAGCGCTTTTGCTCCCTGACGAACGTTTATCCTCAGCTAACGATTATTACGCAATACTTTGGAGGGAAAAAACTCAATTTTACCATTGTTCTTCGAATGTTCTATGAATTTCATTCTGCGATATCTCCGCGAAAGTTTGACGCGAATGTTTCTTGTCACGTATCAATTCAACGGCCGCATTGAATCTGCAAAATTACGAAAAAATTTCACTCAAGCTTGCCGCTGCCTGAAACTAATGTACCTGCACATATTCACCTTTCAAGATGCGAGCGTACGCCACTCTCGAATCTTTAACCGGGATTTTTTTCGGTCTGTGCTCCGGGACTACGATCTTCGGGACAACGCTTTTTCTCCTTTCACCTCCGTATCGTCGCTTCTTTCGCGACGCCAGTAGCACAAACCATTTATTCATCTTTTTTTTTTACAGAACATTTCTTTTAAGTCTTACTCGCGTGATTCCGGACACGGTGGCTCGGAACAAGAGGATTCACCCCGTACGCACAACGCCATGACACTCGGACATAACGTAAGAGCGCGCGATCGTCGCGCCCCCGGTGACGTTAACGAAATAGGTAATGGACGCTCGACGGGTCGCAGAGCAGCTTCGCCCTACAATCATACTTATACGGAGATTCGCGACGGTGGCGTACGCGGTGGTATCTATCAACAGAGTCACGTCACTCATCATCAGAATAGTGGGGACGGGCATGGTCAAGGTTCGCGCGTTATTGGCGATGACGATCCGGTTTACGAGGAAATCGAGCGCGGTGGTGAGATACAAGTATCAGATTTGTCGGACGAAGATAGCAGACGTCAGAGCGACATGAGCAGACAATCGTCGCGCAGTTACGGCGATCATAGGCCTCTGATACCGTATTCACCCGCGAACGATCGTAATCTCATTCATTACGGACAAACCCTTGAGCGTAGCGTGCTTCACTTGGATCCATCATCGCGGTACAGCCCCGCGCAAGAAAGAAGTCTCAATGCGTGCTGGGAAAAGTTGCGCAGGCAACCAGCCAAATACGAATTGGGCGAGATTGCCTGTAGAATGCCCGGCAGTTACGGAATATCTCAACAGGATCACACGAGAACCGTTGCCGTTCTCGATGGTCACACGGTCGTCTGTCATCTCCAGCCACAGACGGACATGTACACCGGACGAGGCATACCGCCGCCATCTTACAGTGAATGTTAGATCTCGGACGTTTGAACTTTACGCGGACGAAATCCGGCACACCGTCCGTAAAACGTGGGATCTGGGCGGTGGGGATGAACAAGTTGATAAAAATTCGTAAATGCACGTCGGTTCGACCACGTGACTCGAACCCGGATCCTCCCGCAAAGACTAGTAAAACGGGAAATATTTTTTGTGACCGGCTTTTATATTTCTCGCATCAAACGCTCAATTTTCCCGATGGCCGTGTTGAGAGATTGAAGATTTTTTTTTTTAACGAGAGTGTTGACTAATTATTTTACGCGCCGAAATCTCAGAAGACGCAACACAACTCGGACGTTTGTTGTCGTTGTTCTTTTTTTTCGTCGCGACGAACTCTGTGGAAGCGTCGTTCCTCGTGACGTACGAACGCGGACGGACGGTTATTGGGTATATCGTGCGCCGATCGACTTTATCGAGAATTCGTACCATCCTAATTTGTAACGCCGATATTTGTGACGGAGAGTCGGAGTAGACATTTAATTGCGAGTGCGAAATAGATGCGAACGAATGAAATAATTGTAAATGAACGGGCGAGACGAACGTATGAGAACGTATGTTAACTCTAGTAATAATCGAATAACTGTATATTAAATATCTCGGTGGGATAATGAGGGTCGGAGTCATAAAAAAAAACATAAAAAATTGCATAGATTACGAGGGAGAATTCGATTATACCGAGCCCCATCGATTCACCGTGACTTCGATATCGTCGAGCATCGTTGACGAGACGAAACGCGCTGTCCCGCGCGGAGTTAAAAAAAAACATCAAACGAAGAAAGTACCATTGAGTTTCATTATAGAACTGATAATCAGTTTAATAGTTAACTAATTAATTTCAATAGTTGTTTAATGAGTTTAAATAGTTAACTAATGGATTTCGGCATTCGGCTGACGTCTTTTAATAGTTAACTAATGAAATCCAATAGTAATTTCGTAATAGCGTTGTACTTTTTTTTTCAATAGTTTTTTTTCCAACGTAGTAAAACTCATGATGTACGCCATGGGGTAAGGAAAGATGGTTCCCCCTCAATGAAAATATTTCAGAGATTTTTTGTTACAGCTGATTTGAGATTTTGGAGAAAAAAAGTATCCAAAACGTAAAATCTAAAATTAGATATGAAAAAATATATTACATTTTTTTGTTAGTCTGTGATCAGTTTTTGGCATGTACCTTACGGAGAATTATCGGTATTTCGACGACGTCTCGGAATCGCGTCGACTTTCACCCATGAAGGGCCTTTAGCGATTTATCCGCGCTTCGCGTCGTACGAATCCTCGCGTAAACGATATTGGCGTCAAGATTCTCCCGTGTCTCTTCGTACCGACTGCCGAACGAACGTTTCCGCGATAATGCAATAATACAATAAGGGAAATAAATCCCTGTATCCCTCCGGTATAACTGGCCAGTCGTTCGTTATACAGTACGACGATTAAAGAGAATTACACATTGGTGAGCACAAAAAATTAGTAAATCTATCGAAAAAACTGTGAATTTTATTGACAGGCTTGTGCGAAACGGTTAAGGCCGTAGTCTGGTCTAGAGCGAGATTTTTGACGTCATTTCTAATGTGCAATAACGTTTAAACCGTTGAAGTTGTCTTGATGAAAATTTACACGTGCATTTATTGATCCTTAGAGCATACTTATACATTGAAAAAAAAATTATTTTAAATATTTTCATGTAGTTTGTTGCCTTGTTGCAACATGGTGCGCCGAAATCGGCGCCCACTCTGGACGATGTTGTATGCGTCTGAAAAAAATATATATATATATTCTCAATCTGTATGAGTATTCTGAGCACTGGTAGCAGAATTGGTACTTAAAAAATTTTTTTATTGAGTCGAACAATAATTTTGCCGACATTTTATAACTCGTCGAATACCCGAAAATGTATGAAATATCATTAATGAAAGTTCAACAGGCCGCCATTTTGTAAAAAATTTTTTTTAAGTACCAATTCTGCTACCAGTGCTCAGAATACTCATGCAGATAGAGAATATATATATATTTTTTTTTTTCAGATGCATACAATATCGTCCAGAGTGGGCGCCGATTTCGGCGCACCATGTTGCAACAAGGCAAAAAACTACATGAAAATATTTAAAATAATTTTTTTTTTTAATGTACAAGTATTCTCTAAGGATCAATAAATGCACGTGTAAATTTTCATCAAGACAACTTCAACGATTTAAACGTTATTGCATATTAGAAATGACGTCAAAAATCTCGCTCTAGACCAGACTACGGCCTTAAGAAGAAAAAATAAATAAAGCAAATATAGCAGCGAGTCTCGCCGACGCTATATCGTACGCACAACGATTTGTGAATCGCACGATTGATTTTGCACGATGCAAAATGCACACACACACACACACACACAGACATATATATCCATTACGTTGAACTATCGTATCTTTTAACGATTACTGTGCCACCCCCCAGCCTGACATCTTGCCGATGATTAGCTTTGAAACGGTTTTCATCCTCGATATATTATTTTTATAAATAACTCGTTGATAAAGAAAGAGAGAATAAAGTGTACAACGCGGTTGTACATTGCACGCGTGGAGTGAGATCGAAGATAATATATTAGTGGTTCAAATTTTATTTTCATTTTTTATTGTTGTTTCTTGTACGATAGAAGTATGGAAATTCATGGAATTCGTGGAATCATTCGTATATAGGACACGAGGTATTCGAAGTATTTTAACGGGCAACAGAGATTTATCGTAAAAGACACAACTTAGTCACTGTTTTATACTATTTTTGTAAGGTATGATTATTATTATTATTATTATTATTATTATTATTATTGTATCATAATGGCGGTAACCCTCGCTCTATTTATTTTTTCCCCGTCGGATTATGCAGCATCTAAAATCGCTCGACGAACTTCGATTCGGAGAAAAAGCAACGGCGAGTCTTTATTTATTTATTTTTTTAACTTTTTTTTTCTCAGAATTTTTGCTCCGGTGCATCCGTCGATTCACCGTACTATGAAAATTCGCAACGTCGGACCGCCGGATGGCATGTGAACTATCAGAGACAATTATACAATGTTAATAGCCATCTAAAAAATACAGTAAAATGTGTCGAATGTATGAATGTTTTCTGCCCGATGTCTCGGTGATAAGTATTCAATCACCTATTTGTAGCAACTCGCGGCAAAAAAAAAAACAAAACTAAAAGCCGGAAAATACATATCGATTTCGACGCTAGATTTTGGGATAACAATACATATATATATATATATATATATATATATATATATATATACTAGGAAAAGAAGATTGGACGGGGGATGTTGTAACAACATCCCCCGGCGGCGGCGAGATCTATGTATGTATGTCTGCATGTATGTATACATACATATATATACATATATATACTAGAGTTGCGTACTCCCATCTCCCTCGGTTCATTGTACGTGAAGGGGGGTCAGCTTCACCATATGGACAAGGTCATTTCCCGTACGGTAAACCGAACGGCGGTGGCAAGATAATTATATAATATAAAGAGATATACAGGGTGTTAACTGACTTATAGGGTTCCTTTGAATCTCGTATAGAGCGTCATTCCGAGCAAAACGCTTTTTTTTTAAATTGTCGTGCGATAAAAATTGACCGAGATATCCGCGTTCAAAGTCCGTCGCTGAGCAAACAATGGCACGGTATTGCTCATGTAACGAGTTAGAAGGCTATAGGGGCGCGCGTTCGATCCCACGATTCAGCATTTATGTTTTTTTTTCGAAAGTATGGGAAATTGCGCATACTTTCGCAAAGTCAGAATGCTCAAGTGAGAATATCGCAAAGTCTGAGAAGAATTCTGACTTTGCGAAAGTATGGCAAATTTTCCATACTTTCGAAAAAAAACATATATGTTGAGTCATGGGATCGAACGCGCCCACTATATCCTTCTAACTCGTTGCGTGAGCAATACCATACCGTATGTTTGCTCAACGTCGGACTTTCAGTGCGAATATCTCGGTCAATTTTTATCGCCCGACCGTAAAAAAAAAGCGTTTTGCTCAGAATGACATGCTCTATACGAGATTCAAATGAACCCTATAAGTTAGCTGACACCCTGTATAATATAATCATCTCACCGCCGCCGCCGCCGCATCTTAAACTCGTCTAAATACTTTTATTCGTTTACCGTTATGAGGTACACGGTTTACGAACAATCAATAGAAACTAAACTCTTCAGTCTTTACTATTAACGCACTGAATTTGCGTACGTTGGTTTGAAAGTTCAATATAAATCGTAAGAACATCGTTTCATTCCATCAAATTTATCATAGAATATTTTGTTTCAGCCGTAATAACCCTTGACAAACTAATTTATTCTCTTTTCTCACGATTACCGAAGGATTATTGAAAATAAGCTACATATTATTTTTCAAAAAAATCTAACGGACAATTGGAAACATCGGATTTCGAGATTATTCGAATTGAAATATGTTTAACAAGGTAGGCCACTCTAGAGGCCGAAAAAATAGACTTTTTGGGGGATTTTTTTTCAGAAAAACTACAAAATAAATCGAGATTACAAAATAGGGTGTTTATTATACATATCAGTGACTGTATACAATCATTTTTTTTCAAGCGATTAATTTCAAAATGGCGGCTGTGCAACGTTTTTGCGATAACGTCTCCGTTTTTGTTGGTCGGAAACATAACTCTGATAATTTTCAACCGATTCACTTGAAATTTTGAATATATCTTTATAAATACATTGTCTATGGAAGCAAATGGCGCACTTCTAAAGTTAACGGTGAAACATTTCCTTGAAAAATCGTCAGAAAATTGTTAATAAAAAATGAACTATGCAATATAAAAGAAAAAATCCTACGCACTTCACATACGTATGATAAACACCATATTTTGTAATCTCGATTTGTTTTGTAGTTTTTCTGAAGAAAACATCCTCAAAAAAGGATATTTTTTTGCCTCTAGAGTGGCCTAACCCCTTAAAGTAGCTGTAGACGATCGTTGCCGCGTGGGTATGCCTAGCTTCACGGGATTCAATATCACGCGGGCTGAGATTGATACATACACCACAAACCCACAGAAATTACAAACGTCGTGATTGGAGACTGCGCAGGTTGATTCAAGTTGACACGGGGATTATAGAATTACCGCAAGTTTTTTTTCGTTCTAGGCTTTCTTCGTCATTATTTAAATTCATTTTGAAAGCATAGTTTCTTCCGTTCTAAACGTTGGAGTTAGCTGTAACGTTTGTACTTTTTATAGACCGAGCGCCATCCTAGTGACAACTTTTAAACCCATTCCCTACATAGGTTATAAAGCACAAACCGTAGTCCTAATGCAGTTTAACTGTTAAACTGAGAGGTGACTTTTGGGAGGTGAAAGAAAATTGTTGATTCCGTATTCATTTTATACCGGAACACGAAAAAAAGTCTTAACAAGAATATAACTCTGTGTGTGTGTGCGCGCCTGTGTGTAATCGGCGTATCATACCATTCTACAATTTGGTGTCCGAAAACAACTAAACTAACGAATCGAGCCAAATTCGCAGTTTGATGTATACAGCGATAATTAATTTGGACGACTCGAAGAAAAAAATAAAAACAACAAAAAGAGGCCTTCACCCGTAACCCGAGTACGATTATCGACATTGGACGTTATAAAAGCGTTTGCGTTATCACGGTTATTCGTTATACTTACGCGCCTTTTCCCCACTTATCCCCCGTTATCTCCGAGGAAAAATGATTTCGAGAAATTGTAAATAATGTAAATAGGGCTTTGTACATGTTGAATACTTGTAATGTAAATGAGTAAAACGATTAAGAGCGTAATTATTAAATGTGAGATACTTATAGACGAATAAGAGAATTTTTTCTTCTTCATTAGCTTAAGTAGCGAAAGACGATGAATAATTGTTGTGAAAAAGTTTATTTCGTCACATCAATCGATCATCAGTAGGTATGTTCGTTTTCACGGTGAATCCGAGCCCCCGGTGTCTCGGGGCACACGAGACTATTGTTCGCCTATGAACCCACGGCTCGTATAAACGTGAAAATAAACAAATCTAATTGTTTATCGGAGACGAAAAAAAGTAAGAAAAGAATATGAACTTGTAAGATTAACTCTAAGGTCTCGGCATAATAGGTATGTAAATAAACTAAGCGAAGAAAATAAAATATTGAAAGCCCGCGTAAAATTATTGGATATATATGACAATGATGTCGCGTGGAACACACAAACGGTAAAAAATGATCGAACGTAGTGAGAAAGCGAAAAAGAGATTTTTTTTAAGTCGAACGAGTGGAGAAAAAAATTCTAGGGAGGTGCACTTCGTACGAAATGTCGCATCTATTTGGGTCACAGCCAATATGAGAGAGAAAGAACAAAATAACATAACGTGATGACAAACAAAACATTATTATTAATGTGCAAACAGATTATCGGATGAAAGAAGTATGCAAATGCATGTTTTATTCTTATCCATTTTCCGAAGTAATGTCCCTCATACTTGTCTCACATTGAGAACAAAAGAAAAGACAGAAAAAAAAACAACGTAACGCTAACGCTTGAATATTACACTATCCGTCTGTAATGTTGGAGGAGCGGACATTTTTTTTATTCATTTATATATTTCGTCGACCGTCTGCGTCTCGTACAATTAATTTGACATATAGCAAGTCGCAAATTTACGGCTTAAATCAGACCAAATCACCTCGTTGATGTCTTCTTCAATTCCTTTACATTATTTTTTATTTCTTTTTTTACATAAACCGATGAATAAGTAGAATTGCCGCGACGTGATCGAAGTTTAGCGATGCTCAAAGTGAAAAATGCGAAATATATTGTGATATCGATCTCGTATACTTCGCCGTGCGAATATATCCATACATATATGTATATAATATGTAATATGTATATATACATATATTTATGTTTCTCCGTGGCGAGAAAACGTTTGGAACGACGTCAAAGCATATTAATTTGTGCGGTTCTATAACGGTTCGCCTATTCGCTCGTACTGGTCAAATTGCGTAGCGCGAAATTTATTGGAAAACAGCGTATTTTTCAACTCGAAAAGGAGCCTTGTTTCTTGAATTTTTTATGCTTCTCTAAGACTGTCTAATACGAAAAAACTGATTAAATAAATGTGTACCAATTCTCTGAATATACCGGATTCGTCATTCCCTTAATTCCTCTCTCTTTCTCAATATTCCTTCAACATTAGAACGACAAAATCACTCAAGTTCTTCGAGGGGATATATCAGAATTCTTTGACTGTTGAGGTAATCAAAAGTTGTACTTTAAATTGGGGAAGCAATAGTTTGAAGATCGTCGGAAAGCAGTATCAGTCAGCAACTTCTACTATCATCACGCATAAAACTCAAGTTTTTATATTATTCATAAAAATTTATCGTGCAATTGAATTTGCTAAATATATTTTCGTAATAGTTTTGTTTTTGTCGGAATTTTCTATTTTGCACTGTTTGTATGTACACAGTCGTGTTGTAACAACACTTCGAACGCAATATTGCGACGCAAACGCAAGTATATTTGAAAACCTCAGGCGCACAAACAATAATAAACTAGTTCAGTCTGTAGAAACCCAAAGAAAGAACACGAAGAAAGAACGGTGTGTCCATCTGAACCAAGCCAACGGCTGTACTTCTCTCTGAATAATTTAAGTGACTAGAAATCAGCCCTCGAGGAGTCTCGTCGTGTACTTTATATTTTGTATTTTTAACTCCCGACGTGCCCTCCGGGCGAGAAGACGGGAGTTATGCGTTTCACAGAGATCAGCAGATTTTTACGATTTCTTGGTGGAGAATGTGTGGGCAAGCTGCAAAAAATTACTTATCAAAATTTGGTCATTGTCTTTTTTTTATTGATAATCATAATCAGATGTACAATACTATAAATATGAGCTTTTTATGAAATACTCTGTTGTATATATCGAAATGGGCAAGAAATGTCAACATGACACCGCCATAACTGTGTTGCGGGTACGTTCCTATGTGCATATTGCTGTTTACCAATGAATTCAACGTTTTGTTTGCTGGATCAAATCTTACCATTATCCGCTATCCGCAAATAAGGTTACGTTTTGTCGATTATTGAGAATTCGCAATTCGCGACTGGGTTATACATATTATGCGATAACGTTCACACCGTTGGTTACGCCAGCGGTAATAAAAAGGTACAAGAATATATTACAAAGGATCAAATACAGCAGTTGCTTCCTCGGAAACTCATACAAAGCTCAAAGCTTCCTCCATGAGGAATTATATATTTATATATTATATATTATATATAGAATTATATATATAGAGAGAGGAAGGTTTGAGTATTGTGTGAGATTCCGAGGCAACTGGCTGGTTTCAACTTGCAGCTTTTTTTTCTACATGTTCTGTAATTTCCAAATCTTACGAATAATTTAAAATTTCATAAACTCGCAACCGTTTCATCGTTTCTCGCGAAACTCGACCCTAATCATCCTTCAATGACATTCTATCTATATACAAATCGTTAGCCAAAAATATCATTGAAAGACCGAAAGTCTACAAACAGACTTGAGAACGTAAATACGAGCGACACGACGTGCTCCGCAAATAAAACCCACCCTAAAAATAAGTCTTGTTCATTTCTTTCGATCACAACAGTATATACAAATTTCACCACGAAAACTAAAAACTGTGGCATAAACTACTCGAGCTAGGGTGGTAACACCTATATCGATTTTTCGAAAAAATTCAAAATTTCATGTATGAGGTTTTGGCTCGATAGCCCAAAAATTATACAAGCCTTAAGAAACGCCTATAGCAATTTTTCGATGTATTCGAAATTCTACAACTTTGGAACGCCTCGATTCATTTTCTCCAAATCCAATAGCGGACCGTATTTTATTATATTCAACTTGTGTAGAACGTTTTAGGTCCATTGGTTGAAAAGCATGAGTCGTGCTCTTAACACGCTCATTTGAAAATTTTCAATATTTTATAAAGTCGAAAGTAATTTGTAAATTTCCGCAAAAATCATAGTGAACAAACGGCCAATACTGATTCACTTGCGTGTCAAATTTCAGCCCGAAAGCTCGAACTAATCCGAAGTTACAGCAGTTCAAATTCTACAAAATTTTCCTGAATGTGATTTTTCGATGTTTTCGAACATTTTAAACGCATTGACATTACCACGATCTTTTTTTTTCATGAAAGGAAAGCTTCCTCCGCGAGGAAGCAAATTATCAAAAGTTATAATAACAATTTATTTTTGATCCGCAGACAGACTTACACGCAAGTGGCCGGCTGACAATGAGCGCTACGGTACAGCGGTGTCTTTGATGTCGTAGGTAGTCACTCGATTGAAATTAAAACAAAACATTGGTTGAAAATAAAATATGGTCCGAGAGAAATATGGATTGTGTCGCGGGTCTACTGAATTATTATCACAGAGTGAATGAACTTAAGGGGTGAGATGCAGTTAGAATCTTCAAAAAATTGATTTCTTTTTTTTGCATTTTCTTGAAGTATTGTTTCGAAAATATTCTTTGGAAATTTCAAGTTAATCCGATTAATAGTTTCCGAGATATCCCACAATTAGTGAAGGGGCCTCGAGTCCCCATGGCAGGTAGCGAACGGCAGCTGCAAGCGACCGGTTTCAACCCGTCTATTGTATTCTATATATAGTCTTGTTTCGTTACTGAAATTTGTTGGCTAGGCATCAGTATATTCGTGGCAGTTGAACTGAGTGGTTGATATTTCTGCGTTTATATACAAACATATTTGATTATTTCATTATGAATCGTAGCAAAGGGTCGCGCACCGTTAAAAGAAAAAATGTTTTCAATCCGAACACAGCGGAACATAATGAAAGTGTTACAAAATCACTAAGTTCATCAGCTAAAAAATTAAAACGAGACATAGAAGATGATGTGCCTGAAGATAATCGTGTTGAATATAGAATAATAAACTTTATTTCTGTATTTACGGCCATTTCGAGTCTTGTTAAGTGCAAAAAGTGTAATAGGAATGTGAAATTTCACACAGCAAGCACACGTGGTCTGGGATTTAAAATTGTCGTATGATGTGATGGTTGTGTTAACGAGAACATCCCTGCGTGTTCTTTTATAGGACATTCCTATGAAATAAATCGGCGATTCATATTTGTAATGAGACTTCTAGGAATTGGATATGAAGGAACGCGAAAATTTTGTGGTCTAATGGACATGCCACAATTTTTAGACAAGCGTACATTCACAATACTGTTGAGGCAAATATCAGATGCTAGTAAAACCGTCGCAGAATTTTTGCTTCAAAAAGCTGTGGATAAAGAAAAAGAAGAAACATCAAAAGCTGAAAATAAGGAAACGAATGAATTGACTGTATCTGGAGATGGAACATGGCAAAAGCGTGGTTTTACATCTTTGGTTGGAGTTTCATCAATAATTGGTGATTTTACTGGAAAAATTCTTGATTTACCACCTAGAACGCATGACCGGGCTCCAAACGCACCCCACGCGAACTTTGAACTACCGCTCTTGAAGTAGCGAGCAACGTTATCGACTCTTGGTCTGCGCCATAATTCCATTATGGAATTATGGCGCAGGGTGTATATTACTCCAGGGTGTGTTCACTCCCATACGAAAACCACGGCTCTATTATTAGTTCCCGTGAATCCAGAGTACAGAGAGTGCACCACTATCGACGCACAGCTAGCGCGACCTTCATAGCAGGAGCGAAAAGTACGAGAACTAGATCTTGGCAAGCTTTTTACCCGTTACCGACTTACTCACAAGGGGACCTTTCCGACTTGTAATCACCGATTTCGCTCAAATTTATAGGGCATGTTGGAGTTGACGAGGAGAGAAAGTGACCCAAGTGGGAGGGCCAGATGGGCAATATTTAAAAAAATAAAAATTTTGCAAATTTATAAATACATAAGAAGTTTTTGTAGAACAACTGTCAATCACCGGTTGGCGCAGCGGCAAGAGCTCGTGTGGAGTTCGCATCGGGCATTGAACGAGTGCGGATCGTCGCAGTTATTGTTCCGTTTAACCCGCCTCGAATCAATTATTTTAACAAAGTGAATCGTACGAAGTGCGCGAGGGGAGGCCCCCTACCCACGCCCGGAGTAAGGCATGATAAAGTCTACGAACCTTTCCTATCTACTGTGAATTTAAATAAAATACCCACGAGCATAGCAGCGGCAAGGCCAGGCCCCTGGCACTCGCCAATGTTTCCCATGCAAAAGTTAGTTCCAGTTTGTCCCCGTTATTGTCCGAGATCCGCCAGGATCGCTGGTAGTCGATTAGCCCTGCTCCACCCTGCTCTAACCTCTCTGCTCTGACCCACTTCACAGTAGTTTCACGCATAAGAAGGCAACCAAAGACAACATATCGCATTAATATTTACAAAAGAATAATATAAAAACGGTAATACTACACACAGGCATAATAACGAATTATGCCGCATTGTATTGCTTCGGGATGCACTTCTGGATACAAATCAAATCCAGAAAAAGTGCATTTTTTTACTGTGCCTAAAGATGAAAATCACATAACATTATGGCAAAAAGCAATACGAAGAAAATACTTTGTGGTGCGAGTAGGACAAGCTGTATGTGCTAATCATTTTTTGTCTGAAGACATATTATGGAAGCGAGAACTGACTGGTTCTGATGGACAAGTACTTGGTGTTGTAAGTAATAAACAAAGTTTTATGTTAGTTCTCTTTGTTTACCTGAACAGAATCTTTATACAATTCTTACACAATCTTTATACAATTCTTACATAATCTTTATTCTCCAGTCATATTATAAGCGACCGAGGTTGCGAAAAGGTGCTGTACCGTCACAGTTTCCATGGACGGAAAATAGTCAGAATAACGCTATACTTCATGAAGAAAATCCGGTGCATGATATTGTACAGCAATGTGGTGAAGAAGTTGTACAAGAAATAACATCAAGTGAGCCAACAAAAGATTTGTTTGGAGATTTAATAGCTTGCACTACATTGCAAGTACCCGACAATTGGATTAGACGTACTGTAAACTGTGATGGAAGAACGATGAAATCATTTGTCGCAGCACAGTGCACGAAAATAGAAGACAATTTTATTACTATGAACATGAAAGAACTTATGGTGCAAGATAACTTACATCTTAAGATCAATATAATGGGCAAACCCTTCAATGCTACCAGTTTCGAAATTTGCAGTGATGTACTAAATAGCATTGAAGAAGTAGAAACAACATTAAATATTTTAGATGCAAAAAAGATCTGTCCTGGAGCACCAGTTGCGAAGAATGCTATGTGTACCTCAAATATAGCAAACATTGATAATATTGGCACTGTACGACATAAACAATGTCTTATATTACTTGAAAGTGAAGGACAGTGTATCTTTTGCAAAAGACTCGAAAGTACATTCAAGAAAAAACAACTTCGTATGAAACAACAACGGAAAAGAATTAATTTGACATTATCCCCGAGAAAGCAAAAGAATCTTCATAAACTACGAGAAAAATGTCATTACGTTTTTAAAGCTAAGGGACGAACTGAAAAAAATGTCATTTATTTAAGAACATGAAACCTATATATATGTATTGCAATATTTGTATTTTAATAGTTATATTGATTATAAGTAAAAAACACAACAATAAAAACATTATTTCGCCCTCATAATTTAATTTGTGTGGACTTGTGCAAATTTATCGCATATTTATAGTCGCGACAAGGGATACGAGCAGACGCGGGCAGCAGACCGCGGGCATAAGACTACCAGCGCCCCTAGCGGATCTCGGACAATAACGGGGACACGCGAAACTACTGAGTGTCAGAGGCCTGGGCAAGCCCAATAGACGCCATGCTGCGTCAGTCAGCGCCGGAAAGCCTCAGCGTGAAGCGCCGGAACGATGAAGACGAACTAGAGGAATATCAAGGTAGCTCCCAAAGGCCTACCTTCGCCAGAGAAAAAAAAGTGCCAAAACTAAATGCAATAGCCTTGGACAGATTATACAAACAAGCCATAAAAGAGGGAAACTTAACTAAAAAAGCCGCATCCATGACGTGCCCGAATCTCGCAGCCGCAAGGCCCCGGAGTGTAGGCCTAGCAAGCAAAGTGCTGCCATCTAGCAGCAAAATACACCTAACACCAAGCAACCCTGTACCGACCGACGATTGGCAGCGCCCCAAACAGGCCGCGCGCCCACCCAAGAAGACGCCTCGCGGCGCTGGGGATGAAATCCCCCTGGACAAAAACGAGCTCGGCAACGACGAACCAATCAGAAAAGACCAACGCCACAGCAAGCCAACCAAACCTCCACCGACCCACACACAGAACACTAACATCAACAGCATAGCAGCGACGCTATTAAAACACAATATCCCAAAAAACGACTGTACAATCAACTAGATTGACGCAGCAAACCACACAATCTGGGCCAAAAACGACCAGATCTACTCGCAAATACTAGCAATCCTCGACGAAAACAAATCCCAGTATTACACATTCACACCGAGAAACAGTCGCCCTAAATCCTTCATCCTGAAAGGCATTCACGGACAATTCAGCACGGACGAAATCGGCGAGGAAATTCTCAGCCTTAACCTCCAAGAAGTAACATTAATCAAAATCGCAAAAATCCAATTCGACCCGACAAACCCAGATAGATGTCCCCACTTAATGCAAATTTCGAGCGATAGTAGACCAGCAGAACTCCCAAGTATCCGTCACCTGGCCTACCAGAGAGTGCGTTGGGAAAAACTCAAAAAACCCAAAATATTTCAATGTAAAAACTGTCAACGTCCAGGGCACGCAAGCAAAAATTGCAAACTAGACAAGTGCGCGGGCAGTCACGGCCCGGGAAACTGTACCATCGTCAAAGCCGCAGACAAGTCGCACCTTAAGGCAGTAGTCTGCTTTACAGACTTCAAAAATCGATTTTTCGTTTTTGTCTTAAATCTATTCCAAAACTATCCAAGAATATGTGTTCAAAATTTCAGAGGCCAATTCGACATATTTTCAAAGCTAGATCAGTTTTAGTGGCCGAGCGTCGAGCAGGTGCGAATGCTCGGGCAGACCCGAGCGCGCGCGCTTCGCCCCTTCATGTATTCTATTGTTTGACTATACTCGTATATACCTGAAAAGATCGAACCGTCCTTTGAAATATTATTTAGAGTTTCTAGAAGGTCTGTGTTGAGTAGTCGTTGGGATAACGGTATACAATATAACGGTAAACTATAGCTCTCGGCATCGGCTTCTACACTGCTATTTGTAGCGTCAGCTTTCAGTTTCATTTTTGATTTTGCCGAGCGCACATCGAAATGTCAAGCTACCCGAAAGGTGATCGATGGACGACGGAGACTTACACACGAGCCGCACTGAGCAAAAGTTGAAGACAGCAAGCAGCGATGATGTCATTATTCATTCATCGCACTGCTACCGCATTATTGAATTCATACCGGTGTTTCTCGCCCTTTCGGAAATCGCAATTTACAGATCATACAACCAAAAATTAACGTTTGCAGAAAGTGGTCATCGAGGCCTAGGATTTAAAATTGTTGTCAAGTGTATGTGTGGTCAACGCAAAATCCAGTCAGGACCATTGATAAATACCGGCTACGAAATCAACAGACGGATGGTTTTTGTTATGAGGCTTCTCGGTATCGGACGAGAAGGGATAAACGTATTCTGCGGCCTTATGTCTGCAGGTTTTACAAAATCTACTTATCAACAAAGCGTTGAGCATTTGTACGCAGCGTCGAAGACACTGTTCGAGAGTACCTGCGGAAAGCCGTCAAGGAAGAGAAAGAAAAAAACGTTGAACATGGAAGACCTGCGAATCATTTGAAGGTTTCGGGCGATGGATCATGGAAAAAGCGCGGTTATACTTCTTTGTACGGTGTAACAACGCTCATCGGATACTACAGTGGCAAAGTAATCGATCTCATTGTAAAAAGTGGTTATTGTCATTCGTGTGCCATAAATAAAAATAGTTTGGACGAAGATGCATTTGAGGAGTGGTATGAGAATCATAAAGACTCATGCTCCTTAAATCATACAGGTTCGGCAGGGAAGATGGAGGTAGATTCCATAACGGAGATGCTTTCGAGATCCGTCGAGAAATTCGGACTTATGTACAGTAATTATATCGGCGATGGCGACTCCAAAACTTTTACTGGAATCTTAAATAGCAATCCTTACGGGGACGAGTGCACAGTGACGAAAAATGAGTGTGTTGGACACGTGCAAAAGCGTATGGGTACTTGTTTACGGAATAAAAGAAAACCCGAGAAACTTGGAGAAAGAAGGGGCTAACGGAGAGTCTCATTAAGAAATTGACGATTTACTAACGTTCTGTCAATTCGTCGAAATGTGAACTCAGTTGAAGGTATGAAGAGAGCTATTATGGCAACATTAGACCATTATTGTTCCACCGATAAAAATCCTCGGCATGAAAATTGTCCAGAAGGCGCGGAGAGTTGGTGCGAATGGCGCAAGGCTCAAGCGGCGAATAATCTGGCATCTTTCAAACACCCGGCAAGATTAATTAATGACAATGTAGAGAAGCACATTTGTCCAATCGCAAAAATCCAATTCGACCCGACAAACCCAGATAGATGTCACCACTTAATGCAAATTTCGAGCGATAGTAGACCAGCAGAACTCCCAAGTATTCGTCACCTGGCCTACCAGAGAGTGCGTTGGGAAAAACTCAAAAAACCCAAAATATTTCAATGTAAAAACTGTCAACGTCCAGGGCACGCAAGCAAAAATTGCAAACTAGACAAGTGCGCGGGCAGTCACGGCCCGGGTAACTGTACCATCGTCGAAGCCGCAGACAAGTCGCACCTCAAGTGCGCTAACTGCAACGAAACGGGACACCCCGCATCCTACCGAGGCTGCCCGTACCTCAAATTTGCCGTAGACCTTCAAAAGGATGAAGCAGCCAATCGACGAACCCAAGGGCCACGCAAAGTCGTGCGACCTCTGACAGCTGTCACCGAGCACCTCTCATACGCACAAGCGGCCCATAGCTGCACCGCCATCTACCAGCAGCAACCGTACCGATCATACCAGCCCCCACCTTACCCTCGTACGAGCAGCGCGGCACCGCCCCCTACTCTCCAACCCAACGTAACAGTACCGCTCTCCCCACCTTAATGGCTAAACGACCTCAAAGGCGAGATCGCTGCAATAGTCGCAGAGCAAATCAGACCACTGGCCTCCCAAGTCTAAGCAAACACGGCCAGGATAGAATTTTTATTCTCGCAGCTCTACCCAGAGTAAATACAGATCGATTCAACCATCTCACTAATTCTAACCCGAAATGGCTGCACATCCTAACTTCGAACACTTAAAAATAGCAGCAATTAACGTAAATTCGCTAATCGCCAACCATCGCAGATATGAGTTACTCGAGTTCGCAAACGAGCATAACCTAGACATAACACTAGTTTCAGAAACGAAACTAAACCATAAGCACAAACTAGCTTTCAGAGAATTCAATCTAATCAGAACTGACAGACCAAACGACAGGCAGGGAGGCGGCACTGCCATTCTCATAAAAAAGAAGTGGCAATTCGAACAGATCTCGTTCCCCTCATCCAATACCAACGAGATACTCGAATACACAGTCATCAAAATAATAACTAACAGAAATACCAACCTCTACATCATTTGCGCCTACGCCACTAACGACAATAGAAATCTCTTCCTCCGCGAACTCGAGACCCTTTTCAACAAACTAAAGCTATACGACCCAAACACATATTACATCCTAGCGGGCGACCTGAACACTCGCCGCAAAGTCTGGGGGGACAGGGCTAACAACCAAAGATGCAAATATTTCGCGCGCTGGGAAGCACTCGAAGCGATCCGCTTCAGGCTCAAGGTCTACGCTCCAATCGACCCCACATACACACCCGCAAACACTTACCTCGATATACGAGGGTCGTTCAACAAGTACTTAGCCTCACCGCCCGAAGGCGCTGCTATTACAGATCAGTGTTACCATTGTGCAGTACATACTTTTAGTAGCCCACTGTGAAAGTTTCATTCAATTCCCTTTATTAGTTCTGTTTTGATAGCCTTTGGAAGCGAGCGTGTTAGTCAGTTTTACAAAAATGGAAAAAGAGCAGTACCGTTCGGTGATTCGATTCTTGTTTTTGGAAGGGAAAACGCGCAGCGAAATCAAAGATCGCTTGAATGCTGTCTACGGTGACACTTCTCCGTCGATGACGACCGTGAGGAATTGGTTTAACGAGTTTGCTCGTGGCCGCACGTCGGTTTTTGATGAACCACGCCCAGGTGCCCCGAAAACGGCTTCTACGGAGGAAAACGTAAAAAAGATCCACGATCTCGTGTTGACAGACCGCAGATTAAAGATTCGCGAGATAGCTGAGACTGTAGGCATCGCAGAAGGAACGGTGCATAATATTCTACACGAAGAACTGGGCATGAGGAAGCTGTCAGCGCGATGGGTGCCGCGTTTGCTTACGCCGGACAACAAGCGCAACCGTGAGACCACTTCAGAGCAATGTTTGAAGCTGTTTAAGCGCAATCCGGCGGAGTTCTTGCGTCGTTTCGTGACCGTCGACGAAACATGGGTTCACTGGTACACACCAGAGACCAAGGAACAGTCAAAACAGTGGACTTTACCCGGCGAACGTGCTCCGAAGAAGGCGAAGACTGTTGTTTCGGCCGGTAAGGTGATGGCCACCGTTTTCTGGGACTCACGAGGTGTGATCCACATCGATTACCTCCAGAAGGGTAAAACTATCACGGGGCTCTACTATGCCGACCTATTGGGCCGATTCGACGCCGAATTGAAGAAAAAAGTGCTGTTCCACCACGATAATGCGCCGGCTCACACCTCCGCCGTCGCCATAGCCAAATTGGTTGAACTGCGCTACGAATTGCTGCCCCATCCACCTTATTCACCAGATTTGGCCCCTTGTGACTTTTATTTGTTTCCAAACCTAAAAAAGTCACTCGCTGGGAATAGATTTGGGTCGAATGAGGAGGTCATCGCCGCCACGGAGGACTATTTTGCCGACCTCAACAAAAATTATTTTTTGGACGGGTTGAAAAAGTTGGAGCATCGCTGGGCCAAGTGTACAGACCTAAAAGGAGACTATGTTGAAAAATAAATCGCCACTTCTCAAAAAATTTCGTTTTTCTTTTGTAGGCTAAGTACTTGTTGAACGACCCGCGTAAATAAGAAGAAGTGCATAGGACACATACAGAAACGGATGGGGAGTCGATTACGCACATTGAAAACCAAGGACGATGGTCTTTGAGGTAAAGGCAAACTGACAGCGAAGATGATAGACAAATTTAACTGTCTACTATGGCTTAGCTATACGTCGGCACTGTGATTCACTGGAAAATATGAAAAGTGCGATATGGGCAACATTCTATCACTACTGCTCAACTGATGAAAAACCACATCACGAGATGTGCCCGAAAGGTGAAGAATCTTGGTGTTCGTATCAACGCGCTCAAACTAATGGGGAACTCGATTCTTACGAGCAAGATTATCGACCGTTACCTCCCATTGTTATGGATGCCATAAAACCAATTTATGAAGATCTGAGTAATGATGATTTACTCTCTAGATGTATCGGTGGCTTCAATCAAAACAGTAACGAAAGCTTCAATCAGCAAGTTTGAAAAATAAGCCCAAAAACAATGTGTAGTGGCACTATTGTAGAAATTGCTGCATATGTTGCTGCTTGTATATTCAATGAAGGTACACACACACATTGTTGCTGATCATGAATACACTTGGCATGAATTGTGGAACTAATTCTCACCGATACACAGAAAGAACAGATTCTCAACGTATAGACGTAGCTGAAAAACGCGCTAACGACAATACCCGAGAAGGCCCAATGCTTCGAAGACAACGGCAAATAGATATTTTGGAAGCTTCTACATCGGCAGAAGCCCTGTTTTATGGGCCAGGAATTGATGATTCGATGTAAGTAATTATTTGATTAGTATTTGTTGTACGCAGGCCTCATAAGCCCACATACCTTAGATATATATATATCTATATATATATATATATATATATGCCCATCCCGCTGCAGTTTGACCTGAAAAGAATTAAATAAACAAAAGCTGAAAGGGGTTTAGTCTGATTAAAAAAGTTGAAATACTATGTAAATAATTAATCTAGTCTATACCTGTCCTGTAATAGCCAAAGATTGATGTACAAACTAAAATTAAGAAAAATGGAATTAATTAAGTTAAGTGAGATTAACTCACTCGTTTAAAAAAAAAAAGACACATACTCACTCACCGAACAATATCGTATCTAACTAACACCATGAACGGTCTCTCCATGGTCTCGAGGTAGTTCGCGAACCGCCGACAGATGGCCACGATTCGCGTAAACGAAGCGCCAAGAAATAGTTCGCGAAACCGCCGAGAGATGGCCACGATTCGCGTAAACGGAGTAAACACCGCGAACGAATATAAGGCCGAGCGCCGAACGAAAAAAGTGCGACTCTCACGGATAGAAATATTCTCGAGTAAAACCTGGAAGGGTACAAGCCACGAACCTGCAAGGGTAAAACGAACCTGCAAGGGTAAAAAATCCCAGTCTTATAGCAAGACATCCTAAGGTGTCTCGCCAAAGATTTTTTACAAAAAACCATCGGTCCTTCCGACCACGAAAAACTTTCGGTCCTTCCGACCACAAAAAACCATCGGTCCTTCCGACCACAAAAAACCATCGGGCCTTCCGTTTACGAAAATAGCCATCGGGCTTTCCGACTACGAGAAATAGCCATCGGGCTTTCCGACTACGAGAAATAGCCCTCGGGCTCTCTAACAACGAAAACTAACTATCGGACTTCCGACTACGAGAAATAAGCCATCGGGCTACCAACCACAAGTTGTAAAAAAAGAAAAAAACTCGCTATACGGCTTTCTAAGTTAAGCTTTGTCATCGAAAAAAAAAATATAAAAATAAATATAAAACAATTTGTGAAAAAACTCTTTTTCTTTGACCACGATCACCCAATGCTGAAGGCAAAGGGTTCAAAATCCACCACCCTGCGAGCAGCCCGTCGAGCGGCGCAGTTCCGACCATCTACGGTTTTACAACGAGTCGACCGATTGGGTCCAGAGCCTCGACCCCCACCAACGGCGGGTACAACACCGAGAACAGTCTTCCTCGACCTATCCGTTCCTTCGTTCGATCATTGCCTCACCTCTACGTCCAACGCCGGCCATTTCGGTCAGGACCCGCGACCTCCGCTCATAGGAGAAGCACAGCCGAGAACGGTGTTTCTAACCTTAAGAAAAATATCTTTTCCGATAGAGGCCCCAGTCCTCGACGAAGAATCCACGAGCGATCCCGAGGTCGATCTCGAATTCGAAAGGTTGTACGCCCAAGCCGCACTGGCCCTTCAGGAGCCAGGAATCGAGGAATATGTGCCCGCGCGGCTCCCGACGAACGAACGACCTAAACGATTAACGAACAAACTCTCGAAAAAACTCCACACTCTCTTCGGGAGTCTTTAAACGAGGAAAGGGTATTCCTCCACACGAACCTCGGTCTTACCGGTGTTCTCCCCCATCCTCTCCGCAAAATTGTCTCACAAAGCCGCAAGGAATAGACTAGAAGGAACGAGAGCGACTTTTGACAATCTGGCGCCCAACGTGGGGCTCGAATTTTAAAATCGTTTTAAAACGTACTCACGAATGAGCTAAATGCCGGCCAGCCGTACGCCCATTAAACGTCTGTGCGGACGGCCCCGTAAATCTCTCGAACCGAGAACTCCTACAAGGACCTCCGAACGTATTCGTCGTGCGGTGTTGCATTCACCGAATATACTTCCGGGAGTATCAAAATACCCGGTGGCGCCCAGCAAACTATTTATTGACTCCGAGGGTTCATTAAACACGTCTCGCGAAACAATCGTGGAGATGGAAGATAATGAACCGTACCGTGACAACGTTGTAGTCGCCGAAGCTCTCCTCGATCCGGCAAACCTATGTCATCCAGGAGCTGATGGTGTTGATCAACGCGACGCGGGAAATCAACAAAATCTCAACGTCGAAGAGGTACCGCCGGTCGGTCTCCAGCGAGCACCCAATCATTATCAACCAGCGGTGCCGCGACCGGTTAACCCTCCTCAAGGTCCAAACGAGGTTAACCCACCTCTACCCAATCTAAACTCTTGGGAAAATCTCCTACGAGCTTTACAAACAGTGCCTCAAACGCCATTGCCGACCTACAGCGGTATTGACTACGAGGACCCGAAGCGATTCATACAAAGGTGCGAGGAATACTTCGTAATCGCTCACACCCTGGATTCTGCTCGTACTCACACGGCCGCCGGTGGGTTACGAAATGACGCTGAACGTTGGTGGGGCATTTACCAGCCTCTCGATTTTGAATGGGAAAAATTCCAAGAGCTGCTTCTCAGTCGATACGACAGTCCGGCCATCGTCTCACGGCTCAACGGACAATTGTTTTCAAGGAAACAAGGCGACCGAGACAGCGCAGGAATGTTCTTGCAACAAAAATGCCTTCTGTACCAAAGAATCAGAGGAACCGAACCAGAAGAAGTCAGGGTGGCTACGCTTCTGGAATTATTAAAACCAAACATTCGTATGGCTATACGACCTTCAAATCCACAGACGCTCAGCGCACTGTTATCCAAGGCTATTGAAGCTGAATACGATTTGACTGATTATCCGCAAACATCTCGAGTCAAAAAGGAGGACGGGCTTAAAACCGAAAAACCTCCGAAACCTGCCGCTGACGGTAAATACCCGCCTCAATGTTGGCATTGCCCGGAACGGCACTTTCACAAGGATTGCCCAGTGCTAGCTCACAAGAGGGGGAATAAAACCGCGGTTACGGAAAACCAGAACAGGGCGGCGGACACACCGAACCCTGCCGTCCCCAACCAGAAATAGGTCTCACTGAAACAAATATGGAGAGGAATAAATTACCCCACATTTGGGTAACCCTCCACAACAAGGAAATTTGCGCAGCAATTAACTGTTTCGCAAGTCATTCCTTCATACAACCGGAGCTTCTACCACCCGGTCAACACATTACTAACACCCCTACTACGGCTATCCTGGCAGGACGGCATACTCAGATGCCGCTCCTCGGTGAAACCACGTTTCAAATTGAAGTACAAGGCCATATACTAGATGTCAAGGCATGGGTCGCACCAGAAACCAGGGAGCCGCTCATCCTAGGCTACCCATGGCTGGTCGCCCAACACACCATAACTGATTTGCGCAACGGTATACTGTACCTTGGCATAACTAACCGTTTTTCTGTACGGCTGATAAACTCACCGATACCTAAAGAGTCATCGGAAATCCTCAAGCTACAAGAATTCGCTCACTTTTTCCCATCACAATGGATAGAAAGGTTCCACTCTCTCTTGCAAAGCTACGGGCAACTATTCAAACAAACCGGGAGATTAGCACAGACCCAAAGCACGAAACACGAGATTAAGCTCAAATCAAACCAAGCATTCCGTCTGGCTCCGTATAAGTACTCCGATTCAAAGAAAAAGATTATCTCGGAGCAGGTGCAGGACATGCTGGCTGATGGGATCATCGAACCTAGCTCATCACCATACAGCTCACCCATTGTCATCGTGTTCAAGAAAGATGGACGCCCGAGATTCTGCATAGATTATAAGAGACTAAACTTCATCACAGAAGACGTCACACAACCGATGCCCAGGATTCACGAAGCTCTAAAAGAACTCGGAACTACGAAAATCTTCACTACTATCGACCTAAAAAGCGGATATTGGCAAATTCCCATGGATCCCGACGCAAAAAAGTATACAGCGTTCACCACACCAGACGGAGGGACATACCAGTTCCGGGTAATGCCTTTCGGTTTAAAAAACGCTCCGAACACCTTTCAGAGATTTATGAGTCAAGAGGTCCTTGTCGGATATATCAATACGATCTGCGTAGTATACCTGGACGATATCATCGTGTTTTCACACTCCTGGGAAGAACATCTTCAACATCCCACGCTTATCTTCGAGAGACTGACTCTCCACGGTCTTACCTGTGCCCACGAAAAATGCCACTTTGGTAAACAGGAACTGAAATACCTTGGTCATACCGTCACTGACAGTGGAAATGAGGCTCAACAGAAACACATAGGAGTCGTTATAAATCTCACCCCGCCAACTACGAAAAAGCAAGTACAAAGTTTCCTCGGTACCTGCAATTGGCTCAGGGAGTACATACCGCACTTCGCGCAGTTAACCATCCCCATAACGGACTTACTGGCCGGAAAAAAGAAATTCAAGTGGACTACCGAGGCTCAAGAGGCTTTCCTAAACATAAAGGAAGCCATGCAAAAACCATTAAAGCTGAGTAGGCCTGATCCGACTCTTCCCTATGTCTTGCAGACAGATGCTAGTAAAATCGGCATGGGTGCCGTCCTCTACCAGCTAGACGCACAAAACGAAAGGAAAATCATCAGCTACGCCAGTGCAAAATTCGATCCTACGCAAATGCGCTACCATTCCAACGAACAGGAATGCCTGGCCGTGGTTTGGGCGATTAAACGTTACCGCTGCTACTTGGAGGACCACCATTTTACCTTACGAACTGATACTAGAGCTCTGGTCTGGTTACGGCGAATAAAGGACGAGAAAGCCAAACTCAGTCGATGGACCATCTTACTTGAGGAATTGAATTACACCGTGGAGCACGTACCGGGTAGAGCCAACGAGCTACCAGACGCACTCTCACGACATCCTGACACGGAAATAGCCAAAGATCTAGAGAATCCCGAGAGACTTCTACCTCCGGAACACACCGTCGTCCCAGGAGGAGTTTCGACCCCAGAAATTTTCGCCATAGTAACTGAAAACTTGGTGGATAAGGTCATCCGAGAGCAACAAACCGATCCTGTTATCTGCAAAATCGCTGCAATATTAAATAAACAGGAGAGGAACTACGAATTTCAAATGATTAACGGAGGGATGTACAAAAGGATTAAGGAGCAATGGAAACTCTTGGTACCTGAAACAGTAACAGACCTCATTCTAAACGAGTACCATGACTCAATCTACGCCGGCCATCCAGGTGCCGATGAAACGCTCAGAGCAATTCAGGAGCATTATACGTGGACAGGTTTACGAAAAAGGGTTCGAGAACACGTGCAACAATACCACCTATGTGCATGCGTGAAAGCAACTCGACCTACCCATACAGATCAATTGACCCCATCAACCCCGGAAACCATGGGAAACGGTGGCGGTCGATCTCATGGGCCCTTATCCCCGAACTGGAAGGGGCAAAAGATTTATACTAGTAATCACTGATCTTTTCTCACGCTGGGTGGAGGCCTTAACCTTAGGTTCTTCCGAAACTCCACACGTGATTAAAATAATAGAGAACGAGGTGTTTAATCGATGGGGATACCCTAGAGCCGTGCTCTCGGACAACGGGCCCCAATTCATCAGTCAACAATGGGCCAGCGCGTGCGACCGATGGCAAGCCCAGCACTGGACCACGGCCACCTATCACCCTCGTGCGAACCCAACCGAAAGACGTAACCAAGAGATAAAAAATGGTTTACGTCTCCACCTAACCGATCAGAAGCATCGGGATTGGGATTTGCATCTGCCACGAATCTTATTTACTTTAAGAACTAGGCGAAACGCCGCTACAGGGTTAACACCGAGCGAAGCACTCCTCGGCAAAAATCTCCAACGCCCCGGGGACTGGATGTTTCCAGACACAAGCACGCATGTCGACGTGGACCGGGAAAAAAGGGCTCAGGAGATTCAAAAAAAGCAACAGCTCCCCACAGCACCGCAATTTAGCACGTAAGTCTAGTTATAAGAAAACGGTATGATTTTGTCGCAACCCCTTAAGTTTTTTTCAAATAATATTTCGCGCGTGCGCCTCTGGTTCCCCCTTTTTCTTCTTCCTTCCCCCTTTGTTTTTCGTAGTATCTATCCCCTTTCGCTTCTCTCCCTGACCCTTTTTCCCTTTTTATTCGCCGTGCACGGCCCGCGTGCAAACAACTCACGAAAATTGAGAACCGCCACGAAGGATTTATCAAGACCCACGAGTACCCGCAAACGCCGAGACGACCATCCCAGTCATCAGTCTCGCACAGTAAAGCCGAAGAGCGTCGCCAAAGGGACTCGGGGGAATCCGTAATCTTTCGTGTAATCAGCACGGACGTAATTGTGAGAGTCATATCGGCGGGCCGGCCCACAGGCATGTACAGCATCGTCACGCACGGCAAATGACCAGCCGGCGACATCTCGCGTACGCCGACCCTCACTACCCTCCACCCTGATCCCTACTTACCGTCTCCCGATCCACCGTGTCGCTCACACGGACGCTCCTCGTTGCCATAGTGCTACCCTCCTACGAGAACCGTGACCCACTGCCCTGATTCCATACCTTCCCTTCCCGCCCCTGACCTACAACCTTTGCTCCCGATCGATATCCCAATCAATACTGACCCCGGAAGGTGCTGCGCCACGCGTGATTAATCCCGAAGCTGATAGCGAGAAATCACGCCATTTACGACGGACCAATGAGAAACGCCGCTTTCTCGGGAAGGAAAAATCACGAGGCAAGGACCTCACTTCGCGGCGAGCATAGGACCGGCGTGGTCGAGCACTAGAATAGATAGTTTATAGCGTAGTTAATAAGGAAAAAAAAGAGTAAAAACCAAGATTTGTATTGTAAAGACGTGTGTGTTTTTGTGCGGAGTGAATGAGGCAAGTGGATATTGTGAGCAGAAGTGTGCGAAAAGGAATAGAACGAGCGAGTGCCCTCGGTCATTACGATTCGGCAGGACTTCCGCGAGCTTGCAATCATTTTCCAATTTTTTGTGCCGTAAGTACCGTTTATTTGAGTTTGCCTCCCCCCTCTTCGACGACGGTGCAGTGCTGTGAGGATCTATTATTTCCCTTGCGAAAATTACGAGCATTAGTGCTTCCCCCCCCCCCCCCCCCTTTTCCGTTCCTCGAGTGTCGCATTGCGGATTTTCCCCCACGCGTTAGCATCTGGCCCCCGCTAGTCCCCTCACTCGGAGGAGACCATTGCTGAGTCCCTTCCCCTTGTAATTTTTGCGAAAAGGATATCGAGTCCGCAACGCGTCACCGCTTCCCCCACCACCCGCCCTCTCCATCTGTATCGCGGCAAATCACGTGATCAATTCCCCTTTTTCTTGTATTCCCGGCGTGAGCGAAGGTACAGTGTAAGAGGCCATACCGGTCGGCGAACCTTCACCCTGAGCTATCCGCGAGATTTGTTTGCCCCGTGTCTTATTTTCCCTCCCCGAATCGCGCTTCTTCAAATTTGCGGTGATAAATTGGCGCCCAACGTGGGGCCCGACAGTAAAAATCGGATACCCGGAATTACCGAATAAATTCGATTTTTGAGAGAAAACAGCGCCCTCCTTCGCTCACACTGTTTGAATTTACCCCTCCATCGCAGCACTGTTCCCGTTGCGGTCGACTTCGCGAGCCGAGCGTGCCTTTGCCTTTGGGATAGCTTGTACAATAAAAATAAATCTTGTTGTGCCGTTTGATCACGCCATTTGCGGACTGCTGGACCGGGAGCGATCACAGACGCGGCTGCCTTGCCGTGACCCCACTCGCCACTCTTGTAAGTCTCGCCACGACAGTCAGGTGTCGGAGTATTGGGCAACCGTCAGCGATTACCACCCCCTCAGTCGAGTTATTATTAGAGTTTCTCCCCCCTTCAACAATGCCCGTACCCGCCACGTCCGGTCCCTTCACAACCACCACTTCCACAGCTCCCACGATGACGTCCCTAAGCTGGCCCGCCCGCGCCGAGCGTTTCCGTCCGTCATTCGGCTCGCTAGGCCCAATTCGTCCGTATATCTCCGGCATTACTTCAGGAGCATACTACATCGGCCGATTGGGCGAAGTTGAGAGACGGTTGCGTGCTGAGTCATTTCCTGATCCCCCATGGGGACGCCCCCGACTTCCTATATTCCCCCAAGAAACCCCTGATCTTTCTACCCCATCCCCCCACGATAGTGAGAGTAGAGAGGCACGGTCCGGCGGTATCCCTGCTCGAGATAAGGAATCCGAGGAGGGAAATTCCGACTATACGACAGACGACGAACTAGACAGGTTAATGTTCAGGATAGAGCCACCCGTAGACCGAGACGAAGGAATTGGAAGTACCCCGTCCTCGCCCGAAATCCCTTCCCCAAATACTCGACGGACCGACGGAGACGTAACGCCCCCAAAACTCCTTCCCCGTACCAAGACGCTGAAAATAGACGACACGGATGCCTCCGAGAGGTTAAGAGTACACAAGGACATCGAGGATCGGCTACAGAGATTGAGGGATCACAATTCCTTCCCCCCGAGTCGGGAAACGTTCTCCCCCACCCCACAAGCCGCGAAAACTCTACCAAAATCCCCCGTAAATACGATTGACCGAGAGACAGCCTACGGAGCCTTGCGAGAAATATTACGATGGGGTATTCAACTTGCGGAGAACGGTGGCGAGGAGGGCCTAGAGTTTATCTTGAGTGTAGCGGGAGTATTCCGCTCCCGCGGCGATGACCTCCGGGAAGCCCTCTCCACCCGGACACGCAAGCCCCTCGAATCGAGTCAACCTAAATCCGACGACCCACGAACGGACGTAGGACCCCTTCCCCCTCCTCCACCCCTTACCGTGGCGAGTCATTGTAACATAGAGGTTGTACAATCGAACAGAGACAGCGAGAGCAGGGTGTCAACCGACACGCTCGAGGATCAATGTAACCGCCGGAGGGTGGTGAAGAAGAGGAGACGGAAGAGGAAGCCACTCGCCCGTCCTACCTCCCACATCCGCCCTCTCATGGAGTTCCCCATTCCGTGCCCTGCCCCGTGCCCCGAGGTCCCCGCGCTGCGCCATCTGATAAGGAGACGGTCGCTCGAGATACGAAAACCTCTTCCCGTCGCTTATGGGAAACCCTCGCCGGTCCCAGCACCTGAATTTCTTCCCCGCGCCGCCACTCCCTCGTCCCCATTCCCTCGCCCCATCTATCCGTGTACCGATTCAACCCCTGTCCCTCTTTTCCCCCGTCGTAATCAGTACGCGACGATTCAGGCCCGAGAACTGTTACCCCCTCGCAGTCTTCCCCGTGCCGTTATTCCTTCACCCCCATTCCCTTACCCCATCTACCCGTGTACTGATTTAGTCCCTGTCCCTCTTCTTCCCCGTCATAGTCAGTTTGCGGCGAGCCGTAAATTACCGCAATGGAGTTAAGTTTAGGCCTAGATATTGTAAATCCCGCCCATAGTTTGAGTTTGAGTTGAGTATCGAGACTATCCATCTCGCCCCCTTTTGAGTTGAGTTTGAGTTTGAGTATCGAGATTATCCATCTCGTCCCTTCTGAGTTGAGTTTGAGTTCGAGTATCGAGATTATCCATCTCGTCCCTTTTGAGTTTGAGTTCAAGTGTCGAGAGTATCCATCCCGCCCCGGTTTGAGTTTGAGTTGAGTATCGAGATTGGAAATCTCGCCCATTTTTTGAGTTTAAGTTTAAGTTTGCGTACCGAGATTATAATTCTCGCCCCTTTTCTGAGTTTAGTTTGTGTTTGCGTACCGAGATTGGAAATCTCGCCCCTTTTTTGAGTTCAGTTTGAGTTGAGTATCGAGATTGGAAATCTCGCCCCTTTTGAGTTGAGTTTGAGTTGCGTATCGAGATTGTAAATCTCGCCCCTTTTTGAGTTTGAGTTGAGTACCGAGATTATAAATCTCGCCCTTTTTTAGTTTGAGTTACGTATCGAGATTGTAAATCTCGCCCCTTTTTGAGTTTGAGTTGAGTACCGAGATTATAAATCTCGCCCTTGTTAGTTTGAGTTGCGTATCGAGATTATAAATCTCGCCCCCTTTTTTGAGTTTGAGTTAAGTACCGAGATTATAAATCTCGCCCTTTTTAGTTTGAGTTGCGGATCGAGATTATAAATCTCGCCGCCTTTTTTGAGTTTGAGTTTGAGTACCGAGACTATAAATCTCGCCCCTTTTTAGTTGAGTTTGAGTTGCGTATCGAGATTGTAAATCTCGCCCCTTTTTAAGTTTGAGTTGAGTACCGAGACTATAAATCTCGCCCGAAAAACTATAATTTTTTGAAAAATTCTTTAAACAATTGGCTATAAACAATTGAATGCTCGACTTTTCGCCAAAAAATTGTGATATTTGAATTCAGTGGATCAAAATACATTAAAAAAGTTTAGCTTCATCCATCGAACTTAAAATTTTACGAAAATATCTACATTGAAAAACTTTAAGGCCTTACATACGTCGAGAATTTCCAAAAAATCGATTTTTTTTTGTTTACAGATTATTATTCCTTATAGTCTTAGGCGTATTTCTGTGTAAGCTGATTGTAAAAATTCCCCATAGTTCAAAAGTTATTGTAGATAATGTGACTGCCCGACGAAAGGACAAAGGTCTGACGCGCGCCTACCTGAGTTGAGTTGTTTGAGGCAGCTGGCCTTTACCCTCAGACCCTTTTAGTCTACCTGGTCTTTTGTTATCTTTCAATACGTGGAAGAGAGTTTATAATGTTTCTAAAGAATATATTCATATTTTTGAAATTTAAGGTTAGTTCTCTTTGAACGTTACAAGTGAACAGTTGTGTATCGTATTCGTGATTTTCGAAAATGTTGAAACGACGCAGTGTAGATCGTAAAGGCAGTAAAAGTGGACGATGTTCACGTCCTAAAAGGAAGAAGCCCCCTCAGAGGCCAGATAAAATGGAGTGTGAAACAACATACGCTAGTTCAGCTGCAAAAAAATTATCGGGACGATTACATGAAGTTTCATTCGACCCAAACTTCTCATACTGTATTTTACAGTTTACTGCGGTTTTTATAGCTATTTCGGAGTGTGTGGTTTGTCGTACATGTGGGGGCGATATCAAATTTTTAAAAGCTAGTGCCCGTGGACTTGGTTTTAAGTTAAATGTTTTTTGTACAAAGTGTGACGATAATATCCAGAGTGTTTTTTCATCGCCTTTGATAAACACTGCATACGAGATAAATCGACGCTTCACATTCGCTTTCCGACTGTTAGGAAAAGGATTGAAGGCAATGCAGCTTTTTTGTGGGGTCATGGATTTAGCATCATGCATCGCACAAACAAGCTTCGATTCAATTATGAAAAATATTGAAGAAGCTTCAACAGTCGTCGCTAAAGCGTCTATGAAAGCTGCTGCTGAAGAAGAAGTTCAAGAATGTGCTAGTCAAGATAAACTACAATTATCTCAGGATGGAATCATTGTATCCGGCGATGGTACTTGGATGAAAAGAGGCTTTTCTTCGCTTTATGGAGTCACAACATTGATTGGTTATTTTACGGGAAAAGTTATCGACTTTGTGGTAAAAAGTAAATATTGTAAAGAGTGCGAAATTCACCTAAAGCAAAAAGGTACGGCTGAGTACGAATCGTGGTTAGAAAACCATCAAGAAGATTGAAAACCATCAAGAAGCTCAGCCGTATGAAGACCTCGAGGTAAAAAAAAAAGAATGTGTGGGTCACGTTCAAAAACGTATGGGTAAGCGTCTTCGCCAAGTCATCAGCGATAGCAAAAAATCTACGTCAAGTATCAAAGAAACGGAATCAACAACGGAAAAGAATAATAAAAAATTACATCGAATGAAAGTAAACGAGTTAGTTTGGGAAGACGTGGAAAACTTACTGCTAAACTAATAGACGAGTTAACTATTTATTACGGTTTAGCAATAAGAAATAATATTGATTCTCTGGAAAACATGAAAAATGCCATATGGGCGACATTTTACCATAAATCATCAACGGACGAAAAACCTCAACATACTTATTGTTCACCTGGAGAAGAAAGTTGGTGTGATTGGCAGAGAGCAAAAGCCAGAGGTACATTAGACACATACAACCACAAAGCCGCTTTACCTGAAGTTGTACTGCAGGCAATAAAACCCATCTATGAGTCATTAAGTGACGATCAGTTACTGGAAAAATGCTTGGGTGGATTTACACAAAATGTCAATGAGAGCCTCAACTCAAACATTTGGAAGATTGCACGGTTTTTAATATTTTTTGATGATTTTTTTTTTAAATATTCGGAATTGTTTTTTCTATAGTCTGTCGAGCCGGATTTTTTAAATTATAATTAGAAAATTTTATAAAAACAATTAAAGTATGACTTTTTTGACACAAACTTAACATTTTTTTTTAAATTACCATAAATTGTTTAATTTTTCGAATTTCAAAAATCCGGCTCGACAGACTATAACTACTACCATATTTTACAAGAATTTCTTTACATTTTGCAGATCCGTCAACATTTGAGGAAGAAATACTGCCGACCGTGGAGCAACTTTTTTTTTACAGTGCTTCAAAAAATGTGATTTTTCATGTTGTTATTTTTGAAAAAAAAAATTCAAATAAATTTTTTTACAAACTTAACACAGTAATAAACAATGTGTAAGAATTTTTTTATCAATTTCTATTTCTATCCCTCCTAAAAACAGTTTTTCTTTTGGTACGTTTTCGGTACCGCTGGACGTATGTAAGGCCTTAAATGCGCTTTTCTCGAAACTATGTTTTTCAAGTCGGTGACCACTATAATTCAACAACCACTCTATGGATTTTGATAAAATTTTTACTGCTTATTAATACCATTAAAAACTACTCCTTGATCGTAGGTTTTTAATTTTTGTTGAAAATGACTATTTTTTTTAAACAATAAACGAGTGATTTTTTGGTCGAAAATCGAGAGTTTTCTGTCAAAAGCCGCCATTTTGTTAATTAAAAAAAAAAGCTACGATTAAGGACTAGATTTATTATTAAACTAATGATTTTTATTTGGTTTTTTGATTTCAGATGATCCAGTAAAATTTTATGATGGTCACCGCGAAGCGCTACTTGGAAAAGGGGGTCTACAAAGATAGCGATATTTTTATAAATTAATATTTTTTTGCAACTTTGCCAAAGTCAAGTTGAAACATGATATTAAAACTTTGTGTAATCAGTTTTATGAAATGAACTTAATTAATATTTTTAAAAATGATTGAAAAAACTCCGTTTTTCGCGCCCCAGACTGCATCTCACCCCTTAAACAGTTTTCGATGAAGAATATGCTGATAATTCACACCCAGTGATAGAATCTAAAGCTGTGTAAGTGGAACAGATTTGACGTTGACGTACAGCCTCCATCGTTTGCACAGCTGGCATTTCATTTAAAACATGGTATGTCACCATATTTACATCAACGTATCCAGCTGTGACCCTAGAAATCTACGCCCATAGCTTTCGAAAACTTTAATATGAAAAATACCGAGAACTGAACATGTCCCGTCATCAAACTGTACAGTAGCGGAATAGCCATTCGGCAGAGTATCTGTCGCTGAAAAAATACAACAAACATATACGAAACTTTTGTAATTTTTTTCAGATTCTTCGTTGCGTTTATTTTGACTGGCCTTTACGGTTGAGTTTGGAAATTCTCGGGTATCCGTTTTTCTTATAATTGCGTATGCTCGGTGTAGCATTCTCACGCCCGTACGGTCTTACCCCGAGGCTCATTAATTTGAGGGTCAATTCTGTATTCACCCACAAATATACGTGGTGACACATATGTGATGAACCTTATACTCTTTAAAAATAATTGCTTTTTCTAAACCGGTCGTAAAGTTGTTCTTACGAAAAGTTGATAAGATTAATATCTTTGCTCGGCTGTTTCGATGATGAAAATTGTACAGAACTGATATGAGAACGAAAGCTCGTTGTTTCCCACGCTTCGTCTCTCACGGTACCTTGATTTCTCGGATACATCAAGAGCGGGTCTTTTCCCGTCTTTGCACACAATCGTTCTTGTAGCATGACTAATTTCAATCGCCAGAATTCATAACTGGCGCGTCTCAATGCAAATGCCCACTCGTGAACTTGCTTTTCCGAACGTCCAGTGAGAACATGCCTCTTCTCTTGTTCATTTCGAAAGATAATGCTGAATGCGAATTCTCCCTCCTCGGCACTGTCCGTCTTAACGGTATAGTTTTCCAGAATGATGATACCAGCTGGTTTCGTCTCAATTTGGCCCCATTCGTCAATGTTGAAATAGAACAAAAGATTGCACCTCAATTTGAACCATCTTTCCTTGAAAACTGCAAAAAAAATGGAATATTTAGAAAATTGTCGCTAAATATAATCGTAACGTCGTCTTGCACACTTTCTCACTTCTAACGATGAAGCGAATAGCTTGTCGTCAGGTCGCTGCAAACTGCACTACTATTCTACCAAACTGTTTTCCACTAGACTCATTTTTTTGCCTAAGGAGGTGAATCTTACCGAATAACGATTGAGGATACAAGTCGAATAAAAAATTACCGCCCGAATTCCGACTTAATGAAGAAGCGACCTTGTGATTAAATGTGGACATGCAACTAAAAAACAATCTAGGTCATCGCGTTTAACGTTGTTGCTCATATTCACAAGACATCGTTGCGGTGACTCGGTGCGATTATTAAATTAAATGGTATAGGAAATGGAGAGTTTAGTTTAATGCATTCACTAGAAAAACCTCCACACATTGATCCATGGTCACTAGAAATGAAACTGAACTGTAATTTTGCCGCTATATGACTGCGAGTTCATGGCTAAAAAATGGAGTTTGATTTGACCTCTATTGAAAGTTTGAAGTTCCTTCTTTAGGGAACCCCATAACGAAGAACGGCCTAGAGTTAATACTTTTTTTGGAACACGCACTAAAGAACCATTTATTTCCTTTAAGTATCATATCATGTATGAGTGTCACACACGCATTTTATCAAAAACAAACTTAAAAAAAGTCAAAGTTATTATTTTTCAAGTGAATAAGGTCATTTTTTCCTCGACAATTTTTTTTCGCGAATATATTATTGTTTGATCTCTTACATAAAAGTACTTGTTCCATTCTCTACAACGATCAAGGAATGTTAATGAATGTTTGGGACCCGATTGAATCGGGACTGTTCGTACGGCGATCATTTAAAAAGGGTTGAAATCATTTTGACCCTGTGTGATCAGAGCGGGACTGGGGAAAAGGACGACCACGGAGCGTTAAAATATGGCTTACTGTGCTGATTCCATATAGGACAATAAGTGCGAGAGGGATGGCTGTAATTTCTAATCGGTAGTTTCTCCCAAACGGCAGAACCGATCAGGATGAAGTAAGCTTCGCCACTGTTTGCCACTATACTCCAGTGGCTTCATCCCAATCGGTTGTGTCATTTCGGAGAAAGTACATTTCCCGTTTTCAAAGTAGTGCAGGCGCCAAGCGACATTTCGTTTGCAAAACCCGTTGAATTCATTCTGATTGATGATTAAAGTTAAGAAAGACTTAAAAAATGATATCGTGGATGTTGATGGACGGAATTAAGGTGCAATTTTTTTTTATCGGCCCTATAATAAGAGTTTTCAATTTCATCGCTGTAGCTGTGAAAAAAATGTTGTTCTTGACTATTAATAGGTTGTTGGGTGAGGTATGAAATGAAAAACGGCATGATCATAATACAATACAAATTTAATCATTGTAAAAAAAAAAGCGGTAAATCCACCGGTAATGAACAGTTCTGTTTCAGCATTGATTTAAAAAAAATCTTAGCATACGTGCAAAGAAATTGAACAAGCTGAAGTTTATTTTGAGAACAAGAAAAAAAATCTTTGGAGTCGGGCGGGATTTTGGTTGAAGGACTTAATATAAAAATTTCCTTCGGTTTCGTTCCTTTCGATCGTAATTGCCACTCAACGTACTTAATAGAAACGTCATCGTATCTATCGAAGATTATGTCAATTCTTTTGACGAAACGCTGGTATGAAAGATTCTGTATACGTTCGAAAAATGCAGTGGTAAAATCTCCGAAAGTATTATATTTTTTTAATTGAATTTTATGCACTAGTGACATTCCATCGAAAATACAAACTTTCGAATGATCAGATCTTATTATCTGCTGAAAAATGTTGTTTCCACAGGCATGTACTTTTTGAATTTCGATTACTAATGCTGATTGCGTACTTTTCCTGTAGAACGCTTCGTTGTCAAACAGATATTCAGGGTAATCAAGTCTTTCATGCGATAAGAACTGTCTCGGATCAAGTTCACGCTGTGATGCCACCATAAATGATTGTTGAAATGTAATATTATTGGTTATGATTTCTACTTTTTTATCACTACTTGTAGATTGTTTTTCTTTGGCGGGCTTGTAATTGAAATTATAAAATGGTTTTCTTACAAGTCGGTCAAAAACGTATTTCTTATTTAATTCAAACTATTCAGTTTCGTACTCTTTTATCATCGATTCTCCTGTTTCTCTTATATTCAGCAAACATTTTACAGTGTTTTCATCTGCAAGAGCTTCGGTGTAAATATTGTGAAGACCGAGATCTACGTCGATATTAAATATGTTCCAACCCGTTAAGGACAAAATCAAGCTTTGAATGTTTTGTTCGTCCTTCGCTATTCGTGCTTTACTCACTATGAAAGGAAGAGTCAATGTCGCTGGTAGCATCACCTTCTATCTGAGCGTATGATAAAATAGCATTGTGAATTGCATTTTTAAATAGATATAAAACTAACCACCGTTGAGTTGCATCTTTATTTTTAGTAATTCCTATCAAGCCTCCAGTTATAGCGGATGATTGATTCTGGGACTGCTCGAGTGCCATATCGCAACCAACAGAATTAAATTGACCTGTTGTTCTCTTAACTGACAGCATACCTTTCCGCAAACTATCGCTAACAAAACATGGTAATTGAATCATATCTTGCAAGTAAAGTGTTATTCCGCGAATTTAATTCGTATGATTCATTGCAAAAATGTACGGCAGCATTCTTTGTGTGGCTTGCAAATGTAAATCATAATCACAGTTTCTGTCGGCTTTAATTGAATCCAATAAAATTTCAACCATATTGCAGTAATCATTGTAGTATTTATAAGTTTCGCTACGAGCACTCATATCTCGCAAAAAGTTGGAAAATTTCAACAAAAAGTTACCAATGGTATCTGAATATTCATTTTTTAAAAATTAAACCTTCATGATCTTAATCGACGATTGACGCCCGAATCTCTTGTAGACACATGTTTAATAGTTTAACGTCACTGTGTGATATGGTCATATGATCGACAAATGGTATTAACTGCATGCTCCTTAGTGCTTCATACACAAGTTTATGCGCCCGTATGCCCCGGTTGTATTGCGTACCTTTAAGGATTGAGGAAAGAGTACTCTCACCGTGGATACCATTTTCAACGAGTATCTTATCAAGCCCACAACCATCAATCAACTGCCCCAAACAACGTAAGACATTTTTCTGTCAGACCCCTTGAAAATACGATTGTCTATTTTTCGAATATGTAGTGTGTATTTGTGCGTTGTGTGCTTATTCTACAATATTCCTTATTTTTTCTGTACAATTAGATATCGTCGTCGTCCACGATCCACTGCTATTATAAAAATTGAAAAATGTACTTGTAATATTACATCGATGCGTATGGGAATAACGTTCAACTATAACTTAAACATCACAAAGGGTTTGAGTACAGCGCGGCATACGGAATGTTTCTCAGCACCTGCACTTATTTGCCAAATTCTTTAATCAGGCCTTGCAAATGTAATGGTGATTGCCGAATAATGTCCTTTAGTTGCTAAAAAAGCAACATCAATTGTATCTCTCTTTGCAAATGCATCCACAATCATTGTCAAAACTTGGCTGCATAAGTGTAAAATTTTGTTATTTTTCATTACTAATTAATATCTAAGCCGCTTATTTTTTTTACAATGATTAAATTTGTACTGTACTATGATCATGCCGTTTTCCATTTTATACCTTACCCAAACAACCTTTTAATAGTCAAGAACAACGTTTTTTTCATGGCTACACCGATGAAATCGAAAAATCCTATTATAGGGCCGATAAAAAAAATCGCACCTTACTTCCTTCCGGCAACATCCACGATATCATTTTTAAGGCTTTCTTAACTTAAATCATCAATCAAAATGGATTCAACGGGTTTTGCAAACGAAACGTCTCTTGGCGCCCGCACTAAAGTGGTCAGAGCGATAACGCATCCCCTTAACGCAACCCAAGAACAAGGATCTTCTTGCACGACGATGTTTCCAAATCAAGCGTGAAGCGATCGGTTTGGAAGAACGGTTTAATAGTTCGTGGAATTTGTGCCAGCTGAGCTGTATATAGATGCATACGACAGACGATACTCAACGGCGCCCTTTTCGGTATCTTATAGCTGTGAGAGACGAGGTCCGCTTATCGTTGATGCTGGTCGATCCTCCTAGAGGCGGGGATCCTACGTCGCAGAGAAGGAAACGTACGATGCCCCTCCAAAGGACCAAACCTACCAGTCCAGAGTATAAAGGCGCTCGCACATGAAAGAACGTTAGCAGTTTGATGAACATAAGCGCCACAGCCAATCGCAGTCATGTTTTGATGCGCGACCGCTCGTCTGTGTACGAGCAAACCGGTAACGTTATTTCATGTACGAGCACCTTAAACGAGGGCATGCACCCCTGCTCTTGCGTGCCTGTCATCCATGTATTTATGTGTGTTCGTGTGCGTGCGCGCAACAATTGCGGTTGCCTTGCTCTAATTCGTCGGTTCGCGATTGATTATTGCCAGAGATGGGCAAATAAGTAATTGAATAAAATCCAATTACAAATTAGCCCACTAATTACTATCTATGTCGGTAATAAAAACACAACTTAATTACTTCCTTGCACGAGTAATGGATAATTTAACATCTTCGATTCGGCATGACTTTCGGCATTTAAATGCATTTGCAAATAAATAACATCTGTAATTAGATTTCTGTCGTAATAAAATTGTATATGTAATTAAATGTCTAATGTAATTTAAATACAAGAAATTTTTGCACGAATTTTTCGGGGAATTTTATTCACATTATAGATAAATGGTACACTAAAATCGACACAAGGAATTGAAAAAATTTCGATGCTGCCGTTCGCAACGGTGCAAATCGAGCATTCACAACACCTATTTCTGGGCCATATAGCAACCATAAAACTGTCGTTGGGTGCGCTCATTTGATGTTTTACACGCAAACGACACTCACGCGAGCTCTCTTTGGTTTATTAAACCCAATTTTATTTTTCGAAAACTATAGTCAAATTGAAGTCAAAACGATCCTACAATAATTCTACTATATACGAAAACTACGACTAGCAGTTTTCGATGTATGCATTTTCAAATGTTTTTTATTTTTCCAACACAATTCATGATTTCGCAATGTTTTTATTATTTTTTTCTCAATCCTATATTTCTTCGGCAAAAGGTTCTATAGTAATTATAACTACGACCAGTAACTTTCAAGGTAGGCATGAACAAATTTTTTTTCGTTCGAATCCATGTATTGAGTTGGAAAAAATAATTTAAAAAATGCATCATTAGTATTATAGTCACAATTCTTCAACAAGTGGAGTCGACGGGTACTCAGCCACATGCATAGATCACATTTTTGTGAGCAACGCGACGAAACCTGTCTTGCATCAAATTGGGAGTCCTCGCGACTGCCACCACGGGTAACTATCCAGTCAGAATGCAATATGAAACGCAACAAAAGGAGAAACGGCATCCAAAGGAACATCACCAACCGTAGAGAGTCAAAAACAAGGGACTAAAAAAATTGGCACGAAATAAAAGCTGAGAAGAAGTCAACGCGGCCACAAACGTGAACAACTGCATGAATAAACTCGCAGAAATAACAAGAAAGTTAACGGACGAGTCGATGGAACAAAAACGTACCAAGAAAAAACAGAAACACCATGGATCACGGAAGGGATCCCCATATCGGTGAAAAAGAGACACCCTATACAAAATTACGCTACGAAGCGGAGGAACCGAAGTGATGCAAGGGAAATACAAGACCTACGGGAAGCGTCTTAGGATCGAGATAGACATTGAAAAGAAGAGATGGTTAGAGAAAAGAAGACTATGATTAAACCAAAGGTTGGAGAAAGTGGAAAAGCGAAGCCCGGAATTGTTGACAGTGTGATGCATGGCGGACCGATGACAATCGTTTCCAACAAAACCGCAAATGCATTTGGAGATTTCTTTACCAATGTTGGGGGAAAGCGAGCCAGAGACATCCCAGAGGGACACTCCATGTTCCTCATAAACGCGAACTCGGAAGAAATCATAAAAGTGATAATGTCGGTCAAAAATGGCTAAACCCCCGGGACCACTAGATGGCCTCAAGACGGGGAGTCTCAAAGTAATGGCGAAATATATCGCAGGTCCATTGACACTCCCCCAGTAAGCATGTCATTTGACAAAGGCATTTTTCCAATAGACTTGAAGAAAACCAAGATCATACCAGTATACAAAAATGGGGACCGTAGTACTCCCATCCGCTATAGGCCGATGTCACTAATCTCATGTTTGGCAAAAGTATGCCAGCTGTGCTAGCGAGGCGTCTGTTCTCCTAACCAGGAAGGATTTATTCTCGGCATTACATTTCGGATTTCGAGAAGGAAAATCTAAGGACGACGCCATCGGCAAAGTTCCTGATCAATTTACGAAGCTATGGAGGCAAACCGTGCTTAGGCGTCTTCGAGGATCTTGATAAAGCCTTCAGCATACCGAGCCACTATATACCGGTGGACAAGTTATACGGCCTCAGATTTCGTGTCCCGGTATACTCTCTACTGGACAGTAATTTGAAAAACAAGCCTTAGTACGTCGCAATAAACGGAGTTGAAAGCCAATACTTCGAGACCGCGTTCGGTGTTCCTCCGCGGACGGTTCTAGAGCCGTTGCTTCTCATAACATACCTAAACGAACTCTTCAACGTTGTCGACGAAGGAGAACTAATATCATACGCGGATGACAGTCTTCTTGTACGCAGGGGACACACGGGCATCTCTCATCGAAGCGGCGAAACATGATATTGGCGAGCAATTCAAGTGGTTCGCGCAAAATGAACTCATGGTAAACTAGGAGAAAACAAAATGTGGAACTTTCGGCCGTTACGCCGTGAGTTTTCCGAACATGGCAGCAATACAAATTTGAGCAAGGAGGAGAGAGGAAAATGCTCCAATGGTAGAGATGGGAAACGTCCAAACGGTAAATTATCTAGAAGTACAAATGGAAAGACATTTACAATGGGTAGAGCACGCAAGCACGCTATTGAGGAAACTCGGACACGTAGTTTATCTCGTGAGGAGGGCGAGGGAACTGTTAAGCCGGGACATGCTGGGACTAATACATACATCGCTCTGTGTATCAATATGGACATATGATTATGATTTGTATTATGATTTGGGGGGAGCAACGGCATCCGTGATAAAGCCCCTGGGAAACCAAAATCGAAACGCTTTCAAAATCATGTACATTAAAGGGAGACAGTACCCAACTGAACAAATCTACGCGCTAAGTGGTCACCTAGTCGTTCGTCGAACATACTGCAAAATAACGCACCAATACTACGTGCGGAAAAAGCTGTTTATATACGTTTTAGACAGAAGGACATGGAGAAATGCGGCTCCGGTACGTACCGTATATAAGATAAAAAAAGACGAGCAGAAGATGTCACGATTATCTAGCTCCAACCATACACAACCAGATAGAGATCGGACAAAAGGTACGACGGAATGACCATGCAGGCATTGCAGAAGTGAGTCGTTGGATAAAAGAGATACCCGGGAACCTCATAAACTGAATTTACAGTTTGGAACTTTCTAAATACAAATGGAACAATAGCAAAAATATGCTGCAGCTATGAATTTTTTTTTCAGAGAAAGCATATATAAGGATTATTAAAAATGTTACCTGATGATAGTTCATTTGAACGAATTATATAAACATGTTATTTATAATATATTCAATATGAAATATAAAGCTGACTGATATTGGTATACACACACGAGCTGACAATCAGTTTCCGTGGACTAGAACGAAAATGTTTTAGTACATACAGTGCGAAGATGGTGAGTCGCACTGTACAAACTTAATTTAATTTAAATGTTAATAAAAATGAATCCGAATCGGTAAGCAAAATCCGGCGAATATCGGACATATGACAATATCTTTGTTGTACAATGTTTGAAAACAAACCTCAAGTTTTGGGCAAGTCGTTACTATGGATTCAATAGGCACAACACATTTAATCATCTATGGACCTAAATATGGAATTATTTTAATATTACTAACCGACAATATTGGTTGTTTAGAACAAGAAACATTACGCCATTACGATTGAGCACCAATTATTTTAACGCCACTTATTTCAAGATGTCATTTATTTCATCATTTTTGTGTCATCTATTTCAAGTTTCCTACTTTGTTTAACGACCCACTATGGTCCATACAGAGGCAGCCATCGGGAAGATGGAGAGCAACGTAGCGGAAGAGCCGTAGCGAGCGAGAGCCCCTCGTTTCTTGTAATAAGTGGATTTGCACAGTAGCATTTACTTGGAATAACTGGCACTCCACGGTATTAATCGTTTCATTAACCGAACGGAGCGAGATGTGTAATACCGCGAGTGCGCCAAAATGTCTCACAGGCAAGCTTCCGCAGTATCGTCAAGGATTTATGTACAAATAAATAAATAAAAAGGCACCGACAGCAGTGGACGCGTGGTCGGTACGCGGCTTCGGCGATCCCCCATGTTAGGCAGTATTGGCTTCGGTCAGTACTGGTTATGGGTGACCGTCTAGCCGTGCACTGGCTTGCACGCCGACTACTGAGCGGGAGGCAGTTTTTCTGAGTTTCTGATGGTAATACAACTGAAACTTATTCAAAACAAAAAGCCGTCTGTATCAGCACAGGTTTTCGGCAGATTCCCCGTGTCCATGGCAAATGCGATACAGTGTAGCTAAGACGTCTGCGGATGCAATAGAAGTGAGATTAGCTTAACGAAGCGCGGGTAGGGAGTGATAGGGAGAAAAATGGAAAATGACCACGCTCTTAGACCACTTTGACAATGCGATTGGTAATTTCTCGAAAACAGCGAAACCAAATATCATGAAATATGTTTGGTGGCTGTCACTGTGGCAAAAAAGTGGTTACTGAATAAATTTGTTTACGCGATAACATCATGGACCGTTCTGGAGAAAGTATTAAAATCAATTTACAGCTATCCTTCGAGCGCTAGAGACAAACTGGCCCGAACACTATGTTTTAATAATTAACGCTAGAGTAAGAGGTTCAAACGGATTTATCTTTTTGGGTCGTTTGTTTGTCTCACGGATCCGCAAGTTTTGAATATCGATATGTCAATACAGATTATGTTACCAAGTTGTTTATCATCCGTATCGTTCGAGAGTTATTTGTTAGCGAATAAAAAATTTTCTGAACATTGCTGAATGATGACATACTAATAGCATTTCTAATTCATTTTTATTATGTACTGGACTAGTGTTACCCCTTTTCGCGGTCAATGCAACATTTGTTCTAAATGGGTTATAAAATAATATTTTTTAAGTGGAGGCGTAATCTCCTTCCCCCCGCCTTACCACGCAACCAAGTGCGAAATGGAGAAAAACTTGCTAACACATTTTTCTCGAAGACGGGTTAATCGAGTGGAAAAAAAATGGAGCTCGTACGTTTACCTATTACGCAGACGGCTTCGGTATTTGTTTTTTTCATTCGAATAAGATATGCCCGAGAAAAATCCGTTATACATTTGTTGACGTTATGTCGACCTTGAGCCTCCTCTCAATTTCACTAAGTGACCTTCGCGTATTTAGTGGAAGACAAATCGATTTTTTCTCGGGCGTTGATGTCACGAGAAAAAAAATCATTTACAAAGCAAATTTGCGGTTATCCGTTAAGCAGTAATGTGAAATTACCGGTAAATTATGATTTAAACCATTTGTATCGGGCAACTGGCCATATAGCCCAGCTTACTTTGCTCGATTATAACCTAAAAAATGTTAAGCATTGCTAACCTGACTTATGAGCACGCCTGTGATTCAAACGACCTTCGATTTCGGCGGGTCCTCGTCCAGTTTCTGACAGTTGCTTCTCGTTATACTTCATGGTCATGTCATTTCTTAATTTATGTAAATGAACTTGAAATAACAATTCACTAGCGTTTTCAACGGCAGGTTGTCTCGGGCTGTCTTTTCACCACGAATCAACTGGAATCAACTGACGACACAAAGGAAATGTATTCAATATAGGTATATTTCAGTACGTCGTGGTCAGTTGATTCGCGGTCAAAAGACTGCCTGCCTTTTCAACTGGTTGCAGCACTAGCGCCCAATTCCTCCAACGTTAATCGAACTTTAAACTTAATTAAGTCGCGCAATGCGAGGAAATAAGAGATAGAAATAAAAATCAGCCAATCGGATGGCTTATTTTTATTACTATTTCTTACTTTCTCACATTGTCGGGTTACTATCGGATGACCGAACGGTTTTTACGATACAGAATAAAGTGTAAAATGACGGATTCGACAATAATTTTATCGACGTTTCACTTTTCACTGACTACTCAAAATTCTTTCATTTTATACCGTGTGCTCAAACTGAGCGGTACAGGGGCTGAATTCCGTACTCGTCTACCGACAACTATCGGTGTCGTTAGCGAGCGACAGCCAAGCAAGGAACATTCCAGCGGAAAGGCGCGACTCCCATAGGCTATCGCTCGCTAACGATACCACCGATAGTTGTCGGTAGACGAGTACGGAATCAGCCCCTGGCCCAGACGCAATTTTATAGCGTCTGACGCAAAACCGAAATAGCCTATGAGAGTCGCGCCTTTCCGCTGGGATCTTCCTTGCAATTGGCTGTCGCTCGTTTCCGTCAGACGCTATGATTGGCTGTGACCGCGTCTGGTACGGAATCGCACCCCTGTATGCAAGACCGTGTTTACAAGTATATCCGCTTTGTTTGAAAACCATTTTGAAAGCCGGGATTGAGTTGGATTGAGTCGAGTAATATTTTTTATTATCCGCAACGTAAAATACCTACTACGATGTCATTGGATTTGAAAAAACGCAAGGATCAGGAGTATGAAATGCAACTATTTGGCTTCAATTCGAGAGCTGTATGTGCAACACGTAAGGAAATATGTTGTGCCTCTGTATATCTCTCTTGCCCCAATGGGAGCGTCGCTATCCTATCTCTCTCGCACATCTATATATTCCACTTCATCCTTGTAGTAAAGTGCTTCTTCTAACCTCAAATTGAAGCTCGTATGATTTCTAGCACAACAAACCCCAAACTGATCTAACCAAAAACTTGGGATAAGTACTTATACATTGTCAAAGTTAAGTTATACTGTATTAATTAAATGGCTGCAACGATACTCGAAATAGTTTCAAAATTGTGATTTTCTTTTGATTTCTGAAAAAAAAAATGAAAGAGGCAATCAAAGTTCAGTTCGTCAAGTTTATTCGTTGATTATTCCGATTACATAGCCTTAATTATAGTTATAAACATTATAAAGCTATAGTTTATATTACAACAACACGAAAGCAAATAATTGTTGCGCGGTAATTCATTCTTTGCCTTTTTGTTGTAATATGTTTTGACACGATGGTAATAACAGAATTTTCTTCTCAGCCAGAACTTGACTGAGAAGAATATAGGCCTGTGATGATCCGAGGCGCGACGAGAGGCATAACGTTCTTTCCGGACGAACAACACTTATTTACTGAGAAACCAATTTATGTAATGTGACAACGAACATTTTTTTGGATATGATAACAGAAACGTTAAGTTCATGCCACTCTGTAACGTGTAACGCAAACTAGACGTGTCGGAAATCATACCATATTCGACGGGCCTAAAATTTCATCATATCATCCGATCGTTCCCTTCGACGTATCCAGCAATCAATTTGCTATGTATAAATTTTTAATAATCATGCAAACTTTTTACAAAAACTAATTCTAAGAGATTAGTTAATTCTAAGCTAATACTAACGGATGGTTTGTATTCAATTTTATGCGCTTTAATAGAGCTTTCTCTATTAGCAAACCGAATTTGATACTTCTCGCTCGTCAAAATAATGGCCAATGTGCAAATATCAAAACATTTTCCATCAACACTCGTAGTAACGAAGTACATCGTATATACACCCCTGCGATACAAATATGTAAAATATATTGCATTTAAGTTGTACTAACTCTATCGGGATCTGATTTTATTTACCGCATGTAATAAAAACCTAACACTATCAATTTCTCTGTGTCTTCGAATTTATAGATGATTGTACGAGTTTGTGGGAATCGCCACTATTTGTATTTTGATCAAATTAGGTTTTTTTTTTAATTACAGTACATCGTATTATCGGAGAAAAAATTCAAATGTGTTGTAAGAAACTTAGCGAGTCGCTCGAGAGAATATACAATCCGGATGAGAATATTGCTTTGACTATCCAATATGACGAGAAAATACTTGTGAAAGCATATTTGTCATATTCGCAACATCATACGAATATCATGAAGGTAAATAGCCACTTGCGTTATATTAAAATAAATGCAATAGGGTGAAAATATTCAAATGTCTCGTCGAGTCGTGAAAATTTTTACAAAAATTCGGTGCTACCCGTTTATAATGCAGAAGAATTGTTTGGAACCGCTGGTGGTACTTTTTCAAGATAAAGAATTATGTTCAAAATAGCAACTGATAATCTATTTTGTTACAGTTTCTGTTCTATCCTTGTTACTTGTCCCTTCATCCGTTTTCTATCTAATCTTTTACATGGGTAAATGGATCGTTTTTAGGAACAAACAAATATTCCACACTTCCGCCTTCTGTGAGCGTGCAATTATAAACTTAGGGCATGCTGTATGCTATATTTTGGAGAGACTTCGTATCAAATCAATCACTTTCTGGCGCTGGTCGTTTACTAATTTCTCATATAGAATACTTTATTATTATGAAAAAAAATCATGTCTGTAATGTCATTGTGTTTAAAATGTTCCAAAACATCGGAGAATCGTATTTTTTTTTTATGTCCGGATGGGTGTGTGGTTCTGTGTATGAGTGTTTGCGAGGGTGGGTGGGCGTGTACGCACGCGCGCGTGTATTATAGGGGTGCAAAATTGAAACTGTTGTAACTTCGAATTGGTCTGAGCTTTTGAGCTGAAATTCGGCAAATTAGTAACGAACCTTTCTTCGATACGATTTTTGTCACAATGGACTCTTTTTTTTTGGTTCGCATAAGATTTTGAACATTTTCAAAAAATTGTTAAAAGCATAACGTGTACAATTTTCGATCTATCGCTATAAAACTTTTTATGCAAATAGATTATCATCAAATAGTTTTTGGTATTGAATTTGGAGAAAGTCGATCGAGGCATTTAAATTTATAGAATTTCAAATTTAACAAAAAATTGATATAGGCGTTCGTTAAGACTCTCGCTCGTGTAATTTTTTAGCTCATTTATCAAGCCCAAATTGTGTACATGTGTTGGGTACCATCGATGGATCTTCGTTATTGTATTTGGAGAAAATTAATCGAGTCGTTTTGAATTAAAAAAAATTATACAGGTGTTTTTTTCAAACTCTAGGTTCTGCATTTGTGTCAAACTTTTTTCATTTCTGGGTGAAATGATGTATATATATAAAATATTGAAGGATGATTGGGGTCGAATTTTCGAAGAATCGATGAAACGATTTCGACTTAATGAAATTTACAATTGCTCGAAAAATTTGAAATTTACACGTAGGGAAAATTTGAATTTAAATTTTTCAGAGGTGCGTCAAAAAATTGGTAGCTGTACCAGGCAACGTTTTATTGGAGGAAGATAGACATCAAATGAATAAATACTCCCAAGAAGAATATCAATATATCGAGAACCATCTCAGGCATCTACAGATACGAGCCAAAAAGGTATGTTGAACAAAATTGGTGCGTGGAATTTAGTAAACGTAGTACGACGAGTTTTAATTGTTGCAAACTGTGATTCTATTTGGACAAACATTACCATATGTTCAGTTAAAACAAAAAGACGTCAATATATGTACACGTTACTATTTTGTAGAGAAAGCTTCGAAATTATCAAGGGTCGCCCAATAGGACCTGACAACCTGTAGTAATATATGATTATATAACATGATTTAGTTCATCATCGCAGGACTAGTTGATGCGGAAAATAGTTAGAAAAGTGGCAGTAATTATAAAGACTGTACCGTCGAACGTCAGACACATTCGACAATATTCAAAATTGTACTTGTCCTGTGTTGAGAATGAGACCGTATTCGCTAAAAGCAAATTAAAAAAAACCTGGACAAAATCCTTCGATAGAATAGAAACAAACCCGGGGTTTGTCGTGAATTTCGATCAAGTGTCAAACGGCGTCCTTCGCGTTTAACGTATCCCATCCCCTTGCCGTTTCTAATTTTTCCATATTCTGTTCCTCTCCTTTCAGGGCTTGCCAATGGACGTTGCTAATGGGCCTAGTCGATTATTTTTCTCGAGCCATAAAATATTCCAAAACGCCTTTATAATTTTCAATAACAACAAAAGTAATAAATGAACCCGACCAGTTTGGCCCATGTACCTTTAGAAATGAGGTTTGATAATTTTACAATTTGGTTCGTCATTTTACGAGGTGCCGGATCTAAGTTCTATCGCGAATGGTGGTATGACCCAATAGTGCAAATTTAATATTGATTTCTGAATTCGATAATGGGATGTGTTAAGAGTGTTTCGAATTATTTTGTAATTTTTGGTTTAGTGGTTCGCAGGTAGCCGTTGTTTTCGCGCTTTTTATGCGCGCTTTACACTAGTATATCGCAAATATTAATTTTATATCCGCTCCTTTCATTCGTTGTTCACTTATACCACACCGTATTTTTACGACGCGTCGACATTTTATATATCATTGTGATGAAATTTCTATTTATTCGAAAAAATTTGGGATTCACATGCAGGGAAAAAAGCGGCAAGCTTAGGCTTGAAAATTGTTTCCTTGAAATATCATAATGGTCAAAGCATCTTCTATGAGGAAACCAAAATTAAGAAAAATATATAGTTCCTTATAAAGGAGGCTTGAGTATTGTTGAAATTTAAAAGAAGTAACTTACAAGTTTCAGCTTGTTAATGTCGTTTTTCGCCGAGATTCTAGCATTCCTTCATTATGAAGTATGGCCCACGCACGGGGTGAGAGCCTGGTGCTATAATGTGTACTACTCCTTATCGATGTTAGGATTTCCGAAAAAGACTCCATTTTCGTACCGCCTGGCTTTGCATCGGGGTATCGAGCCTCGACCATAGGAGGGCATCGATATTTTGTATCGGTCAACTGTACCGCCGGCTTTAGGTCGGGCGTCGGCTACTGTTTTCAGCGCATGTCACTCCTCGGGGCCGATGGAAATGAGTCAATATTTGTAAAGTAGGAGGTGTCGGAGGATCACGCGTTCTAAAACAGTGCTATTTAGGTCTATTTCACCCGGATGACCGTTTGTTGCTTCAATCTTTTCTTCACCAAAGTTGTGGGTCATAAATGAGTGTCTCAAGCAAGCGCGTCATTCCTCTGGTAAGTCCCATCTATATATTTTTAACTAAAATAAAGCACTGTGTATAGTTTCAAGTGAAACTAGTAGGTACCAACTCACTGTCGTGTTTTAAGGTTAGATAGACGTTGCATGTTGCGGTAAACATAAAAAATCATCAAAATCACCATTCCTCTGGCAGGGGAATGATGTACTCTGGGTTATTATGCATGACCTAAATGAGCTTACATGAAAAATATTGTTTTAGATTATTGACATGCCGCTGTGAAGGGAAGAAAAGCTCTGCAGATAGAGGGAGGTCGAAAAACGGAGATACAAAAAGTTGAAGCAAAATTCGGATAAGAGAACTTTCTCATCTTCGAAATGTGTTTTAATTTTCAATGTATTATTACAGTTAATACGATGAACTCTGAGATGTAAAAATAATGTTGAAATAAACTAATAAAAACGTTACGATAAAAGGTTTCCGACATTTCTCTCCACTACTATTTAGTTAGAGTGCGATAAATCCTTAAAAATTGAAATAGCAGTTTGGCTATGTGGTACGTACTCGTATGTTACATTCACCAAGAATAACCGTGTTGAGAACAAACTGAAGTCATCTTGGCGTTTCTTCGTAGACGCGAACCCTTTGCAATGAAAAAATAATATAATGGAGTGCTATGCTTCTTACGGGTAGCATCTCGGATCATCTTGAATCTTTGATAAAATACGAGGGCTTATGCAAAATTAGCGGGAAGGGCCGGCGAAGTACAGCTTCAAGCCGCGGCCTCTTGAGAAACAAATCAAAGCAAAAGCGTTACCTACTAGACAAAATTGCTGTGCCTTTAAGTTCCCCCGTTTTTTAATCTTTTCAAAATATCGAATTTGCCGGCGATGACACAATTTACGGTCTCTGTCACTTAAAAGTGATAAAAGAATTCGAGTCCACCCAGACTCAATTAAAAGAACCCGAACCAGTACATGAACCTTGTTTGACGGATATAAAAATAAATCGGGAATTGAAAGTATAACCCAAATTCGCGACACGTTACATCTATTGAATACATCGATTATCTTGTTTTCAGGCAACAATGTTACGTGCAGCTATGGAAGAGGAACTTCGCCTGCTCGCTGAATTTGAGCCCTATGAAAACGAAGTCGATATGGCATCTATTGTAATTGAGAATGGTTCAATGCACCCTGGCGTTGATAACAATACTACGCAATGTGTTAAGAACTGTCGGGTCTTAGAGGATACCATTAAAAAGTCTAGCCCAAAATCCTTCGCCAATGTATACACGGCCGATATATACAATCTCCGTGTATATGAATGAGTTTAGTAGAACTGTCTTTGCAACAAATCCAAACAATAAAAAAAAGTTATACCACTTAATAATGCTTTCGAAGTGCTGTTCACTTGTTTCAGCCCTTGCTTGCGCTCAGGTCTGCGGTCCATTGTACCCGCATTGGCCCCATGTGTCCAGATCGTGTCTCGGGGGGGGGTTACGCTGACTAGAATAGCCGGGGGGGGGTCTCGCGAAACGCGCAGGGGGCAGGGCCCCCTAGTATATATATATATATGCGCGCTTCGCGCTCCAACCCCCCGCCCGCCAAGGGGGCTATTCTATTCAACGTAACCCCCCCCAGGCCATTCCATTCGACGTACCCCCCGGGTTTGTTGGGCTTGGGAGGAGGTACGGTGAGGGGAATGACCGCCTCAACTCTTGTACACGGCGGCGGCGATTTCTCTCTATATTATATAAATAATTCGCCGCCGCCGTGTACAAGAGTTGAGGCGGTCATTCCCTTCACTGTACCCCCTCCTCAACCCGGCTGGGGGGGGGGGGGGTTACGCTGAATGGAATGACCCGAGGGGGGGGTTGGCGCGCGAAGCGCGCAGGGGGGCGGAGCCCCCCTAGTATTTATATAATATAGAGAGATATATACACATATATCTCGGTTTTATACAAAGGGGTGTATATATATATTCTGTTAAATATTATGTTATACTAATTTAGAGTATAAAGTCAGCCGCAGGCATTTTAGAAAAGAAATTTTTTTTAATTTCATGGCGTCGAGATGCTGCCGCATCTCATGATCCTAAACCGATGTTAAATCCTCGAAAGCCGCAAGACGTAACATTTAAAAAGATCAATGTGAAGATTAGCCGTCGAGAGTTTGTGTCTAGTACTATTCCCACAATCGTCTGTGAGAATGACTTTTTCGAAAATGCAACTAAACTTTCTTGCACTCATACTAGTTTCATGTTCGATATGGGTTGAGTAAAAAAAATCAAAATGTTAGTATGAACATACGCGAATCTAAGTTATCCCGAAGTAACGAACTAGTCCGTGTATCTACAAATACCGATTGTCGTAATTATTATGCGTAAATAGTAACTAGTTAGGCCCGGTTTCCCAATTGCGGTTTAAACGCCGTTTAATATTTTTTAGATAGTTTCTAGATAGCATAAACTGAGTTTAACGTCCTAAACCGCGATTGTGGAACTGGGGCGCCGTAGGGAGGGAATTTGTTTCAACCGTAAAACGCCTAATGATATTAAGAGGATCATCCCGTGTAAAGGATCTTTTTTACGCTTTTTTTGGAAATTTTTTTTAGTGAACCAAATAAAGATACAACTGCGAAATTTTAACCACATATTTATTCAAATTTATTAAAAATATTAATTCACATTTTGAGCACACTTTGCCACTCAATTTCAAAAAACGTTTTTTTTCGGTTACCACGATTAAGAGCGTTCTGCTTATCTGAAACAAAAAATCAAACGGCATTTTAATCTGCGAGGTTTTAACTAGTCTTGGAACTAGGATTATCAAAAAGTATTGAAAAATTAATTTTTGGGCAACTTGTTAAACTCAAATCGTCAAATTTAATTTTTATTTTCACGATTTCGTCAGCATGACAAAAAAAAATTTACAATATTTTTTGATAATCCTAGTTCCAAGCCTAGTTAAAACTTCACAGACTAAAATGCCGTTTGATTTTTTTGTTTCAGATAAGCAGAACGCCCGCAATCGCGTTAACCGTTTTTTGAAAATGAGTGGCTAAGTTGCCGTGTATCTCAGCAATGAGCGACGATTTCGGGCTGAAAAAATTGTAAAGTGTGCTCAAAATGTGAATAAATATGTGATAAAAATTTCGCAGTTCTATGGTTACTCAGTTCGCTAAAAAAAAAATCCCAAAAAAGCGTAAAAAAAGAGCCTTTACACGAGATGACCTCCTCAAACGAGGTAGAGAAACTGTCTAATTTTTGTCACGGGAAACATTCAAGTGCAATCTATCGTTATACTATACTTTATTTATTTTTCTCTGCATATGTTCTTAAATTACAAGGGCGGGAACACAAAGTGCCGTTCGGGCCCATGTTAAGTGGCAAATTTTTCATATTAATTCCTCGAGATCGGCGTGGTTGAAAATTCTAAGGAATTCAGGTCTACCCGTGTGTAGGCACAGAATGTGAAATAAAAACTTCACACATTTCTGTGCATTTCCGGCCTACGTAGTGAACCTCCTTAATGATTCCATTCGAGATCGCGACCATGACATGAATTGGCATGGAAACCAAATAACAAGAATAAACTTATGCGTCAGTTGTCAACTGGCTTTGACGTTGAATAAATATCTCGTGCAAACATTGAATACGCAAACAATATTTTCACGAATAATAAGTCTTTAATATGACACGAAGTAAATCGCATTGCGGAAGGGCTTTAAGATGGATCGCGTCTCTGTTACTATTTTGTCTAATGATGGCTGTTATTTCATGGACATGCATCTACCTGGGTCGATATGCAGCTGCATCGGAAATTCGGGATGAGCTTGTTACTGAAGGATATCCGGATCATAGTTTGGAACAAACGCTCTCCATTCCATTCACGACTGCATCAAAATCATCCGTCGCAAGTGTAACAGCTGATAATTCAAGTTTTTTCAATTCCGTAACGATGAGCAATGGTACTGTAAGACCCCCGCCTGCAACGTTTCCCTCAGCCGCATCATCACCTTTTTCCCAACAAAGATCGTCCGCATTGATTGAATCTACATCACAATATTTGAGAAATCTCACTACCTCTACAGCTGATAAACTACCGAGTACGGCCTCATCACCAGATACATTATCAATGATATCTACAGCACTAACTAATATGGTAAGCTTGTCGACGAATCGATTGACTAACGTTTCGATAACTACCGATTTAATGACAGTTCGATCTACATCGCAACCTGTCACTCTGACCGATCTCACCGTTAAGGATGTTTATTCTTCGGACGAATCCACAACAAAAAGTAGAGGATATACTATTGCTACGACGGGAAGTATAGGTTATACTTTCGGGACAACGGTACTCTTAACGGGACCCCATATTTCTACAGCATCTGCGCCTACGGAGATGACTTCTGATCGGAAAACTCAACGAACCCAGGCCGCGGGAACTTCTTTTCCCACTAATGAGAGCACGTTTAAAATATTGATGACCACTCCTTTGCCAATTTCTACGACAAAACTAGAAAGCATAGATATTGGACCTGAAATGACCTCTGAAGACCCTATCAAAATTTATATGACGAGCAGAACTACTCCACGTAAAACGAGTGCAGTTGCAGTAACTAAGATCTCCGATGTTTCTCTGTCAACCTCTGAGACATTGGCAGAAAAAACAAAGATTGGTTGGTGGGGGTCGACCACTTTGGGAAGATCCGTCGAGATACCCGAAGTTGCTGGAACAATTCCATTTTCTACAGGAAGTGAAGTTAAAATATCTGACACCTTTACGATGGATTTTCTGCCATCAGAGATCTCATTAACAACAACAGCGGTTAGTGATGGTGCTTTATCAAAGTCACCTTCCTTGGAGGACATGACAAAAACTGAAAAAGATACGGAGACGTTTTCAAGAAGCTTTACCGACCCTACTGCGGTATACAAGAACGAGTCTACGATTTATGAACCTGATGCGTCGACTGGTGAGCCCCTGGGGAAAGTATCTGATGATACTGAAATATCCCTGCTAACTACGAGTGCGGTTGAAGAATTGGGAATTACCAGCACTCCTTTGCTGCATTTACCGGCAACACAAGAAACTACAAGAATTACACCCCAAGCGACATTTGACACTCCTTTGTCAGATCCGTTAACGAACGATGTGATTATAGTAACTACTTCGGAAAGACCCGTTGAAATATCTAGGACTGAAACAATTCCCCTTACTACAGTAGGGAAGGTTGAAAAACCTGACACCTCAAGAACACCATTGCTGACATCGGAGATCGCATTTAAAACAACGGCGATTAGCGGCACTGGTCCATCAGCGTTGCCGACTTCACAACAGGTAATCGAGACCTCTGAAACAGATTTGTTCACGATTGGTCGTACGATTGAAGTATCAGAATTGATAGAGATGTCTTTGCCGACCCTTGAGACCGTGATGAAAACCGAAAAGGTCACAGATACTATTCAACGCAGTTCCATTCTACCACTAGTTACCACTAGTAGTAGAATGGACGAAATATCTGAAACGAGCGCCACTGCTAAGCCATCAGCAAAAAGTACGATGACTCTAACAGAATTGATTGAAGAGACTGTGCCAACTTCTGAGACGCTGGCGAATGTCACTGACTTTACTGAAATGTTTTTGCTATCCACGTTTAAAACATCGAATGCGACCGCTACTCATTTGCCTGCCTCTAGCAAAGCACAAGAAACAACGAACACTAAGGACCATTCTGAAATATATATGACTCATCCTCAAACTGCTCCTACTACCGTAGTTATAGTAACTGAGAGCTCTGACACTTCTCTATCGACTTCTGTGAGATTGGGAGAAACGGAAAAGATTGATTCGCTGGTTCCTACTACTTCGGCGTCTCCTATCGAGATATCTAAGGCTCCTGAAACAATTCCGCTTACTATGACAAGTGAAGTTCAAAAATCAAACATTTCGATTATTACACCTATGCTGTCATCGGAGATCACATTAAAAACACCAGCGGTCAGTGAGCTCACTTCACCGACGACTCAGATCCCTCGAGAGGTATCAGAAACTTCGGAAATTGATTTCTATACGGTTGGAAGCACGATTGAAATGTTCGATTGGCAAGAAACTCCTTCACCGTCCTCTAAGAAAGTAACCGAAACTGAACGGGTTACTGACACGATTCCAACAAGCTATACTCGGCCTACTCAAATGTATGGGGAATCCACAGCTCCGACTACCGATGGCATGGTTCAAACATCCGAGATAAACGAAACGGCTCTTCCGTCAGTCGACAGCACGCTTGCGCTTACTACAGAAATTAGTATTCAAATATCTGACACCTCCATGATGACTGTGCTAACATCGGACGTCACTTTAAAAACAACAGCTGTCAGTAAGGTCGCTTTGCCAACGACACAGACCACTTGGATAATATCGAATTCTTCTGAAACTGATGCTTATACAATACGGTCGGACACAATTGAAGAATCGGATTTGACAAAAATTACTTTGGCAAGCTCTGACAGCATGGTCAAAATGAACGTTACTGAGACTACTCTAACAAGTTCCATTAGCCCTATCGGAGTATCTCAAGATCTTGAAGCTACGCTCGCCACTACCGATCGCATGATCGAAATATCCGACCCTAACTTAACTACTTGGCAATCAGCTGAAAGCACGAAGGCCACAATAGGAGAGGTTGATACAGCTATTTCAACTTCGGAGCTCCCGGAGGAAATATCAGACACTAACGAAACATCTTTGCAATCTAAGATCACGTTTGAAACTTGGGAATTCACTAGTACTCCTTTGCCAATCTCGAGCACAGCGCAAAACATAACCGAAATTACGACGGAGGACGCTACTCAAAAACATCTGACTCGTGAAAGTACTTTTCCTGGTGTAACGAGCACAGTTGCGGCAATTGAGATTTCAGACACTTCTCTGTCGACTTCTGTGAGATTAAGAGAAACAGAAAAGATTGATTGGTTGGCTTCTACTACTTCGGCGTCGTCTATCACGATATCAATGACTCCTGGAACAATTCCGCTTACTATGACAAGTGAAGTTCAGATATCAAACATCTCGAATATTACACCTATATTGTCAACTGAAATCACATTAAAAACACCGGCAGTCAGTGAGTTCGTTTTACCGACGACACAGATCCCTCGAGAGGTATCAGAAGTCTCTGAAACTGATTTTTATACGATTGCAAGCACGATCGAAATACTCGACGGGGACGAAATTCGTTCATCGTCCTCTGAGAAAGTGACGAAAGCTCAAGAGGTTACTGAAACGATTCCAACAAGCTTCACCGACCCTACGCAAATGTATGAGGAATCCACAATTCCGACTACCGATGGTATGGTTCATACATCCCAGATTAACGAAACGGCTCGTCCGTCAATCGACAGCACGCTTGCGCTTACTACGGAAAGTGGCACTCAAATATCTGACACCTCCATGATGACTGTGCTAACATCGGACATCACTTTAAAAACAACAGCTGTCAGTAAGGTTGCTTTGCCAACGACACAGACCACTGGGACAATATCGGAGTTTTCTGAAACTGATGCTTATACAATACGATCGGACACAATTAAAGAATCGAACGTTACTGAGACTACTCTAACAGGCTCCATTAGCCCTATCGGAGTATCTCAAGATCCGGAAGCTACGCTGGCCACTACCGATCGCATGATCGAAGTATCCGAGTCTAACCTAACTACTCGGCAATCAGCCGAAAGCACGAAGGCTACAGGAGAGGTTGATACAGCTATTTCAACTTCTGAGCTCCCGGGGGAAATATCTGACACTAACGAAACATCTTTGCTATCTGAGACCACGTTCGAAACATTGGAGTTCACTAGCACTCCCTTGCCGATCGCGAGCACAACGCACGAAACAACAGATATTACCGTTGAAATTACCTCTGAGGATGCTACTAAAAAAGATCTGACTCGTGAAAGTACTTCTCCTAGTGTAACGAGCACAATTGAGATCTCTGCCGCGTCTCTGTCGACTTCTGTGAGATTGAGAGAAACAGAAACGATTGATTGGCTGGTTCGTACTACTTCGGCGTCGCCTATCGAGATATCTCAGACTCCTGGAACAATTCCGCTTACTATGACAAGTGAAGTTCAATTATCAAACATCTCGATTATTACACCTATGCTGTCATCGGAGATCACATTAAAAACACCGGCGGTCAGTGAGCTCACTCGAAAGGTATCAGAGGCCTCGGATATTGATTTCTATACGGTTGAAAGCACGATTGAAATGTTCGATTGGGAAGAAATTCGGTCACCGTCCTCTAATAAAGTGACGGAACCTGAACAGGTTACTGATACGATTCCAACAAGCTATACCCACCCTACTCAAATGTATGAGAAATCCACAGTTCCGACTATCGATAGCACGATCCAAACTTCCGAGATTAACGACACGGCTCGTCCGTCTATCGACATTACGCTTGCGCTTACTACGGAAAATGGCACTCGAATATCTGACACATCCATGATTGCAAGCACGATTGAAATACTCGACGGGGACGAAATTCGTTCATCGCCCTCTGAGAAAGTGACGAAAACTCAAGAGGTTACTGAAACGATTCCAACAAGCTTCACCGATCCTACGCAAATGTATGAGGAATCCACTATTCCGACTACCGATAGTATGGTTCATACATCCCAGATTAACGAAACGGCTCGTCCGTCAATCGACAGCACGCTTGCACTTACTACGGAAAGTGGCACTCAAATATCTGACACCTCCATGATGACTGTGCTAACATCGGACATCACTTTAAAAACAACAGATGTCAGTAAGGTTGCTTTACCAACGACACAGATCACTTGGATAATATCGGAGTTTTCTGAAACTGATGCTTATACAATACGGTCGGACACAATTAAAGAATCGGTCTTGACTGAAATTACTTTGACAAGCTTTGACAGCATGGTAAAAACCAACGTTACTGAGACTACTCTAACAGGCTCCATTAGTCCTATCGGAGTATCTCAAGATCCTGAAGCTACGCTGACCACTACCGATCGCATGATCGAAATATCCGAGTCTAACCTAACTACTCGGCAATCAGCCGAAAGCACGAAGGCTACAGGAGAGGTTGATACAGCTATTTCAACTTCTGAGCTTCCGGGGGAAATATCTGACACTAGCGAAACATCTTTGCTATCTGAGACCACGTTCGAAACATCGGAGTTCACTAGCACTCCCTTGCCGATCGCGAGCACAACGCACGAAACAACAGATATTACCGTTGAAATTACCTCCGATGATGCTACTAAAAAAGATCTGACTCGTGAAAGTACTTCTCCTAGTGTAACGAGCACAGTTGTAGCAATTGAAATCTCTGACGCTTCTCTGTCGACTTCTGTGAGATTGAGAGAAACAGAAACGATTGATTGGCTGGTTCCTACTACTTCGGCGTCGCCTATCGAGATACCTAAGCCTTCTGGAACAATTCCGCTGACTATGACAAGTGAAGTTCAAATATCAAACATCTCGATTATTACACCTATGCTGTCATCGGAGATCACATTAAAAACACCGGCGGTCAGTGAGCTCACTCGAAAGGTATCAGAAGCCTCGGATATTGATTTCTATACGGTTGAAAGCACGATTGAAATGTTCGATTGGGAAGAAATTCGGTCACCGTCCTCTAAGAAAGTGACGGAACCTGAACAGGTTACTGATACGATTCCAACAAGCTATACCCACCCTACTCAAATGTATGAGAAATCCACAGTTTCGACTATCGATAGCATGATCCACACTTCCGAGATTAACGACACGGCTCGTCCGTCCATCGATATTACGCTTGCGCTGACTACGGAAAATGGCACTCAAATATCTGACACATCCATGATGACTGTTTTGACATCGGACATCATTTTAAAAACAACAGCTGTCAGTAACGTTGCTTTACCAACGACACAGACCACTTGGATAATATCGGAGTTTTCTGAAACTGATGCTTATACAATACGGTCGGACACAATTGAAGAATCGGATTTTACTAAAATTACTTTGACAAGCCCTGACAGCATGGTAAAATCGAACGTTACTGAGACTACTCTAACAGGCTCCATTAGTCCTATCGGAGTATCTCAAGATCCTGAAGCTACGCTGGCCACTACCGATCGCATGATCGAAATATCCGAGTCTAACCTAACTACTCGGCAATCAGCCGAAAGCACGAAGGCTACAGGAGAGGTCGATACAGCTATTTCAACTTCTGAGCTTCCGAGGGAAATATCTGACACTAACGAAACATCTTCGCTATCTGAGACCACGTTCGAAACATCGGAGTTCACTAGCACTCCCTTGCCGATCGCGAGCACAACGCACGAAACAACAGATATTACCGTTGAAATTACCTCGGAGGATGCTACTAAAAAAGATCTGACTCGTGAAAGTACTTCTCCTAGTGTAACGAACACAATTGAGATCTCTGCCGCTTCCCTGACGACTTCTGTGAGATTGGGAGAAACAGAAAAGATTGATTGGCTGGTTCGTACTACTTCGGAACAGCCGACTCCTGGAACAATTCCGCTTACTATGACAAGTGAAGTTCAAATATCAAACATCTCGATTATTACACCTATGCTGTCATCGGAGATCACTCGAAAGGTATCAGAAGCCTCGGATATTGATTTCTATACGGTTGAAAGCACGATTGAAATGTTCGATTGGGAAGAAATTCGGTCACCGTCCTCCAAGAAAGTGACGGAACCTGAACAGGTTACTGATACGATTCTAACAAGCTTCACTGATCCTACTCAAATGTATGAGGAATCCACTATTCCGACTACCGATAGTATGGTTCATACATCCCAGATTAACGAAACGGCTCGTCCGTCAATCGACAGCACGCTTGCGCTTACTACGGAAAGTGACACTCAAATATCTGACACCTCCACGATGACTGTGCTAACATCGGATATCACTTTAAAAACAACAGCTGTCAGTAAGGTTGCTTTGCCAACGACACAGGCCACTTGGATAATATCGGAGTTTTCTGAAACTGATGCTTATACAATACGGTCGGACACAATTGAAGAATCGGATTTGACTAAAATTACTTTGACAAGCCCTGACAGCATGGTAAAATCGAACGTTACTGAGACTACTCTAACAGGCTCCATTAGTCCTATCGGAGTATCTCAAGATCCTGAAGCTACGCTGACCACTACCGATCGCATGATCGAAATATCCGAGTCTAACCTAACTACTCGGCAATCAGCCGAAAGCACGAAGGCTACAGGAGAGGTTGATACAGCTATTTCAACTTCTGAGCTTCCGGGGGAAATATCTGACACTAACGAAACATCTTCGCTATCTGAGACCACGTTCGAAACATTAGAGTTCACTAGCACTCCCTTGTCGATCGCGAGCACAACACACGAAACAACAGATATTACCGTTGAAATTACTTCGGAGGATGCTACTAAAAAAGATCTGACTCGTGAAAGTACTTCACCTAGTGTAACGAACACAATTGAGATCTCTGCCGCTTCTCTGTCGACTACTGTGACATTGGGAGAAACAGAAAAGATTGATTGGCTGATTCGTACTACTTCGGCGTCGCCTATTGAGATATCTCAGACTCCTGGAACAATTCCGCTTACTATGACAAGTGAAGTTCAAATATCAAACATCTCGATTATTACACCTATGCTGTCATCGGAGATCACATTAAAAATACCGGCGGTCAGTGAGCTCACTCGAAAGGTATCAGAAGCCTCGGATATTGATTTCTATACGGTTGAAAGCACGCTTGAAATGTTCGATTGGGAAGAAATTCGGTCACCCTCCTCTAAGAAAGTGACGGAAACTGAACAAGTTACTGATACGATTCCAACAAGCTATACCCACCCTACTCAAATGTATGAGAAATCCACAGTTTCGACTATCGATAGCACGATCCAAATTTCCGAGATTAACGACACGGCTCGTCCGCCCATCGACATTACGCTTGCGCTTACTACGGAAAATGGCACTCGAATATCTGACACATCCATGATGACTGTGCTGACATCGGACATCACTTTAAAAACAACAGCTGTCAGTAAGGTTGTTTTACCAACGACACAGACCCCTGGGACAATATCGGAGTCTTCTGAAACTGATGGTTATACAGCACGGTTGGAGACGACTGAAAAATCGGATTTGGATAATATAACTTCGGCGAGCTCTGACAGCATGGCAAAAACGAATGTTACTGAGAATATTATAACAAGCTCCATTGGCCCTATCGGAGTATCTGAAGATCCCGTAGCTACGCTTGCCACTACCGACTGCATGACCGAAATATCCGAGTCTATCCTAACGACTCAGCAATTAGCTAAAAGGACGATGACTACACTAAGAGTGGTTGATACAAGTACTTCAACTTCGGAGCTTCCGGAAGAAATATCTGATACCGGTGAAACATCTTTCCTATCTAATACCACGTTCGAATCATTAGAGTTTACTAGCACTCCTTTGCTGATCCCGAGCACAATGCAAGAAACAATCGAAATGACCGCTGAAGACGCTACTAAAGAACATCCGAGTCGTAAAAGTACCTTTCCTAGTGTAACGAGAACAGTTGCGGGAATTGTTGTAACAAGTGAAGTTCAAATATCAAACATCTCGATTATCACACCTATGCTGCCATCGGAGATCACATTCGAAACACCAGCGGTCAGTGAGCTCACTTTACCGACGACACAAATCCCGCGAGAGTTATCAGAAGTCTCGGAAATTGATTTCTATACGGTCGGAAGCACGATTGAAATGGTCGATTGGAAAGAAATTCGTTCACCTTCTTCTAAGAAAATGACGGACACTGAACAGGTTACTGACACGATTCCAACAAGCTATACCCGTCCAACTCAAATGTATGAGGAATCCACAGCTCCGACTACCGATAGCATGGTTCAAACATCCGAGATTAACGAAACGGCTCGTCCGTCAATCGACAGCACGTTTGCGCTTACTACGGAAAGTGGCAGCCAAATATCTGACACCTCCATGTCGACCGTGCTAACATCGGATATCACCTTAAAAACAACACCTGTAAGCAAGGTTGCTTTACCAACGACACAGACCACTTGGATAATATCAGGATCGTCTGAAACTGATACTTATACAACACGGTTGGAAACAACTGAAACATCGGATGTGGATAAGCTAACTTTGACGAGCTCGGACAGCATGGTAATAACGAACGTTACTCACACTACTATAGCAAGCTCCATTGATACTATCGGAGTGTCTGAAGATCTCGTACCTACACTTGCCACTACCGATCGCATCACCCAAATATCCGACTCTTACTTAACTACTGGACAATCAGTTCAAAACGCGATGACTACAATAAGAATGGTTTATACAAGTATTTCAACTTCGGAGCTTCTTGGAAAAATATCTGATACCGGTGAAACATCTTTCCTATCCAAGACCACGTTTGAACCATTGCAGTTCACTAGCACTCCTTTGCCGATCTCGAGCACAACGCAAGAAACAATCGAAATTACCTCTGAAAACGCTACTGAAAAACATCGGACTCGTAAGAGTACTTCTCCTAGTGTAACGAGCACAGTTGTAGAAATTGAGATCTCTGACCCTTCTCTGTCGACTTCTGTGAAATTGGGAGAAAGAAAAAAGATTGATCGGCCGGTTCCTGATACATTAGCATCGTCTATCGAAATATCTAAGACTCCTGGAACAATTCCGCTTACTGTAACAAGTGAAGTTCAAACATCTAACATTTCGATTATTACACCTATGCTGTCATCGGAGATCACATTACTAACCCCGGCGGTGAGTGAGCTCGCTTTGCCGATGACACAGATCCCACGAGAGGTAACAGAAGCCTCTGAAACGGATTTTTATACGATTGGAAGCACGATTGAAAGATTCGACTCGGAAGAACTTCGTTTATCATCCTCTGGGAAAGTGACGAAAGTTGAAGAGGATACTGAAACGATGCCAACAATTTACACCGGCTCTACTCAAATATATGAGGAATCTACGGTGCTCATTACCGATAGCATGGTCCAAATATCCGAGGTTAACGACACTGCTCGTCCATCAGTTAACGGCACGATTGCGCTTACTACAGAAAATGCCAATGAAATATCTGATACCTCTAAGATTCCTTTAGCCAGCTTTGACAGCATTTTAAAACGAACGTTGCTAAGACTACTCTGAGACGACAAGCTCCATTGGCCATATGGGAAATCTTGAAGTTACCTTTGGGACTGACGGTCGCACGATTCAAATATTTAATCTAACTACTCGGCAATTAGCTGACAGCATGATGACTATGATAAGAATAGTTGATACAGCTATTTCAATTTTTAATCTTCTGGGGGAACATTGGACTAAGAAAACAATGAGGGAACTCGTGAAATTTCTTCTCCTAGTGTAACGAGCATAGTTGCAGTAATTTAGATGTCTAACATCCCTCTGTCGACTTCTGAACTAATGGAATCGTCAATATAACTACCCGAGTCTTCTGGAATGATTGAGCCCATTACAGCATGTGAAGTTCCATTATCGCATATCTCCACAGTGGCTTTTGTGATATCGAAGCTCAGATTGCAAACAACATCGGACCTTACAGTATCAACGTCACGCACCCGACAAAAAATATCAGAGACCCCTGATGGTAATTTCTATACGAGTGTCAACGATACTTCTATTAGATTGAAAGAGCAAGTGATGTATCTATGTTATGAGACAACCGCAGCAGGCTCTACGGATACTCAAGATTTGAGGAGCTTGTGTATGCCTCAGTACCGTTACCCCGGTCGAAATATTCGTGGGTAACGAAACTGATCGACCATCAGTTAAAAACTCTACGATTGCAATACAATTGGTAGAAATTGCTATGTCAATTATTGCATCCCTGGGGAAAGTACCTGACCCTACTTAAATAACATCGATAATTGAGCGCTCAACTGAAATATTCGAGATTGCTGACCTCAAAAGTATTACGTGAGAAAAAAAACTATTGATATATTACTGGACACGATATTTGAGGACACCGCTAAAATATATGTGACTCGTAAAGCTACTATCGCCGTACGTGCGCAGTTATAAGAACTGAGACATGGAGCCTAGAGTAAAGGAGTCTAATCTCTAATGGGGAACAGCCGAAAAAAGCGACCTCAAAAATTCAGCAAAAAAGGTGTCGCTGCGGTCGCAAACTGGTCCGAATGAAGTGAGCAAAATATAAACTGTACGTGGAACTTTGCTGAAGCTAGGCACCTACGGTCAATATACACATGACCCTTCAGTGTAATTGAGTGTAATCACGCGTCATCGTTATTATAACAATTTTATGAAACTTTTAATTACTGCCAATCTGTAAAAGTAAGGACATAGAATAGCATTATATCGACTTTATAATATACTAGCAAAAAGAAATGAAATAGTTTCGGAAAGGTTACAAAAAAAAACCAATGTGATTTATATTTAACGAAATTTAAAGTACAATAGGTGAAGAGATTGTGCATTGATTATTCCAGGATCAATAAATAACTATAAAGACATCCCAGTTAAAAAATACAGACGATGAGCGTGTAATAAATAATGAGGTGAACATCGGGTTTAGGGAACCCCCCTCCGATTCCTTTCGTAATAGGCTCATCCGACGCGTTTTCGCACGCGAAACAACTTTTTCCTCTGACAAAATTGGGGGACGTTATTTATTAAAAAGTTATTAACAAATAAAGTTAATAATTCATACAGCTATTGTCCTTATAGCAGCCAGTCCCAATCATCTTGTCCTTCACATGTGTTGTTAAGAATACCCCCTCAGTACATACAAAAAGTTTTATCCTTCGCCCATTGTTTGTTAAAGAGTTAGTAACAAAAGAAGTTTCATAAATCAAAAATGAAATACTTATACTAGTGTATGGTGAACAGTACACGTATGAGCGGGTTCCCTGCGCCTCCCGTGCACCCCCTACACACCAGCCCAAAAACAACCCGAAAACAAACCAAAAATAACAAACAGCAAATTAAACAACCCCCCGCCCCATACGCGACTCACCTCCACCTCACCTTCCCACCCTCATTTACTCATGTATATTTGTATTTGTATGATGAGCAGCATACGTATAAGCAAGGGATATATGTGCTATTTACTATACTTACGGGTTGTTTGGGTTGTTTTTGCGTTGTTCTTAGTTTGTTTTTGGGTTGTTTTTGATTGTTTTTGGTTTGTTTTTGGGCTAGTGTGTGGGTGGTGCATGAGGGGCGCAGCGAACCTGCTCATACGTGTACCGTTCACCATACACTAATATAAGTATTTCATGTTTGATTTATGGAACTTCTTTTGTTAATAACTTTTTAACAATGAGCGACGGATAAAACTTTTTGTATGTTACTAGGGGGTATTCTTAACAACACATGTGAAGGACAAGATGATTGGGACTGGCTGGTATAAGGAAAATAGCTATATGAATTATTAACTTTATTTGTTAATAACTTCTTAATAAATAACGTCCCTCAATTTTGTCAGAGGAAAAAGTTGTTTCGCGTGCAAAAGCGCGTTGGATGAGCCTATTACAAAAGGAATCGGAGGGGGGTCGCTTAAACCCGATGTTTACCTCATTATTTATTACACGCTCATCGTCTGTATTTTTTAACTGAGATGTCTTTATAGTTATTTATTGATCCTGGAATAATCAATGCACAATCTCCTCACCTATTGTACTTTAAATTTCGTTAAATATAAATTACATTGGTTTTTTTTGTAACCTTTACGAAACTATTTCATTTCTTTTTGTTAGTATATTATAAAGTCGATATAATGCTATTCTATGTCCTAACTTTTACAGATTGGCAGTAATTAAAAGTTTCATAAAACTGTTATATTAACGATGACGCGTGATTACACTCAATTACACCGAAGGGTCATGTGTATATTGACCGTAGGTGCCTAACTTCAGCAAGGTTCCACGTACAGTTTATTTCTTGCTCACTTCACTCGGATCAACTTGCGACCGCAGCGACACCTTTTTTGCTGAATTTTTGAGGTCGCTTTTTTCGGCCGTTCGCCATTAGAGATTGCACTCCTTTACTCTAGGCTCCATGAACTGGGACCTCAAATGCACCTGTGCTGCCATCTGAGACAATAGTGAAAATAATAATGGTTGATTGAATGGTTTCCAATACGCCAGTGGGACCTGCAGTGATATCTCAGCTTGCTGGAACAACTCCGTTAACTAGAGGAAGTGCAGTTCAAATATTTAATACATCCATGATGGTTTTGCTGATATCAGAGATTACATTAAAAACAAAAGGGGTTAATGGGTTTCTTGAAACTAATGTATATAGAATTGGAAGGACGATTAAAATATCCGACTTTATGGAAATTCCTTTACTAACCTCTGGAACTTATTCGAACTCCATTAGATCTACTGTGGTTTCGCAGGATATTGAACTTACGCTATCCGCCACCAATAACATGGTCGAAACATTAAAAACCATCCAGACTGCCTGACCAGACGTTACAGGCACAACTCAAATGTCTATGCTACCTAAAAGAACCTTTGAAGCATTGCAAATCACTTGCTGTTTTTTGCTACCTCACATGGAACTGTGGATATTACAGATACTTAAATAAACTCTGAGGGACCCGCTGAAATACACGTCACTTTTGAAATTGTATACTCCTTACTACAGTAAATTGTAACTAAGAGAATGGTAAAGAAAATATAAACCTGTTGAGATTTCTACAGATTTTCGTGAAACAATTCGACTTTCCTGACGTCGCTGATCGCATTCAAAAGAACATAAACCTATTTCAAATACAAGCGTAAAGCCTTTTTCTGCCTGTGCGATTAGCAATTTTACAGTGCTTGACTGATAATAAAACTTGTAGTTAATACCAAATAGAGAAACTAGATTCTGAAGGAACATAAATTATTAGTGGATGCGTTAACTTATCGGGTGTTTAATAATAATATTGTTTTGTCGGAATCTCCACCTTCCAGGAACATGTCAAAATCCTGATGATCAAAATCCCGACACGACCTGTCGCTCGTGTACCGACTGTTTTATCTTTTACTCGTTGGACACAGTCTTCTCTTTTCATCTACATGTTTTAAATTCGCCCGCGTCTAAGAATTTTGTCGTCGGTGTGAGTCTTGACGGGAAGGGCTGTTCGGTAGCAGTAGAATGAGAGAGACGTGTGAGAGGGTTCCGTATCGGTAAAGATGATCGAACGTTAATCAGACTTTGCAGATATTCAAGGCATGCATTCTATTCTCGGCATTTCTTTGCTCGAAAACTAGTAAGTTTTCCTTCGTTGTACCGGAGGCCTCTTATGCCATCTTATGCCCGTATTCATAGTCGTTCCTTGATGAATAAGGAGCCCTTATTCCGTTCTTGTTGGCACTGAAGAATCCGAATATGACATCTACTTCGCTGTATAACTCTTAGAAAATGAGAAAAAATGCAATTTTTCTGAGGTAAACAATTTGTGCTATTTAGTATGGCGAAAATATTAACGTCGAGGAGGCAAGAAGAGGAGGGCAACTTTAGGACGAATATATATCCTTCCACCATGGGACGAATACGTCACAGCTTCTCTCGCGTCTGTAGCTAGACTGAGCTAGACTCAGCTAGACTGTAGCGGGATTCTGTAACTCTTCACCGACAAATATCGCTATCGTTAAGTAGCGACATTTATCGCTTGCACGACCGACGACTGCGATTGGGGGTGATTCTGTAGCATGACGTTAACGATTATAATCGTTGCAAGAATCGTTACAAGCGAATCGAAATAAGTCGATAACTGTGAAACGTTGATAGCCCATGGAAGTCGCGCCTTCCCGCTGGAAATTTGCTTGCAAGACCGTGGACGTAACCACGGTCTTGCAAGTAGCGCCAGCGGAACCACGAACTAAACCAAAACACATTGCCACGATTACCGTCTATTTTTCGACCAATCACCATGTTTTAAATTTTGCACATACAGCAACAAACAAATGTTTGTTAGTTAGGATTTTTATTCGTCCCTTTAGTGAATACCAAATTTTTCGGAATTACGCTATACGATAATAATTACATCCTTTTTTGGATCGGGTTCCTTTATTTTTAGATGAAAGTATATTTTGAATTTCAAAATTTTATGGTATTCACTAAAAAGATAAAGATGTCCAGAATATTTTGATGAAATTTCAAATCATTCGGTTTGGTAGTTTAGGGGTAAAATTGACCAAAAATTGACATGCATTCGGTCGGTAATACAGAGTAGGTAAAACAAGCTTTTGACATGCTTTTAAACGCAAGCAGCCGAGTTAACACTTCGACACGGATGACACAAAGCTCGCACAATGCGAGGACATCCGATTGGCGTAGCGTCTCTACGGTGCGTGGCGATTGGCTGATTTTTATTCCTATTTCTTATCCGTCACCTGTACGGAGCAAGTGCATCGGCATACCTGTCAGAGTGCATCTCACTCTCCATCGGGGGATCTTGCTCGCCAATCGCCAACGGTGCCAGTTTTCCCGACTCATAACCATATTTTGAGTGTCGCTCCTCCGCTCCGCCCCTTGAACGATACTACCAGATAGTACTTTACCTGCTTCGCACTCGACAGATTCGCGTGGCTAAGTGCATACATGTGTTGAGTTTTTGATAAACAAAGATAAAATGATGAAAGCCCAGTTAGCACGGTAAGGTAATATTTAGGAACGCACTCTCGAGGACGATCGCCAAAAAGGAAAAAAAGAATAGTACATACAAAAACAAGAGCGCTGCGTTGATCAGCGAATAAGCACATAAGCAGATTGCGTAAACAGGCTCCTCATAGAGTGAAGAATGGTAGCGTTATCCGTGGAGAGAACGATCATCGGTGTACACAAATGTTTCAAAATTGGTGAGCAAATTATCTGCAATATTATATATTATCTCTTTCTAATCGTTATCCCTTGTAATATTTTCGCATGTCATATAATGACATTACCAATTTAACCTAAAATTGTCATTTCCTTTCGAGAAACCGTCCATTGTTTTTCGCACCTTGTTTTGTCGTATCTTATGTTTGGTTTGCGTGAATAACATTTTTTTCCCTTGCAACGTTATACTCTAAACGAATTTCAGCCGGTAAGATCACATATATATTTCTCTGCTATTTCCTTTTACTTTAGGATTGTCCTGGCTCGTGAACCTGTCCTTGAAAATCACGTATCTTATTTACATTTTTTAATTTTTCCATCAAGTTATTATCGCTTGTGTCGTATATAGGCCGTGTACACATTGAATTTTTTCAATTCTCAGTCATGACAAAAAACCCAGGCAGATACAAAGGAATTTAAAAGTTTTTCCGAGTACCGCTCGGCCTATCGTTTCATTGTTTTGCAATTGTTGCATTTATTTTATTCAAATAGTTCTTACTAATGATTTTTCATTTTTTTTTTTTAACATCGCTCGCTATGTATTTTCCACGAATGTCTTATTGCGTCGAGTTAACGTAACGTTGTTGTAAGAAGTTTAAGTTTAGTACCGTCTCATAATTTTTATTACTTTTCAATGCAACAGCATTGATTTTTCCCTTAATATTCCATCGCATCACATTTGCACGCCGGGGCACAGAGAAACTGCGGAAAATGTGGCTGATGTAAGCAGCTACGTTTTGCCGTCTCTTCTGTAATATTGTCAGTCGCTGATCAGTAGCGGATGCGCCGCTTCCATTGGGTGCTACGATACTGATCCGCAACTGATAGCATTACGGTACATACAAACGATTACAATTTTTTAAAAACTTAAAAATATTTCATTCCGTAAGACACTGTCGGAGAAAACTTTGAAATGTCAGGAAAATATAAACTAGTCGGCGAATATTAGCGAACGTAAAATTCGAAAAATATTTAGTACTATTGGTTGGTTGCGGTATTATATTTTCTGTTGTTTGGTTTGTTTGGTTTTTTTAGTTGTCCGGAAGGATTTACATACCGTTCGACCCAGTAAACCAGATTATATGTCATGTACCCCATCAGCCATCTTGTAACTTGTTGATAGCCGTTACCGATTGGTTTGAATTTATTAACTTGAATTAATTTCTCAATTAACATACAATATTTTTAGTAAAATTATAAAAAGGTATTCTCGTCAGAGAAGCTTCGATCCGGCGAACATTGTTTGTCTATTCGAGCGAGCGCGCACGTGCGTGTGCGTGGCAAGTTGACTCGTCGTGCGTGCGTACGTTGTCCCTTCAGAAGTTGAACCGTCGTAATTCGAGAATGACTCCTACTATGGATCAAACTTCGCACAAATGCGAATCACATTCGTCCGAAATGATTATCGTGGAAAATTGATGTACAGCTCGAGTGTTTACAAGATTTTGAATTTGCTCAAACTCAAACAAATGTAGAGCCTCGAAGCTAAAACTTTATGCGTACATAGACTTGTGGATACGGTTCTTTCGTATGAAATTTGGCAAGAATTCTGTTTGCGAGGTGCGGTTCATTGAAATATCTTGCTACCAATAATTCTAAACAAAGGGTTGTCAATATTTAATTGTGCATCAAACGAATACCGGTATATGACGCTGTACATAAATATTTGAAGGTTGCTGAATTTCAGCATACTACTAAAATTCAGAGTATTTAAAATTAGCTGGAGAGCCGGGATACAAATTTCAGTGATAAATATCGAAAATTGTAGTCAACATTCTACTTTTTAGGAAAGGGTGTTACATTTTTCGCATTGTATTCGTTACTAGTAATTTTATTATTTATGTTATTAATGTTTCCATTGTGTACCGTTGTAGGCTCTCACGTCCCATCCTCTTTGTTTACATTTTTGTTCCATTTCTTGAGACCCCCCCCACAGTCAATTTCTCCTGATGCATTACCGTAACGCATTTGCACGAGGCACAGGGAAATTGCGGAAAACCTGGCGGCTACATTTTACTGAGTTTCAGTTGTATTACCATAAGAACCCAAAAAAAACTGCTGCCCTCTCAGTAGGCAGCGCGCAATCCAGTGCACGGCTAAACGGTCATCCACCCCAATATTGACCAAAGCCAATACTGCTTAACATGTTAGAGCACTGACGCTGTACACCGACCATGCGTCCATCGCTGGCGGTTTTTTTCATTACTAAAATTTGTATACCCTGGGGAAGTTTTACGTAAAATGCCCCGTAATATCAGCACCCATGTTCCTTAGATCTAAGCTGAGATTCTGCACTTTTTTACCGACAGATTTTCGCTCGCTAACGACACCGATAGTTGTCGGTACAAAAGTACAGAATCTCAGCACGGAAGATAAAAATTCTTAGATCTATGAGTTAGCGAATTTTCCGAAATGCATATCTCGACATTTTTTGGTTCTTAGAGGTTTGGGATATTTGTATATATTTTTTATTTTTCTTTCTTATAGAGGAAGCTTTGTTTTCGTGAACATTCTTCTTGCCGTATACAATGCTGACGTGTTCGAAATGTGTCGAAACGTCGAACAAACATGTTTATAAAAAATGTCCGCATACTGTGTGCATGTCGAGTGTGTGTGTGTGTCCGTCGAGCGCGCGCGTTGTACAACGAGGTTGAAAAAATCATAGTCATCTCTGGATTTTTCCAACGTTGATCAACGTCGAAGGAAATGGACCTTAACCGGTCGGGCCGAAATTTTGGATACAAGCGGATGCTAGCGACCCTTTGTCTGAGATATTTTTCGTGAAGTTTGAACCACTCGGGCCAGATTTGATACGATTTTGAATTTTTTTTTTTAACTCCTGTAATGAGCACAATTCGTGCAATTTTCGAGCTATCAGCAGTGTATTGTTTCGCTTTTTTTGTAAATTTTTTCTAATGAACTACGAAAATACACCATCTTGGAATTTTTACAAAATATTTATTAACATTTATACAGTGACTCGGAATTTTCTGAAGTCAAAATATAGATTAGAATCGACTTTACAGCGTGCGAAAGGCACACACGTGAAAAATAAGTAGGTTGATGGCTGACATGATTCCGGCTGTTCTGTTCATCTGGAATAAAAAAATTAAATGGCATTTTAATCTGTTGACCTGTAGCTATAGCCATTAACATACACACAGGGGCACACACACCGCTAAATTTTCAAAACCGTGCCAAAAATTTAATTTTCGATATTTTCATTTGATACCAGTAAAATGGCGAACACTGCAAAGGACGTTTTCAAACTACACTCATATACAGCCGTTTTTTCCGATTTTTTTACAATTTTTCAACACATTGGTATATAAAAGTCAATTTTTGTGCCAAGCAAAAGTAAAACGGTGCAAATTTAAACTTACACGTCGCTTCCTTCTTATCTTTGAAGATTCACATTTTGGCTTCGTGAAGAAACCAAAATGAAATAAGTGAGTTGCTCATAGAGGAAAAAATTGTAATTCTTAGAAAACGAGGAGGAAACGATGTGTCTCCGTTCGGACCTTTTTTTTTTGTATGATTTAATTTTTCTCGTTATTTGTCAAGAATTCGGCATCAACGAGAGATACGGAGGAGTCTAGTCCAACGTCGAGTTTTGCGTCAGCCACCAGTTTCGCAATGGCAGCGCCAAAATTCGGGACTCTAGTGCCGAATCGCATATTCGTGGGTGGTATATCGGCGAGCACGAGCGAGGCGGAGCTTACTCAGCTTTTTTCGGCCTATGGGAACGTCAAAGCTACGAAAATCATATCCGACAGAGCCGGGGTATCCAAGGGTTACGGATTCGTTACGTTCGAAACTGACGAGGAAGCCCGAAGACTTCAGCAAGAGGTAACAAAAACACCGAATTTTTTGTTGTTGCCGCGAAAAGTCAATCACAAATTATTTTGTTTCACAAAAACGAATTCCAATGTACATAACATAATAAAAATAAAATTAAAATTTTATTTTTATTATGTTATTAGGGGGCTTTGCCCCCTTGCGCGCTCTTCGACCCAACAACCTGAGACCCAACCTACCCTGACCTAACCCACCCCAACTCTCGAACGCGGCGTCAGCGATATATTTATATAATACGAAGATTTCGTACGGCTCGGGCGACCCTCGCAACAACCAAACCTTATTGGACCCTATTTTCATACCGTTCAAATACCACATTGAGCAAAGATCATCGCGAATACCTCTTACTAAAATTGCTGAATAATTATTTCTGAATTATTGCAGTCCGAATGTATAATACTGAGGGAAAGAAAGCTGAATATTGCGCCAGCAATAAAAAAACAATCATTTAATCGACCGTTTGACGGTGGTTCGGGTTCACCAGCTGCTGTACCTACCAGTGCCTACTATTACGCAAACGGTGAGTAATTGTTGTACATTGAGACTTGGTTCTGAAATCATCTATAGATAATTGCGATTTTTCTGCGACTAGCTATCTGGGAAGACATTAAAGAAAAAAAAACCATAAGACTGTGGCGAACACGTCGTTTAGAAGAAAAATAATAGAAAAGAATATAATAAAATTCGATGATTCGGTTATGATGATTACGCCGATAGCTAACGTCAAAAGGGTGGGAAATTACGATTTCCGGGGCGCCTTAATTTCGTAGTTGTTTCTCATAACGTTTTTCGTGAAAAATTTAATGACAAAAGGCTCATTGTGATGTGTGTTTTTGTTTTTGAGACAAAACGAATCGGCGGGTGACGGGAAAAAAAGCCGTGGGAAAGAGGGCCGATGGAAAAAAGGCCGGTCAATCGAGGCAGGCCGTAATCTTACCAGTTTCCCTTACCCGTATGAGTCTTTTTCGGTTTTCAAAATTTTGTTAGTCACTTCACAATTCTACGTATTCCACGATTCTATGCACATATCGAGGTCCGTCCCACGATTTCGCTTCGCTTGGTTTATTTGGTTTTTGGTTTTTTTTATTTTTTTTCGTTTAGTTTGACTTTTTTGATTTGTTTGATTTGATTGCGCAATTCTTTTTGGGAAATCCTCCACGCATCGTGTAGCGGCCGCGTACGAAATAATTTTATAAATTCGATAACTCCAAATCTCGGCGCCCCGGAAATCATAATCGTGCACTGAAATTGGTTCGTATTAAGCAATTTCATATGTTTATTCAGGAATGGGATTAACGTATCAGAATGGCTTGACGTTCTACAATACGGGAGCTGCCGCGTCTGGTACCGCCATAGCTGCACCAACCGATTCCGCCACAATTTATCAAACTGCCGGTGTATTCGGTGAGTTATCGTCTCCTGTACCGTTCACATACTCGATCGCAATAATTGTTTATTTCACTTTCTTTCAGAAACGTAATTCGGTTTTATACTAAAATTAGACAAACGTCTAGTATTTTCGTACACGTTTGCGAAATACTTCTTTGCTTCTTCCTAGAGGAAGCTTTTTTTTCGTGAACACTTTTTTTTCGAGATTTTTCATGTCAGGGTACTCAAAACGGCCCAAATCGCCGAGAAACGTAGTTTAGAAAAAAAGTCCGGATGGGAGTGTGTGTGTGTGTGTGTGCGTAAATGAACACCAGAAACGTAAAAACGTCAATTTCGATCAATTCAGTCAAACAGGTCACTAGTCGATTCTCGATTTCGTCGAGGTAACTATTGAGTAGATGGCTCAAACGTGAAAATTTAGTGTATTTGATATAATTGAACATTCAAAACGTAAAAACATAAATTTTGATCAATTTGGTCGAAGGGGCCAAATCGCCGATTGTGGAGTCCGTCGAAGTAGCGTTCGTGCGGATGTTCGAAACCGTTTCTAAACGTCAAAACTTGGCAAATTTTATGCGAATGAACATTAGAAACGCAAAAACGCCAACGTCCGTATCTCAGGTTCGGCTAATTAAGTTAAAACTGAGACCAACTATTATAAAGTAGAAACGTCTCTTTCTTTCGTATAATTTTAGTACATTTTTATTAACAGATTGGGATTTTATGGTGTTTTGAATTTTGTCAAAAAGGATGATGGTAATTTTGTTGTCTAGAATTTCAACCTAATATTTAAAATAATTCTTTACGAATAGAGTTATGATAAAGAGTGCACGTTTCTCAAAACTCCGTGCATGATTCAGAACAGCCTACTGGAAGGATTACGCCCTATAACGTCTCATTTTCTTTTCTACATAATTCCACACCAGGTAAACGCGGCATTTTGTTTATTAAAGGTAACATTTTAAGAGTTACATCGGGGCAAACAGCATGTACGTATCGACAATTTTCAAACGGTTCGGTAGCTACGATTCAGGAAGAAAAAACATAATGTCAAGCGTTTACCCGGCGCAGAATCCCCCGTATAAAAGAGACCTGTCACGAGATATCTCGAAATGCGATTTCCTTTCTTAAAAAAGACATGGCACTCGATTCTCGAAACTCTCGAAATGCGAGATAAATATATCGAATTATGAAGCCCGTTTATCGTCAATCTGATTGGTTGTCGTAAAGCGCGCGTAATTCAAACACGATTTAGTTCACTATGAAACAACATCTATGGTATACAAAGATTTAATAAGATTAACGATTCAATAGATTATTGACTCTCGCCCAATGCAATTCTCATAATTTAAAAACCTTATAATAAATCATGTACTATTTAACGAAATGACAACCGATCGAGACGAAATAATCTTAGCGACTGCGGTATGGTGACAAAATCCGTTGTGCCGTTTGGGAAAAAGTATCTATAAGAATTTGCAGTTGATTCTTAATCTAAAGGACAAGTTCGAAATATGAAACATTAAAGCGCGAGCGAAGCGAGCGCGTTGTTGCTAGTATTTGTAAAGTCGGCTAACTCGTCATTATGATTGGCTATTGATATCGTGCTTGGAGTTCAGTCATGTGCGTACTTCAGATTGTAGATGACGAACTTAACCTACAAAGCAGCGCGCGAAGCGTGGACATCGATTCTAGTGATGTTACGAAGAAAATAAGACGTCATAGAGCGCAATTCATTCAGCAGTTTGTTCTGAGTCAAGCGGAGAATGAATAAGCTCAACTCCGGTGTAGGTGGGAAGCGATCGGGTTTCAGACCATGTCAAAATATCTTGTTTGATACCGCAATTGATAAATCTTTAATTATGCTTATAAATAGACTACAGAGAAGCATAATCACCATTAACAATGAGCAAAAACTAGTTGACTCGACTCCCTTAATTTGGAATCGGAAAAATCTTCATTGTGCCATCCGTCCACCCTTAAGGGAGGGGTAAGGGTTTCAGCGTAAAAAAAAAACACTTTTTTTGCAATTTTTTTTCTCAAATATGGATTGAGCAATTTTATTCGAATCTTCTGTACATTATTGAGCATACTTTTGACAATGTTGTGTAATTTTTTCATGCAGAAATATTGAAGCATAAGCCCGTAACAGGGCTTCCCCCGGAACGTCTTGGAAAAAAAACAATTTGCGGTGTTCACTGTAACTCGGCCGGAAATTATCTGAAAATGAAAAGCCATGAAAATTTAGTCAAATTATAATCAAATCTTCCCCCCAACGTTCTCTGATACTTTTTTTTTTTCATTTAAAAATTTTTGGCGGCCATCTAAAGTGTGAACTGTTATTTTCCACGAAAAATTCCGCCATTTTGTGGGTGGGAAACACCCTTAATGTAAAAAAAAAAATGTAACTAAACGTTGGGGGGAGGTATTTTATATGTAGAAAATGTGTACAAAGTTTGAAATGAATCGGTCAAGTAGTTTTTAAATGGCAGTGAACACGGACTTTGAAAAAGTAGTTTTGAGAAAAACGCGTCTAAAGTTAGCACTGCTAGCCCGAACGCCCGCAGCTCTTAGAGGTATAGCGTTAAAGGCCAGGAGATTAATAAGACAATAACTTCAAGAATATTGCTTAGATCGGTTTAAAATTTTAAGGACATATTCTTGAAATGTTAAACAATAAGATAAGACAAAAAAAAATTCGATTTTTCGGAAGTGAAAACCCTTACCCCGCCCTTAAACCCGTTTCGAATGATTAAAAAAATTGTATGTGAAGTTTTCAGTCGTTAAATCAACTCGAACTTTTAAAAATGTTACCGTCGAGGTTCATTTTCGGATAAATCTGATGAATATAAACAAATTATTTTAATTGCGAATTTCGAATCATTTATTTAAAAAATATAAATATTTACCGTCACGGTACATATTTATTCTACAGTGTAACCTTTTATTACCTTTATGTTTTTGTTTAGGTCCCCAAGCTCCTTCCAGTCATCAGACGTTCGCACCAGTGGTTTATTCGTGTCCCACACCATCGCTCTACATGCCTCAACAATATCAGTATTCCCCGTTGACGGTAAGCATCTTCTTTTTACAACAATTTAAGCATTCTTGTGTTAATGCAGTTGATAAATTATTACTTTTTATTGAATCATAAATCTTATAATATAATGACGCAGTGTCGTATAAAAAATATTAGATTCGAGGAGCACTTCGATACATTGCAATAAAATAAGATCGGAAAATTTTTATGACATTGAAGTTACTAAGAAGATTGAGTCTAAACGATACTAATGTCAGATGTTGGAAAAACACCTTACGAACAAGGTTGCTCACAGAATGTTCAGAGTATTATTATTTTTTAAATAAATTAGTATTACTTTTTTACTTGCTTCTTACATCTTCCTCTTCGCGAAGTATGTAAAGAGATAAAGTATTGTAATCCATTAAAATTGACTCGGAATACGGTTTAAGTACATGTTTTACATTTCCCCGAATGCAAAAAAGCATTCTCCCATTTCTGGCCATCTGTCGGTCCGTCTCTGTTTGTCCGGAAACACAACAATGTTTTCATGAAGGCTGCAGAATCCTAGCGAAATTTGGTGTATGTCTTATACACCTAATATATAGTTTTGGTATTGTATTTCGCAAAAGAATATCAATCCCCTCCGATACTTAAGTGGAAGTGTAACGGGGGACAGTGGCCGAGTGGATCGGGGCCGGGCTCGCACGCAGTGAGTCCAGGTTGGATTCCCTTGGTTAAAAAAATCAGTAGGTTCAAAAAGGAAAAGACGAACGCCTTGTTGTGGTAACCAAAAAAACTGGGAGATTTCTCGCGTTCGATTCCCGCGCCTGAAGTTTCGCCAGTGAATGCAAAGGGACAGTGACGTTGCTTCAGATATAGAACGTGTGAGCCACGACTATAGCTGTTTGTCCAATGCTGATAACTGGCGGATCGCGGGTACCTCCGGACCTGAGAATCGAACCAGAGACAAACAGAACGGAACGAGGAGACCGAGTAAGATGGAAAGAGGAGCACGCAAACCCGCAAGGGAGTTGGTCTAACAGTAACCTACCAACTTACTTAACATGAAATGTGAAAATTAAGAGAATGGTAAAAAAAAAGATAAAATGAACAAAATTTTCAGAAATATATTTTTTTAAATGTCAGAAGTTGTGATAAGAGCTTATTTCTTATCCGCAGACAGACTTTCCTGTAAGTAGCCAGCAGAGAATGTACGATATAACGATGTCTTTAATATCTTAGATAGCCACTCGAGAAAGATAATCACCATAAGTTGTACTTGGCGAAAAAATATTATTATCACAGAGTGAACATTAATATTTTTTTGCCATGTATAACTGATGGTGAAGGTGAATGTACATTCACAACCAATATTGAACTCGAAAAATTGTGTAAGCGGAATGGATTTGAGGTTGAGATATATTGCGCTTATAAACACATATACTCTTAAATTATTTATGATCGGCATAGCCGACATGGTATAATAAAACGGTTCGTTGCCGTATTTACATCAACGTATCCCGCTGTGCCAATGAATGACATAACTTTCTATAATTTTAATTTTTCAAGTACCGTAATGTAAACAAGATCTGTCAAACTGTTACAGCGGCCGTTCGGTAAAACTGTATAAAAGTCTTTCAAAACTCTGATAAGATGCAAGTTAAAAACCTACACAGTGCTACCTCATTATTTCATATCGTTTATAAATCCCCCTTCATGCGCAAGTTAGTTCTTCGATTTTGGTTTCCTTATAGGGAATCCTCTGTGAGCGAGATAAAATTAGTAGGAAGCAGTGCGAAACGTTTTGAGGGAGGGGTAAGGGTTTCAGCGTAAAAAAAAACACTTTTTTTGCTATTTTTTTTCTGAAATATGGATTGAGCAATTTTATTCGAACCTTTTGTACATTATTGAGCATACTTTTGACAATGTTGTGTAATTGTTTCATGCAAAAATATAGAAGCATAAGTCCGTAACAAAGCTTCCCCCAGAACGTCTTGGAAAAAAATAATTTGCGGTGTTCACTATAACTCGGCCGGAAATTATCTGAAAATGAAAAACCATGAAAATTTAGTCAAATTATAATCAAATCTGCCCCCCAACGTTCTCGGATAATTTTTTTTTTTTTCATTAAAAAATTTTTGGCGGCCATCTAAAGTGTGAACTGTTATTTTCCACGAAAAATTCCACCATTTTGTGGGTGGGAAACACCCTTAATTAAAAAAAAAAAAATTAACTAAACGTTGGGGGGAGGTATTTTATATGTAGAAAATGTGTACAAAGTTTGAAATGAATCGGTCAAAGAGTTTTTAAATGGCAGTGAACACGGACTTTGAAAAAGTAGTTTTGAGAAAAACGCGTCTAAAGTTTATGAAGTAAAAAAGTGAAGAAAAACATTTTTTCCAAGACGTTCTAGTGGAAGCTCTGTTACGGGCTTATGCTTCAATATTTCTGCATGAAAAAATTACACAACATTGTCAAAAGTATGCTCAATAATGTACAAAAGGTTCGAATAAAATTGCTCAATCCATATTTAAAAAAAAAATCGCAAAAAACCCTTACCCCTCCCTTAATAAGACAATAACTTCAAGAATATTGCTTAGATCGGTTTAAAATTTTAAGGACATATTCTTGAAATGTTAAACAATAAGATAAGACAAAAAAAAATGCGATTTTTCGAAAGTGAAAACCCTTACCCCGCCCTTAACTTGCATCTTTTCAGGATTTTGAAAAAATCACTCTTGCTAGATTACAAAAAAAATGCATCAATAAAAAGCTAAACACGTATTCAGTCGGGTTGACACATGTTTCGTAGCGGTTACGTTGCCATTTGTTTGAGATGAGTTAATGGCTAAGCTGACTAAGGCATATACTTAAATACCTATTTATATATCTTTTCATGCTCGCAATAGATTCGAGAACGTTTTCTTTTCGTTTGTAAAATTAGGCATTCGATCTAGTGTGTGAGCATGGAAAATAAGATAGAAGTAATAAGCGAACCGAGGACTCTTGTTCGCGCGTCAATAAAGTAGGCCCACAAAGCCACGTGGCCAATGACCGAACTTCCATAATCACGAAAACCATTCAAAACGCTGCGTCCATCCGCTTGATCGTGCAAAATGTCATTACAAGAAAGTACATTTTTAGTTTTAATTTCGAGTGACCGGTGACACCAACATGTTCACATTTTCTAAACCGGTCGGCAGCTATGTTTTAGAAACGAAAAAAGTAATGTGCCCCGTTCACACGGTGTAGAATGTTGTTAAAAATGAAACGAGACGTCATAGGGCGCAATCCATTCAGCACTTGTTTCTAAATTACGCGAAGAACGAAAAAGACCAACTCTGAAATAGGTAGGAACCGGCTAAACAGATCGGGTTTGGGACCAGTTGAATAATTTGTCATTTTATACCCCAATTGATAGATGATTAATCAGATTTATAAGTAAAGTACAGAGAACTATTGAAAATTGGCTAAAATTAGCTGACGCCTGACCCCTTGTCCTCACGCGGAAAGTCATCGAGTAATAAAAAATCTGAGGACACTTGTAATTTTTTTTCGTGGATCTTCCCCTACTTTTCAGGCTTCGTGCCTATAGTAGACTCGGCCCGGATCACTAGCTAAACCCACATGTGGCCGTATCTGACTTCCTCCTCTGTAGCGCAATTTGCCATGACACTCGATACCATGGGCACAGGGAAACTCGTATCACTACTTCGATGCCAATTGTTAATATTGGGATATCATCAACCTTGCGTGCATAGATCGTTGCTGATTTAGTCCAAACATATTCATGTCCAGTCTCAGCCGCTCTGAGTCTCGTACGTCGCAAAAGGTTGTAAGTTTGCGTGAGTAAAAGTGCGTTGAGAACAAATTTTCTTTGGTTAGTTGATTCGACCAGATTGCTAACTTTTAAATATTTCTTACCACTTTTTTTTGGATAAAGCGATCTCGGATCATTGGCGATTTTGAAGTTAGGATCACAGAGCCAAAACTGATCTGGACCGAGCTCGTTCTCTGACGATCGCCTATTGACTCGGTCGATTTGCTATCTAACTTACGAATATCTAGCACGTCGCTAACTAGCAAAAATTTATTTTATGACAGGTCACTTGTGTAGATAAATTTAGCTGTAATAGCTCAAAAATTGTGAACGCTAGAACGTTAACAAACATTGTGGAAAAAAATTAAAATACCTCAAAAATCTGAACTAGCCGTTCAATCTTGACGAAAATTGTACCTAACAGAGGAGTGACGGGTTCAGCTGCGTGCAAAATTCAGTCTGATCGGCCAAGCCGTTCTAAATTTAGAGAAGTTTGATCTTCGCAGCCTAATACACAAACACACGGACACATGCGGTATTTTTCTAAATGTGTTTTTTTCGACGTATTGGAACGTTTTAAGTACTTTGGCATGAAAATCTGCAAAAAAATTTTTCACAAAAACAAAGCATCCTCCATGAGGGAGCCAAAATGAAATGCCCTTTAGACATTAGCTAATTGCATATGCGCCACAGAATTCTACTGGAAATGCTGTACAAAAAGTTGGGCGTGCATGGTTAAAGAAAAATAAGGTCGGCTAAGGGCCCGCCGCCTCTCTGCACCTGCAGTAAACTGAAATGATCTAACCCGTTTATAGCTTTGTTTTGTGCCAACCTCGTTCCAAACCATCTCATGTTCGGCTGCAATGAGTACAAATCTCAGTTGGAACGTAGTTGTGTACGAAGGAGATTGAATGGAGTTTACGGGACTTGGCACAGGGTAGGCCTCAATACCCTTTTCGAGATTCTTTATGTTATGCACAATGCTACTGAGCAAAAATATTACAATCACTACGCCCGATTTTTTGATTAACAGAAAAAAAATGTAATTTTTCGGTTATTTCGACAACTTTGGCCGACGGTATTGGGATATACAAAACGATTGAAATATTTCGTAAAGAATATATTTTAAATTGCTTTATTAATATGTAATTGACATTGTTATCGTTTATTCATTGACTCAATATTCTTAGTATCTTCACTATCGTTGATTTTCGTCATAAGATTTTTATTGTCTCAATATACGAAAATTCTTATCGAATTTAATTCGTTTATGTGACTGTATGTGCTTCGCATTGGTAAGCAATAAATGTACAAGAAAATGTAACGAAATTTTTGTACGTATGTGTCGGTTACGGTGTTTGGTAGACAAACGGTCTGATGGGGGAAGGTATACCGCCGGGGTTTCTGCCCAGTCCTCAACAAATGCCTCCTTACGTGCTTCTCGACGCGATACAGTATTGAGGTCTAAAGGTACATCATGGTGTCTCTCCTAAGCATCCGTGCATGCCGACTTTACCACTCGTTTTTTTCTTTGGCATCGCTCGTCGCTTCTTTTTTTTTTTGCACGATTACGTTGTTCCTCGATTTTTACATCGATTTAAATGTTTGCTTTCCGGATTTGATTGCCTTTGAATTTATTTAAAAGAACACCATTGTTAGTATGATTATTTATGTTACGGACTTTCGGTTTCTGGAAATCGGTTTTTACGAAAAACTGGATTCCCTGGGAATTCCCTCGGGTTTAGTTTACATTGTAAAATGAAAAGAAGATAGAAAAGAAAATTTATGGAGCATAAAATACCATGAAGCTCTTATAGAATCGTTGAATGCGTGCTTTATGAGATTTTTAAAATACGACGTTAAAAAAATGCACTACATATTATCCGGACTATTGTTTTATTTCGTGATACAGGGTTTTTTGGTTTCAGGCCTGCTTTTTGGCATATAATTACCGTAAGATAATTGTTTTTAAACAAATTGCTTTGCGTCCGAACTCAACGCAATATTGAAGTTCTTTTCAGTTTAAACATAATGGCTTTTTTTGTTGATGTTGTCGGAAAAATTTGGAAGTGGGTGGAAATTACTAATTAATTTGCGAGATCTCATTTAACATAAGCTAGCTCATGTAATTGCGAGACATTGGAAAGACGGGTAAGTTATTCATAATTACGAAAAACTACGACAAATGTGCGTACAAGCAATTTGCCATCTTATCGGTTTTTCCGCGCTGAAAGCAATAGCCAAATCCGCTGAAAAAAAGCCGGATAGTTGCTTCCGAAACGTTTTTATAAATAAAAAATAACTCAACAGAAAATTACAAAAATAGTGGCAATGACACATTGTAACAATTTTACAATATCAATAGAATGGAATTTCAATCCATTTTTTCTGATATTATTTTATCTGTGCATTTCCGACTCGCAATTTTGTCTTCACCCTTTTATATTCCCGAAAGGGTAGGATACACAACAACAACAACAAAATGTCGCCCCGTCTCCGTGGTAATCTTACTACTGTGATAAAGAAACTTTGTATGTTTGTTTGAACGCGCTAATCTCAGGAAATACTAATCCGATTTGAAAAATTCTTTTTGCATTAGGTAGCCCGTTTATTCAGGGAGGTTCTAGGCAATATAACTTCTCGCTATGACCCTAAGGAGCGGCGGCGGCGTCGGTGTATGTTTTAGTGATTGGTCCTTTTATTTTTCCACCTAATTTCCGGATGATATTTATATGAAATGCACTTGGTTATGTACTCATAATGCGTATGAAACGGATATATAATCCAAATTTAATGCGGGTGAAACCGCGGGGCGGAGCTAATTCCCAATATAATCCAAGTCGATCTAATTTTATTATATTTCAACGGTCGTTCCATTTGACTAGCACGCAGCCGGGCGATTACCCGAAACCAAAAAAAAAAACGTAATAATATTCGCTTGATTCGCTGTGTCTGATAAATCTGTAAACTGTACAGACTTTTCTACAATATGTGCAGAGCGCATGAGAAAAATGTTCAGAATGGATACTTTTATACTCTAGGAATAGAAAAATCATTTTCGAATGAAAAACCACAAATCCTGACTCCAAATTGCATAGAACATACTGGTACTTATTTTTCCGCTAAATCCACAGATTTTTACTCCTATAGTGTCACGATGCACACTCTGAATTTTCATTTACGAGTTCTGTACACAGGCAGAACTTGTACATTCTGGCGAACATTCCGCAAAATGTAGAGCATAGTAAGGTGGTCCATAAAATAAGAAAAAAATAAACAACTTTTTGTTTGATTCAAAATGCCATTAAAAATACTTTGAAAGTAACAAAATTAACTGCATTCAAAATTTATGACAATTCAATTTATTTGTATTGGCACTTTATTGTACTATATGCACCACTTCCAAGGTATATCGCATGTCTAAAGGCCATAGGGGGTACGCTTCAAATTACGACCTAATGGAATTATAAATGCTGTAATGGCGTATGCGTCTCTAATCCTCTTTTAATTGCATTGAGTCCAGCGAAATCTCGGTAATGGTCCCCAATGTCGACTCGGAATCTTTTTATGCGCGAAATGATTGTAGACAATGGCCTTTTCGAATGGATATATTTCCTTACCCAGAACACAGTAGAAAGACCAGCAGCCGAACTGCAAAGAAATTTTTTTATATTCAACATTTAAGGCCTTACATACGTCCAGCGGTACCGAAAACGTACCAAAAGAAAAACTGTTTTTAGGAGGGATAGAAATAGAAATTGATAAAAAAATTCTTACACATTGTTTATTACTGTGTTAAGTTTGTAAAAAAATTTATTTCAATTTTTTTTTTCTAAAATTACAACATGAAAAATCACATTTTTTGAAGCACTGTAAAAAAAAAGTTGCTCCACGGTCGGCAGTATTTCTTCCTCAAATGTTGACGGATCTGCAAAATGTAAAGAAATTCTTGTGAAATAAGGTAGTAGTTATAGTCTGTCGAGCCGGATTTTTGAAATTCGAAAAATTAAACAATTTACGGTAATTTAAAAAAAAATGTTAAGTTTGTGTCAAAAAAGTCACACTTTAATTGTTTTTATAGAATTTTCTAATTATAATTTAAAAAATCCGGCTCGTCAGACTATAGAAAAAACAATTCCGAATATTAAAAAAAAAATCATCAAAAAATATTAAAAACCGTACGAGTTATCATGCTGACCGTGTCAGAAAAAGTAGTTTTGAGAAAAACGCGTTTAAAGTTTCAAGCGCGTTTCGCTCGAAGTCGCGCGCGGCTGGAGCAAGAACTTTATGAATTTTTTAAATTTATTTAGTTAACTTACGTCTAATCTCCCATTCCAGCTTCATATTGTACGCCTTCCTTGTCAGTAAAAAATTGTTGTTGTTTATTTTTTTCTAATCGACGAATTGTTCAAACAACTCAACTCAGGTAGGCGCGCGTCAGACCTTTGTCCTTTCGTCGGGCAGTCACATTATCTACAATAACTTTTGAACTATGGGGAATTTTTACAATCAGCTTACACAGAAATACGCCTGAGACTATAAGGAATAATAATCTGTAAACAAAAAAAATCGATTTTTTGAAAATTCTCGACGTATATAAGGCCTTAAAGGGTCACACCACGCACTCTAGCGGCAAAAAAAAAGTCCAACTTTGACGATTTATTTTGGAAGTATGAAAAAAGGCACAGGATTTCTTTTCAGAGGGTTTATTTAAGGTAGTAGTTTGGTAACTTAAGCCGATTTTCATGTCTTTTTTGGAGGGCGTTTTTTTGTAGCAAAATAAAAATGAATCGTTTTGGATATTTAGGATGTTTTTATTTACATATTAAAGATACAAAAAAAATGTAATAGTTTACTATTATTATTATTATTCTTGATCGAAGTTGGCACCTCGAAAAAAAAAGCGCGTGGGTGGCCCCAGTGATTTTGGCTCTTGATGTTATCTGAAATAAAAAATTCTTGATATATCTTGTTCTATAGACATGTCATTCTGGTCGGAACTACTGAAGTTAAATTTCATGGATAAATAACAAAACGGCGGACTTTGGAAAAAAAGTGCTTTTATTTTGCCCGCCATTTTGTTCTTCATCCATGAACTTTAACTTCAGTAGTTCCGACCAGAATGACATGTCTATAGATTAAGAATTATCAAGAATTTTTTATTTCAAATAACATCAAGAGCCAAAATCACCGGGGCCACCCACGCGCTTTTTTTTCGAGGTGCCAACTTCGATCAATAATAATAATAATAATAATAAACTATTAAATTTTTTCAAAACAATTTTTTTTTGTATCTTTAATGTGTAAATGAAAACATCCTAAATATCCAAAAAGATTCATTTTTATTTTCTTACAAAAAAACGCCCTCCAAAAATGACATGAAAATCGGCTTAAGTTACCAGCCTACTACCTTAAGGAGGCTGCCTACGTTCGACCGGGAGTGGAAGAGCGGGTTGTCGGGTGGGCAGTTATTCGATATTCTGAGAGTACTTCGTGTATAAGCCGAGTTCTATTTTTTTCTATTTCTTGATAACTATGTAGACAAAGCATTTCGGTTGTCCTGAAAGTTCTTCCTAGTATTGTAACGAATTATTTGGTTCCATTTTCATAGAGTTCTTACCATTTTTAGAATGATTATTGATTGTTCGATCGGATATCGTACGATTTTTGCTATTTTGCCCGTGTATAAGAGTACAGCTTCAATAATTAATTACTCAGCAGCCACGTAGACGACAGACTTGAAATTTTAGACAAAAGCGTGGTTCCCACGGACGAATATCCTTCATAAATTTGAACTAATTTTTAACATTTGAACGAACGTATGTACCCTTCTCAATGGTTATTTTAAAAAAATGAACATACCATAAACGTTTCGTAATATACGCGGTTAAAAAATGTCCACTGTCCTTTTAAGGGCCTCTGGTGGTCATCCTTGAGTTTATTCGCATTACCATCGGGAATCCATGTAGGTATTCACCGTAAAGGCACAGATTTTCCGCAGTTTCCTTGTACCCTCAGCTATTTCGGTTATTTCGGTTTTGCAACAGACACTATGATATTGCGCCTGGTACAGAATCGCCCCTCGGGTATCAATGGGAAATGAACTTTTCTACCACACGGATGTCTATTCTATACTATGGATAGTATAGCCATCTGTGATCTACCTACAACTATCGGTCTCGTTAGCGAGCGATAGCCTATGAGAGTCGCGCCTTTCCGCTGGAATCTTCCTTGCAATTTGCTGTTGCTCTCTAGCGCCAGACGCTATGATATTGCATCTGGTTCAGAATTGCCTCTCTGCATGCGAAATCAACCCGTGCGCAGAGTTGAGTGGAGGGGAGCATCACCACGACGTGCCATCGACGTTCCCTATCGACCGATTTACTCTCAACGCGCGTAAAGATGTTTCACATAAAAAATATTTAAAAATTTATTGGATTATCGTGCTGACACTGTCTAAACCCATAGTTCCGAGAAAAACGTGTTTAAAGTTTCTGGTAGGTAGCCATCCCAACCCGATGTAGGGTCATAATTATTGCTATAACTTTGTAACGAAGTGGAATTTTCTTAAAAGTTTTTTTTTTATTATTAAAAATATAAAGAATTAAAATCTGTAAAAAAAAAGATCGTCTTTTTGAAAATTTCAGGGGTATGTGAGCCCTCAATTATAAATTATAATCGGCAACAAATTACTGGGAATCCTTTCACATCGTTTTTTAAAGACAACAATATTACAAAGGGCCGAATTGAAATTTACACGTTACTTCTTCGATAATTCTGCGCATACCCAAATCTCCCTGTAAGAACAAGAGACTCTCAATTTTGGTTTCTTCAAAGACGAAGCTTTGTTTTCATCGATTTTTTTTTCCATAGTTTGCGATGTTTTCAAAATGTGTTAGAATACATGTTGAAATTCATGCAGTTGTGTCTCTGTGTGTTCGACTTGACAAAATTCGGATATTTGTAACTCGCGAAAGCATTCAGATAACCGGCTAAAATTAGGCACTCAATCGGCTCTTTATGTTTGATACGATTTTTGTGATAACCGATGGAACTTGAACGGAGTATAAAAATATTTGGTTTTGAATTTTGAGAGAATCGATAAAGGGGCTCGAATCGTACGCGATTCCGTGTTTTCGAAAAATTTCCGTTAACGACGTAACTCGAGTAAGCTTCGAAATATCAGTATGATATTTCTTTTTTTATATAACTGAACAGATATTACGCGATATGTGGTACAAAATTTGATCTATGACACGGCTAATAGTTTGCAAAATTTTTGATTTCGCGATAAATATTCGAACATTAAAAGTTAACAAAACAGACTATCGAGTTAAAACGGACAGAAAAAAAGGTTTACACCAAAATTGGCGCATTTGTTTCTGGTAATTTTGTCCGTCGTACTTATCATAAAAAAATAATGTACGATTGAAAATGGATAATATTGATGTTAAAACATACATGCAAATTAAATTTGGAGATAGCTTCCTCATTTTTTAAGATTTTATGGGACTTTTGACATTTGCTCTACGAGGAAGCCAACATTGAGAAAAGTGCTTGTTCGTGGAGGCTTATCGATCTTCGCAAATGATGAGGAAGCAACGTGCGTACGCAATTTGCATGGTTTCGTCACATCTAATTATCGATTCTCTTGAATCCTCGTCGATGAAAAGACAAATTGATGAGGGTATTTGTTTAATTTCCGAGCATATCCCTCTCTTCGTACACAATATTCGACGACATAACTCCATTTGAAGAATTTAAGGGGGGGGTAAGGATTTCAGCGTAAAAAAAAACACTTTTTTTGCGATTTTTTTTCTCAAATATGGTTTGAGCAATTTTATTCGAACCTTTTGTACATTATTGAGCATACTTTTGACAATGTTGTGTAATTTTTTCATGCAGAAATATTCAAGCATAAGCCCGTAACAGAGCTTCTCCCAGAACGTCTTGGATAAAAAACAATTTGCGGTGTTCACTATAACTCGGCCGGGAATTATCCGAAAATGAAAAACCATAAAAACTTAGTCAAATTATAATCAAATCTTCCCCCCAACGTTCTCTGATGATATTTTTTTTCATTTAAAAATTTTTGGCGGCCATCTAAAGTGTGAACTGTTATTTTCCACGAAAAATTAGGCCATTTTGTGGGTGGGAAACGCCCTCAATGTAAAAAAAAAAAATTTAACTAAACGTTGGGGGGAGGTATTTTATATGTAGAAAATGTGTACAAAGTTTGAAATGAATCGGTCAAGTAGTTTTTAAATGGCAGTGAACACGGACTTTGAAAAAGTAGTTTTGAGAAAAACGCGTCTAAAGTGCACTGCTAGCCCGACCGCCCGCAGCTGTTGGAGGTATAGCGTTAAAGGCCAGGAGATTAATAAGACAATAACTTCAAGAATATTGCTTAGATCGGTTTAAAATTTTAAGGACATATTCTTGAAATGTTAAACAATAAGATAAGACAAAAAAAAATTCGATTTTTCGAAAGTGAAAACCCCTACCCCGCTCTTAAGGAAGTGTAGAGGCGGCAGGTGGATCGAGTTTTCACTGTATCAAAAGAGAAATGGAGGGCGCGTTGATAAATGTAACAAACCGCACTGAATACAATTGAAACAGATTCCCCAGGTTTTTCTTCGTCTTTGCCATGATTATTAATCATTGACGTTACTCATCCGCAGTACGAGTCGTATTACGCAGGAACACCTGCCGGAGGTGGTCCACCGCAGTACGCATTATACGCGACAAACGCGGGCACAAATCAACACGAGCAACAACAGTCGCAGTCGAGTCTGAGCAATGGCTGCATCGGAGGGAACGGTGGAGGAAGTAACGTTGGCGGTGGACGAGGAAATTCGACGAACGCATCAAGTCCATCGACTCTCGCGCCATTGCAACCACAACCGGGCCAGTTTTATGCCCCGTCTGGTGCACCTCCGCCGCCACATCACCATCATCATGCGCCGGTGGCCTCGGGACCCTTGCCACCACAGCCACAGCTAGATCACCTCTACTATTCGTTTCCGGCACCAGGACCACCGCCGGTACCGCCACAACCTCAGCATCAAACTATCGGTATCGGTGAACAGCAGCTTCTTCTATATACGACCGACCCTACCAGTTGCCAGCAAATAACCACCACGCCCGACAATCAGGCCGCCGCTCAAGAGGTAACATAGTTTTTATTAGATTTTACAACCCTCGTGGTTTCTGATATCGCTGCATGACAAATTATCGTGAAAAAAAAACTGCAGCTACGTATCTAGTCAAGTGTCTTTGTTATACTTTCATAGGAATGGTTAGATCACAAAGTCATCCAAAAGTTACATTCAATGACAATTCAGAAAATGTTTCGAATTTTTTACGTTACCGCAGAGGCTCCATATTATATCAGGGATGTTTCAAGGTCATTGACTGACCAACAGAGATGAGGCTATCTTGCTATTGGCAAATAGGCAATTTTTTATTAATATTTATTATTGATTTTTTAATATTCAAGTTTTTTTTTATGTTTATTTATTTTTTATTTATTTTTTATTTCATTTTTTGTTATTCCAACGTATACCCTTTCGGGTTTTTACGACCAATCTCTTTTCCACTGACCTTTCCTAATGCATCGCATTTGCACAATGCCACAGGGATACTACGGAAAAACAGGCCGATACAGGCGGCTATATTTTATTGAGTTGTAGTTGTATTGCCATCAGAAACTCACAAAAATTGTTTCTCGCTCAATAGTCGGCGCGCAAGTCCCTCCACTGTTAAGCGGTTACCCACCCCAGTACTGGTCGCGGTCAATACTGCTTAACATGGAAGATTGCCGAAGCCGCGCACCGTCTTATATACCGCCAACTTCAACCCATTTTCCTTCAACTATTTATCCCCAACGTGCCGGGGGTCTTCGCTGTGATGACCGCTGCCACGTCATCCGCGAAGCCAACTATGATTGCCCCTTCGGGGAGTTTCAGATATTGGAGATAGTTGTACATGACAATCCACAGAAAGAGTCCTAGAACCGATCCTTGCGGAACTCTTGCCGTTACCTCGTACTTGACGGGGCTATCCTCCGTGACGTAGATAAGAATTCTATCACTCAGGTAGCTTATCATCATCTTTAGATACTCGGGTGTTTGCCATTTTGCTAGAACACCCATGACGAAAACCCATCTTGCCAAGTTATGCGCGTTTTTCGTGTTCAACGTCACCCGAGCGCAGAACCCCTTTGTCTTCCTGGTTCCGTGATTATTTATCAAGAATCACTTCAGGGGTTCAGACTTTATTAAGGGAGGGGTAAGGGTTTCAGCGTAAAAAAAAACACTTTTTTTGCGATTTTTTTTTCTCAAATATGGATTGAGCAATTTTATTCGAACCTTTTGTACATTATTGAGCATACTTTTGAGAATGTTGTGTAATTTTTTCATGCAGAAATATTGAAGCATAAGCTCGTAACAGAACTTCCCCCCAGAACGTCTTGGGAAAAAAACAATTTGCGGTGTTCACTATAACTCGGCCGGAAATTATCTGAAACTGAAAAACCATGAAAATTTAGTCAAATTATAATCAAATCTTCCCCCCAACGTTCTCCGATAATTTTTAAAAAATTTTTGGCGGCCATCTAAAGTGTGAACTGTTATTTTCCACGAAAAATTCCGCCATTTTGTGGGTGGGAAACACCCTTAATGTAAAAAAAAAAAAAAATTTAACTAAACGTTGGGGGGAGGTATTTTATATGTAGAAAATGTGTACAAAGTTTGAAATGAATCGGTCAAGTAGTTTTTAAATGGCAGTGAACACGGACTTTGAACACGTAGCTTTGAGAAAAACGCATCTAAAGTTTATGAAGTCAAAAAGTGAAGAAACAAATTTTTTCCAAGGCGTTCTGGGGGAAGCTCTGTTACGGGCTTATGCTTCAATATTTCTGCATGAAATAATTACACAACATTGTCAAAAGTATGCTCAATAATATACAAAAGGTTGGAATAAAATTGCTCAATCCATATTTGAGAAAAAAAATCGCAAAAAAAGTGTTTTTTTTTACGCTGAAACCCTTACCCCTCCCTTAATAAGACAATAACTTCAAGAATATTGCTCAGAACGGTTTAAAATTTTAAGGACATATTCTTGAAATGTTAAACAATAAGATAAGACAAAAAAAAATTCGATTTTTCGAAAGTGAAAACCCTTACCCCGCCCTTAAGGGGGACGAAAATGAATGCAAATTGATAGTCGCGTAATACTTCTTAATCATTTTTACGGACGCACAAGCTCCCTCTATGCCAAAATCGAAAAAACTTCTCACTCACCGAGGAAAATTTGTGTTTATGCAAAAATGAAGAGAAAGCAAAAGGCAACTTTCAATTTGCCTCATGTTTTTCGATGATTCGTAATTAGCGACCAAAAATACCGCTCGCATCAATGCCTTTCTGTCACAGCCGTATTGAACTCGTTATCTGGAATTGGATAATGTTAAATTCTGAATCTTGGATGGGTGGTCACTTAGCCGTGTACCGGCTGGCACGCCGACTGTTGAGCGGGAGGCAATTTTATTGACGTTCTGATGTAGTAAAAACAACTCAAACTGAGTGAAAAAAAAGTATTTCGTATCGACACAGGTTTTCCGCACTTTCCCTGTTTCTGTGGGAAATGCCATACGGTGCAGCTAAGACGTCCGCGGACGCAACGAAAGTTACGTTAGCTTAGCGAAGCGCGACTAGGGAATGATAGAGAGAAAAATGGAAAAAATCAATTGGCAAGGGTGATAAAATCCGAAAGGGTATACGTTGGAACAGCGAAAAAAAAAATTGCTCCCGGTGGTTTAAAACACCATTAAAAGAAAAATAAGGCTTCTCAGAGAGTGCATTCGCATCCCATTTAACACGAGATAAATTTCATTTCAAGACCAATTTCGTTAACTCGTAAAGACATGTTGGTTTCAATCAAAGGGCGTGGTATTATCCTTTGATGACGACCACCTCTCCTTAAACGTTATCTTTCTGCAGAGAAAAAGTTGATTTATCTCTTATTAACCTGTCGTTCGTTCGATACGATCTGGAGCTGACCACTGCATCTTACGCTACTTCATTATTTTCACAAAAACTCCACTCAATGTAGCGCACGTTTATAACTTGGCAGATTTCTGCAAGAGCGCAAAACAATTACTCAAATCAGTTCGTATTACACACGGGCGTTAAAAGATTACATATAGAGTAAAGAGGTTTCTTGAAAAAAAAAGCAACGGAAAAAAAATAAACCCCTATCAATAAATGTTAAGAATTACTCATGAAAAAACTAACTCCGCAAACAAAATGTGTGGAGGAAAAGAACGCTCATTGAAAGTATTATTGGAAGAAACAAAAAAAAACAAAACAAACGACAATCGCAGGATACACGTACGACATCTAGTACCTCGGACGAGCCTCGCCAGCGACAACGGGGTGAATTGTATCCGTCAACGTCTCGACCGTTAGTCTCTCTGATGCCGGTAAAGTACTCCATAATGCCAGGCTGTTATCCGAACTATCGTCCGATGGGATTACACTTTGACGGCGTGTCGCAGTCGTCCACGCGTCACGGCCGAATTCACGATAAGTCCGAAAATAATTCAAACGGTACTACCGGAAGTGATCGTTATTCTTTGAATTCGACGACAGACCAGGCCGAAGTTGACGACACTCAAAGTCCGAGCTCGACGCGTCGCTCGGAGTCAATGAAATCAGTAGCAACAACGTTTCTGTACTCAACGACGTTCTATGTACCGCACGAAAAGGCCTATACCGTGGCAACCTGCCCAACCGGTGAACGGGACATTTTTCCAGTACCGAACGCAACTTACGATTCACCGATTAAGGTACATCAGCCCCAATCGTGCTACGTAAACCCGGGAATCGGTATCGATAATACGTTTGGTATCGGCTCGAGCTATCAGAGGACGCACAGCGATCATTCACTTCTCGATGGGATTCAGCAGCCGACTTGTTCGAAAAATCAAATTTATACAAGAAAATATGGAAATTATCAAGGAGTAGTCAATTCGATGGATGGAAGTCGACACTGTGACGGCAGGACCGGCCTAATGAGTCAACGGTACACTTACTTAACCCCGAAACCAGCGATATTCGGACTCAACGGTAAAATTCTTTCGAATTTACCTCGTTTGTCATTCAATGCCACAACGATATCGGGTTATAATGGACAAAATTACCTTAATTCGCGCGGTACTTGGTGCGATCAATCATCCGACCCGTACAATTCACGTCGCAGGGACTCGTCGTTTCACAGTAGGAAAAGAAGCCGCGAAAATTATAGTAGCGCACAAACGGACGGTAACTTATCCGTGTCATCGGTGCGAGTAATCAATGACTCGAAGGCTATCGTAGAAAACAGAGAAAAAAATGCGGTTGTTTCTGGAATAACGGTTACCAATCGAAATAGAGTTAGCCCGGGCGCTATTAACAGGAGCAATAATAATATTAATAATAATAATAATAATAATAATAGTCCACCACCAGCTCCTTATTCACCGATGACACGTCCATTTCCCAATATTTCACCTCCCATTTCCCAGGTCCAGTTTTACGCCACAGGACCGCAAGCCCAGTCTCGTTACCATCAGCAACAAGTGTCACATCATCAGCAGCAACTGGTTGGACAACGGCGGTTCCCCGTAATAGGACAGTCCGTTACTGCCAGCCGGAAATTTTTCGGATCCGGTTCACTGGCTGGCCAAGGTTCCGGTGAACATTTGCGAAGACTCAAGAACAAGGTTAACGACATTGGACAGGGCGGAGTCGCCTGTAAAATCCAGGATGATCATTGTTTGGGAGGTGGCGGCGATGCAACGGGCTCAAACATGGTGAACAGGTTGCCAATTACCCCGCCGCCTACACCCCGAACTCACGGAAGTGGCGCAGCCACCGTCGGTAATGTAAACACCGTCAACAACGATACCAATGTAATTAACGATACGTGCCATCAGATGCAGGCTTTGTCCCTATGAATATACTCTGATTTTGAAACAAACGAAAAAAAACTAACGAAACAAATGTATTTTACGAATCGTGCCATCACGGATACCCAATGATTTTTAGGTAAAACGATAGAGTCCATTGAAACTTTTTTAACTTCGAGTTTGAACGAATTCACGAAATAATTACGATTGTTGGATTTGAAATGAGAGTTTAATTAGGGTCACTGAAGACCGCGAAAACTAATGCAATGCGCGTCATAGCATGTACAGTTGTTTAGTCTTCGACGTGTTTCCTTCTTTTTTTTTTTTTTCTTTCTTGTGTCACATTCTCTTCGCGGCGAATTACAGGATGTGGTTACTCGATAACGCTATTATTGATATTCTCAGAGTCTTCGGACTTCGTGATCATAACTCGGGACATCAAGATCTCGTTATGGGAAAGCGTTTGTTTTTTTTTTTCTACTTGTATATTCCGCAAAAAAAAATTATGCCGATTTTGAGGCGTATATATGAAAAAAATTGCGCTCGAAGGAAAAGCTGTCTCGAATCGAGCGCAAATTGGTGCGTCAATCGTAATCACCGTGTGGCAACGTTTCGGCGTATATAAAAAAAAGTAAATAAATAGAGCGACTCCGAAGACACGAATGGTGCGCGATTATCGTAACTGCAATGAGACGATACCGATCGTTACCAGAAACCGATAGAAGAAATAAAAGCCCGTGATATGTAGTGCATGCTAAAAATTATTAAGCATTAACAAACGGCGATGATATTTATCGCCGCTCAATATATATATATATATATATATATATATATATATATATATATATTCGTATATATATATGTGCATGCAGGCTTAGACTTACAAACGAAACTATATCAAGGTACAACGTAAGCTCGCGACGCGTGTTGCAATTGCGAAATAGCGCAAGAGAGAAACGGAGGTACGGATTAAAACCGCTATATTGTAACACGGAGTTTTCGCGATAACAGGACAAAAGGATAACGAAAGAAAAAAATCCATATAATAGTCTAATAAGTATATTAAATATAACAAATGGTTATTAATTATTACTTAAAAAAGATCTATTAATTATCATTATTATTAGTATATACACATTATTATTACATGTATATCATCATCGTTAATGTTGTATAAATTTATATCTGCGTTACATCGCGTCGTTAACGTAAAGCATTGTGACGCGTGCGAATATATTACATAATATAGGCTCGACGACGAACGAAAGAATTATCGGGTAGACGAACTGTCCACTCTGACAACCAGTGGCCGTACCTGCGGATGGATGCAAAAAAATGGCCGTTCTAACGCAAAATAAAGTCGTGTGTCAAACTTTAGAGATATGTACATTTGTATTCTGTGCGAAAACAGCCATTTCTGTTTTGCGTAAGCAGTGCCATCTATCGGTAATTCGGGTTTAAAATTGGAAAAGAACATGAAAGTATGAGGAATTGTAGGAAGCCAGGAAGACGACGGATTTGGGAAATAAATCGCGAGCAAGGCTAGATTAGTTAGACGCAAAACAAGATTAAACAGATTTGAAGAAAAATCGACGAGTCAAAAATATATAGCACGTTAGTGAGACCAATACGGAGGAATTGTGAGTCCGTACAGAGAGCAAAAGTTATAACAAGAAAGGGAGATAAAAGAGTGGTAAGACGGAAATATTTCACTGAATAATACATTGTTAATTGTACAATAATACGTGAGGTGTCCGTCATGGGTTCAGGCGAAATGATGGAAACGAAAAAATATGTAGATACAAAACGAAGAAGGATCAACATGATTAAGCGGGAGATACCGGCGGGGGCGGGGGGGTGGGGCGAATTTTCAAATTTATTGCGCCGTTCATGGTTGTTAAATTCATTAGCGAAACAAACTCGTGAGAAAAAAATGCAAGTAACGAGAAACCGCCATAAGATCGAATAATCGTTGTTAAGAATTAACAAGGTCTAAAAAAATATAACAAAAAAGGACATTGCCACTGAAATCAATTGAGATAACACGTGCGAACCATAGAAAAGAATATAGAATCCAAAAGGATGATGGAAATGATTTTGAATAAATTCCAATCGCATTAATGTGAATAACGGTTGCTCGATACACTGCCAGAATCGCTCCTTTCTTTCCACCCTATTTATTTTCATCTTGCTCGGTATAACATTTTGTTTCGCTGTTCAGGATGATCCAGCCGGATACTCGGCGTGATTTTCATTTGATCAGTCCCGCAACAGCGCCGATTAGTACTCTATGTTTTATTCGTTTAAAGATGGCCGAAGTTGGCATTAACGCTTGTGCGAAATTGCAGTGTCTATTTTTTACGCGTACCTGCTGGTATATTACAGGGACGCTGTTCTTTCCAATATCTCTCTCTCATTGATCCTCGAAATAATTTTTTATCCAGTAAAAAACGATAAAATGGTTTATCAACAAGAGGAAATAAATTATTTTCATTTCCATTATTTTTCGCATAATTCTAAAACCGTGTGTTTTCATTTTTGGACAGAGTGAGATAGAAAAGTATGGATCGATAAAAGAAGGATGTGAGCGGAGCGTTAAAATGAGAATTTTAACGCTCCGTACGGGGCGTATGGATGAAATGAGGGAGTTTAACAACAAATAACACGTCAACAAAAGCGAAAAAAAAAACAGAAGCATTAATATAATAAAAAAAATTAAAAAAAGTGACGGCTGTGAGCTTCCAAGCAAATAACAATAATTAAATTATTAGTAATCTTACGATTGCGTACATGGGTTAATATTACGAGTCTGTGGGTGGCGTCAAACGCGGCGAGACACGTTATAACATTAAAATGACGAAAATATATGCAATAAAATACGTGAAAAGGGATGAAGAATAAAGAATATTTATAAATGCATACAAATACAAACGATATTTAAAAAAATAGGGGATGCCGATTGTAGTAATTGTAGGCACAATATAACGATGATCGGTGCGAACAAAAACTGTTTAATCGGTGGGTTACCCTTGCGTGATGCGGACAAAAAATCTGTTATGTCCATATCTCGCGGTACACGCGGCTTGTGTTGTTCAATTTTTCCCAATGAACATTATATCGATATGAAAAAAATATATAAGAATAAAAAAAAATAACATTGACGTAGATACATATAAATATAAGGAAAATCGAAGAACACAACGAGAATAAAGGGCTAATGGGAAGAAAAAAAAGTTCGTAAGAACGACGCATCGATCGTCGGTGGACATTGTTGTTTCGTCGAATTCTTCGCGATGTAAACGTTATTTCAAAAAGGAAGGAGGATGTAATATGCGGGGTTAGCGGCGGGAATTACATATATTATAAGAGTGCCTTCTATTTGTGTTTTGTCGTTATATTGGTGAGCATTTGTTGAGTTACGTTCCAAGAGCCTCTAAGCGTTGTTACGAATGAGTTAAAAAGAAATAGATAGATGAATAGGGAGAAAAAAATATATTGACAATGGTGAAAATGAAATGGGAAAAATGTTCTCAAACTCGTCGATATGTGTGTTTGATGACACGCGATGATTATAATGCATTCATTCGGACGCGTTAAAAACTCATAAAGGCGAAACAAAAAGTCATTCTCCGGTCGAAAGCTATTTTCGAAGGGAGACAAAATAATTGGCGAGTCTGTCGTAGCTTATCGAAATTCCGAATCTATGAGTTTATGGCATTGTGTGACATGTTCATTGTGCGTGAAACTATGATGGGAAAACGGGTGATAGCTTCGCTTCTCGTTAGTTTCACCGAATTCATTTGATAATTTTTTCATTGCGACGGCAAAATTCACGATTGGAAAAATCTAACGTAACTGGTCGAACCTCGAGACGGAGGGACCTTTTCCAAGTTCGAGACAATTCTTTTGAAAACGAAAACTTCCAACTATGTTACCACGATTACACCGCGAACAAAACTTTCACAGACGAAAAATAATAGACGCTGCCGAATAAAGAATCAATGAAAATATAAATGAACAAAACTGATGTGAAAAAAAAAACCAACGGAATGGCTTAAATTTTTCAGCAGGTTGCTTTAGATACGATAAGATGCCCGATTGTCACGACGATTAAAAACCATTTGTTCCGCGTGTTCCTCTGTTCGATGCATTAGCAATGGATAAATGTAGAAAAGAATAAAAAAAATAAACAAATGAAAAAAAATAAACATTACGATTGTTGTACGTCGATTGTGCGGCGAGCGATCTCGCTGACGTTCGTACGAGTCGCCAATTATTTCTAAGTATTGAACTAATAATAATTAATATTTAAAGTTATAAATCTACAGAATGTTCGAGCCCGAGTGTGATAATATGTAGAAAAAAAAGGATCTTAGATGAAATGGCGGAAGATGGATCGAACACAACGGTTACGATTGGTGGATAAAAATAAATGATCGGCGAACGCTGGAAAGTACACTGCGGTGCGAGAGAATTTGAGAAGGAGAACGAGTGTGTAACCTCAAAAGCGAGTATCGTGCGCGATTGTTGTAAACGATTGTTCGCACCATATCTGTATTTGTAAAAAAAAGAATGAATGACCATGTAAAACAGACATTTCTCCTGCATAAAGTAAACCCCCGAGTCAACATAGGCTAGTTGCTGTGACTGTTACATGCGGACATGGTTAAACAAACAATAAACTACAAAGTATGCGGATCGATACGCATTGAGTGTACAATATAGCTCAAAAATATATAATAAACAATTATGTCTACACCCAGGGTTAAACAATATCGATCAGCCACCTCCCCTTCCATTTAGAAATTACATCTGGAGAAGCGACAGCGTCTCGACGCCAAGTAACTAAAAAAGAGTTTTTAAGTGTAATATGTATATTAGGGTGGCCCATTTAAAAAAAATTTCAAATTTTCGTGTTCACACATTTTCAAATAATAGTTTACTATACAAAAAGACGTTATGATTTTTTTCAGATTTCTAAACTCAAATATGAGTCTGCGCTAATGATTTTAATTCTTTATGAACTTTAGCCCACGATGAGGGTAATGAATTTTAAAATAAAAATTTGGTGATATAAATATTGAGATTATTTATGTTTTTCTTCTGGAAGTTGTTTATAAAACATCGATGAACATAATGAAGTTTTGTTTATTTTATATTTTCCATTTGTTATTGAAATGAAAAACCCGATTTTGGTGAAAATTAAGGGTTTTTAAAGGCTTCTACGGACCACTTAAAATGGACGGATCTTATTCAAAATACATTGAGTGATTATTTAACTATCGAACTATCATTACACAAAAAAAGAAATATCTGATTTCATTACATCATTAAATCAGAATCAGATGTTGGGATTATCAGGTGCATTTACAAGTATTATAAACAGTGAAAGTGAGAGGGTCAAGCACAGAGATCACACCGACATAACTTGTCCTTGCGAGCGGAACCTCCACTACTTTTGCTGCTTTCTGCTAGCATTTGCAATATTCGTACACGGGCAGGTATTACTCATGACTACAGAAATGTTCAACGTGTCCATACGATATTTTTCTACCTGAAAGGGACTGCAATAAAACCATTAGACTTCTGACCAATGTTTACTGCTTAGAATTGCCAGTAGGTCAAATATTTCACTTAAACTTTGGATGATTAGCGCAGACTCATATTTGAGTTTAGAAATCTAAAAAAAATCATAACGTCTTTTTTTATAGTCAACTATTATTTAAAAATATGTGAACACGAAAGTTTGAAAATGTTTATAAAATGGGCCACCCTAATGTATATCTCTCTATTTTATATAAATATTTCGCCGCCGCCGTGTACAAGAGTTGAGGCGGTCATTCCCTTCAGTGTACCCCCCCCCCCCCCCCCCCAACCGGCGGGGGGGTATGCTGAATGGAATAGCCCGGGGGGGGGGTACGCTGAATGGAATGGGGCCGGGGGGGGTACGCCGAATGGAATGGCCAGAGGGGGGGTTCGCGCAGGGGGGCAGGGCCCCCCTAGTACATATATATTGTACAGCGGGAAATTTTTCTAGGTTACTATTGGGGGTACAAGTGAGTTTTAAATGATTCTTTGTGAAAATTGGCGCTTTATTGTGCAAAAATGATAAAAAATTGATTACTCAAAGTATAGTCCATCGCTAGTCACTACTTTTTCCCATCTTTCTGGTAGCATACGAATCCCGCGTTGAAAGTACGACTGGTCTTTAGAGGCAATTTTAAGAATCGACCAATTTTTTGCATTCCTCGTACGAACGGCAGTGCTGCTCAAACGGGCTATAAGTCATTGATATCGAAACCAAGTGCTCGTCTGGAAGGAGCAATGTCCGGTCGATACGGCGGGTGGGGTAGGATACCCCATTTGAGTCTTTCCAAGTAGTTTTTGACTCGCCCTGCAACGTGTGGTCGAGCATTGTCATCCAGCTAAATCACTTTGTCGTGTCTCTGCTCATATCCCAGCCGTTTCTCCTTCAATACGATCCCCCGTGATGGTTTCATTCGGTTTTAGCAACTGATGATATATTACACCCGGCCGATCCCACCAAATGCAGAGTATGAGCTTTGATCCACGAATATTTGGTTTCGCCGTTAATGTTGATGCATGGCTTACCCGACGACTTCTTACGCTTTCGATTGTCGTAACGAAGCCACTTTTTATTAGCAGTTACGATTCGATGCAAAAAACCCTTCCGTTGTTGCCTTTGGAGCGGCTGTTCGCGGGTGAGAATCTCACGTCTCTTGGCTTTAATTCGTACGGCAACCAATTTCCTTGCTTTTGGACCATTCTCGTGGCTTTCGGGCGTAATGAAATTAGTTGTTGAGTCACTCCCAAAGATTGTCCAAGTTCTTCTTGCGTTTGACACGTGTCCTCGTTGAATGACGCTTGCAATTCTGCATCTTCAAACGTTTCTGGCCTTCCTTCGCGTTTCTTATCCTCTGCGTCAAAATCACCACTTTTGAACCGTCTAAACCAGTACTCACAAGTTGAAATTGATGGAGCACGGTCCCCATAAGCCTCACGCAACAATCGATGACCTTCGGCAGTTTTTTTCTTCAAATGGAAGCGGAAAAGTAAAGCTTTCCGCAAATTGCGTTTCGTTGGCACAAAATTCGACATATTTGAAGTTCGAAACAACTACATTATTGGCGCTTTCACAAAATGTCACATATCGAAAACTAAAGCCTACTGACGCTTTAACACGAAGGTGGTTAGGTTATCGTCCGATTTAATACCAGTAACGCCCTCTTTCGGGTATTTTTCGTAACGCTCCTATAGTCCAGTCAGGGCGCCGTAAAAAAACGGGCGACCGTGCATTTCGGTTAGGCAAACATTTTTTTTTTGGGTTCCGTAGTGGGGTCGGTCCAGAGTGTAAAACTGAGTTTCCATCTTGAAAATAAGGGTGCAATTCGTTTTTTTTGTTAACCTCCGTAACCGTGAGAGATAAAAATGTTCTATACAGCATTTTTGTGGAGAAAACAACTATCTACATCTTTGATTAGTAACTTTTCGGGATAACATTGATAACAAAAAAGTTATGACAAGAAAAAGATGAAAAACTTTGGGACGCGATCACTCTCGAACTTCCAATGGTACAATAGAAATGCTTAGCTTTTTTATCTACTTGCCGATTTTATCCGAGCTACCATTAAGTGCTCGATATTCCATCGTTCTCCCCAAAACGTTGCGCTTATTCGAAACAAGCCTAGAAACTATTAGAAACTATTAGAATTTGTTCGAAAAATATCAATTATTATAAAATGCAGACACCTTCGTTGTTATCCGGCCGATAGCTATAAATTTACTCGAACTGAAGCGGCGATGGACTTATCAAATTTCTAAAATTTAGAACAATTTTCAAATTTTCGAACCCTCTGAAAAGAAATCCTATTCCTTTTTTCATACTCCCAAAATATGTCTCCAAAGTAAGGCTTTTTTTCGGCCGTTAGAGTGGTGTCACCTCTTATAGAAGTTGTGAGTGTTAGAAAAATTGAACGTTCGCACGTATAAGGACGCGAACATCTAATCGGAATTCTCCACATTGTGGGAGAAATATAAATTTATAATGAGAAGAGAGAGGGAATAGTCGGCACCTCTCCCGAAAGCTATGAGCACCGTTCTTTCGCTCCTGGACAATCATAAATGATAGCTCGTTGTTTCACCTACAACCGAACTTGAGAGCAGCGTTGTATCGAGACATCAGTGAACAACAACGCCGAAGAGTGGATTGGCCTTCCACGTTTCGCATCACGTTTCAATATTCTCGGCGACCGAGGTACATTTTTCCATCCCAGAGCCACAAAAAAGCCAACGAGGAATTAGTTCTCGCCCCGAATCAAGACGACCACACTGTCAGTGTGGTCGTTAACTTGGGCAAGAAATACTCATGTTCGAAAATAATCAATAGGACTAATTAATTCGCGGGGAAATCGTTTTTGTGTTCTTTATTTTTAATACATTAACAAACTCAAATTCCGTATTTCGAAATTGATTTAGCGTATATTATTATCGACACTTAAATAAACATAATATTCTTACAAAGTTTAACCTCTTTAGTAAAAAAAAAAGCAAAGTAGAAAACGAAGATCAACTGGTCACGCTTATTTGTTGCATTCATTTGTGAGATCGTATTTTTTCTCCTCCGCCACTTATTCGAGTTACCACTCGGTTGTGCGATAACCTCACACATTAATTTTGGCACTCCGTTAATGTCGTAACAAATCGTGTTATTTCCATCGGAATAGTCAAAGTCTATTGTTCACGTGTTAATCAAATAGGCAATATAAAAATTCATTTCGGCACCTTTTATTGTTGTGCAGGGACAGCTGCCCTCGTACACGCTGGAATATTATGGTAACAATGATGGTTGCACAAAGTCGAAACGAAAAAAAAAGTGTTTTCTTTAGTTCACATTAGGCATCGGTCCTCTATACCGCACAAAAATATATAATATACATATAATATATAGGTAGACCATAATTTGGGAATAAATTCATTAAATGGCTACGGAATTGCGTAATTATTTGGGAATTTATCGATGGAGCATCGGCGTACTGCTGGAATAGTAGTTCATGACGGTGGCTGATGCGGTTGTCGTTACTCTCGCTGGTGTCGTTGACGCATAATTCATCAATTTCGTCAGCCTACCAATACCACCGACAGCAGAACCGGTAGGTGCTGTCGTATTGTTCAAACAATATGACATTATTTTTCCATGGACACAGGATTTGGCGGTATCATTGTCGAATATGACGAGAACAAGACCGGACACGGCAGCGAGAGTTCCGGCCACCAGTAGACCGAGAGCCGGAAGTTTCTTCATCGATAAGAGGGTTCCCTCCTCGAGCTTGAGATAGCAGAGAGCCGGTAATATGTAAGCCAATGGCACGGCCGCGAGTATACCGTTGAGCTCGAGAACGACACCGAGGCAATCGGTCGACATTGATATCAGATAAGCGGTCATTATTATCCCCATTGTTATAACGAGATATCGTCGATCCGAACCAGCAATATAAACATCATGATTTTCCCGGTCGGTCTGACCGTCTGGAGTTCCCGTGATCGCCGTCATGATAACTTCCCTGCTGACAAAACACTCGATCGGGAATGTCAGGAGTATCGTTCCGCTAAACATTATTCTCGCGAAATTCATGAGATCGTCGTCCCAGCAATAATTTTCCATGAGATCGCCCTGCACGTAGGCGGTGAAGGTCGTGTAACCGGCGATACCGAAAGCCGCCGCCACCAGGAAAGACGTGAGAAGGGACCAGTGAGTGACGACGTCCCATTTTTCCTGGGTAACACGTTCGATCGAGCCGTAGATGAGAAATGTGTTATGATGACACATGAACGCGAACGCCATTATACCGACCGACGGTACGAGACCGGGTAAATTGGCGAATCTCCAGCTGTCGTCGTGTTTCGGCCTGCGTTAAATAAATTTATTCCGTTAATGCTCGTAACAAAAATTTATAGTTAATATCACGGTAACAAGATTTGTCGACGTGTCCCGGCAATTATTCGGCAATATAATACCAATTTTTTAAACCTGCTACGAAAATTCCAACAAATTTCGTGTTATTATGAATTCGTAATAATATATGTACATGTGCAGCAACCGTTGGTTGTTAATTGCGTTGCTCATGTTCATGTTGTATTGTATTTTGTATTCTATTGTTGCAAATTTATCGCGAAATGCAGGCACACGTCGAGGAGGTTGGAGCATTAAGTAGAATGAACGAGTACGGTATAAATTTTGAGTATACCGTACGAAAACGGTCAATCATCGTGAATACACAATTTCAACAAGATTCACTAATGTTAAATGTACAGATTCTGAGACATTTGACATTAGCTAAGTGGAAGAGTCTTTGCGGTTCAGCGGGACGGTTCCATGTGCGTTAACTCCCAATGTCCAACTCTCATCGTTCTCAAGTACCGTTTCGTCCAACTGCCTTCGTGCCAAACTCCCATGGCGTTCAACCGCACCCCCGCTGCTTCAGTGTTGGTAATCGGGAAATCCCGACGGCTGAAACGATCTCCGGTCCGATCGACCGAATTGCCAAAACTGGAGCAGCGTGGGCCCGGTTGAACAGCATGGAATTTGGGCACGACGGCAGTTGCACCGAGCGGAAATGATGGGACTTCAACACCGTACCCTTGAAACAAAAAGTTAGTTATTGGCAGTAAAATATTTTGAAAACAATCGTGTTAAACTTTGAAAACGATTCACCATCCATTTCTTTAATCGGGACGTATAAATAAAAAAGAGAATTTGAACAATGCATATGGGCCGCTCGCGATTTTGCGACGTGGCCCGGCCCGCTTTCGCTCTCTCGCAAGTTGCCGTGCGCGCAACACGATCCGTCCTCACCACTGTACCCACTGTTCCAACCTCCTGAATTAAGGAGTTAGGCCACTCTGGGGCAAGAAAAAATAACTATATGATAGGAATTTTTTTTAGCGAAATAATGAAATAAATCGAATTTTCGTGCACAGTTCTTAATTATACTACTAATGAACTGTAAAAAATAATTTTTCTTGCAGTGATTAATAACAAAATAGCGGCTTCACTGAATTGCTTCGTTGACATCTTTTTTTCTGAAGGACCCACGGGCGGAACCGTAACTCGTGCAATTTTTGACCGGGAACAAAGAAGAAAATTTTTTAAAGTGAAACTTCTTGGGCGGCGAGTGAAATTTCAAGGACGCGTCACGTTTAGACACATTTCGTTACACGAGAGAGAAGAAAGATATTATGTAGAGAGAAGGAGAAAGAGAGCTATATAATCCGATACTACGGAAGTGGGGCAAAAGAGAGCTATACATTGTGTAGCCGCGTTAGTGGGGCGAAAGAGAGCTATGTATTCTTATGCCACGAGAGTGGGGCAAAAGAGAGCTATGTATTCCGATGCCGCGGGAGTGGGGCAAAAGACGGCTATGTATTCCGATGCTACGGGAGTAGAGCAGAAGAGAGCGACGTATACACGATACAAAGCGATAGAATAAGATAGGCTCGCGCATGCGCGCGTTATTGATGTATGCGTCAGTCAGACGCTGTATACATACAACTGAGGTACTACGCATGTGCTTTATAATTAATATTTATCATTGTGTTATGTGATTATTTACATTTTTTACGTGTGTGTACTGTGATTGTTTGATTATATCCGTGAAGAGTTATTATGTAAGTATATTTAAACTATGAAATTTTTATTAATAATGATATTTCTAAACTTATACTGCGTGAAAAAATTATAGAGAGTTGATTTACGCCACGTGTTTGATCCTATAGTCCATACTATAACGCATCAGTCGGTGAGAGAGGCGTTATTGCTGAACGAGAAAAGAATTTTACTCATCGCTGTGATATGTGTAAGTAATATAATATCAATTGATATTTATGTCGCGAGGCTTTTAAAAATTTTAAGTTATATATGGATAGAAATGTGACTTCCTAGCACGAATGCATACCGACGCACGTAATTGTTGTGTGAGCGCGCTTGGCGTCGCACGCACACACACAGAGTTATGTGCGTCGGTGAGTATTCACGCTGTTGATCCGGGCCCTAGTATTACATTATAGGTGGGTTCGAGTTGGACGCTCAGACGCAGATAATCGATTTTATGACTCAGAGGAATGGATTATCTGTATATACTCTCAATTGTCAGAGCCTCCGAGCACATTCCGCCGATCTAACAGACGCTGTCATACAAAAATCAAATGTTGTACTTTTGTCCGAAACGTTTTCACTTTCGAAAAATCGATTTTTTTTTGTCTTATCTTATTGTTTAATATTTTAAGAATATGTCCTTAAAATTTTAAACCGATCTAAGCAATATTTTTGGAGTTATTGTCTTATTAATCTCCTGGCCTTTAACGCTATACCTCTAACAGCTGCGGGCGGTCGGGCTAGCAGTGCAGCTGTCGAACAGGTATACAGTTTATTCATTGCTATTGTGTATATAGTATATAGTGTATACTATACACTACAATATTTTAAAAGAAGAAACGAGCTAGAATCGATGATTCTGTGTAAGTTGGAAAAAAAAAAATTTCCTTCACTTTTTTAGTTTCATTAGACGCGTTTTTCTCAAAACTACTTTTTCAAAGTCCGTGTTCACTGCCATTTAAAAACTACTTGACCGATTCATTTCAAACTTTGTACACATTTTCTACATATAAAATACCAACCCCCAACGTTTAGTTAAATTTTTTTTTTTACATTAAGGGTGTTTCCCACCCACAAAATGGCGGAATTTTTCGTGGAAAATAACAGTTCACACTTTAGATGGCCGCCAAAAAATTTTAAATGAAAAAAAATTATCAGAGAACGTTGGGGGGAAGATTTGATTATAATTTGACTAAATTTTCATGGTTTTTCATTTTCAGATAATTTCCGACCGAGTTATAGTGAACACCGCAAATTGTTTTTTTTCCAAGACGTTCTGGGGGAAGCTCTGTTACGGGCTTATGCTTCAATATTTCTGCATGAAAAAATTACACAACATTGTCAAAAGTATGCTCAATAATGTACAAAAGGTTCGAATAAAATTGCTCAATCCATATTTGAGAAAAAAAATCGCAAAAAAGTGTTTTTTTACGCTGAAACCCTTACCCCTCCCTTAAGCAATGACGACGATGTCAGCATACCGAGCTGTAATTGCGTCATTAAATATAAGCGACCGAATGTTCGAGCAGGAGGTGTGGCAATATATCATAATCAATATGATACTGTAAATATCTTGACACTGAACATAGAAATGACTGCTATGCAATCTCACTCGTATACATCTACAGTGACACCAGTTGGTGATATTTGCATTGCGGAGTGCCAAACGCCAGATGGGAAGAATAATATCGTTATTGCGGCCATCTATATATCACCGAACCAGAGTCTCGCCGATATAATGTATTTCATACACCGTTCCCTACTGGTTTACAGTTATACAGGTGGTGATGCTCTTGGAAGAGGTGAATATAAAATCCCTATGATTCTCGCGGGAGATTTTAACCTAAATTTTGCATCAAATGATTCTTTACCGCTAACTAACTTTCTTTGCGAAAAATTTGGTCTGTACATGAACAATAAACCCAACGAGTCACCAACAAAATCGAGAACTACATCGGACAACGACGACAACGTGTACTAATCGAGACAACGTGTAAAAATTGCATCTATATGCAATTTTTACACGTTGTCTCGAAAACATCGAATCACGGACATATATTTCATATTTTAGTTATCATAAACCATTAATATCATTATTACCAATTGAAGCACCAACCAATGATAATGTAAATATTGAATAAACCGAATATTTTTTATGCAAATTTTGTATTATTGTATTTATTTTGAAATGCTCTCTCTCTCTGTCTCTCACACTAAATCTCTCTTATTATTTTTCTTTATTTTTTAAGAAGTTTCACTTCAATCATGTGCACGGTGCTGCACACGCAACTTTTTTTTCGATTATATATAAGATCAGCTACGGAAGTACGTAGGATTTTTTCAATACATTGATTTTTGCCAAAATGGCGCATTACTTTTTGAAGAGGTGAAAAATGTTCGGAAAAAAAATCATCGGATAATTGTTCATAACAAAAAAAACTATGCAATACGACATTAAAATCCTACGTATTCCTGCAGAGAATCTAATTTTGAATGTACAGTTAAATTTTCAAATGGATCGGTGAAAATTCGAGTTATGTTTTCGCCCAGTTGAAAAAAAAAAACATGGTTTCGAGAAAAACGCGCTTAAAGTTTTGAGTCGCGCTCGCGAAATTTTGAGTGCCCATAGTATTTTGGTACGTCGGTTTTTCGACCCTTAGGCCCTTTATGAGCCTAAAATAATAATAAATTCGATTTTTCCAAAATTCTAGAGGGGCCTGGGCCCTTAATGCAAGTATTTTGGAAAGGGCTCACCACCAATTATTCTTCATTTGGCTACGTGGCTATACGGATATTTACAAACAAGCGTACGGAGTTTCTACTCACACTATTGCCGACATGCTCCCCATTCTGACGAATATCGCGATGAGAATGAAACCAACGCACACCAACGAGAGAAAAGATATTTTAGCGAGACGCGCGACATTTCTGTAAAGACACAGTGGAACCGTGACGCACAGTGTTGCCAACAGTATAACGATCTGTCGTTGGCCGAGTATATTGCTCTCTTCAATGCCGGTAAGTCTGATAATAACTTTGGTGACGGTATCACCGACAACAACGTTGTAAGATACCATAGCTGCAACAATAAATTCGTTATAACGATGATTTTGTATCTCTCTATATTATATAAATATATCGCCACCGCCGCCGGCCGCCGCCGTGTACAAGCGTCGAGGAGCTGGTGTTAAGTTGGCTCAGGTTGAGTTGGATCAGGTTAGATTAAGTTCGGATGGGTTAGGATGGGTCTGGTCGGATCTCAAGGGGCTGGCACGCCAAGCGCACAGGGGGGCGGATTCCCCTAGTATTATTATAACTTCATAACTCACCTATGAACGGATAGATGAATTGCAGGACGCTCAGTATGTAAAATCCGGGACGTCCGAAACTGGCTCTCATCAATCCTTGATAGCTCATTTCCCCACACAGATGACCGCTTCGTACCATCAGTATCAATGAATAATCGGTAAGTATGGCTACCAGTATCAACAGGACCATTCCAAGGCCAAAGCCCGATTGATGCAACGCATACGGTATACCGATAACTCCACTGCCAATTATCGAGTTGATGAAATTAAAACTGGCTAACGGCAGGCTCGTAAATTTTCCCGATTCGTTCGCGTCTTCCTGAAATTCGACCTTGCTATACGCGCTTGTATGCACCCATCGCTGCCATTGGATCTACTCACTACCATTGCACTACCGTACTACTGATTTAACGAATTTAAGCGTATTTTTTGATAGTGCGCTACTGCCATGCGGTGTTGTAGCTGCGACGACACGCGTCGCCATCCAGGCGGTGAAAAAAATAATTGAAATGAACGAGTAACCTGCTTACTCTGACAAGTTGCGTCATGTCATCGCAAGAGTCGTCGGTACCAAGGCTGCCACCCTGCCAATTTGTTGTTGTTATTTTTCATACATATTTTGTTCAAATAACGCGTTGAAAAAGATACGACGCCCTAAAGAAGATACGGAGTGTGTGTTGTACGCGTGACGAAGCGCGAGATGTCTAACGAATTTCTTTTATAACACATGCTCCATTCAATTGTAACGTTCTGACAATCGTCGATGAATTATAGCGTTGCGAACCGATAAACAGCTAAATAGCCACATGCTTATCCGGTCGAATGACCGCTCCTAATCATAATTATTACCGGGGAAAATAAAAAATACGGTATCCCCAATCCCTATATGCATCAAGGGCGACTGCTTGAATTATTCGGATAAGCGATTCTCTTGTTCCATTCTCGAGACCGCCTCGAACACGTATTGGAGAGGAATGACCAAATATTGGTCAGGTAATTGAGAGGACATAGGTATATATCCTCGTGTCCTAGTCATTTGCCTTATTGAGCGAGAGTTGAATGCACGTCAGATCCCGATCCAGATTGACCCCTTGTAATGGACGGTTACTGCACGACGGTGTGCCGGGAACGCGGTTGAATACGATTGTCTTTAAAATGAATTCCAACTTTAAAATAAACTGTAAGCTCCCTTACGGAAAAATACTACTGGGCGTCCACTACTATCTTCAATAATTCCTCTAATGGGTATAGTAGTGCTAAATACGACATAGTGTCGACGGCGCCATTATTGCCGCCCTCCCATATACCCAGAATAGTGGCATAAATATACTTGCGAATGTAATGAACAATAGTCCTGATTACTACGACCAACGATCCATCGACATTCCTTATTGCACATTATTGATCTTGATCGTAGTAGTAATTCCAATAACTGAACATAAAACTTCTTGCGTCACTATTGAGGATTAGAGTAAGGTTAGTGAGAATTACTAAGGGCTACTACTTCTCAATACCGTTACTGTAAGGTAAATAATGCTAATTCATGAATGTGATCACGAATGTGAAAATGATAGAAAAGTCAGGAAGAAATTGCGTGTCTTTTCTATTGTTGATGTACATTCCTCCCTCCACCCGCCCCACCTGGATCTCATCCACGAGGAAAATTGTTAAAATAACACCAACGTCTAAGGCCATGATGAAATACGACCCCACGGGAACATTCAATGAAACCGATCGAAGGGTTTTGGCGTTATCGCCGAGAAACGCCTTAGCAATCCTGCCGAACGTCCTCTTCCGATAGTCGCACCGTAGGCGTTTTGGTACGATGGTCGGTTAGTGTAACATACGACCGTCGGCAGACTCATAATACGGACTATATTCAGTCGGAATGGACTATAAGCTACGGGACGATTAGGTTGTACCGTGGTCGTAAAATGGTTGTACGTCAGTAAGCGAAGAGATTGGACTGTTTTTCAGATTATCAAAAATCTTTCAAACATGGTCGTACCACGGTATAAACAGTATGGTCATATTTTGCACAAACCGATTACGTCGTACCATTGTCCTGAGTGCGCAACGCCTCCTGGGGATATTCGATTGAGACGCTAGGAGACTTTGTTTGAACATCCCAACATGCTGTATCGGGTGACATAGGGTACTAAAGGGTTTACTAGTCGGGAATATCCATTTGCGGGGCGTTTGCGACATCCCGATTCGCTCCGACTCAGGAAATATTTTCACAATCGGCCAATTCTCAAAATATCGGGATAAAACGAGTCTCAGCTGAACGATTAGTCAATGTCCTCGAATGTACTTTTTGATTTTTCCTATATATCAGTTCGAGTCTCGGCGAAAGTAACAAAAAAAATATCTTGTCCCACTCCATATGACCCCGTTATATACGAGGGTCGTTCAACATGTACTTAGCCTACAAAAGAAAAACGAAAATTTTTGAGAAGTGGCGATTTATTTTTCAACATAGTCTCCTTTTAGGTCTATACACTTGGCCCAGCGATGCTCCATGTTTTTTAACCCGTCCAAAAAATATTTTTGTTGAGGTCGGCAAAATAGTCCTCCGTGGTGGCGATGACCTCCTCATTCGACCCAAATCTATTCCCAGCAAGTGACTTTTTTATGTTTGGAAACAAATAAAAGTCACAAGGGGCCAAATCTGGTGAATAAGGTGGATGGGGCAGCAATTCGTAGCGCAGTTCAGCGCAGTTTGGCTATGGCGACGGCGGAGGTGTGAGCCGGCGCATTATCGTGGTGGAACAGCACTTTTTTCTTCAATTCGGCGTCGAATCGGCCCAATAGGTCGGCATAGTAGAGCCCCGTGATAGTTTTACCCTTCTGGAGGTAATCGATGTGAATCACACCTTGTGAGTCCCAGAAAACGGTGGCCATCACCTTACCGGCCGAAACAACAGTCTTCGCCTTCTTCGGAGCACGTTCGCCGGGTAAAGTCCACTGTTTTGACTGTTTCTTGGTCTCTGGTGTGTACCAGTGAACCCATATTTCGTCGACGGTCACGAAACGACGCAAGAACTCCGCCGGATTGCGCTTAAACAGCTTCAAACATTGCTCCGAAGTGGTCTTACGGTTGCGGTTGTTGTCCGGCGTAAGCAAACGCGGCACCCATCGCGCTGAAAGCTTCCTCATGCCCAGTTCTTCGTGTAGAATATTATGCACCGTTCCTTCTGCGATGCCGACAGTCTCAACTATCTCGCGAACCTTTAATCTGCGGTCTATCAACACGAGATCGCGGATCTTTTTTACGTTTTCCTCCGTAGAAGCCGTTTTCGGGGCACTTCTTGAAGCGCGGAGTTATATTCGATTTTCCTATTGGCAGAGCTGATGAGTTCGACGTATGCGGATAACATTCAGAGTAGACTTAGAAAGAGAGGAAGATATATTCCCGCACCGTAATGTTGCGACGGGACTTCTCTCTCAGCTAGAGATATAGTAGTATTATATGTATACCGTAGATACGGGCCTGACCGATATAGCGAAAAAGTTCACCCGTGATAATGATCAGCATCGTGTTGCGAAAATAACAAAATAAAAGAATAATATAAAAGAACATGGCGCTCACCAGCCAACTTCTCGACGAATAATCTTCGCATTTCCGCTCTTTTCTCGGTCTCGCTATTTCCCTCGTTTCTCGTTATATCCCTGGTGCTCTCTTTGTTCCTCTATCTCCCCGTTTTCTTATAACTCGTGGCTATAGTACGTCTCATCTCCGAGAGCCCACACGGAAAAGTCCCACGTGGAAAGCAAAAGACAGAGATAACAAGTATTGAAATAAAAATAATAATAATGCAATAATGATTCAATTAAACGGTATACGGCGTTCTACGCTCAATTACGTATACTAAAAATTAATAATAAATATCAACTAATAATAAATATAATAATAACTATTAATAATAATAACTAAAAATAATAATAATTAATAACTAATATAACTATCAGTAAATAAATGCTGTTGAATTCCAACCGGACGATTCCATGGGGTAATGAGAGTCAGAACATTACATTTAAGTCCGCCATATTGGAATCATCGTTATGAAATTTTGAAATTTTGAATTTTTAGATCAGATCCGTAATCAGCAACCTCAAAAAGTTTCAATTCAAATTACCTACGATTTACTTAAAATTTAGTACCCGGGAGTGGATGGGGTCTCCGATTACGAATCTCACCTGAAGTTTCAGAAATATAAAATATAAAACGGAAATTATGTACTCGGAAATTTTCGAGATCGCTCTTTATGACGCTGAACTAATAATTCAAAAATTCAAAATGCCAGATCAAGTATGACGGACGAAATTGCAGAAAGTGATTGGAGTTTGATGAAACTCGGTATTCTGAGGTTTTAGCGGAGCAAAAACTGACTTGATTTCGATTAAAGTCCGTACTCGGGGCTTTTTGAGATTGCTGGTTACGGATCTGAACTAAAAATTTAGAATCTCAAAACGGTGATTCCAATATGGCGAACTGGAATGAACTGACTTTCGTTAACCCACGGAATCGTCCACGCGTGAGCGAAAACATATTTTCTAGTAGTTACGTAAGTTATTATTATTATTTTTCATTTGCGTGTTCAAACGTGTACGACAGTTGAAGTTGTATCGGACCGCCTTGTACAACATTCAACGTCAGTTGAAGTGGACCAAAATTATTTTCATCGACTTCCGTGGAACTCCGACAAACTACCGTCGAGTAAATTTGATTTGTTTCGGAACGAGACTAGTTGCATCGCCATCTATCGACCACTGACCGATTACGAAAGAGTTTTGCGAATGGTGCGCAGTGGTTGCGGCTGGTCGACTTATGAAATCTGAATAATCTGCAATGAAACTCATCTGGCACCTAAGTACTCGAGAATCGGGCCCATGAGTATGAATACTGATTAGGGTGGTTCTTAATTTGGTGATGTTGGAAATTCTTTGGTATTGTTCCTTGAGAGTAATCAACATATCCAGAAAAAAAATTGGGCCCAAGCGGAACTTTGTCCAATAATTCTAACCCATCCCACCGAGCTGTCGAAGTTTTATATGAAAAAATGCATGCATTCAAAATTTTGTTAAGAAAATTGTTTATTATTTCAAAACTATTCGTGATAAAAAAATGTTATATTCGGTTTTTATAGGAAATTTAATGCTCTACAAAAAAGGTATCTTGTAAAATTCTTGTGAATCTAATATTTATCACGTTATTAGCAAAAAACTGTCATCATTTATTCCAAAAGTCCATCACTACGGCCAAAACAGGAGTTTGACGTCGAACAACTGCAATGTATTCATATGCAATTAGAAATATGAAGAGATACGTAGTGCACTTAATAACAGTATGTGAACGATATTTAAATTTTCAATTTTATCAATTTTATTATCATTCATGATAAATTTTTCTTCTTTGATCGTTAAGGACATTGATTTCTTTATCAGTTCCTAATCGATGGCCTTTTTCGAAAGATTCGAAATCAACTCCTCATTTTTTGATATCGATGTGAGCGAGTGGATTTCTAATGAAAATTATTTACGAGGCTTAAAAATAGTTAAAGAAATTAAAGTGGTTAACGATGTTGCGGAAAGAGGAGTGAAACTTATTACAGAGTACAATGATCGTCTCACTTATGACGAAGATCAAAAACAATTCATTGTACAAATAATTGAAGAATATTAAAAAAAATATGCTGATATTAACGAAGCAACTTTGCTCCAACCGATGTAATTCATTATTGTAAGTTGATTTAAAAAATATATGACATCATTCATTATAATTCACAATAAAATTGATAAAATTGAAAATTTGAATATTGTTTACATTTCATTGTTGAGTGCGCTACGTATTTCTTCATAATCTTATATACATACGAAAAATAAATTGCAGCTATTCGACGTCAAACTCCTGTTTTGACCATAATGATCGACTTTTGAAATAAATGATGACAGTTTATTGCTAATTACGTGATAAATATTAGATTCACGAGACTTTCACAAGATACCTTTTTTGTAGAGCATTATATTTCCTACAAAAACGTTCTATAAAATTCTTTTATCATAAATAGTTTTGAAATAATAAACAATTTTCTTAACAAAATTTTGAATGCATGCATTTATTCATATAAAAATTCGACAACTCGGTGGGGTGGGTTAGAATTATCGGACAAAGTTTCGCTTGCGCCCAATTTTTTTTCTAGATATGTTGATTACTTTTGAGGAACAATACCAAAGAATTTCCAACATCACCAAATTAAGAACCACCCTAATACTGATGCTCCTCTAAACGGTATTGATTACAGTTTTGTTATCGATCGAGCCTTTCACCTTGGTTACCCATCGAGGGCCATAACGGGGGCCGAGTATTTATCCTCTCCTTAAGGTCATGACTCTCGTGTACGAAACGACACACGCGTGCCAACGAGATGGCTGCAAAATTAGAATTGTACTTTCTCCCAGATGGTGGATTATTTCGTAACAACAAAAGCTCAACCACATTTTGTCACGATTCTACTTGGGCCGAGTTAGTTGGAGCCCGAACGGGTTGCTGTTTCACAAAAAGTACAATTTCTCGTTTTCGAAGTGTCCTGAGGATGTGCGCATTTGCCTTAAGGACAAAGGTCAACGTACCCTGAAAAATTTCTAACGCATTTTTCTTTATCGCTATTTCACACTACTTCTTCTTCTTCGGCCGTTGTGGATTTAGACTTTACACCAAGTATATACCGGTATCCGGCACCACAAGTGTCTACAGGTATATACTCATATACAACTGTGGGCAACCGGGGAGAGAAAGGACTCACCCCTAGCCTTAATGCCTGATCTACGATAGTCAAATACAAGTACTAACCTGCGACTTGGGTTTTGCGACAATTGTAAACCAACCCTGAGAGTTGTCGGAACGTTATTTACTAAAATAGCCGCTAACGTCAACGGTAACTTTACCGGTAAATTCACATCTAATAAAATATATATTTGACTTACTTCGTAATTTTGCCTTGCATCCAAGATATAACTTTTTTCGTCGACCGGACGTTCGGAAATTGCTTGCGTCATGCCTTTCGTCGCGTTGGGTGCTCGCCCTCAAACGATAGCCCAGTTACAAATGATTCACAGTCCGCGTATGTAAAAGCACCACTAGCGCACACACGACCACCTTTTTACACGCAAGACCGTGCACCTGGTACTTGGCTAGGGGGTTAGAAACCGTGCACACGACTATTGTGCAAAAGAAATGCCGTTGCAGAGATGGGAATCTGACGGTACAGTAACCGCACGGTTAGAGCGATTTTTCATTGTTGGGACAATGGGACTTTGCTTTAACCGTGACGTTAGCGTACCGTCGGAATCCCACCCCCCCAGGACGAGTTCAGCCGTTATCGATTGCCGAAGATAGCGCTGTCAACGTAGCTTCCTACGCATCGTTCTATATCATTTGACGCGCGCGTAGAGCGTTGCACACGTTTTTATATCATAGCGCGTAGAGCATCGTTATACCTCTGTGAACCTCTGGCCGGTCGATTGTCCACTTTTAAAAAATACTCTTCTTTAAACGTTTGTTGGTCGTTTGTTAGTTTAATAAATATGTTTGTTTTCTTAAAGTTTTTACAGGAAATCAAAAATAAAATATGGTGTGAACCTGGCCGGACAGTTTTTATTCGGATCACACTAAGGTTTTCTAGGAACCTAACGAATGCGTAATCGCTCCTAGGTCCTAAATGAACTAAGAGTAGAACGTTTCATGTTTCGTCGTTTCTCGAAAAAAAGCTAAAAAATGTATCGGATAGATTTCACTGATTTTACGAGACCGGTCATGTGACCGCGGGAAGTCGACCGCACGATAATTATTTTTAAAGCGTTTTTGTTCAACCGGGGGCTTAATCGATTCGAAATTATTTGTAGGCCAATAATAATCGAATTAGAAACGTTTGTTGGACCTTGGTTCGATTGAAATATCCAGGGTGTCCGAAAACTAGCACGTCGGAGAGACACGGAGGTTAGATCGTTAGATCGGCTCCGGACCTATCGGAATAAACAAGTATCACCTCAATAAAAGTTTCATGGTTTTCAGAAAAAATCGCCTTTTTGGATATTCCGGGAAATAAAAAGATACGATTTTTCTCGAAAACCATGAGACTTTTACCGAGTTCACCCACGTAGAAAAATTGTAACGGCCGAGAGTTGGGCCAATACTGGTTGCCGTAGTGCCGGTACTGGCGGCCAGTATTGGGCCAGTACAGATTCGGTACAGGAGTGTAATAGCCGGCCGTTATACTGGCACTAACGGTCGGGCCAGTACCAGTTATTTAATTGGCCCGAACTTTGGTCCGGACTTTAGCTCTGACTTTGGCCCAGACTTTGGTCCGGACTTTGGCCCAGATCTGGCGAACTTCTGGCTTACTACTGGCACCAACGGTCGTACCAATACTGGTTATTTCATTGGGCCGGATCTTGGCAGACGATTTTGCCGACGGTGCAAATTACATCTCAGCGAGAAATGGCAAATTAAATAGATATCGAATCGACGTCTTTTAGACACTTTTGGCGTCTAGTGGACGCCGATCCAACGTCTACTTAAATTCTATTTCTCTCTGGGAGTAATTTATATTTCTTTTTACCACGTTACCAGATGTTTCCCAAGCAGCACACGTACGTCCAAAGGATGTACTTTGGACGTAAGGACGTTCTTCGGATGTTTTTAGGACGTCCTTTGGATGTCTGTGTTGTCTGGGTTGTTTATGTATAAATGTTTGATAATTAAATGCACTTGATATATACTAAATACTCGGAGTAGTTTTTATTAATAAGAGACTAAGTACATATACAGGTCTAAAATACGTACTTAAATGTTTATAGAACAGTGTTTATAAAATATAGGCTATATGAAGCAAATATTACACTAAAAAATATTGTCTTAATCGTGCAATTTCAAGTTCGGGGCAAATTATAATTCAACAATTTGGTTGTTTGCAAACTAATGGACTTTTGATCGGACTAACCTAATCTACAATTACATTACAGAACGCAACTGTTAAAGTGAAATACTCTCAGTATTGGCATTTTCTATAGCCCAGTACTAAGCCTGTATCGAAGCCAGAGCTTGGCCGTATTTTATAGCCTATTTTGGCCCAGATCTGGTTATTATACCGGCCCGTAGTGCAGCCAGATTGACAATCAGTACTGGCACAAGACCATATTTTATACTGACCCAAAGCTTGGCCAGATTGTCAGCCAGTACTGAAACAATGCTAGCTGCCAAAGTTTGGCCGCCAATACTGGCCCAAAGCTTGGCCAGTAGAATTCAACCAGTACTGGCATAAGACTGTATTTTATACTGGCCCGTAGTATGGCCCGTAGTACGGCCCGTAGTACAGCCGATAGTCTGGCCAGATAGTCAGCCAGTACGGGCCAGTACTGACGGCCAAAGTTTAGCCGCCAATATTGGCCCAAAGCTTGGCCAGTAGAATTATACTGGCAATTTCTACGTGGGTAATCCCGACCCTGTTGCTCCGGACGAAGTGATACTCAATCGTATTCGGTAACTCTTTGTAATTCCACAGTTGACATAAAATTATGAATTTGGGTGTGCGGTTACCTATGAAAAAAACGTTTTTATATAGAATTTTCGAGACGAATTTCAAGTAATTTGTAACGAACGAAAATTCAAGTTCCTCCGAGAACGTACTAAGATGAGAAAGAGAAATAAAATATTGCATTTATTCCTCGTTCTTTGGCTAATTGTTCCAGATGTTCATTTGTAATCATATGCGAATAACTTTTTAATGTGACAACGGACAAATATGAGCCAAAGCTCATATTTGTCCATTTTGACACGCGACATGTTGTAATAACAAAGTATAATATTTTTCAGGCTATCTCCGTTCGTCTAATGTCAATTGATGATTCGCCGAAACCGCAACACCGTCAAAAATATATATTTTGTTTACAATGAAAAAAAGAAACACACGATATACGAGGGGGGACCCAAAAAAAACGGGAATTTCGTCATAATTTCTTTATTTTTAAATATTTTTACACCAAATTTTGATCACTTTCGAAGTATTCTCCTTTGACCACAACGCACCTCTGCAAACGATCCTTCCAATGTTCAAAACATTTTTTTAAATTCACTTATCGGGATGTTCTTTAGGCCTTCCAGCGATTTTTGTTTTACCTCCTCCACAGTGGCAAAACGCTCGATTGCTACTTTGTTTCGGGGTCGTATCCATAGCACCACGATTCATCACCGGTAATCACCTTGGAAAAAAGTTCAGGGTCCTCTTCGAGCTGATTTTGAAGTTGAAAACATGCCTGAAGTCGACGCTCCCTTTGCTCGTCTTTGAGAACGCGAGGGACAAATTTGGCTGCAACTCTGCTCACGTGCAAATCTTTGGATAAAATCCTCCGAATTGAACTCCATGATATCCCAGACATCTCACAGAGTTGATCGATCGTTCGGCGACGGTCTTCACGAATGAGAGCATTGATTTTGTCGACGTTTTCGTCACTTCTTGACGTTGAGGGGCCTCCCGAACGGTGTTGGTCTTCGATTGACGTTTCTCCATTTTTAAAGAGTGAAAACCACTCGTAGACTCTGGTTTTGCTTAGGGCTGCATCTCCATAAGCAGTCTCAAGCATTACAGTAGTTTCCGCGGCCGATTTCCCCAACAGGAAACAAAATTTCACAGCCGCGCGTTGCTCTCGACAATCGGCCATCACGTTTTCGCCGAAATGGAAAAAGTTGTTTCGCTACAAAAATTCCCACGGGCGAACCGATACACTCACGGCGACGGAACTTCGCACACTAACTCAGGAGACGTGTCCACAACGGACACCTGGTCGAGCAATGGGTTCCCCCACTCTCCCTCCCCGCTGCAGCGCAATTCCCGTTTTTATTGGGTCCGCCCTCGTATGTGGTTATATTCACTTCACCGTTATTGGATGTGATATTTTCATAGCTTGACGGATTTTCGCAAAGGGATTTCGACAAAGTCGTCGGATAACCGGCAAACTTGAAGTTTCGTCACGAAAATGCGAATGCACAAAGGATTGTTCAGCCTCCGATAACTTCAAACATATTAACAACGATTTACCAGTATATTCGTACATTCCGCCGTATGAAAATAGTAATGTTTAATAGTAACGCTGTCAATTATTAATTTCGATTTGCAAAATATTCAAATATTTTAAAAGGATATAATAAAATTGGAAGTGAATCGAGGTTGTCGAAAATTTATTGAGACGCAAGGCTGTACGGAGAACCTTCCTAAAACCAGTTATCTTTTGCTAAGATGAAGATCAAAGCGTTATTTTCTTTTTTTAAATAAAATACCGACGTAGTTTGTTACGAACTTGCAATTTTTAACGAAAACTACATATTTTAAGATATGGAAAATATTAAATGCTCACTCCCGGCAGGTTAAACTGACGCAGTTTGCGGTTCGAAGCGCCCTCACGGTAAGTAATTGTTTTGTCGTATACAACGTACTTAAAAATTCCAATCTTGGATCGAGAGATATCAACGCGGATTCGGTAATTATTGAACATTTTTATTACCAACACGAATGATCATTAGATTGCCCACGTTTGTTTGTTCATCCATTAACTCCCCACGAACTACGGTTTCCTAGTGGAAAATAATTGAACGCGTCTTAAAAAACATTCACTATGGATAATGATTTGTACTATTACGTATACAAGGCTACGGCGTCAAAATCCGGAGAAAATTCGATTTGAATTTCCCGCCGTTCTATATCACTTCGAGAGGTCGCGATTGGCGTTCAAATAGCATCTATAAAACATTTGTAACCTCGAAACAGTCGCAATGTTGAAATCGAGTGCGGAGTATGATCGCAGAGCCGCGATTATCAAAAGTGTTCGCGGCGGATCTTCATCGGTTAAAATAGGAATATAATCAATTAATATATTTGATAGCTCTAACATATGTTTACCGAGCGATAGATTTAAGAAATGTATATATATTTACAACGTAAAAAGGGGTCTTCGTTACGATTCTCAACCCTCGCGGACGTTTAGCTGATAATCCGTTAATGACTTTATGACGTAACGAGCGGAAAAACCTTCGTTCGTTCGTCGTCGCTTCGTGGCTTTCTCTCTCGGGAAAAAAGCCATGAACACGCGAACGGGGGCCACGAGCCACCCTTCAATGTGGGCGATGCATCGATGCATCGACAACAGTTGTTTATGTTATTCAACTTTTTCTCGCTCCTATATAGCCAAAAGGAAGCCACGTGTATTATTTGATTAAATAATTTGCTAGTCAGTCACGTCCCTCGGTTTTATTGAGAACCCCAACACTTGGAACTACGTTCATTGCCTAACCGCGATGTGTTTGCGCTTTAACCATTATTGCCATCTCGCGGCTGTACACGTACGAAAAACAGTCGGTACACGCGCGATAGGCCGTGTCGGGATTTTGACTTTCGGGATTTTGGCTGTCGGGACTTTGACATCCTCCCGAATTATTCGGTAAAGTTCGGGCCAAGTAAATTTCTACCTTGCCGAGTTGCCCCGAGAGACACTCGCCGTGTAGCATAAGTATAATAAAATCGAATGAAATAATATCAAGTATTATTGAAACTAATCGATATATTACGGGCAAAGTTGATATTTTATCACTAAAAAAATAAGACGAAACAAACTACAGAAAGTGGGGTATAAAATTGTTCTTTATATATTAGGCGCAAAAAGCGAAGCGCAGTTAATTGTCGGTCGGCGGGGTGGGGTGTGCGAAAATAGAATGCTTGTTATGTTTTTGAGTTGCAGGATCGAGGATCGAGTCGTCCCGTGAATTGTTCCGTTATTTCGACGTGGCAAAAAATATTACGATAGCCGTAATGACCGATGACGAGAATAATTCAAGGGACGAACTACTCCAATGGGGTGAAGGATCAAAATTGAACGAGGCGATGACGGAACCGGTCTCACCGTCCCTTCCGACGGCAGGAGCGAACCTCGTACAACTCGGACAACAGTTCGTCGAGGAGATAGATTACAATGAGATTGAAACGGAAGAGGTATCCAAGTATTGACAATCGTTCGATGAGAAAACAGTTGAGTTTAACAATTGTAAAAATTATATCCGTCAGGTCGTCGGCAAAGGTTCGTTCGGCGTTGTTTGGAAGGGAAAATGGCGAGGGCGATACGTGGCTGTTAAACACATAGATACCGAAGGAGAGAGAAGAGCTTTCGCTGTGGAAGTGAGACAATTATCGAGAGTAGCTCATCCAAATATAGTTAGGCTATACGGGGCTTGTACGAGCAATCCCGTCTGCTTGGTAATGGAGTACGCCGAAGGTGGATCGCTCTATAACGGTACAGTGGGAACTTTAGCTCGTACGAACGCCGTCTAAAATTATGTTTCGCCGTGTCTATAACGAATGATCCGTCTTTAGTTTTGCACTGCGACCCACAACCAAGATACACGGCGATACACGCCATGAGCTGGGCCTTACAGTGCGCCTGTGGCGTCGCGTACCTTCACAACATGAGACCAAAGCCACTGATACACAGGTATACGCGCTGTACGCCGCCGCGTTGTAATTCGTAGCTGCGCAGTCGTTAACGTTAAATTTGCACGCATTTTCAGAGATCTGAAACCTCCAAATTTGCTGCTTGTATTTGGCGGTCGTACGCTAAAGATCTGTGACTTTGGCACAGCCTGCGATCTCAATACCTACATGACAAACAACAAGGGCTCCGCGGCGTGGATGGCACCGGAGGTTTTCGAAGGTTCTCGCTATACGGAAAAGTGTGATGTTTTCAGCTGGGGCATTATACTTTGGGAGGTTCTTTCGAGACAAAAGCCTTTCGATGATATCGGAGGTTCCGCATATCGCATTATGTGGGCGGTTCACATTGGCCAGAGGCCACCCTTAATGGAAGATTGTCCGAGACCGATCGAGCAGCTCATTGTACAGTATGTTTTGTTGTATACCTTTGTTTCTCTGTGTTATTTATTATCTCGTAAATTATGCAGATGCTGGCGAAAAATTCCCGAAGAGCGTCCGTCGATGAATGAGGTAGTGCGAATTATGACACATCTCTCGGAGTTTTTTCTCGGCGATACGGAGCCCCTCGAATATTCCTCGCCCCCGTCGTCCTCCGTCTTCGCGGGTACGTCAATGAATTGCTAAATTTACGTTCACGAAGGACACACTCAAACTTGTACAGTACACATAGCTCTATTTAGGTACGAATATCGACGAGGGGGACACTGGGTCGGCGTGTTGGCTGCCTAAATTTGAGAAAACCATCGTAACTGCACCGCTGGCAATAGCTAATGGTAGCGATACTCGATTGCAACCCTTGCACGTACAGTGTAATCCTGTTGGTACAATTCATGACGTTTCATTCGTACGACGGATTTTAGTGATTTTCCTTTCTTTTCATCAATTTTTGTATCGCAGAATGCTTGGGAATGGAGCAATTCGTCTGATTCTTCTTGGGAAATCCGAAATATGGCGGGTTTCGACAAAATGTTTCCGAAAGCCAATAACAAGAAGACAACCCAGCGGCGTGAGTCTGCTACATTGAATTATTTTTGGTCAACCGTAGTTGAGGGTCGTTTGGCCATTGTTATTAATAAAATGTCAATCGTTTCAGACAGCGAGTTGGATAACATGTATCACTTGCTCGATGTCGGATTGCGACCACTTACCCCTGATTATACATCACAACTGTCCCAGGACATATTTCAACAACACAAAAAACTCGCTCAGGAATATCTCAAAGTTCAGACGGAGATTGCACTAGTGGGACAACACCAAAATGAAATGATGAAAAGTTTAAGCACCGATGCTCTCAGACATCAACTGGAGATAAAAAAGTTCCAAGATGAAAAGGTTGGTTGGAACATGAAACATTCCGTTATTTTTAATCGCTATACCCTGGTGGACAAAAATTCTATGAATAACTATACTGTCCTATGGGAAGTGGATTTTTGCGAAATTAGTAGTTTTTATGCAAATATCTGTAAGTACAAATTTAAATAACGCTCCACTAAAATCTACAAATTTTTTGATTTCGAAATTCAACGGAAATTCTGAGTAGTTAAAAAGTATAACTCCCTGTACACGACTGGGTCATTCCATATCAATTCGACCGAACTTCCAACTTTGCTCCTTCGATTCTGTCTAGAATATCAGTACATGTCGACACTCATCAGATACACTCGTGTAAAACCATTTTACGAAAATCTTCATTTATGAATTATTTCAAAGTATGATGTTCGCTTGATATGGGATGGGATCGAGCTAAAAATTCGTACGTCCATTGGGTACCATCGAAGGATATTCACTACTAAGAATAGAAAAATTTGATTTAGGCGTTTTGATTTTATGGAATTTTGTCGAACCCAAAACAAACATCCTCATCGAATCCAACCAAACCCACCTGCTCAACTGTTGTGCATGGCGGCGGCGAGAGATTTATATAATGCAACTTTGCCAGACCCTAATAGCTCACGTGCTACATTGTAACCTACCAGCCCGAACCCAACAAACAACACCTTTGCAACCAAAACATGACCCGCTTCAGAAATTCTTGTACACGGCGGTGGCTATATATAATATAGAAAGATACACTAGGACCTTGATTTCAAAAACAAACTGGGACCAGAAGGTCTTATAATTGGGGCTGCCTAAGCCCAGCCCTTATAACGCAACAGCCAATCACACGCTTATGGCCAGGACCGTACCGTTGGATATGATCGGGGCACCCTTTCTCGTCATGTTTAAAGTTATGTACATCCATATTTTTTACCCAAGTACACTATGTTGTGCTACGTGCGAACAACTTAACCTAAAAAGGACCCCCATGATTTTAAAGAGCAATTACGATTACGGTCCTGGCCGTCGGGACGTATTGCGTTCCACCATGCGCAGGCGAGGTAAAAGAGCGGGTATTTTCCTTAAAACCGGAGTACTTACAATTGAGATCGTAGTGTATATAAATAAAAAGAGAGAAAAAGAAGCATGCGCGTGCCCGCGCTCAGTTTTCCAGACTTTTTTTCGCCAGGGTAATTTCGCTATATTTTCGCAGGAATCACTTGTCAAGCTGTACCGCAATCTTAAGCGACAATTGGAGATAATTAGAGCTCGGTCAACAGCTATACACGATCCAACGTCGGGCGATCACCAAGCTATTCCAGGTGACGATGGTTGGGTGCTCGTTCCACGTTCAGAGTTATCTCGAATATCTTGATACATCATAATAAATAAATCAATTATGCGTACTCTTATTCTCATGTCATTCATTACTTTGCTTCCTTGTAGGAAGCGTTGTTTTAGTGAATTTTTTTTTTTTTAAATCTCCATAACAGGAGTACCGTTATCCTCGGCGGGCAATGTGAATCGTTCAACGCGCACAGTCAATATTTCAGTTGCGAATTTGCGGAGATAACTTATGGACGCAAAAAAAACGAAACAAGAATCAGACTTATATAATGGTATATATAGGTTCTTAACGCCTTTGAAAATACACTCGATTTTTTGTTACACACTTTGTAGTTCCGTAACGAAAATCTTTACTGATCCCAACAGACACGGGCTGCTGCCGGAAGTAGCAAAATTGCACGTTGCCGCTGGGGATTAAAATGTTCCAAATAATCAGACAATTACATTTGGAAAAAAATGTCTTCACGTACGTATGCATGTGTGTGTGTATGCATATGTGAACAGGCCTTGCTAAACTCAAAGAACTATACAAAATTTTATATTTAAAAGTTACACCGTTCCATAACGTCAAGAAAACATATTTTGAATAAAATGTCTTGACGTACGTGTGTACAAATGTACCAAACTAGGGTACCACACCTCCATTGATTGTAGCTCAAACCGTTACCGAGATATAGACGTATTGACATTGAAAACTCGAAAACAATTATTGTTTCATCCCCCTACAAAGCTTTCTCTATGAGAAAGCGAAAAAGTAATGATGTTTAATTAGGAAACTGTATGTACTTAGCAATATGTACTTTTAATATCAATTTATTCCACAACTTTTTGGAAGGGTAACTAAAACTAATATACTTGGATAAATGTACCAAAAAATAAATATCCCCAAAAAGGATATAAATGTCGCCAATTTTTGTACACCATTTTTTGTTTTGGAGGGGGATATACGGTAAAATTCATCGCTGTCGGAGTGCCCTTAGCGAATTCTCGCCAAGTACTTGGAACGGAAAATGTATTTTTTCCATCCGAACTGTTGAAATAATCAGTTCTTAAACCATAACCGATAGAAATCATATTTGGATACAAACATTTTCACCGAATTGAATTGATAGCAAAACGAAATGTATTTGGCTATATAAACTTTGTCATTTAAATTTGATTTACAATTTCATGTGAGGGCAGATAAAACTACGTGAGTAAATATACTTGTCTCAAGTTCCTCTGCACCATTTATGGCGTTCTCGAGCGGATACATTTTTACACGAACAATTTTATTCTTTACGAGACATCAGTACACACATTCGTTCCCCTCTGCCACTCGACGTAGTCGGAGCAATTGACATTTAGTTACATTCACATAATCTCGACAATATGTACATCAAATGGCGCACTCAAAAACCTCTTACTTTTTCAAGCAGGGCTCGTTGTATCTCCGATGACGCGATATCAGTACATGGTCACTCGTGTGTCTAATTAAACATCTCTTCATTTTGTCACAGCGTGCCTATTACATTTCTGGAAAAAGTATTAGCAAAATATTTGTACGTCGGTATCGAATACAGAAAGACCACTGAAGATAGCTCATTTGTCAATAAATTTCCGTTCATATTTATTCTTATACGATTTTCGATAGTCGCGATAATAACATACTGGGTCATAAATATTTCAGCATACATCCATATTTTTTTTTGTCGCGGGTTGGCTAGGACTGGCTACGTCGCCAGACTCGAGTTGTTTAAGAAGTCGGAACAGTGCAGCTGCCTCTCTGATACGACTGAATTCGATACAAAACGCTTGCACTTCTATGAACAATTCTTGTACGTTTATTATTTTATTCCTTATAAGGGATTGAAGAAATACACAAACCAAGCGAACAAGTCGATTCTGCATATAACGATCCTTGATTGTTTCACACGTTGAAATACAATTGCTAATATACAAGTGAACAAACTCAGTTGGTAAATCAACGGTGGTGGTCAGACGATTAACTACTTCCATTGAATGAAGAGACATTTCCATATTTACCAAAACACTAAAATATTCTGTGATTTGACTAGACTGCATTAGCTTCAGGAGTACTTCGATTGCGATTAAAGGATTATTCTCGACAAGATCCGGTAATTTTCCTGGTGTGAGACCAATATGATAAACAAGTTTTGGTTCCTTATCTAGTTCGGTAACGAGATGCTGTTGCTGCTGGAGCGTTAGAACGGTTTTAAACGCTTTTCCCATGAGTCGCCGAGCTTCCGCGCCGGCACAGTTTGAGACGCACATACTCGAGTCATATTCAGGCACAAATAGCATTGGATTTGCGACGCTCATCCATGTAGATTCGGTTTCAAAGAAATATAGAGGCGGTGCCAGTCGCAAAAACTCTGGGCGATAACTTTTGTAGCAAACAGGTGGATTACCAATGCATAAATCTTCGATAATACTTTTAGTGGCGTTTTCAGTTGTCTCGCCGCCACTGGCGTCTCTATCGGACAAAATTATTGGATATCCGCATTTACTAACCGATTCAAGTTCGGAACGATGCTCAACTAAATGTAGTTGTAAGCTGGTCAAATCCATATTACTTATGGGTGATATGTACACTTCGTCCATTATTTGCCTCGGCGTATGTTTCATCATCCCCTTGCCATTATTTCCGATAAGTTTGGCCAGAAAACTTTTTTCACACACAGACAGGATAAGAACATCGCCGTCAAAATTTGATGCCGATCCATTGATTTCTATCTGACTTTCGAATTGAAAGATCTGAATAAAGATACCGACGAACGGCGTTAGTCGAATGGGCCTCCCTCTATAGAGATCGTAGAGTAGGGATATTGCAATTATACGTTGAATATTATTTGGTAGAAGATCAATGTTCTGTAGCAGAAGTAACAGGGTTACTCCAACTTTGAATCGGTGTTCTATCATAAAGGTGTGATGAAGCTGACTGGAGAGATTTTCCAATGGAATATCCGCATTGCCTTCGTCAAGAATTTCCAGGAGTTTTGAAAGATCCTTCGATGTTAGAGACATTGTAGTGCCCCAACAACGATCATGCACATGACCGATGGCGTCAACGCATTCGAACTTATTATACCTATTCCCGAAATAAAAGATTTATTACTATCTTATATATGTAAATTCCGAAAATAGAAGAATATTTTCGGAAATTAACCACTTACCACTGATACAACGTATCACGAAAAGCTTTATGGCAACTCCCGATTTTTATCACTGAGTCTTCAATGTTTCGAATAAATTACGTTCCCAGTTGCTTTTCTAATATTATGCATGTGTTTACTCAACTCGCTAGCAAACATTTCGAAAATTATTAGATTAGAAATTCGGAAAAACATTCAGTAAAGTGCCAGATTCGGCAATCAATTCCGTTTTTAATGGTTATCGAATACAAGACCGTGGTTCCAACTGCAGTGTACTTTTTGCTGATTGCACTTGAGAAATTGGCGACGACAGAGTCGCTTTTGGCGAAATCTGAAACTATTATTGGACGAATTTTTCGTACGCTCCCCACCAGTAGCGGGATTCTGTAACTCTTCACCGACGTAGCGACATTTGTCGTTTGCACGACCGAGGACTACAATTGGGGGTGATTCTGTGTAACATGACGTTAACGATTATAATCGTTGCAAGAATCGTTAGCACGGTCTTGCATACGGGTCTGGAAACTCCTCCGCCGAGAATGGGCCTCTTAACCACTCTTAAAGAAGCTGTTTTTAATTTCTGTAGCTGTCACTAGAGGCGTTGCGATCGGATAATGCTAATCGACATAACCGGAAAACCCTTCGATACTGCTATGCCCACGGAAACTCCCTCAAATTTCAGTGGGGGGGGGGGGGGGGGGGCGGCCTGTTAACGAAGCTGTTTTTAAATTCTGTAGCAGCCACTAAAGGCGTTGCGATCGGATAATGCCGATAGACATAACCTGAAAACCCCTCGATAGTTCTCGCCGTTGTCTGTTTCTGTCCCACAAATGGATTCCACCGCGTTACACATATTTATTATATGTAATTATAAGTTATTAATCCCGTCAACTTTCATGAATATACTGAATAAATGTGCTCTTAATTTGAATCGGGTTTTAAACATTCTAACTGTTAACCGAGCATGATAAATATAAACTATTTGTAAATGTCTGTGTCTTATGAATATATATTAGGCGAAATAATTGTCTCTTGATGGATCGATCTCCGGTAGATTTTCTTTTAAATCCTACAAAATGAACTAGAGTTTTCATTTACAAACATAAAAATACATCGAACCGTTTAAGGGAGGGGTAAAGGTTTCAGCGTAAAAAAAAACACTTTTTTTGCGATTTTTTTTCTCAAATATGGATTGAGCAATTTTATTCGAACCTTTTGTACATTATTGAGCATACTTTTGACAATGTTGTGTAATTTTTTCATGCAGAAATATTGAAGCATAAGCCCGTAACAGAGCTTCCCCCAGAACGTCTTGGAAAAAAAAACAATTTGCGGTGTTCACTATAACTCGGCCGGAAATTATCCGAAAATGAAAAACTATGAAAATTTAGTCAAATTATAATCGAATCTTCCCCCCAACGTTCTCTGATAATTTTTTTTTTCATTTAAAAATTTTTGGCGGCCATCTAAAGTGTGAACTGTTATTTTCCACGAAAAATTCCGCCATTTTGTGGGTGGGAAACGCCCTTAATGTAAAAAAAAAATTTAATTAAACGTTGGGGGGAGGTATTTTATATGTAGAAAATGTGTACAAAGTTTGAAATGAATCGGTCAAGTAGTTTTTGAATGGCAGTGAACACGGACTTTGAAAAAGTAGTTTTGAGAAAAACGCGTCTAAAGTTTATGAAGTAAAAAAGTGAGGAAAAAAAATTTTTTTTCCAACTTACACAGAATCATCGATTCCAGCTCCATACAGCAGACTTCCTGCGGCATTGTCGATGTCTTCAGCCTCTTTTCTCTCAAGTCTTCGTTTTATTCTGGCTTCTTTGCTCCGCTGCTCAGCTTGAATCTCGGCCCTGTCAATGCGATTGCTGACCGTGAATAATGCATAATCATGAGCGCTTGGGCCGACGCTGACGTTCATGTCAGACAGAAAAGTTATAAAACCACCAGCACCTTCATTGAAAGTGAATGCAGCTACATAAAATGCAAATTCAACAATTTGTCTGCTGCCAGATAATTTTTTCGGTCCAATTCTCCAAATCAGCTGGTTCAAACTTTCGTTGGCATTTTGAGTAAAGCCTCCAAGACACCTTTCTAGAAGTTCGTCTTTACTCAAAACTTCATAAATCGGTTTGATCGCTTCTATGACATCTTGCGGAAGTGGAGTGTAGTCATGTTTGAAACTTTTCACTCCTGTTGTGGCCAAAGCTTTTTGATATGAACACCACGAGTTCTCACCGCTCATGCACTTATGGTGTTGAGGGTTATCGTCTGTTGACTGCTGGTGGTAGAACGTTGCCCAGATTGCATTTTTCATTCCTTCCAGCGATTCACTATTATGTCTGATTGCTGCTCCGTAGTATTTAGTTTGATTTTCTTCGATGAAGCACTTTTTGTGGTAGCCTCATCTTCAATTATTTTATTCGGATTAAATCGTTTTTTTGATCTACACAAATAAGTCCTTCCACTTTGTCGGTCTTCTCTCGAAACTTTGCTTACTCTCGGCATTTTTGTACAGGAAATTTTTTAGATGATTATAAAATGGCAAGCGCACGGTCGAACGTCTAACGACAAACTGACGCTCGTTTCTCCTTTTAAAATATTGTAGTGTATAGTATGCACTATATACTATATACACAATAGCAATGAATAAACTGTATACCTGTTCGACACCTGCACTGCTAGCCCGACCGCCCGCAGCTGTTAGAGGTATAGCGTTAAAGGCCAGGAGATTAATAAGACAATAACTTCAAGAATATTGCTTAGATCGGTTTAAAATTTTAAGGACATATTCTTGAAATGTTAAACAATAAGATAAGACAAAAAAAAATTCGATTTTTCGAAAGTGAAAACCCTTACCCCGCCCTTAAGGATGGTATTTTCGTAAGAAATAATGTATGCATTGTGTATCTTCCCGACCCGTCATGAGTGTGAGTGTTTCTCACAGGCTTGCTCCTCTGCCGTGAGTTGTGAGGAGGTGATGCTCGGCAGCTCTTCCTATAGCTCAAATTTCGGTAATAAGTCCCGGAGTTACGCATCGACCTCGTGAGTGAGTGCTGATGCATGATGCCAGTGTTGAGTCCGTAAACGATGTGCGTGAACTGGTCCCAGAATTAGCCAACCAAAAATTGAGAGTTGAGCTATGGGCATCGTTACACCGGCTGTTATGATGTTTGGCTTGGTGACTTGCCTTAAGCCGTCTGCCTCAATGATGATGTCGATTGGTCTTGAACGAAGGTAGTCATGAGGGTGCACTCGTATTCGAGACGCCTGTTGCCGAGCGTCCGCGCGGGAGAGAACGATCTAGAATTGATTGCGCGCCCGAGAGGTGCTTGCCTCGAACGTGAGCGGAATCATTCCCAAACACACATAAATAAATCAGTTGTCAAACTGGCTTATTTATGCCACTCATTGTGAGTGCATGCAGTATCTATGAAAAATGGATGAGCACGAGGAATCGGCGCAGTCAATTCATGAATCCAATTTTTGTTCACACAAGCTCACACGAGGTCTAAGAATATTCAATCATAGGTTGGTCATATTGATACAGGGTTTGTGAACTATTTAAAATAAATGGATTACATTGATTATGTGTCAAATGTTAAGACTGCAAGTAGAAAATGTTTAATAACAAGTTTAACATCAATGACGTTCTCTCGCAGTTTCAAGAAGGAATAGAACAATGATTAAATTCACGGTTACTCCGTGTAGCAGCTTATGTTGAGGTTTTATCGTGCAATGCGGTTTTAAACAGCAGATATGGCGTCCTGAAGGGTATATGAATCTATGATCATGCATAGCTTCATAGTATCAATGATTCATCAGTGAGCCCTAAACATATTTTCCTTCTGACCACAAAATATTGCATATGGGTCGAGAACTAATTTATTGAGATCATATCGATAAAATAATGAACTTCTAAAATAAAAATAAAAATAGATTCGAACATTAATTAGTAGAGTAATAATATAGGTTTTTTACGGAAAAGCATGGATCTTTAGCGACATGCTTCGAACTTTTGCGTTAGCATCCCATTGGGGCTATCCCAGCTAAACGGATTAGCGCATGGTAGCCACAACTCCTGATTCTCAATGGCCGGGCGTATCCGATCATACACTTCGCGGGCTGCATTTTCAATGGACTCTTGTTTAGATCGAAAGCTGTTGCTTTCAAATTCGTAGAGAACCTCCGATCCCGTTGTAACAATCACCTGGAAAATAACAATTTATCGTTGTATATGATTCTTGTTAAGTTTTTCTGAGTTGACGCGAAAGTGATTTTTTTGTTCGAGATATTTGCTCCTCTCCAGTGAATTAGCTTGCTCCAAAGTATTCATTGTTCGAAATAGTCAAAAAATTACATTTAGCAAACGTTGTCCGTAACAATCCCGCTTTGTTTCCTTCAAATTTCATCGATATTTCTTTAGGGTCGCAGATTTTATTGCATTTTTAATTACATGGAACATTTTCGCGATCGCTCTGACTCCGGTATATTTTGAACTTTCGAAATGAAACATTTTATGAAAATAGACTAGGGAACGAGGATATTCGCATTGAATTCATGGCCAAAGCTACATCTCAAGTAAACTTCAAGGATATTATTTGTTATTATGAGGTTATTAATTGTAATTAATACCAAATTTGAGGTTGTGTGTGGAAAATGTATTGTTTTTTTTTTGCATTCCGTGTATGACTCGGGTTAATAATCTCTTCGGCAATAACATGCAAGTAAACGACAAAATAGTGCGCGAATACTATAATGCTTTCACCTCTCGGGAAAACTAAAAACAATAATAATAATAAAACCTTCAATGGAAGAAGTTTCCTTAGCAACTTGGGCAACCGTGTGCTGTTATTGTTGCTTTAGCGTCTTTCAACCGGAAAGCAACCGTGGCTGTTCCGGAATAAAATATTTCTCTTTTATAACGATTCCTATTGGGTTCCTATGAGAAATGGATGAATCGGCAAGTTCTTAGTGCGGCCTCAACGAGTCACATCCACTTCAACGCACAGCTAGTTAGTCATTATCATTGACTTTCGGTCGTCGGTTACGGTTCGGTTGCTCGATGCGGTTATTTTTTTTTAAGGAAAAACAACTGGGTGATTTTTATTTACCCGTGACGGTTCCTCAATTTGCTCGGGATTACTGAACGAAGATTTCCATGCAAGCAGGGCTGTTTTATGCGACGATAAAAAACATGGCGCAGTGGGTGGAGTTGTGATTATGGCTGTTGCCGGAGCAGTTTCGCGATTAGCCCAATTACTTATCTCGCGTCGTCGATATGGGACGGTCTCATCGTTTATCCAATAAGAGCTATAATGGCTCACGTGAGCTCGGTCATAACTGGGAGGGTTCGTGCGGTGCATGGCGCGGAACAGTTTGATCAAAAGCCGAAGACATGTCGTCGAAGGAAATGTCAAGCGGTATAATTGTTTTTATTCATAATCAATTCTTCAATACTAAAAATAGAGTCAATATTTTCGTTTCTACCGAATCGAATGGAAAGAAGCCGAAGCGTATATAGTCCAGTCATTATATACATTTGGAAATGCAAGTGAACCGAGAAAGCTGATTTTTGGATATTGTGTGGGGGGGGGGGGGGGGGCTTAAAAAAGCTTAACTTCAAATTGTCGACCAAGATTTCCCATGTGCATTCTCCACCATCTTGAAAAAGGGTTAAATTTTGTTTTTTTTTGCAATAACTCGGCTCTAATTGCAAGAAAAAACAAAAATTGCTCTAATTGCAAAAAAACAAAATAAAATTTTTTTTTTCTAAGACAAAAATTACGACTTTTGGCTCGCCGTAAAGTCGGTAAGTCCGTGCGCAGTTTCGATTTCGTAGCTCGCACGGTTGTATTCATATGTCATATTGGATTAACGGTTGTTGTGGGAATTATTGAGGTACAATATAAATAAATAAACCAGCAAAATTATAAAACACACACATGAAATTTATATCTCTCTATAATATATAAATATTTTACCGTCGGTAGGGTCAGCTCGAAGCTGACCCCACCCAAACCCAAAAACAAACTAATCCAAACAAATTTCGATTTGTTTGGGTTTGGTTGATGCTTCGTATATATCAGGACATAAATGACGAGTTTCTTTGACTTTCTTTGAATTTTTTGGGTTCCTTTGTGTTTTTTCCCTTTCTTTCAATTTTCTTTTCGGTTTGTTCGTCTTTTCTTCGCTTTGTTCGATTTTTTTTTTTAATTTCGTCCGAGTTGCTGGGTATGACCTGGCCACATATCGAAGTAACTTCGACAAAATGACTTATGAAAAAATAACTTTTTTTGTTGTGTAATTGGCATAAGGTAGAAACGTTATGCCCAGTTATTTTTTCATAAGTTATTTTGTCGAAGTTACTTCGATATGTGGCCAGGGCATACCCATCGGTAGAGCGAATGGAAAGATAGTGGTGCTAGTGAAGAGACATACGTAATTCATATATTGTGGAAATTTATAATCTTACTACTATGATAAAGCGGGAGAGTTTGTTTGTTTGTTCGTCTGTTTATTCGAACGCGCTAATCTCAGAAAATACTAATACGATTTAAAAAATTCTTTTTGTATTAGTCAGCCCGTTTATTCAGGAAGGCTCTAGGCCACATAACTTCTTGCTGTGATCCTAAGAAGCGGCGACGTTGAACCGAGGGACGGAAATTTAACGCGGGTGAAACTGCGGGGCACAGATAGTCGATGGATATGCAACGAATAATGCGTCGCGGGCACAGTTGGGGGACGGATTTGGTGACCCCTTCGCTATAATGTTCTTGTACCTTTAGAAGTGAATGAGCATACCATATGATTATGATATAATAATAATAACAAGTATTATTATCATTATTATGAATTCTTATTGACAACTACGATGTCGATACTACAAGAAGTCGAAATCGGGAAATCCTCTACGAATACTGGAACATTCAGCACATCCACGAGGTTGTAAAAAATTATGGGAAAGCATTGTATTGTGTACTAAAACTGGACATACGGAGCATTCGCGTGGTTATGCAAAATGCCCAAAAAAATGTATATTTTGCCGCCTTTGTAGTGCGACCACGATCCTCGAAGTCGTTATACATATTTTTGTCAAATTTGTGACACAGCATTCGTTAAAAAAAAATTCGAATACTGACCTTACATCTGTGGCCATTCTGATCGAGTGCAGGGTAACATTCGAAACAACAGGCCGCACTCAAATGGTCAGCCACGAAGCGTTCTAGGAGTTGTCGATAATCCACGTTCAAACAAGAATTAAACGCGCGATTTTCTTGACTTGTGTTCTTGTAACGTTTTTTGTGTACTGATTTCTTTGAGCCTGCCATCGGTCGATCCTCGACACCACAAACATTCGTAACGCCGTCGTGCGTAGAACTCCGTCGCTCAATCATTTTACGCGACTCTATCGGCTTGGCCCAGCGAATCTCCCAATGTTGACGTTCAGCAATTCCGCCCGGTTCTGTAATTAATCGTGGAACGAGTCGGTGAAGTAAAGAAAAAAAAGAGATGTACGTGCAATTTAAATCAGGAATACACTTAATAATATCCATGCCAAAATTGCTCTTTGTTTCCCGTTCCATTGTGTTGGAAATCAAACTCATTAGTTTGTACAAGCAAAAACCTAAACAAATGTTTTCCATATTGAGAAGTATGGCCACTGTAGAATTTTTAAAAAGTCGATGTTTTTTTGCTGTACCCGAGCGGGCCGCGTGATAAATAACTTCGACAATTTTTCCCCGATTGACTTTAAATTTTTAAATTACGTTTCTAATTACATTTCGCAGAGAAGTACGTACGGAATTTCTGATTAATCAAAAACTTTCCATTTTATGAGCAGTTTTATACGAAATTTTTCACTGCTAAATTACCTTTTAAGTTAAAATGCCTACAATATTCGAATAAAACAATATTTTTCAAATTCCGTACGTACTTCTCTAGGTATAGGTACCCTAGGTAGGGTAGGTAGGTAGGTAGGGTTCTGATATAGATTAACGAGAATTTTTTTTTCTTTTAGGTAAAAAATTGTGGATGCCAAAAGTCACGCCGCGGGGCGCCTTAAAAAAAAAAAGGTACCCAAAGCAAATGGCAGTAGTCTGCCATTTAGTATAACAAAAAAACAAAAAAAAATATTTTTTATCAGCTTGATATTTATACTAAATAGATGTGTAATTAGTTTAATAAATAAATCACTTTTTCGTACAAAAAAAAATTGTTAAATGTGCATATGTTTTTATACCCACTACCGTGGCCATACCCCTTAAGCGCTTATCTAATATCTGTCGGGACATTGCTGCACCGAACTCTCTACTAACGGGTCTCGCTGGATGCAATCCACATCGAGAACGTGCTATGCTCAGCATGCAAAACATGGCGACTAGAGTAAAGGCGTCTGATCGTCGTATTTCTGAAGCGGGATTAAGGCCTTACATACGTCGAGAATTTTCAAAAAATCGATTTTTTTTTGTTTACAGATTATTATTCCTTATAGTCTTAGGCGTATTTCTGTGTAAGCTGATTGTAAAAATTCCCCATAGTTCAAAAGTTATTGTAGATAATGTGACTGCCTGATAATGTGAAACACGCTCGAATTAACGCTACCAAAGCAACAAAAGAGGCCAGAACAATTCGTCGATTAGAAAAAAATAAACAACAATTTTTTACTGACAAGGAAGGCGTACAATATGAAGCTGGAATGGGAGATTAACTTAGACGTAAGTTAACTAAATAAATTTAAAAAATTCATAAAGTTCTTGCTCCAGCCGCGCGCGACTTCGAGCGAAACGCGCTTGAAACTTTAAACGCGTTTTTCTCAAAACTACTTTTTCTGACACGGTCGGCATGATAACTCGTACGGTTTTTAATATTTTTTGATGATTTTTTTTTAAATATTCGGAATTGTTTTTTCTATAGTCTGTCGAGCCGGATTTTTAAAATTATAATTAGAAAATTTTATAAAAACAATTAAAGTGTGACTTTTTTGACACAAACTTAACATTTTTTTTTAAATTACCGTAAATTGTTTAATTTTTCGAATTTCAAAAATCCGGCTCGACATACTATAACTACTACCTTATTTTACAAGAATTTCTTTACATTTTGCAGATCCGTCAACATTTGAGGAAGAAATACTGCCGACCGTGGAGCAACTTTTTTTTTACAGTGCTTCAAAAAATGTGATTTTTCATGTTGTAATTTTTGAAAAAAAAAATTGAAATAAATTTTTTTACAAACTTAACACAGTAATAAACAATGTGTAAGAATTTTTTTATCAATTTCTATTTCTATCCCTCCTAAAAACGTACCAAAAGTTTTTCTTTTGGTACGTTTTCGGTACCGCTGGACGTATGTAAGGCCTTAAAAATTCAGGCAATAAGGCTTGTGCCAGCCGACACGACGAGGCATTGATGTCGCCAACAACTCACGAGTGGTGGAGAGACTCGACATAGCGACCTTACTCGTTAAATGAAGTGTAGTAGATAAAAGATTGTCGACTAACGTTAAGGGCGGGGTAAGGGTTTTCACTTTCGAAAAATCGAATTTTATTTTTTTGTCTTATCTTATTGTTTAACATTTCAAGAATATGTCCTTAAAATTTTAAACCGATCTAAGCAATATTCTTGAAGTTATTGCCTTATTAATCTCCTGGCCTTTAATGCTATACCTCTAACAGCTGCGGGCGGTCGGGCTAGCAGTGCACTTTAGACGCGTTTTTCTCAAAACTACTTTTTCAAAGTCCGTGTTCACTGCCATTTAAAAACTACTTGACCGATTCATTTCAAACTTTGTACACATTTTCTACGTATAAAATACCTCTCCCCAACGTTTAGTTAAATTTTTTTTTTTACATTAAGGGTGTTTCCCACCCACAAAATGGCGGAATTTTTCGTGGAAAATAACAGTTTACACTTTAGATGGCTGCCAAAAATTTTTAAATGAAAAAAAAAAATTATCAGAGAACGTTGGGGGAAAGATTTGATTATAATTTGACTAAATTTTCATGGTTTTTCATTTTCAGATAATTTCCGGCCGAGTTATAGTGAACACCGCAAATTGTTTTTTTTCCAAGACGTTCTGGGGGAAGCTCTGTTACGGGCTTATGCTTCAATATTTCTGCATGAAAAAATTACACAACATTGTCAAAAGTATGCTCAATAATGTACAAAAGGTTCGAATAAAATTGCTCAATCCATATTTGAGAAAAAAAATCGCAAAAAAAAGTGTTTTTTTTACGCTGAAACCCTTACCCCTCCCTCAACTTGCTATAACTCCTAATACTATGCATTGTTTCTTTTCGCTTATCAAATAAATAATGTGGTGGAAGTTACGAACATTCTGGGGGAAAAAAATAGAATGTAGTTAATTAGTGAAAACTTACTCGTTAAATGAACGGGAGCATATATTCGTACAAAAACCTCATGATTTAGCCTGTTAATAGGCGTGAGAGGCGATAAAATGATACTCTGCCTCGGTTTTATATTCAGCCTAAATCATGTCGGTTTTGTACGAATATATACTCGCGTAAAATTGAGGAATAAATTTTGTCTAGTTAAGCACATTTAATTTTTTTTCTTACCAGAACGTTCGTAACTTCAACGACATAATAAATATTTATCAATAACATACTTTGAGTCGAATAATAAACATAAAAAAGTACAGACGATAAGCGTGTGATGATGTCAACGATATTGTATTATCTAGGTTCAGCTAGGTTCCACTTACAGTTGACTTCTTGCCGACTTCACTTGAGAAATTGGCGATGACAGAGACGCTTTTAGCGAAATCTGAACATTCACTAGTGCCAATACGCGCGCTTCACGCGCCTTGTATCGTGCAGTTTTTAGATTAGGTGTGTTCCTATCAGCTATAGTACGCTGAATAAGCATAAGGTACAACGAACTTCGGACATTAAACCGAAGATGATATTTCGTAAGAATGAGCAAACTTATTGAGAAATACGTCGAAACTAGTTCACTTTCACAAATATCTGAAATCGCTGAGCAAGCACAGAAGAATGATCGGGCTCGCTCGCAAAACTGTAACCACATGACTTCGGCACAGCAACTTGCAACCGAATATTCTTCAGTCTTAATTGATTCGTCGAGTCGAGAGGTCGGTCCCTACTTAAAACCGACGTTTGTAATTATTTCTTTTTTCGGAAATTGTAAGAAAACTTAAAACATTTTATTCAAATAAATCGTTATCTTTGTAACTCTTAACTTGAATTCTTATTCTTTATTGGCAAAAATCCCGAATTATTATCCCGTATTGGCTAATTATCCAATTTCCCAATACAACACAGCTGAGAAGCTGATCAAGATTTAACATAGTGAAGTGCATTGATGTTGAACGACCACGTGACTAAAAGTGATCCTTCGATTGGTTCTTATATCGGCTTCTTTTAACGTATCGAAGTTCGATGTTCGAGGGTTATCACTTTTTTACTAAAGGGCCCGGCTTCGAATCCCGGGGGCCTTTCCAGGCAATAAAAATTCGATACACGAAACCATGCTCTCGGGATATTACTGAATCTTCTTTACGGGAACAATTATAGCAGTAACAGTAACTCGAGGTCCCAAGGCACGATAAAACGCGAATCCACAACGAATTTCAATGGCTCGATCGATTGATCAAGGCATTGAGCCGTTAACAATTCTACCTTTTCTGTGTGAAAACCTCCTCATGTAATTATTTGGTTGAGACTATATAAGATGTTTTCTGAACGCCGCGAGATGCTTTTTCGATTAGCACAGGATATTAAAGGGTTTGGCAGCGCAATATCAATTTTCGGGGTCTTCGTGATTGTAATGCGTGCTTTTACACCGATTCACGAAATCGTAATTGATCAATCGATCGGAATAAAACTAGTCTCATTCGAGAGATTATTAAATTTGCTCGAATGTTCGAAGCAAATACGCTACACCCTTACCTATATTTCATTAGCAAAATGTTCAGAATATGAACGGGAGTTTTTTTATAACGTAAACAGCCGTAATCAATTATGATCCATTATAATTGAAAAAAAATCAATACCTGTTCGAATACTTACGTGTCATGATGTCTAATACATATTGCGCCGCCTCGCGATTTTCATAGTGAATAAATGCGAAGTGATTTATCTTCTTCAACTTCAGTATTGGTATGCCAGTTGTTTTCTGAAAGATTTCTCTGATCTGTTGATGTGGAGTTTCCAACGACAGGTTACGAGCAAACAGTGCGGTCACCTATAAAAAAAATATATATATATATTAGGGCGATTTTTTTTTCGACTATTTTTTTTTCTCAGTCCCCACCTGAAATTTTGTTGGATATGTCGAAAGACAAATTCCCTGAAAGTTACAGTCCTTAATATTAATTCTAAGTACTTTCCCTTAGAGTTAAAAGATTTTCCATCTAAAATACACGTAAATCGAATTTTTTTTTTTTTAAAGTTCTATAACTCAGCTGCATTTTATGCTATTATATTGTTCTTGGTTTCGATTTGCTGAAAATAAAACAATCTAGAAAAGTGCCTATAGCAGCGAAAGTGTAAATTGTACTGGTGAGTTGATACGGGTCACTGAAGTTAATTTTTACCCAAAATTCTCATTTTCTTGCTGTTATCTCCGCAACAATTAACTTTACGAAAAAAATGTAAACGAAAAATTTGTTGGAAATTTAATTTCCTACAAAAAAGGTCCTATCGACCCAATTGCTTAGATTAATATTTCTTGAGATATTGAACTTTAACTTACGGGTAGTATAAAATTTGTACGGTAATATAAACCGTAAAAATTGATATGAATGGTTTTCAAATGTATTATAATTGATTTCGAGGTCGAGAAGAAATAAGTCAAAATTATATACATGATGTTCCTTCTTTGTTTTTATTAAAACTTCATTTAACCTGATTTGTTAACTATATTATCGCGATATTTTGGGAATGAATTAAAATTGACAAAACGTGAAAAAAGGAAGCTAGCTGAAGTTTGTATTTTTATTATTTTATTCTATATCACAGCTTGGTTCACTTCAACTTCTGCTACTCTAGCGCCAAAAAAAGATTTAGAGTTTATGCAAAAATTGATTCTTCATAATAAATGGAATCCTTCTGTCTCACGAGCTGCTACTGGTAAACGGTCTGATCATTTATGGTATTTAAATGAAGAATTGGCTACTCTTTCTTTGTTTGATGATAGCATTTCAGTAGACATTAAAAAAAAAATGATTGAAGCGATGAAGAGCCATGAGAATATTGTAGTTGTTAGAAAACGGTACATAGTAGATGAAAATAAGCTAGAAATGATATTAAATGAAGATATTAGTGGATTTGTCTCGAAGAATTCATTAAAGCTATTTGAAAATTTTTTAATTTATTCATCCGAGGGATCACACTAACTTTATATACAGCTATCAGTCCCTGGCAATTGTTTGATTTCTGACGAAACCGGAAGAGGACTTGAATTTTTTAATTTTGCACCTAATTAGCACCTAATTTTAGTATGTCCTAAATATTTTGTTTCCACTTGGGGACCGGAAGGTTTATAGGGGTCCAAAATTGTCCACGTCACCACCTTTTATCGCATAAAATGATATATGAAATTAGCGCACGCAACAAATTTTTGATGCCAGAGTGGTCGGTGAAAATTGGTGAAATTGCACTGTGTTGAATATGTGGATCATTGACGCGATTGATTGGACCGTTAACATAGAATGATAATTATATTGAAACGAGTTTATAAGATGATTCTCCGTACAAGAGGACAGCGATCTCTCCTTAACACTAGGAACTTGATAATTTTCATTTTTCTGAAAGCAATTTCTACTATTGCAATGTCCTTTTTCTCTGGTCGATATACCACGCATGGCGGGAATCCAGGGGTGAGATTCTGTACTTTTTACCGACGACTATCGGTGTCGTTTGCGAGCGATAGTCTATGAGAGTCCCACCTTTCCGCTGGAATCTTCCTTGCAATTGGCTGTCGCTCGCTAACGACAGCGATAGTTGTCGGTAGAAAAATACAGAATCCCAGCACAGAATTAGTGGAAGACGGAACAACTAGCATCCTCGGTCGAGTCGTTAGGTAGGATAGACGATTAGGGTATGGGTTCAAATCGTGGCGAATGCTAACGATTCTGTGAATCAGATTGATTTTTTAATCTAAATTATTCCAGGGCCTAATAATAGTGCGCGCAAGTAACACATTGCGTTGGCAGACTTCCGAAAGTCCCACATTACTGATCAATTGTGTAATAGCCCTACACGTTTCTATTCAATCCCAATAGCGTGCGCACGAAAGAAAAATTTGGCACGAGCAATCGATACGGTAGTCGATGTCACAAAAAATTTTGCCATTATTAGGAAAATAAACCCTAGCAAAGTATGTCGCAACGAGGAAACGATGTTTCCATTATTAGGAAAAAACACCAAGCACAGAGCGTTTCAAAGAATTATGTAATGTCTATGGTTATTACATAACTGATGATGTTGAAGTGTGCGTTGTTGGAACGCAACAAAAACAGATTTTTTTACAGCATTAATCTCCCTCAAGATTGGATTATCGATGTCAAAAATCGTTAAAACGCTTTATTGGGGTCTCCTTCAAGGACCTGGACTTAAATGGGAACGAGAAGCAAGAGCAATACTGAAAATGACAATTTAAAAATGTATTTGCGTTGCGTTTCAACGATGCAAACTTCAACATCATCGGGGAACTGATCGGTGATGCAAGGCTTTTGGAAGTCTATGTCGTTGCGGATATAGCTTCGTAAGATTCAAAACCAAGACTAGTCCAAAATACTAATTTTCGAAGGAAACTATCGCCTTATAATAGATAAAAATATTAAATTAATAAAAATTGTGCCGGGGTAGAGCTTACAGGTGAAAACTCGCGCGCGAAACCGACGCACGAATATTTATCTTCTCGAAAATTGCGATTTTTACAAAGAACAATAAATTCAATAATGTGACGCATCGACCATTATTATACTTACTGTTTCCATTACATTGTCATCAATGGGTTCACCGGGCTCAGGGTCTGCCCAGTCTACGGCAATCTCGTGATTCCACAGTACAACTTTGCCCGGTATAAGCTTCCGTCTGGCCATGGCTGCCGATCGATGATCTTTGAATTCAACGAAAATGAATCCTCTATTTTGAGTTCTATCTTGCGCATTAGGATACAGATAGATATCCGTGATACCGTCGAGAATTTTTCCAAGCTCCTCAAAGAAATCGGCTTTGTTCTTGTCCTTCGGTACGCCGCCAAAAAATAGACGGCAATTGTCGATCGATTTGACAACGCCGATTCTGTGGCCGGGACGTATCTCGTAACCGTCGAGTACACGACAAACATGACGGGCGATTGTCGAATTTTCAAAGAGAGCGAAAGCGTATCCTCTCGTCGAGCCTGAAAAATCGAGCATCAATCGAAGCTCAAGAAGCCGGCCCGATCTCTGAAGAATCGGCATGATCTCGTCCTCGTAACAATCGCGTGGCAAACGGCCGAGAAATATTTCCGAACCCTTTGCACGCTCATTTGTTTCGGCCGATAACTCCGGCGCCGTCAAACGTCGCTGACCGTTTTCTTGTACCAGCTCGTAATTAGTCGTTCGCGTTAGTTCTAGGAGCCTCATCGTCACTCGAGACTCGCCAACGATGCATCGGGATGCGCTGGACGATATCATTCTTTTTTATATCACACCTCGGTGTAATCGACTTTATAATATCATATACGTAGCAGAGGATGAAGCCGTGCGAAGCAGTAATCTTCGACGGGCCACGTAATAACGACGTACAGCCTACCGTTTAGGTAAAACTTCAGACTTCAGATATTCGCAAGCAGCAACGGTGAACCACGGTGAACGAGCTTGTACCACTTCACGGTGCTTCCGGCTGCGCAGGTTCCGCATCGCGTCTTCCTTTGAGTTATGAGTTTGAACCAATAAACACGGATATGATTCGTTAAAAGTGACGTTTCGATTGGTCGTTACGCAACGGATGAGCGGAACGCGCGCAGTAGGAGCATCGTAGGCGGGACCCCAACGGGCTCGGTATTGTATGTTTTTTTACGTGAAGAATTTCATTGTTTTTCAATACAAATGTATACCTGTATACATACAGGGTGATTGGGATTACCTGGACTACTCGTAATCACTCGTAATGGACGAATTCCATTTTTGGATGATCTCCGGATTCACAACCAAATGTAATTTCGAGGAAATAAAAGTTCAGCCAATCACGGCGTGGCTTTCATTGTCGTAGGTCGTTCGATTCGGCAACCGGAGATATTGGCAAGTACCATTCGACAATCTGACCTCTTGCGGCTAAATTTCGAACATGAGTTTGAACCAATAAACACGAGTATGATTCGTTAAAAGTGACGTTTCGATTGGTCGTTACGCAACAGATGAGCGGAACGCGCGCAGTAGGAGCATCGTAGGCGGGATCCCAACGGGCTCGGTATTGTATGTTTTTTACGTAAAGAATTTCATTGTTTTTCAATACAAATGTATACCTGTATACGTACAGGGTGATTGGGATTACCCGGATCACTCGTGATGGATGAATTCCATTTTTGGATGATCTCCGGATTCACAACCAAATGTAATTGGGAGGAAATAAAAGTTCAGCCAATCACGGCGTGGCTTTCATTGTCGTCGATCGTTCGATTCGGCAACCGGAGATATTGGCAAGTACCATTCGACAATCTGACCTCTTGCGGCTAAATTTCGAACATGAGTTTGAACCAATAAACACGAATATGATTCGTTAAAAGTGACGTTTCGATTGGTCGTTATGCAACAGATGAGCGGAACGCGCGCAGTAGGAGCATCGTAGGCGGGATCCCAACGGTCTCGGTATTGTATGTTTTTTACGTAAAGAATTTCATTGTTTTTCAATACAAATGTATACCTGTATACGTACAGGGTGATTGGGATTACCCGGATCACTCGTGATGGATGAATTCCATTTTTGGATGATCTCCGGATTCACAACCAAATGTAATTGGGAGGAAATAAAAGTTCAGCCAATCACGGCGTGGCTTTCATTGTCGTGGGTCGTTCGATTCGGCAACCGGAGATATTGGCAAGTACCATTCGACAATCTGACCTCTTGCGGCTAAATTTCGAACTGCTCCATTCCGGTCGCTGTCAGATGTTTAGTACAGTAACCCATACAATTAGTAAGCAGCGTTTGCTAATTATTGGCATATATAAACAGGGATCATACAATTGTTACAAATAAAGAAATCCATAATAGGTATTTATGGGTGACGTTTAATATGTCGGCATGAGGTTTTCACCCTCCCCGCGAGTAATGAAAAATCGTTTTGTGTCGTTTGCAAGTGCTCCGGTAAAGCTTCGAGAGATCGTACTGTCGGATTCCACAAATTTCGGAAATCTGGAAAACGATTTTTCTATGTTTCAAACTAATAGGGTTTTGTCAAAAAATGGACAGACAGAAAGCGTCGATTGTAGGCAGTATGCTTTTATTTTAATGCAACTGTCATCGTCGATGTTTTCCCATCTGTCATATCGAAATACGTGACCAGCGTTTAAGATTTTCTCTTCCTTTATAAAGGGTCTATGAGTGGCACTTGTTTCTGCCGACACACGAATGGTTGCAGTAACAGGCCTCGTCAAAACTATCGTACCTGAAACACCTAAATTCGCTTTAAAGTTAATTAAAATCGGTATTTTTTACGATCGTCCCTATGCATCCCGTGTTAACTAGTGCCAAGTGACTGGGAACTAGCGGCCATACTGGATAGGCCACACCTCCGTTGAAATTCTCAATAGGTACGATCACGGTCAGAAGCGGGATTCTACAACTCTTCACCGACGAAAATCGTTATCGTTAAGTAGCGGCATTTATTGCTTGCACGACCGAGGACTGCAATTGGGTGTGATTCTGTAACATGACGGTAACGATTATAATCGTTGCGAGAATCGTTACAAGTGCATCGAAATACATCGATAACTGTGCAATCTTGCCAGATTTTAAGCGGTGAAATTCTAGTAGTCTTCGCTTATTTTTGATGAACTTATGAACGCAAGCAACACAGAACTTTGTAAATACCCTTTTTACTTACGAAAAATGAATTAGAACGGAAGATCTTAGAGATGCCCGTTATCATTGTTTGAAAGACAAAGGGAGAGGAAAAGACTTGTTTTAGAGGTTAATATATAAATTTCAAGTATTTCTATCAACTCTATCAAAAAGAAAATGTCACAAACTGCATACAAGTATGTATTAGTAATTACAAGTATACAATATGCACATAATAAAATCGATTAAAAAATAATTTATATTTTATTACTATTTATTTCATTTTGCAGCAAAAAAACAAGAACTGCAAGGGCCTCAGAAGTGTAGTTAACAAAAATGATAGATTATTTTTATTTAAAGAAAGGTCTCGCCGAAGGAAAATTTCATGCTCCGCAAGGAAAAGAAGAATGTCAAAAGAAATGGGCTGTTAAATAATATATAAGTGTATTTATATGCTTAAGGGAGGGGTAAGGGTTTCAGCGTAAAAAAAAAACACTTTTTTGCGATTTTTTTTCTCAAATATGGATTGAGCAATTTTATTCGAACCTTTCGTACATTATTGAGCATACTTTTGACAATGTTGTGTAATTTTTTCATGCAGAAATATTGAAGCATAAGCCCGTAACAGAGCTTCCCCCAGAACGTCTTGGAAAAAAAACAATTTGCGGTGTTCACTATAACTCGGCCGGAAATTATCTGAAAATGAAAAACCATGAAAATTTAGTCAAATTATAATCAAATCTTCCCCCCAACGTTCTCTGATAATTTTCTTTTTCATTTAAAAATTTTTGGCGGCCATCTAAAGTGTAAACTGTTATTTTCCACGAAAAATTCCGCCCATTTGTGGGTGGGAAACACCCTTAATGTGAAAAAAAAAATTTAACTAAACGTTGGGGGGAGGTATTTTATATGTAGAAAATGTGTACAAAGTTTGAAATGAATCGGTCAAGTAGTTTTTAAATGGCAGTGAACACGGACTTTGAATAAGTAGTTTCGAGAAAAACGCGTCTAAAGTGCACTGCTATCCCGACCGCCCGCAGCTGTTAGAGGTATAGCGTTAAAGGCCAGGAGATTAATAAGACAATAACTTCAAGAATATTGCTTAGATCGGTTTAAAATTTTAAGGACATATTCTTGAAATGTTAAACAATAAGATAAGACAAAAAAAATTCGATTTTTCGAAAGTGAAAACCCTTACCCCGCCCTTAAGGTTTGGAGGGATTTAAAAAGTCGTACTTCTATAACAGCCAAAGATTTGCGGAAAGCAAAGGGATTAACAGGAAATAAAGCTATCTCGAGTCCTGAATTGGCAGAATTTGAGCAACGTGTAATTGGAATAATAGGAGCTGAATATGTAAAAGGCAATAACACTTGTGCTTTATCCCTGAAGAAGAGGTAATTTCCATAAAGTTTTAAAGTTGTGATATATGATGCATCATTTTATGCAATGAATGCGGTAAATCCTTTTTACATTCTTATTTATTTGTATATATAGGATGCCCTGGAAGAATTGGAACGTGGAAATAATGCACCTTTGTCGGAGATTCCAAATGTAATAAGTGTTTGCACAAATATCTTACAGAATATGTCTGAAGATATGAAATATTTCTATGGGAAGAAGCATAATTATTTGAAAGTTTTTAAACCATCCAAACTTGTATATATAATTACACTATCTATGCAGATAATTTCCAACACTAGCATTCAAAGTGCGACATAATCTTTTATTTATTGATGATGACGTTGACGAAAATGTATCAAATACTAGACAGATTGTATTTGATCATCATGATAAGGAGAATTGTAATGCTGCTGAGAATCTTGATAAACCCGAATCAAGAAAGGCTCAAAAACCTGTTGCTACCTCATCCTTTAGGACAAATAGGAATGTCTCATATCCAACATCATCAAAGCCAGCGTCAAAATCAGCGGAAGCCTCAACTGGCCTCAACTGATCCTTCAACGAATATTAAAATCTGGCAACGTTGCACAGTTATCGACTTATTTCGATGCGCTTGTAACAATTCTTGCAACGGTTATAATCGTTAACGTCATGTTACAGAATCACCCCCAATTGCGGTCCTCGGTCGTGCCAGCAATAAATGTCGCTACTTAACGATAGCGATTTTCGTCGGTGAAGAGTTGCAGAATGCCGCTACAATGCAAGATAAAAACAATCCGTGGTTACAGTGAAAAAGCTGTGTTCACGAATTTGAAATGAACCGAATGGTAAACCGTCAAGAGTTAAGCATCCTTTCTATTCCGGCCTTCCCGGCAGTGCTTAGTATCTTTTCTTTCTCTTGGACCCATGGAAACTACAGTATACAAGGCCGATCGACGTATCAAAAATTCAGACAATAAAGCTTGTGCCAGCCGACACGGAGAGGCGTTGATTTCGCTAAGTCACAAGCTTGCTATAATTCCTAATATTATGCATTACTTCTTTAAATTTTTTAAATAAATCTTTATTTGGAACCTATTTTGAGTCGAATAATAAATATAAATAGTACAGATGATGAGCATGTAATGAACAATGATGTTAACGATATTGTCTACATTATCTTATTGTTATATGAAAATTTTTATGTATTGAAAAAAGTTTATAACGTTCTTTATTATAATTTGGCAAGTTTGGGATGCTCCCTGGTTAAGTGCGGGGAATAATACAGACAGAGAAAAAAACAGAGAGGGAGATATATAATCAAATCTACACTTACATTATACATATAAATATTTTCATTACGGTTCGGTGACTTGACAAAAATATTTGTCATACTTCACGTTCTTTCTTCTGCCTTCTCTCAGCGTCGCTCGGACTCCTTTAATCTGCATGCTTGAAAGCCTTTGGGCGCAGTCCCATGCCGGTGCCGGCTGCTGGCGTGCCGGCGTGCCGATCGCCGGTGGATCCAGGCGGATCATAGAAACTAGTCTCCATGGGATGGATGGTGGAGTCAGTTGTCAGTTATATGCAGTTATATGGCAATTTTTGACGGTGATGGAGCAGGCCACGACTAACGACAATAGATTATAAAGAATTGAAAATGCAGTCTTTTCTGAAAACTGGTAAATTAGGATCTGGTGAAGCGAAGAAAGCTTCGAATTCAAAATCGAAACAACAGAAAACCGGCCCAGCTCCACCCTGGGTCGAAAAGTAGTACGTGCGCTTCTAACTTCAGTAATTTTCTAACCTTCAATTTGTGAATATGAAATATATATTTTCAATGTTTATGATTAAGGGCCGATTGTTCCACCCCTCGGTAAAATTTATCTGACTCTTGACCGTACACTTTATCATTGGTTGTGCGTCAAATAAATTTGACCGAGAGGTAGATCATAATTGTACGGTGTATATTATGCATCTTTTTATTTGTACATCTTTTACGCATCTTTTATACATCTTTTCATTGCCTCCATAAAAAGGGAAATGACGTGAAAATCTCTGTCGGGTTTTCACGTCCCTTCCTTTATGATTCCATTCCGTGAAACCCCACAGCGTCTCCTAGCATCTCGGGCAACTGGTTGCCAGTTGCTTTGCCATCCTTTAACCGGATAGAAACCATTGTTTTTCTGGACAAATAAAAGGACTAACGAACTCAATCAAAAAAACCATAGTTGCTTTATCGTTCCTTTTTGGTCGTGTCTCAAAAACAACAAACAGACACATCCAAAAGCCAAAGTTGCCTTATAGTTACTGAATTTGTTGTTTTCAAGTTACTTTTGAAGATTGGCCAATTCAATGGTAGTTTAGCTGTTATCCCTGGCCGTATTTTGATCGTCGAGTAAACTTTGGTTGTTCAATGTGGTTATTTTTTAAAAAAAAGCTACCGATTCCTTTTTAGTTAGCTGTGACGGTTGCTCAAGTTCTTAGGGTTGTCCACAGCCAAACTCCTCTAATGCATTACTCTATTGTATTTGCATACGAGTGTTTTCCTTGTATTACCATCAGAATATCATTAAAATGTCCCATACTTAGTGGGCAGTGTGTCAACCGGTGCACAGCTAACCGGTCACCCGTTCGAGTATTGATTCGGCCGATACCACGTTGGAGATTACAAAATCGTGCACCGACCGTGCATCCGACACCGTCGGTCATTGCATATTGTATCTTGTACCGTTTACATTAACATTTTTTTTAGTATGTCGTTTTATTTTTATTTTAGCCGACCACGAACCGTTGAGGATATCGTTGAGCAGGCTGAAGTTGTTCAGGTACTACGTCAGTGTTTGCACGGCGGTGACTTCCCAAATCTATTATTCTATGGACCACCGGGAACTGGAAAAACAAGCACTATACTTGCTGCGGCGCGACAACTCTTTGGTGACATATATAAAGAAAGAATATTGGAACTGAATGCTTCTGACGAGCGAGGAATCCAAGTTGTCAGGGAAAAAGTAAAATCGTTCGCACAGCTCGCAGCAGGTGGATTAAGATACAAGTGAGTTTTTGAAAAATGTTTGCCACTGATGAAACTTCGAGAAATTTTCAGACTTTGGACCAATGTTTCTTTTGTAAATATCATTAAAGGATGTCCAAACTCTTGTATGCTTCTCAAAATTAGTGAACTTTATTTAACTTTGGTGAATTTTGCAGATCGATAATGAAGCATCATTTTACTTTATTACTCGCAGTAACTTAGAGCCGTTAATGATTCTAAGATCTTGTGTATCTTGCGATCTCTAAGTATCTTAGAATCGTCAACGATTCTAAGATACGTTCTTAGAATCGTTTCTTTACCGAACTCGATCTTAAGATCGAGTGCAATTAGAAACTTGCGCGTTGTTTGCTCATTATTTTATCTCACAAAGCTCCTTCTGTGCCAAAGGTAAAATTGATGAACTAACTCGGTCGTGGAAGGGATTTGTAAGCAAGATAAAATAATGTGAGGAAGCAATGTGCAAGTTTCTAATTAGTATATTTGTTTTTATATATTCATTTTTTTTTTAATTTTATAAGGTTTGGTAAGGGGGTCGAGTTACAAAAATATGAGAAAAATTGAAAATGCTGCAACCTGCTTGCCCTTCTATTTAGATTCAAGAGTCAAGAGATTAGTAGTTCGGGTTCTGGTAGAGTCCTCTAGCTTCTCAATTTCTCTTGCAAACAAAGTTTATGTTTTGGCTGCTGAACTGCCGAATGAGAAACTGATGTAAAAACCAAATTGTTTTTGTGGCGACTCAACCATATTAATGTAACGATTGTTTGATTCCTGCATCAGTGGAAAACCTTGTCCGCCATTCAAAATCGTTATCCTCGACGAGGCCGATAGTATGACCAGCGCGGCACAGTCAGCACTGCGACGTACCATGGAACGAGAATCTCACAGCACTCGTTTCTGCCTCATATGTAATTACGTTTCGCGTATAATAGAGCCGTTGACATCCCGTTGCACGAAATTCCGTTTCAAGCCTCTAGGACAGGAAAAGATCATTGAACGTCTTGAATTAATATGCAAAGAGGAGGAACTCAAAACGGACAAATACGTGTTGGTGAAACTGGTTGAGGCATCGGGCGGGGACTTGCGTAGGGCTATCACGTGTCTGCAATCGGTTACGCGACTGAAAGGAAAGGAAATTGAAATAACCGTGGACGATGTCCTGGAAGTTACTGGGGTATGTAGAGTTTACGGTTTGTTAATGTTTACCGGTACAAAATAATTTATATTTTCGTTGTGAAATTTGTTTTTGACGGTCACGAAAAAAAACATGAACACACATAAACACACACTGTTACATTAGATCAATCATTTATTCTTCGGATAAATTCATTCTATTGGAAATTACCATTTAACGACCTCGTGAATGATCGTGTTTAGATCTCTGCCATTGTTGAAATTCCGATAATACGTTTTTTAATTCACTACTTGCGTTACGAATTGAAAGAAAGAATAAGCGTAGTAATGGTTAAAAGAAAACACGCGATGGTTCAAATGAATTCTCAATTTATCTTTGAATCATTTTAAATTTCACAAACGTTTGGAATAAGATTCATAATCAGTTTTCGCCCGAAAGTTACGTATGGTAAAAAACAGAATATGACCTATTTTTTAAGATATTAAAAGCCGACGATATCTCATCACGAAACAGCTCGGTACGAATATCGACGAGCTACGCCAATTCAATGAGAGCGAATCTTTTAGGTCATTCCCGATAAATGGCTGGACGGAATGCTCGAAGTTTGCAAGTCAAAGGATTACAATAAACTCGAGGATTTCGTGGATGAGTTTATGCTCGAAGGTTACGCCAGTTCTCAAGTAATCGAACAGCTGAATGACATGATCATTCGTTCGGATTCTTTCACGGACAAGCAAAAGATTTACATCGGTGAAAGACTTGGTGTACGTTATTTTCAATCATTAACGAGATCATGGTAGTTCTACAGAAGACTAAAATATAATATTTCGTCTTCCTTTCACAGGAATGCAGTTACAGATTGCTTGAAGGGGGCAGCGAATATTTGCAACTTATAAGTTTGTGCTGCGGCATAATCCAAGCGCATGGGCTGCAATAGTTGTTGCTAAATCTATTAATATCGCTGCATTGCCGACTTACCGTTCGTTCTTGTGAGTTTTCTATCCTGTACTTTTACAATTTTTAATATAAAAAAAAATGATGCATCAGTGTAATGGAATAGTTTGCTGTTAATTACCGAATGTAGAGGTGACCGGTGGCCCAGTGAATTGGGCTTGAGTTCACATGCCATGGATTCAGATTCGGTTCCCAATCGGCACCAACGGATATTTCTATGTGCTTTTTCCTGTGATCCACGGTTGGCTCGGATTCCACCTTTCAAAAGTAGGTTTATATCCCCCCCCCGTAGGAAACCTGGCGAACCCATCGCCCGGGGTGCCAAGTGTCTAATCGGCATTTTACGCCTCGCAATAGCCATTCCTAGCCAGAGCGTAAGCTACTGTGCTGAGAGCTGTATGGTACCGGGGTATGGGGTGTCGTAACTGTGTCTCTGGGATACCAGGGACGGCCCGGAAGGAAAACAGCATAGGCTATTCGGTTGCATAAGGACGGCAAGGGGCAAAGGGGCCTCTAATAAAAAGACTCAACGAGTCGCTTAAAGACATGCGAGGTTAAATATAAGGAACACCAGGGTGCCTGTCGACCGTGTTCCGGAGTCGGGGAGGAACCCCGCGACACAGTCCGGACACATACGACAATGAGGGTCCAATGGGCCGCAGGCCTGAGTGCAAACAGGGGCTGAAACAAGCGAACTGCACCTCAGAAGCATTATTATTGTTATTAATTACCGAATGCTTGAGTCCGACATATCTTTAGATTATTTTTTATTAGCGTATTCCAACGTATACCCTTGCGGGGTTTTACATATGACCCTCCCAAATTTACCGTCCTATCACTCCCTGCCCGCACTATGCTGAATTAACCTAACTTCCGTAGCATCCACAGCTGCTTTTTAGCTACGCTATCGCATTCGCCGTGGACATGGAGAAACTGCAGAAAACCTGTGCCGATACTGACGGCTTTCATTTCTACGGAGTTTCAGTTGTATTACCATCGGAAACTCGGTGAAACTGCCTCCCGCACGGTAGTCGGCACGCAAGCCAGTACACCGCTAAGCAGTCACTCATCCCAAAACTGGCCGCGGGCAATGCTGCTTGACATGGGAGATTGCCAAAGCTGAGCACCGGCCATGCATCCACTGCTGTCGGTTAAAGTCCGATATAATTAAAATCAATCATCCTCGTTCTTCGATTCGGCGATTTTTGTGACCACGAAACAAAGAATTTCTACTAAAATTGGTCTATTTCATGAACTTTTTTTTGCTTCCACATAGATGAAGCTTTGTTTTCGTGATTAATTTTTGTCGAATTCTTAATGCCATTATGTTCGGAATGTGCAAGAACGTTGTAAAACCATATGTAGAAAAATGTCCGTATGCATGTCCGTGTCTAAGTCGCCGACGCTGCTTCCTCTTTCGGTAGTTGCGGGCAGAGATAATACGATTGGATCATTAACCGCCGGACTGTTCAACGAGACCGACTAAGATCTGTTTGTCGCGGGCTGATCGTGCTGAGACGAGAATCGTACGCAAATAACAGAGCTCGGCGATATCTGCCGCAGTTGGAAATCAGAGAACCGACCTGATATTAAACCATAAAAATATTTAAATTGGATAATATTTGCGCACACTTTATCACGGATTGGGGAAATAGCGCAGATCCCAAAAAAAAAAAAAAGAATTGCTCGAACGAATGGATCAACTCCAGTAATCGTTCGCGACACCAACGTGCAAGGGATAACGAATAAAAATATATGAAAAGTACTTGTTATTGCAAGTAAAATCACAACGTTACTTACGATAAACGAACGAATCGAGTATCTATCACCGTCAATAATAGGCCGTGTTCAATTGGACATGTCGAGGATGTATTTCACGCCTGTTTTTCCATCGAGCTGCAGAGTGTTTTTAATCGCCTCGTTATAATCGTTCAACGGCACGAGCTTGTGAGCGGGAGCTTCCAATTCTTTGGACGCAAACAATTTGCCAAGATGCTCGAGCATGGCCGATCGTTCCGGAGATTTTTGATTTTTTTTCGTCCAAGCGGTCATCCAGAATCCCACGATGCTCACATTCTACACAAATTTAATAAATATAATCAGTAGATAATATCGTACGCGAGTGAAACACTCGGACGATGGACACGATCGAGACCTTGAAGATGAGAGCGGAGGTTGGGACGGTCACTGGCTCTCGAGACATTCCTCCGTAAGTTACCATAATTCCGCCGTGGCCAATGCGCCGAAGGACATCAAGGCCGTTTTTACCACCGACGCAATTGAGCCCAAGTAACGGAGCTGGGAGCTTTCCAGCCGTGTATATATCGGTCTTACGGAGTTCTTGCTCCGTCAGTACATGCTCGCCACCCAGACGCTCGAGATCCCTCTGCAATTATTGTTACAAACATTGAAATTATCACATCGACATCGCTACTAACGCGATTTTTATCTACCTTGAGCTGATCGATGTTCGGTCTGCCCCGCACGACGCTCACACATCTGAGCTTCCAGATTCTACATAATTGAATAACGAATTGTCCAACTGCCGAATTACCACCATTCTGAATAATACTGTCGCCAGGCTTCAATTCGACAAAATCCTTGAGCATTCGATATGCTGTGCACGGATTAACGTTTAACATGCACGCCTCGACCGTACCCACACCTTGTGGCACCTAAAACAGGGCATCACCAGAGACAACTACTTTGCGTAATAACACGTAACTAAATTTAGTTTTAAGGGCGGGGTAAGGGTTTTCACTTTCGAAAAATCGAATTTTTTTTTGCCTTATCTTATTGTTTAACATTTCAAGAATATGTTCTTAAAATTTTAAACCGATCTAAGCGATATTCTTGAAGTTATTGTCTTATTAATCTCCTGGCCTTTAACGCTATACCTCCAATAGCCGCGGGCGATCGGGCTAGCAGTGCAGCTGTCGAACAGGTATACAGTTTATTCATTGCTACTGTGTATATTAGGGTGGCCCTTAATATGGGTCAAAAAAAATTGATCGCGCCGCCCTTCAAAGCGGTTCCGAATACTAAAAAAAAACCCTACGCGAAGCCCCAGCTATGTCCGTTAAGAGGAAGACGTGCCTGTAAGCATGAACTTAAATTTAAATATCAATTTTTCTTCATGATCGGAGAAATTTTGATTTTTTTAATCTAGTTTGTGTCAATTTTTTTTTAACTCTCCGAAGCTATTGTATATTGGTATTCAATATACAGATCAGATAATATGGTCCTCTATACTAGATTTGATGAGCGTTTAGGTCTGCCATCCTATTATTTTGGAACAATGGTTTGATTTAGCTGCTGTCAAACGTTTTTAATCATATCAAAATCAAACGTTAAATTTGCATCTTGTCAGAAAAATCTATTAAGCAAGAAGGATATAAATTCACGATAAACCATTCACATCGAACTTATTATGAAAAAAATATAACGAAAAAAATATTATGTTTTTTCCGACCAATTGGATGACTTGTGCGAATAAATAATTTCTTTGTTTTCAATAAAACGAACAAGCTCGCCAAGTTTAAAATCCTGCCAAATTTAAAATGTCCTTATGCATTTTTGCGAAAGTAATTTTCAAATATATTTTTTATCCACATCACTGGAAGTCTGATCTCAGTGAAATATTAATATGTTTGCATCCTCAGCACACAAGGAATATTTCTAACAAAATTGAAAAAAAAAAACAATTCTGGCCGATTCGGAAGTTCGATGTGAATGGTTTATCGTGAATTTATATCCTTCTTACTTAATAGATTTTTCTGACAAGATGCAAATTTAACGTTTGATTTTGATATGATTAAAAACGTTTGACAGCAGCTAAATCAAACCATTGTTCCAAAATAATAGGATGGCAGACCTGAACGCTCATCAAATCTAGTATGGAGGACCATATTATCTGATCTGTATATTGAATACCAATATATAATAGCTTCGGAAAGTTAAAAAAAAATTGACACAAACTAGATTTAAAAAATCAAAATTTCTCCAATCATGAAGAAAAATTGATATTAAAATTTAAGTTCATGCTTACAGGCACGTCTTTCTCTTAACGGACATAGCTGGGGCTTCGCGTAAGTTTTTTTTTAGTATTCGGAACCGCTTTGAAGGGCGGCGCGATCAATTTTTTTTTTTGACCCATATTAAGGGCCACCCTAGTGTATATAGTATATAGTGTATACTATACACTACAATATTTTAAAAGAAGATGGAGCTGGAATCGATGATTCTGTGTAAGTTGGAAAAAAAAAAAATTTTCTTCACTTTTTTACTTCACAAACTTTAGACGCGTTTTTCTCAAAACTACTTTTTCAAAGTCCGTGTTCACTGCCATTTAAAAACTACTTGACCGATTCATTTCGAGCTTTGTACACATTTTCTACATATAAAATACCTCCCCCCAACGTTTAGTTAAATTTTTTTTTTTTACATTAAGGGTGTTTCCCACCCACAAAATGGCGGAATTTTTCGTGGAAAATAACAGTTCACACTTTAGATGGCCGGCAAAATTTTTTAAATGAAAAAAAAAATTATCGGAGAACGTTGGGGGGAAGATTTGATTATAATTTGACTAAATTTTCATGGTTTTTCATTTTCAGATAATTTCCGGCCGAGTTATAGTGAACACCGCAAATTGTTTTTTTTCCAAGACGTTCTGGGGGAAGCTCTGTTACGGGCTTATGCTTCAATATTTCTGCATGAAAAAATTACACAACATTGTCAAAAGTATGCTCAATAATGCACAACAGGTTCGAATAAAATTGCTTAATCCATATTTGAGAAAAAAAATCGCAAAAAAAGTGTTTTTTTTAACGCTGAAACCCTTACCCCTCCCTTAATCCAAGCAAATCACCTTAAAGAGTTGATCCGAGGTATAAGTTCCATGGGACGCCCATGTACCCAGATTGTTTGCATCGGGAACTACTCTGTCTCCCGGACATAGTCCCTCTACTCGCGAGCCCACTTCCATTACCTCTCCGACACCCTCGTTGCCTGCTACAGCCGGTAGCTCCGGCTTGCTAGGATATTTGCCCTGAATGGTATTGATATCCGCTGGATTTATAGGTGCTAAGAGCCATTTCACCAGAACCTGAAAACCATTTTACCTTTCGGAGCAAGATTCGACGGTCTTGAGTCGTCGTTGACCAAGTACTTTACCTCGTTGGCTTCGGGTTTCTTCAAACATGTATCAGTCAGCTGCAAAACTTTAGTAGGTTCGCCGTAATCTTTGTACTGTAATGCTTTTCCTGATCCATTTGCGAACGACGCGTAACTCAGTATTGGATTAGAGGCGTACGTCTGGCCTCTGACTACCCTCGTTAAATGATTCTTTGTTAGATTGGTAATCATCGACATATCGGCAATCGCAAGATCACTTTCTTCTAACGACTGCTTTCCTTTGAGCAACAGAAATCACAAAGTTTGACACGGCGGCCCGATTCTCAAGTCTACCCTAACGGTTTTTGCGTGTGGCTTCCCATTTAATATAAAGCATTAACGCGAGATTTATAAAAACGATTCGAGAATATAGCGACAAATTCACACGTGTCTCATTGATCAAATATGGAACGATGTGCGCACAGTAATAATCAGAAGAAGCGAATAACTTGAATAGGCGGAACCTCTGTGTTAAGATAGCTTTTCACACTTTTAATTGATGTAATCGGTTGGTGGCTTAATTAAAAAATTTGTTGGACCAATATATTCACAAAATGAAAAACAAATTCTTATGGACAATTAGCCGAAAAAAACAAATTTTGCAACCATTTATGTTTCATCGGGTTCTAATGGATGCGCAATTTGGTGGTGGCGTATAAATTTATTAGAATATTTGGCGGTGTATAATTGCGCCAAAAAATTTGAAAATTTGAACTGAATGAAGCCGTATTTTTCGTTTAAATTTGTAAATAAAATAACATTTATTTTCCGGTAATAATATTATACTAAGTATTAAAAATACGTAATAAACGTATTTTAGGGCCAATATTAATCTGCTGTTTCTCGGAGGCTTGCTCACAAAAACATCGAATGCATCATTTGAGGTTAAGTCAACGGTGCACAAGACTCGGGTGTTTATTTTTCCAAATTATCTCGGAACGATGATTTAATTAAATCAAACCCGATAAGAGGGCCTACCTGCGTAATTAATAATGGCCAATTTAGTAAAATCAAGATGATTTTAAGAACGTTGGAATGAAAGAGGTGAATTTGAGGTTATGTTGATCTGAAATTGTTGGAAACGTTCGACTACACCGGTGTAGCGAATCGCGACATAAGAAACAAGAGGTGGAAAATAAGAATTAGGAATAAAAATGAGCCATACAATTCGTATCGTTTCTCTAAAGTGCGGAGCGATTGGCTGATTTTTACTCCTATTTCTTATTTTTGGCCCTGCATTCCGTACTCGTCTACCGACAACTATCGGTGTCGTTAGCGAGCGATAGCCTATGGGCGTCGCGCCTTTCCGCTGGAATCTTCCTTGCAATTGGCTGTCGCTCGCGAACGACACCGATAGTTGTCGGTAGACGAGTACGGAATCCAGGCCCTGAGGGACGATTCTGTACCAGACGCAATATCATAGCGTCTGACGCAAAACCGCGACAGCCAATTACAAGGAAGATTTCAGCGGAAAGGCACGGCTCTCATAGGCTATTTCGGTTTTGCGTCGGACGCTATGATATTGCGCCTGGTACAGAATCGCCCCTCTGGGGCTGAATTCCGTACTTGTCTACCGACAACTATCGGTGTCGTTAGCGAGCGATAGCCTATGAGAGTCGCGCCATTCCGCTGGATTCTTCCTTGCAATTGGCTGTCGCTCGCTAACGACACCGACAGTTGTCGTTTGACGAGTACGGAATCCCAGCACAGAATTAGTGGAAGACGGAACAACTAGCATCCTCGGTCGAGTCGTTAGGCAGGATAGACGGCGATTCGGTACCAGGCGCAATATCATAGCGTCTGATGCAAAACCGAAATAGCCTATGAGAGTCGCGCCTTTCCGCTGGATTCTTCCTTGCAATTGGCTGTCGCTCGCTAACGACACCGATAGTTGTCGGTAGACAAGTACGGAATTCAGCCCCTGGCATCGTGCCAAGGGCTCACTCTCGTACGCATAAAGCCCGCGGTCAATGCAAGAGATAAGAAAAAGAAATCAACAAATCACCGTGCAACTGTAAAGAAGCAACGCCAATCGGATGGCTGATTTTTATTCCGATTTCTTATTTCCCCGATTGTACTACTACAGTAGTGTGCTACGGACATAAGCTGACATATTATAAGCGTTGTATGGAATGTCATATATGGAACCTTATATATGGAATGTCCGCAAGTATAAAACATGTTCGTATATCGAATAGTAAATAATAGTTTTGACACAAGATTCATCGTACAGATTCTTCTTCCATAAACACATTACATTTTTGACAGGATACATTTTAAGTGTCATTGTGCGGTTAATGTTTATAGGTTATGTTTATACACGAACATGAAGTTTTCTTCCTGTACATCGTTCAAAACAGTAATGCCTGATGTTCTCTCATTTTCTTAAAATTCACATTTAATTAAGTACCCTATTTCGCAGTCACTCATATAGAAAAATCGTAGCAGTTTAAAAAGTGCATTTCCGTTACAATTTTATTGAAATTTATCAAATGAGATAATATAAAATGAAGAAGCATATTTTAAAATGTTTCTATACATACTGTTTTTAGTTATTGAATTCCTTCCTCCTTCGTACAAACATTTAGTTTCTCTCGTCGGTGATTAAAGATGTAAGTCGATGACTACCGAGTATGTCATAGCTTTCTTCATTTCTGTATTTGAGAAAGCATCAATTACCATAACCTTTGTATCTCTTGTACACTTTTTACTATTTAATCTCTATACTACGATTTAGGTTTCATTCTTCCCGAAAAGTCTTGAAATTTGTATGCTTAACAATATTAGTTGCAACGACGACGTCGAGACATAAGTTCCTGAATCGAGTTATCATAGCGATATAATACCTGCGTACTAATAGAAATAGCGATCCTCTAATGATTCAACTGTTACAGGTTGACTGTACGCAAGTAAATAATGTGTAATTTAATATCTACCATGGAGACAAAAGTGACCAGCAAGACTAGCAGCTTGAAGGCACTATTGCTTCGCGCGTGGCGAGAGAGATGGAGCGACTTGCAGTGGGGTATCAACATCAAAACTGTAAACATAAATTAACTTAATACAAAGGCTCTTTAAGCGATTGTTGTCGCAAAGTTTTCTTTGTTTTATATATAAATTTCTAGATATTGCCAAGGGGTGTCAGCGGCGATGTTTATAATCTGGCCGATTGTATTCTGCAACAAGCTTTAGTTGGGCCTGGCCCGAACCAGCTTGTACTGTCGTATCTGAAGCACTCGCTGAGTTCTCAGGTATGGTATTTTAACAATCTATATTTTTATATGTCCGAATATAAGGGACGGATCTGCGACCGGTGGAAAATACATAATACGTAAAAAAAAAATGTAACGTAGAGTTTTCCAAACGCTGCATGGTATAGTTTCTTGGCGCTTGGGACAGACCTTGTAATCTATGCAAACGTTATAACAAGCGAAGGTGAACATTCCCCGATCGTACAGACTCGGCTCGGGTCTCATTTCCTTCGATATGCAATTCTGCAACTTTGTAATTTTGTTGTTTTTTTTAAGCATTCCTTAAGGGGATGACCCTAAAGATATCTGCGTCAGACAAAATCGCATCTTTGGACAGCTATAACTACCGTGTTTTTTATCGTACATACTTTGCTCGGGTCTCATTTTCTTCGTTTTACAATTCTGCAACTTTGCAAATTTTTTGTTTTTTTTTAAGCACTCCTTAAGGGGACACAACGAAAAGGAATTTTAGGCAGCTATAACTACCGTGTTTGTTATTGTACAGACTTCGCTCGGGTCTCATTTTCTTCGTTTTGCGATTCTGCGACTTTCCAAATTTATTGTTTTTTTTAAGCATTCTTTAAAGGGGCACAACGAAAAGATATGCTTAGAAAAAAACAACCAAATTGCAAAGTTGCAGAATCGCAAAACGGAGAAAATGAGACCCGAGCGAAGTCTATACGATAAAAAACACGGTAGTTATAGCTGTCGAAAGATGTGATTTTGTTTGATGCAGCTATCTTCAGGGTCATTTCTCGACCTGACTATGTCCCTGTAAGATATTAGCAGATTCGAGAGGTTCCGGTGTATAGAACCAAAGATGGATACACAGAATTTCGTTACATATGCAGTGAAAAAACCGAATTCGCAATGTACTTTTCAATTTTTTTATTCTGGTTACGTTGAGAAGTTGTGTTTTTCCATTTTTTATTGTTTTGATTTTTCTTACATTTTACACATCGAACATATTTTTATGGTTTTGAATTTCGTCTGCTAATCTAAATTGTCTAAATAAGGAAACTCCATGTACTTGGCTATTCGTGTTTTGGATAATACCAATTTATTTACCGGGGAAGTGTTTTTGACGGGGTAAGTGAAACTTAACCCGAACTTAACAACTAAACAAGTTGAAAATGGAAAAAAGCGCTGTATATACGAGTCTCTATAGTCTGCCCTTAAAAGTGAAAAAAGACTCTTTGGGAAACAATATTTGCAACAACAGATTTTGTTGGACCAGTCAATAATAATTGAATATTATATTAAGTATCGGAATATTAAAACCTGATTTTGTGTGCAGTTACAGTACAAAATATATAGTTGGAGGTTCGAATTCGAAATAACGAAAAATGTCAATGTCGAGCGAAATCGAGATTATCAACGATCTAGCGTGACCATTTTTTAAATATTCATAAACAACTGTAAGATCTTATTTTCGGATCATCAAAATTCTCTTGTCGACACCCATGCTTTCCGTATATCGCTAATCTAATCATTTACGTTGAAAAAAAAAAGTTACGCTGCCTCAATCGATCATTGGCATGTACCAATTCAAACGGATTCAAATGAGCGGAACGTTCCGTGATCGAAGAAGATTCCATATGTAAAATTATATAAAATTAATAAACTTATGATTGATTTTAGTTGGTGTCTTACGCCGCTGTGCTCCAACGAATAAGCAAGTACGACTCGTTTCACAAACCACATTGCGTTGTGTGTCTTCTGGAATTTTTGGAAACGATACATGTGGGAATAACGTGTCGCGGAAAGCCGGAAGAGGATCTGCTCGCGGCATCGGTACTCTCCATAGTTCACTGGCTACTCCAGTGTTACTTGCACACCCTGACCAAACTACCACAGAACAATGCCATGCCACCGCAAACTTTTGAATTGATCGACAAGCCCGCTACCATCCTAAAGCAGATGCTGAGTTCGGACTTCATATGCGCTATGATGTATCTTGCGAAACACGATGATAAAGGTGACTTATTTTTTGAATATTAAAAAAAATATATTTCCCTCCTGTTCTCAGGATTTTGCCTATATCATGGTCGGACCAAATCATTAGCCGAACACTCGATTTAGTACAATCAATAGAGAATATTGTGCCACAAAAAATTACAAGAGTTATTTTTTTTTTTAATTAGGTTCAGTATCACGTACTGAATGTAAATGAACAAAATCCTTACAAATTAAGTGACCGCAAGTGCCGCCATTTTGAGGAAAACCGTATCGGCCAATATCTCCGTTACCGTGCACTTTAGGCCAAAAATGCTAATAACCTTTCTTGTAGACAATTGAATTTCCTATCTTTTTTTCTAAATAATTTTTTTTTGTATCACTTACCGTTTAAGACTTGTACGACTGTTAAAATTTATTTATTCACTTTTTCACCTGTATCTCTCTTAATAATAGTTTAAACAATAAAATGCTAATAACTTATCTTTTAAATCCACACATTTTCCACAACTTTTATTTGAAACTTTTTTGTCTAAAATTAATATTCTCAAAGTTATAACGCGTTTTTATTAGCCTTGCACCCAGTAGCGCAACATCGAACGCGTTATAACTTTGAGAATATTAATTTTAGACAAAAAAGTTTTACATAAAAGTTGTGGAAAATTTGTGGATTTGAAAGGTAAGTTATTAGCATTTTATTGTTTAAACTATTATTAAGAGAGATACAGGTCAAAAAGTGAATAAATTAATTTTAACAGCCGTATAAGTCGTAAACGGTGAGTGATACAAAAAAAATTATTTAAATAAAAAGATAGGAAATTCAATTATCTACAAGAAAGGTTATTACCATTTTTGGCCTAAAGTGCACGGTAACGGAGATATTGGCCGATACGGTTTTCCTCAAAATGGCGGCACTCGCGGTCACTTAATTTGTAAGGATTTTGTTTATTTACATTCAGTACGTGATACTGAACCTAATTTAAAAAAAAATACCTCTTGTAATTTTTTGTCGAATTGACAAGAGTAACGGGTTCCCTTTCGATTGTACTAATTCCGCGGGCACAGGAGAACTGCGGAAAGCCTGTCACTACAGCCGGTCTCGGGTTCCTTTCGCGACTCCGGAGCCACGTGACGTTTCGCCGATAATGTAAACATGGAGTACATGCTATATGGTACATACACCCGTGCCGGTACGTGCGTATGACGCATGGATGTAGCCGGAGCTTTGTCACGCCCATAGTTTATTCTCGACGAAACTACGAGACGCAAATTCAAGTCATCGAACGTTCCGATGTTCTGGTTTAGAGGCGAGCATGCTAGCCACTACGCCAAAGCGCCTGTTATAACATTTAACATTCAGAATTTCAATTTTTTATTTTGACCACGACCAATTTCGTATAACATTGGGAATTACCATTTAGCAACAAGACCTCTCTCGGCCAAATTTCAAACCACTCTTCCCCCAGTCGGTCTCCGATAATTACTCGACGAACGAATGTACTGCTTTATTACAGCAACAATATAATAAATAAAAATCGAGAGAACATAGACGATGTTCGGTCCGAGGGTCAGGAGATTTTAAGCCCGCGCGGAAGATCAAAAACTGTTTTGTTCGTGTTGTGTGAAGAAAAAGAGGCGCGACTGAAATTGCATAATTGCTGGAAAATGAACAATTCATAAATATAACATTATGCCACGCGATAGATTGATGATTATAAGTAATGGTTTATTTTTTCGAACTCATTAATTTGGCCGTAGAGTTTCGGGCAATATTTTTCTGATATTGAGGTTGTACACGGCGCGTCATATAGGCACTCCGTCTGTATTCAATTGTCGCAGTTGATTCTGTCCGCGCACAAACATCAACGGTATTAATCCGGATTATCAGATCGTACTAAAAACATTACATTTAGCTAAAGAATAATCGAGGATTTATTACCGTTTCCCGTGCTAACTATGCTGGCTGACTTGAGCTCACCGGGAATGAGTGGCCACATTGAATAGGCCAAGCCTCCGCGGTAATTCCCAATAACACAAACAGCCACTCACGCTCATATGACCAGTACCGTATTGTAGCGTATGACCGGGGCGCCCTTACTCGTCATGTGCAGGGTTATGTATGTCCATATTTTTTACATAAGTACCCTTTTAAGGGAGGGGTAAGGGTTTCAGCGTAAAAAACACTTTTTTTGCGATTTTTTTTCTCAAATATGGATTGAGCAATTTTATTCGAACCTTTTGTACATTATTGAGCATACTTTTGACAATATGTGTAATTTTTTCATGCAGAAATATTGAAGCATAAGCCCGTAACAGAGCTTCCCCCGGAACATCTTGGAAAAAAAAACAATTTGCGGTGTTCACTATAACTCGGCCGGAAATTATCTGAAAATAAAAAACCATGAAAATTTAGTCAAATTATAATCAAATCTTCCCCCCAACGTTCTCTGATAATTTTTTTTTTCATTTAAAAATTTTTGCCGGCCATCTAAAGTGTGAACTGTTATTTTCCACGAAAAATTCCGTCATTTTGTGAGTGGGAAACACCCTTAATGTAAAAAAAAAAATTAACTAAACGTTGGGGGGAGGTATTTTATATGTAGAAAATGTGTACAAAGTTTGAAATGAATCGGTCAAGTAGTTTTTAAATGGCAGTGAACACGGACTTTGAAAAAGTAGTTTTGAGAAAAACGCGTCTAAAGTTTATGAAGTAAAAACGTGAAGAAATTTTTTTTTTTTTCCAACTTACACAGAATCATCGATTCCAGCTCCATACAGCAGACTTCCCGCGGTATTGTCGATGTCTTCAGCCTCTTTTCTCTCGAGTCTTCGTTTTATTCTGGCTTCTTTGCTCCGCTGCTCAGCTTGAATCTCGGCCCTGTCAATGCGATTGCTGTCCGTGAATGATGCATAATCATGAGCGCTTGGGCCGACGCTGACGTTCATGTCAGACAGAAAAGTTATAAAAGCACGAGCACCTTCATTGAAAGTGAATGCAGCTACATAAGATGCAAATTCAACAATTTGTCTGCTGCCAGATAATTTTTTCGGTGCAATTCTCCGAATCAGCTGGTTCAAATTTTCGTTGGCATTTTGAGTAAAGGCTCCAAGACACCTTTCTAGAAGTTCGTCTTCACTCAAATCTTCATAAATCGGTTTGATCGCTTCTATGACATCTTGTGGAAGTGGAGTGTAGTCATGTTTGAAATTTTCCACTCCCGTTGTGGCCAAAGCTTTTTGATATGAACACCACGAGTTCTCACCGCTCATGCACTTATGGCGTTGAGGGTTATCGTCTGTTGACTGCTGGTGGTAGAACGTTGCCCAGATTGCATTTTTCATTCCTTCCAGCGAATCACAATTATGTCTGATTGCTGAAACTTTGCTTACTCTCGGCATTTTTGTACAGGAAATTTTTTAGATGATTATAAAATGGCAAGCGCACGGTCGAACGTCTAACGACAAACTGACGCTCGTTTCTTCTTTTAAAATATTGTAGTGTATAGTATACACTATATACTATATACACAATAGCAATGAATAAACTGTATACCTGTTCGACAGCTGCACTGCTAGCCCGACCGCCCGCAGCTGTTAGAGGTATAGCGTTAAAGGCCAGGAGATTAATAAGACAATAACTTCAACAATATTGCTTAGATCGGTGTAAAATTTTAAGGACATATTCTTGAAATGTTAAACAACAAGATAAGACAAAAAAAATCGATTTTTCGAAAGTGAAAACCCTTACCCCGCCCTTAAGAGAAAAAGGACTTTTAAGGGAAATACGACTACGGTCTTGGCCGTCGTGGCGTAAATGCGCCCCACCATGCAGAGGCGAGGCAAAAGAGTGGAGACTTTCGTTATAATCGAGGTCCTAGTGTACCTTGAAAACCGGAGATTTTCTCCACCCTGTTGCAAAACTTCCTACACGAGGAAAAATATCATGGTTTTGTAGCTTGTTATGTTTATTGAATTTTCCATTGTTTCAGAACTTTATTTGGACGTAGTGAAGAAGTGCCAGGATATCGAAGCGCTTCACAAAACGAGTAATAATTTAAAATCAATATCGCCGATCGAGGAATCGTTAAAAAAATTGTCAAATCTCGAGCTCGAAACTATAGTACCGAACGCCGCAAGCTTCCCAATGGAATCAGTAACATATTGCCTGCAGCCATTGTTGGCCATTCAAGTGCTTCTTAACCCGAGCACCGAAACAGCTGTGTTTGTTAATCAATTTCTAATGATTAAACGACTAAAGCGTTACACGAATGCGAGGTTATACAGTGAGATTATGCGCGCTTGTTTAATGTGCCTGCACAACGTTACCGGAACCGTTAAAGAATCGCAATGGGGCGCTGTCACGTTCCTTAAGGTCCCGTTCATACTTAAGGAACTTCATGCAACTACGTTAAGCGGTTTGTACTTGATATTTATATCTATGGTAGGACCTCGATTTTTAACAGTACCGGAATAGTCCGGCAGCCGGATTACTAAAATTCAGGCTGCGTAACTGTTCCATTTTTTTTTGCTCGGGCATTACATCGCGCATTGAAGTATAACATTCAAACAAATAAATCCCGTATGGCCGATATAGAAATATGGATCTTTTATTGTTTGAAACACCGTGTGAACTGAAAAGCGGCACGGATGGGGGTCGAAATAGCGAAACACGAAAAAGTCGAACGGCGAAATAGCGAAAATCAAAAAAATCGTACAGCCGAAATACGAAAGAACAAAAAAACCGGACGTTCGGCTGGAACTATGAGAATGTTCGCTACTTCGACCGTTCGACTTTTACGTGCTTCGCTATTTCGACCTCCACCCAGTGGTACATTACATGATTTCAATCTGGTCGCCCGCATCGATACGGACGGCTTTGTGGACATTTTTTCCTGAATCTGGTGTATAAAAATAGAGGTCCAACTGCACCATAATTATTTAACTGAATTTAATAAGAAATAGAAAGTTGATTATGCTTGACAAAATTAAGGAAGTTAAATTCTTCTGATTAGCCATTGGTGATTGACTGATAAATGAATTTTCGATTCACGAATGTCGATGAAATCGCGTATGTGTGCTAATTATGGATAAATTATTTTCGTGTTCTTGTAGCTCCTGATGAAAAGTTCGAGTACTCGCAGGACATGCTCGAAGCTTTCGAGCTTCTTCTACAGTTTAAGCCCCTCTTGGATATCATGGATGCCACTTGTTCCTGCAACAGTGTCGAGTGTCTCTTGAATGAATTTCAGAAAGTGAATCTCGTGACCGAGAAACACGTCAAACAGTTTAGCAGTCGAAGGTACGTGAAAGAGCGTTCTTATTCGCTGTTCATTTCAACGAAGGTTGGAATCTTCATTGGGCTAAATATCATAAAATTGTTTTACAGATTATTCATTTATTTTTACTCGGTTTATTTAACGTTGCATCAATGACTATGGCTATTTTTTGGGTATTAACTTTGGGAGCTTGTCAAAGTCCCGACGGTAAAACTCCCGACATGATTCTCTCGTGTAAATCTATACTGTTTTGTTAATACGTGCTGTCGGAATTTTGACATGCTCCCAGCCGGTTCATTAGATTCGCTTTGCGCGCTAGAGCTGCTCGTGCCGATTGGCGGCGGTAAACATCTGACGGTCTACGGATCTAGGAACAAATAGCCGCGGAAAAAATAGCCGGGAAAAAGTGGCCGTGGAAAAAATAGCCGATGGAAAAAATTCTCAATTTTCGCTTCCTCATAAAAGAAGTTTTAAGGGTTGTGTGAAATTTCGAGGAAGCAACTCACAAGTCTGAACTTGTAAATTGTTTCCATGCACAAACACCACCACCACCAACCCCCCTACACACACATCGAAACCGCTTAAGGGAGGGGTAAGGGATTCAGCGTAAAAAAAAACACTTTTATTGCGATTTTTTTTCTCAAATATGGATTGAGCAATTTTATTCGAACCTTTTGTACATTATTGAGCATACTTTTGACAATGTCGTGTAATTTTTTCATGCAGAAATATTGAAGCATAAGCCCGTAACAGAGCTTCCCCCAGAACGTCTTGGAAAAAAAACAATTTGCGGTGTTCACTATAACTCGGCCGGAAATTATCTGAAAATAAAAAACCATGAAAATTCAGTCAAATTATAATCAAATCTTCCCCCCAACGTTCTCTGATAATTTTTTTTTTTTCATTCAAAAATTTTTGGCGGCCATCTAAAGTGTGAACTGTTATTTTCCACGAAAAATTCCGACATTTTGTGGATGGGAAACACCCTTAATGTAAAAAAAAAAAATTTAACTAAACGTTGGGGGGAGGTATTTTATATGTAGAAAATGTGTACAAAGTTTGAAATGAATCGGTCAAGTAGTTTTCAAATGGCAGTGAACACGGACTTTGAAAAAGTAGTTTTGAGAAAAACGCGTCTAAAGTTTATGAAGTAAAAAAGAGCCCGCAGCTGTTAGAGGTATAGCGTTAAAGGCCAGGAGATTAATAAGACAATAACTTCAAGAATATTGCTTAGATCGGTTAACAATTTTAAGGACATATTCTTGAAATGTTAAACAATAAGCTAAGACAAAAAAAAAATTCGATTTTTCGAAAGTGAAAACCCGTACCCCGCCCTTAAGGTAGTTCTAGCGCTAGAAATGGAGAGGATGGAAGGCGAGGTGCGCGAGGCGGGCAGCACGTTGCGCAGCGACGTTGTCATGCTCACTAACGAGTTCTTCTAGCCCCAAAACAATACTTTTTTTAATAGCTCATACTTTTTTACTGTATGGTTAAAAATTTACCGTAAAATATATGTTATTCTTCATCTACTAAACTACTTACGTGCCAAATTTCAAGAATTTTTCAATACTCCTTCGTACATTTTGGTGACTAAATATCCGGAAAGTGCTCATTTCGTACGGTATAGGTATACGTTCGTATGCAAATTTTGCTATTTTTGATAAACGATATCTTGAAAACGGTACGGTGAAATAGACTCAAATTTCCCATAAGTATTCTTCAGTACTTTTTTTAAGTTTTTCCCAAAAATTCGTTAAATTTGCATTACTCTTAATTTGTGCTAGAACTACCTTAAAGAAAGTTGGCGCTTCAAACCGACATTACACGTGAGAGCAAATACCTCTGTTAAAAGAATAATAATGTACAAGAGTAAAGAGAATCCCTGTTACAACATACTTCAATATTCTATATAACGCAACATTTAAAAATTGTTTTTGTTGGCAGTGGGGGGTCCGCACCCCCACCCCCCGTGCGACGCTCCGCGTGGAGGCACCTTTTGACCGCACTTGGCGGAGTACGTATTTAACAATACGAAAGCTCAGAAAACATGGTTTTGTTATATAAAGTATCGTGTGCACCATGGTGGCGTAACTTTTTACGTTGATAGTCAGTTATTTTAACATTGACGTTTTTTATACCATCGGCCATTTTTTCCTCCGGCCGTATTTCCTTCAGTCATTTTTTCCTCCAGCCATTCTTTCCATCGGCCATTTTTTCCCTCGACCGTTTTTTCCCGGCTATTTTTTCCACGGCCGTTTTTTCCTGATACGGCGATTACTATTGCCAGTGTCTTATTTTAAAACACTATGGAAAAATAAGTTAGAGACAGAATCCCACGAATGGTGTGTGGAATTATCAACGAAGGAAGGGAACTTTTATTTCGACAATTATTATAACTTTCGTACGTTACCTTGGTTTCACGAGGCGAAGATTGGGATGAGGGGTATAATTTCTTTAAACCGGTTGAGAAATAGGCATCATTCTCTGCGAGCTAGTATTACGCCAGTTAATATAGTAAATGATAATATTTGTCATTGCGGGAGCTTTGAAAAAACGGCGAAACATATTTTTTGGCAATGTGTGAGATTTTCTGATGCGCGGAAAAAATTGATTAAAAGTCTGATTAAGCTCAAATTATACCCCACCCCATCCTCACTGTATAGAATCTATCTTTATAATGTGTATAAACAGATTGTTATACTGCTTGATAAGTTTGTAAACAGTGAGTTTCTAATTTTGTATCGTCATGATAGTATCAATCCAGTAACAACACCTGTCGCCTTTTGCATGAAACGATGTATACGGAAGAATGGGCCAATCGTGGTCAGGCCTTTCTTTCCTTTATCTAATGAAAAAAAAAAGTTAGTCCGTCGAATTTTTTCAGAGAAGGTGTCGCTGCGGTATTACAAAAATTGGAGTCGTCGAGTTCGCCAACATCGTCGATAATGAAAGTGATCGTACGTGCCGAACCGACTCTGGCTGGCATTCTCAAAACTCTCGACGCCGATTACGTGAAAATTCAAGAGGCTCTTTTGAGCATGCTCTGCCAAGTGTTGAACGGAAAGAGTTTGGACCTTATGTTAGCCGTCGCCACCGTTGAAGGGCAACTCAAAAATTTCGTAACGAAACTCATTAAATTCAACGAGTGCAGCAAGATGAACGAGCCTGTGCCTGGAAAGAATGCAGCGATACCAGCGATGCTTTTCGATATATCGTTCCTTATTCTATGCTCTATCGTACAAAGTTACGGATCCGATGTAAGTTATTATTCACATCGAACGAAAAACCTAATTTTTTCGATTGTACTCGACATCACGTTTAATTACGACTATTCAATAATAACTGACCCAAAACGTAACACTGGTAAAACAGCATAATCGTTTAACAACATTTTCAAAATAACATAGCGGCAGTATCACCCGGTATGCTTATTAGGGTGGTTCTTAATTTGGTGATGTTGGAAATTCTTTGGTATTGTTCCTCAAAAGTAATCAACATATCTAGAAAAAAAATTGGGCGCTAGCGGAACTTTGTCCAATAATTCTAACCCACCCCACCGAGCTGTCGAATTTTTATACGAGAAAATGCATGCATTCAAAATTTCGTTAAGAAAATTGTTTATTATTTCAAAACTATTTATGATAAAAGAGTTTTATATAACGTTTTTGTAGGAAATATAATGCTCTACAAAAAAGGTATCTTGTGAAATTCTCGTGAATCTAATATTTATCACGTAATTAGCAAAAAAACTGTCATCATTTATTCCAGAATTCGATCATTATGGTCAAAACAGGAGTTTGACGTCGAATAGCTGCAATTTATTTTTCGTGTGTATATAAGATTATGAAGAAATACGTAGCGCACTCAACAATGAAATGTAAACAATATTCAAATTTTCAATTTTATCAATATTATTGTGAATTATAATGAATGATGTCATATATTTTTAAAATCAACTTACAATAATGAATTACATCGGTTGGAGCAAAGTTGCTTTGTTAATATCAGGATAGTTTTTTTTAAATATTCTTCAATTATTTGTACAATGAATTGTTTCTGATCTTCGTCATAAGTGAGACGATCATTGTACTCTGTAATAAGTTTCACTCCTCTTTCCGCAACATCGTTAACCACTTTAATTCCTTTAACTATTTTTAAGCCCTGTAAATAATTTTCATTAGAAATCCACTCGCTCACATCGATATCAAAAAATGAGGAGTTGATTTCGAATCTTTCGAAAAAAACCATCGATTTGGAACTGACAAAGAAATCAATGTCCTTATCGATCAAAGAAGAAAAATTCATCATGAATGATAATAAAATGGATAAAATTGAAAATTTAAATATCGTTCACATACTGTTGTTGAGTGCACTACGTATCTCTTCATATTTCTAATTGCATACGAAGAATACATTGCAGTTTTTCGACGTCAAACTCCTGTTTTGGCCATAATGATGGACTTTTGGAATAAATGCTGACAGTTTTTTGCTAATAACGTGATAAATATTAGATTCACAAGAATTTTACGAGATACCTTTTTTGTAGAGCATTGAATTTCCTATAAAAAGAGAATATAAAATTTTTCTATCATGAATAGTTTAGAAATAATAAACAATTTTCTTAACAAAATTTTGCATGCATGCATTTTTTCATGTAAAAATTCGACAGCTCGGTTGGGTGGGTTAGAATTATTGGACAAAGTTCCGCTTGCGCCCAATTTTTTTTCTGCATATGTTGATTACCTTCAAGGAACAATACCAAAGAATTTCCAACATCACCAAATTAAGAACCACCCTAATGCTTATGACCACTAATACAATGGATGTAGTTTTTGAAAAATTATTTCATTTGAAAAAATGAAGTATCTGTATTGAGAATTACTATTTAGCAACCTGACCTCTCTCGGTCAAATTTCAAACCACTCTCTCCCAGTTTTTTTTTCATTTAAAATTTTTTGCCGACCATCTAAAGTGTGAACTGTTATTTTCCACGAAAAATTCCGCCATTTTGTGGGTGGGAAACACCCTTAATGTAAAAAAAAAAAATTTAACTAAACGTTGGGGGGAGGTATTTTATATGTAGAAAATGTGTACAAAGTTTGAAATAAACTGGTTAAGTAGTTTTTAAATGGCAGTGAACACGGACTTTGGAAAAGTAGTTTTGAGAAAAACGCGTCTAAAGTTTGTGAAGTAAAAAAGTGAAGAAAATTTTTTTTTTTTTCCAACTTACACAGAATCATCGATTCCAGGTCCATACGCTCGTTTCTTCTTTTAAAATATTGTAGTGTATAGTATACACTATATACTATATACACAATAGCAATGAATAAACTGTATACCTGTTCGACAGCTGCACTGCTAGCCCGACCGCCCGCAGCTGTTAGAGGTATGGCGTTAAAGGCCAGGAGATTAATAAGACAATAACTTCAAGAATATTGCTTAGATCGGTTTAAAATTTCAAGGACATATTCTTGAAATGTTAAACAATAAGATAAGACAAAAAAAATTCGATTTTTCGAAAGTGAAAACCCTTACCCCGCCCTTAAATCCGTATTTCAGATCGTACTGGAGGAAGGTGGGGACTCTTTCTTTGAACAATGGGCCCGCGAGTGCATGCCAGAACGTGACAAGCCAAAATCACCGCAGAAGATGTTACAAGTGGTCGATTCATCGCGAGTCGACACTTTGCTCAGTCAAATAAACGCCGGTGATCCCGATCGCAAGTCGAGCAACGTAGAGTGGCACGTTGCTTGTCAAAGCGCGATGGGAGCGGTAAAAGAATTGCTGTGCGCTTGGGAGAGCGGAGTGGTCGGAGCGTGCGACGTCAAATGCGCTCTCGACGGTCTAAGATCGACGGCATGCTGTCTTCCCGTTTGCGCTGCCGCTTGGCTATGCGCTCACATGAGCATTACCCATCAGGACGCTCTCCTTAAACCCATGAACATGGTTCAACAATTCGTCACCCCGCTACCTACTGACGAGATGCAAGATAACTTCAAACACGACACGTTAGTATATTTTTTCGATGCTTCACTCTTATAATGATTTTTTATCCACATTAATTCTTTATACGCTGAGAACAAGACTTCCATGCCGCTATGTCCGCTATGTAAAGTGCACCACCGGATACCTGCCGCCGCTCTCGAACTGCGTATAACGTGAAAATAGACGATGTGTCTACAAAACATGTACGTATAGTGACAGTGGCTGTCCAGAAAGCCAGTGGGAATGATCGCAAGTCGGTGGCTCGTAACTTTTTATGATCGATACCCGGTGCATGAATATTGGTACTTACTGTTTTGTAAGGAAAGGTAAAAACAATATCTTTAACCACATCTCCATTGGGGAAATTTTGGTAACACGCCAATCAGAATCGCCAATCATTCGGTGATATGACGGTACATTTTTTCTGTAACCCAGCCATTTTCTCAGCTTATTGCCATCCGATCGAAAACATCCCCGCCGACAACAATGTTGATGTCTTGAGGAAACAGCAGTTTTTCATTGCGTTCATCGATCGATGCGCCGAGCATCGATTTCGCGAAAAGTGGTTGAGATGATGCAATAGTTTCGAGAGACAAATCATTACAATTGGTTATTACCACGAAGGCGTGGCCTATTCAATGTGGCCATTCCTATTCAACCAGAGCTAGTACAATCAATAGAGAATATTGTGCCACGAAAAATTACAAGAGTTATTTTTTTTTTTATTAGGTTCAGTATCACGTACTGAATGTAAATTAACAAAATCCTTACGAATTAAGTGAACGCAAGTGCCGCCATTTTGAGGAAAACCGTATCGGCCAATATCTCCGATACCGTGCACTTTAGGCCAAAAATGCTAATAACCTTTCTTGTAGACAATTGAATTTCCTATCTTTTTTTCTAAATAATTTTTTTTGTATCACTTACCGTTTACAACTTATACGACTGTTAAAATTTATTTATTCACTTTTTGACCTGTATCTCACTTAATAATAGTTTAAACAATAAAATGCTAATAACTTATCTTTTAAATCCACACATTTTCCACAACTTTTATTTGAAACTTTTTTGTCTAAAATTAATATTCTCAAAGTTATAACGCGTTCAATTTTGCGCTACCGGGTGCAAGGCTAATAAAAACGCGTTATAACTTTGAGAATATTAATTTTAGACAAAAAAGTTTTTAATAAAAGTTGTGGAAAATTTATGGATTTGAAAGATAAGTTATTAGCATTTTATTGTTTAAACTATTATTAAGAGAGATACAGGTCAAAAAGTGCATAAATAATTTTTAACAGCCGTATAAGTCGTAAACGGTAAGTGATACAAAAAAAATTATTCAGAAAAAAAGATAGGAAATTCAATTGTCTACAAGAAAGGTTATTAGCATTTTTGGCCTAAAGTGCACGGTAACGGAGATATTGGCCGATACGGTTTTCCTCAAAATGGCGGCACTTGCGGTCACTCAATTTGTAAGGATTTTGTTTATTTACATTCAATGCGTGATACTGAACCTAATTTAAAAAAAAATAACTCTTGTAATTTTTTGTGGAATTGACAAGAGTAACGGGTTCCCTATTGATTGTACTAAGCTAGTTAGCACGGGGAATAGTAGTAAACTCTCGATTATCGTATATTTTTTGGCGAAAAGTAATGTTTTCGGTACGATCTAATAATCAGGATTATTAACGTTGATGTTTGTGCGTAGGCAGGATCAACTACGACAATTCGATACAGATGGAGTGCATTATTCTAATAAGGATACGGAGAACCTATATGACGGGGCCATGTTTAACCTCAAAATCAGAAAAATATTGCCCGCAACTCTACGGCTAAATAAATTAATTCGAATGATAAACCATCACCTACAATCCTACAACATCAATCAATCACATGACATAATGTTATACTTACAAATTGTTCATTTTTCAACAATTATGGAATTTCAGTCGCGCCTCTTGTTCTTTACACGACACGAATAAGACGATACTTGTTGTTTCGCGCGGACCGAATGTCTCATATCCCTCGAACCGAACATCATTCATGTTCTCCCGATTTTTATTTATTGCATTGTTGATGCAATAAAACAGTAAAATTTTAATTACGATTACAACGTGACACATTCGCACAGTAATCATCGGGTACTGACTGGGAGAGAATGGTTTGAAATTTGGCCGAAGAGTGCTAGTGAGGTTGCCAAATGGCAATTCCCAATGAAACTTGCAATTAATTACAGTCATATTTTTATATTTATAGTTATTTGATTGGTCATTTTGTCTTTAATAATTTAACTAACTGATCATTTTTGGTTATCCAATTCATTGGATTAAACTGCTTACCGTCGACGTATTGTCGCTCGTTTTGTTGAGACGGGAATGCGCCCGCCAAGGATCGGAACGACACGAGTGGGATTGACGTTTTGAAATTGTATTTTATTTCGTAATCCAAAATTTTTATTTTTGTTTCAATGGCCGTTGCCATTGGGGTGTAGCGGGTTAAATTCAAACAAATTTGGTCAAGTTTCAATTGTTAGAGTCAACGAATAACAAGACGCTAATTTATTGAAAGAAAATCGGTTTAAAATTGGGTTCACAATTTCACAATTACTATTTCGTAAATACTGCTTTAAATTAAGGTAGTAGTCTGGTAACTTGAGCCGATTTTCATGTCTTTTTTGGAGGGCGTTTTTTTTTTGTAGGAAAATAAAAATGAATCGTTTTGGATATTTAAGATGTTTTTATTTACATATTAGAGATACAAAAAAAAAAATTTTTGAAAAAATTTAATAGTTTATTATTATTATTATTATTATTATTATTATTGATCGAAGTTGGCACCTCGAAAAAAAGCGCGTGGGTGGCCCCAGTGATTTTGGCTCTTGATGTTATCTGAAATAAAAAATTCTTGATAATTCTTAATCTATAGACATGTCATTCTGGTCGGAACTACCGAAGTTAAATTTCATGGATAAATAACAAAATGGCGGACTTTGGAAAAGAAAAGTTTTTTTTCCAAAAAAAAAAAACTTTTTTTTTCCAAAAAAGTAAAATTTCATGGATAAATAACAAAATGGCGGACTTTAAAAAAAAAGTTTTTTTTTCCAAAGCCCGCCATTTTGTTTCCTATCGATGAAATTTAACTTCAGTAGTTCCGACCAGAATGACATGTCTATAGATTAGGAATTATCAAGAATTTTTTATTTCAGATAACATCAAGAGCCAAAATCACCGGGGCCACCCACGCGCTTTTTTTCGAGGTGCCAACTTCGATCAATAATAATAATAATAAAAAACTATTAAATTTTTTCACACAAATTTTTTTTTGTATCTTCAATATGTAAATAAAAACATCCTAAATATCCAAAACGATTCATTTTTATTTTCCTACAAAAAAAACGCCCTCCAAAAAAGACATGAAAATCGGCTTAAGTTACCAGACTACTATCTTTAAATTAAGGTAGTAGTCTGGTAACTTGAGCCGATTTTCATGTCATTTTGGAGGGCGTTTTTTTTTTGTAGGAAAATAAAAATGAATCGTTTTGGATATTTAGGATGTTTTTATTTACATATTAGAGATACAAAAAAAAAATGTTTGAAAAAATTTAATAGTTTATTATTATTATTATTATTATTGATCGAAGTTGGCACCTCGAAAAAAAAGCGCGTGGGTGGCCCCGGTGATTTTGGCTCTTGATGTTATCTGAAATAAAAAATTCTTGATAATTCTTAATCTATAGACATGTCATTCTGGTCGGAACTACCGAAGTTAAATTTCATGGATAAATAACAAAATGGCGGACTTTGGAAAAGAAAAGTTTTTTTTCCAAAAAAAAAACTTTTTTTTTCCAAAAAAGTAAAATTTCATGGATAAATAACAAAATGGCGGACTTTGAAAAAAAAAGTTTTTTTTTCCAAAGCCCGCCATTTTGTTTCCTATCGATGAAATTCAACTTCAGTAGTTCCGACCAGAATGACATGTCTATAGATTAGGAATTATCAAGAATTTTTTATTTCAGATAACATCAAGAGCCAAAATCACCGGGGCCACCCACGCGCTTTTTTTTCGAGGTGCCAACTTCCATCAATAATAATAATAATAAAAAACTATTAAATTTTTGTGAAAAATTTTTTTTTTGTATCTTCAATATGTAAATAAAAACATCCTAAATATCCAAAACGATTCATTTTTATTTTCCTACAAAAAAAACGCCCTCCAAAAAAGACATGAAAATCGGTTTAAGTTACCAGACTACTACCTTAAATCGGTCAAATTCTCAAATAGCACCATAAATTCTTTTTGAATCCTAAAGAATTGCAAGGCATATAAAAATTCACTCCCTGACAAAAAATGGGGCAATCAGCCGTAGCGCATCTTGGAGGTGTGCAGCGTCCAGCCGACCATCGTCAGATCCCACGCGTGCGCAAAATTCTCATGCGCTCGGCCTGTGAGATCTTTAACGGTCACCCTTTTAGCGCTGATAACTAAAAGGTTGTAGCTATCCGTTCAAGATGCGAAGTAATATTTCGAGATGATTCTGTCGATTGGTAAAACTCAATGGTTAATTTATAAAAAATGGCTTTAAATAGAATTCGGCACAGCAATGGCCGTCATTAATAGTCGTCGAAAATCTCTGGACATAACAATATATATATTCCACGTATTGTCGATAATTGTCGTTACGGATATTAAAGATCTTACAATAATTAATCATAGAAATTCTGTCGAGTATTAGTATTTTTTATTTAGTCGTTAATCTGTATTTCAGGTCCAGTTTGATGTTTCAAATAATTCGAAAGATGCAGTACGACGTCCATCCACCGACTCAGTCCAAGACGAAAGCACTTTCAATGGCTCACAAGTGAATAACGAGTTCTATAAAACCGAATCATTATAAAATATTTCAATTGGTCATTAACTTTACTCATTTTTTTTCTAGCATCATATCGCGACAGCCCATATTGGAACAATTAAAAAACGTCTGGCTCGACATCCATCAACGTGGCTGGGTTAATATTCAGGCAAGTCAAACGCTTGAGTCTCTGTTGAACACCGGCGGATCTTGTTGGTTCGTTTCGAATCTCGTTAGGGATGGCCTCAAGTATAGATACCAGGAAGAGTTGGATCGGGCCGTGGACCTAATGTTCGCTATCTTTCATCTCGACATCGAGAATTGTACTCTCGATCTTCTGAATCACGTAGTCCCTCAGTACCTGTACAATTCTTTACAGTGAGTATTAGTTGTTTGTCGATACTTTATTATACCTACACTGCATAACCTTGTACAGCGAGACCTCGATTTTGAGAACACCAGAAACGGTATCCGCGCTTCGCGCGCTACCTTGTACGTTAGGTTCGTCGTCTACGATCGTGCGATCTGAAGTATGCACCGAACTCTGAGCACGACATCAATAGCCAATCATAATAACGACTTGGCAGGCTTCAGAAATAATTTTCGAGATGGCGATTTTCCTTAAGGGAGGGGTAAGGGTTTCAGCGTAAAAAAACACACTTTTTTGCGATTTTTTTTCTCAAATATGGAGTGAGCAATTTTATTCGAACCTTTTGTACATTATTGAGCATACTTTTGACAATGTTGTGTATTTTTTTCATGCAGAAATATTGAAGCATAAGCCCGTAACAGAGCTTCCCCCAGAACGTCTTGGAAAAAAAAACTATTTACGGTGTTCACTATAACTCGGCCGGAAATTATCTGAAAATGAAAAACCATGAAAATTTAGTCAAATTATAATCAAATCTTCCCCCCAACGTTCTCTGATAATTTTTTTTTTTTCATTTAAAAATTTTCGGCGGCCATCTAAAGTGTGAACTGTTATTTTCCACGAAAAATTCCGTCATTTTGTGGGTGGGAAACACCCTTCATGTAAAAAAAAAAATTTAACTAAACGTTGGGGGGAGGTATTTTATATGTAGAAAATGTGTACAAAGTTTGAAATGAATCGGTCAAGTAGTTTTTAAATGGCAGTGAACACGGACTTTGAAAAAGTAGTTTTGATAAAAACGCGTCTAAAGTGCACTGCTAGCCCGACCGCCCGCTGCTGTAGAGGTATAGCGTTAAAGGCCAGGAGATTAATAAGACAATAACTTCAAGGATATTGCTTAGATCGGGTTGAAATTTCAAGGACATATTCTCGAAATGTTAAACAATAAAATAAGACAAAAAAAAAAATTTCGTTTTTTCGAAAGTGAAAACCTTTCCCCCACCCTTAAAGCTAGGTTGAACTGACTTGTAACAACTGTGCTCATTTGTTTATTCCAGAAGCGAAGAACTGGTAGAGCCTCAGTCGTCGGAGCTCGCGAAACTCTGCGTCTACTGTGTTCTATCGAGTCTAGAGTATAGCAATTCGATACCATCGCGAAGCGGTAGCAGAAAACGAACGCGCGGCGAACTCGAAGCCGAAGAACTCGAAACTCTTTGTGGTCCCGCGAACAAGATTCTTCGGCTAAACGAATCGGGTGATACGAATCCTATATTTGCCACGAATTCACCTCAGGCCCAGGCCCCGACGAACGGACAAAGATCTATGGTCCTTCGCGAGCCACTCCTAACAGCGCTCGATGGACTTTTCAAGACTTTCACGTTTCTCGCCGGAAGAGACGGCGACGTGTCTCAACAAACGCACTTTATACTTCAATTTTTACGATTGATGGTACAGTGCGGGAAGGACAGGACCCGAGTTGTTCTCGAAGGAATGCCGCAGACCTTGGTACAATACTTTTATGCCAAATTCCACCAACGCGGTTTAAACGAAGTTCAATTTTTTTTTTTATAGCTCAGAGATAGGCTGAACCGAGTTTAAACTTCGATTCACGTTGGAGGAATCGGGCGTTATTCATTTTCTGTATTTCACCTATAATCATGTTGGCACCTTGACTTTCAGGTACCTTGTTTGCTGAAAGCACTGCCGGAACTATTCACGACCGATTTACTCCTGAGGCTGTACGATATCCAGACAATAGCCGGGCGCAAGGCCACCGCACGGGACTTGTGCATGCTTCGCAACATCAATCTCAAGCCGACTAAATGACGGTATCAGTAAGCGCACAATAATCGCGTGCGTGACATTCAGTAATTATTTCGTAATTGTACTATGCTATCAACCGTCTTCACCGAAGCAATCACTTTTTTTCGGCGTTGATGCCAAATTTTTTTAAAACTGTATCGGTATGTAGCACTTATTTAACGGACTATCCGTGAATTATGTCAGATTGCTAAACTAGTCGTTTGTCGTTTTTTTTTATCTATTGCTCTTAAGTCACCGGATCTTGAAAAATATAGATGACGCAAAAAAAGTTTCGGAAGTCACGCAAATGTCGCGGTTTTCTGTAACGTTTTGAACAAACTTTTATATCATTTTGTCGATCTCGCGAAGTTCATTTTTCCCTACAAAGTATAATTTTTTCAGTCGACCCATCACTTATATTCTACTGCAAAAATTACAGCATCGTGAGATGGATGTGTCGATTTTAAAAATCCGAAGCTGACGGAATGATGGTAATTGGGGTTTCGTACTGAAAAAAAAAAAACGATGTTCGCAGCGTGGCATGGCCAATCTTTGTTTTGCTCAAAATGTTCTATTCTCGAAAAACATTACAGTAAATGCTCGTGTACTGTGGGTAAACTTAAAATAATGATTTTTTTGTTGCGAGTCTTATATTTTCCTAGATGTGGTGTCTCGAAAAAATACAGCAGCTGAACAGGTAGATTTACAAATGTGAAATAATTCACAGAAAGTCCTTTCAAAATCCTAGTGAATTCTTAAAAATGTCTGCGGGCTCGACGAACAAAAAGCGGTTGCATTGGTGGAGAATATTTATTACGATGTGTTATATTATGTCGAAAAATATAATCATACATTTTGTATATTTATGTCATCGATCAATTGTCAGTTTATTCGATTTTTGTTCAACCTTAAACTCATGGCGGATGTACGCTCCGAATCGTGCAATTGTTAGGGGGAGGATCTTGACTGGGAGCTGTTTTAGTAAATTAGTATCCATTATTTCGTCAAACGTTAATGCAATTTTAATGTGTGATGAATTCGATCTTCGGCAAAGTAGAATTTTTCACGATTTTCAAAGTACAGTCATACCTCGATTTTAAGAGCAAAAACTGGGATCGAAAGTTCTTACAATGGAGGCTCGTAAACCCAGCCCCCATAATGTAAACAGCCACTCACGCGCTTGTGGCCAGGACCAATCATAGCATATGATCGGGGCGTCACATTTAGGGTTATGTGCACTACGTTATGGCTACGTGCAAACAACCTAACCTAAAAAGGGCCCTAATGACTTTTAAGAGAAATGCAACTACGGTCCTGGCCGTCGGGACGTTAGATGCGTCCCACCATTCACAGGCGAGGTAAAAGACTGGGGATTTACCTTAAGGGATAACACCACTGTGACCCCCCGTTTTTTTCACATTTTTCAAGAATTTTTTTTTTGTGGGAAAAAAAAGAGATATTCGAAACATTTTTTTGGGTTTTGTTCCTCATTTATTAATGTATCAAAAAACATTTTTTCACATTTTTCACGCCGCATGATAGCGCTGGGGAAGCTTTCGCGTCAGCTCCGCAGTGGTTCGCGGCACGCAGCAGAACTCTCTTCAACGTCGATCTGGAAAAAAATACCGAGTGTTTTCGTTAATAATATGATATTTTGCAGAGAAGTACATAGGGATTTGGAAAAATATTGTTTTAAAAAAAATAGGCACGCCTCTGAAATTAAAGTTATTTTCAAAGGCGTGCCTATTTTTTTTAAAACAATATCTTTCCAAATCCCTATGTACTTCTCTTCAAAATATCATATTATTAACGAAAACACTCGGTATTTTTTTTCAGATCGACGTTGAAGAGAGTTCTGCTGCGTGCCGCGGAAATGACAGCACCTGCCGCGAGAGCTTCCCCAGCGCCACCATGCGGCGTGAAAAAAATGTTTTTTGATACATTAATAAACAAGGAACAAAACCCAAAAAAATGTTTCGAATATCTTTTTTTTCCCACAAAAAAAAAATTCTTGAAAAATGTGAAAAAAAAACAGGGGGTCACAGTGGTGTTATCCCTTAAAAGCGAGGTCCTAATGTATTTCTTTCAATATGGACATTTTTCCTATGTGATTATTATTATATTAGTTGCCTGTGCGTTGTTATTATCTGAGATTAGTTAAAGAAATGTCCGATACTTACGCCGGCTTTTCTGTACGTAAACAGGCTCAATATATGATGAAATTCTAAAACGATTAAAACATTTTTATATAAGAAATTAGATGACTTTAAATTAGGTTTTCTCTCCTGTGTGAGATTCATGCGAGGTTGCATGTATCGCTCTATAATACAGAAATTTATATTTTCATAGAGGCTTATGGCGGTAAAGAAAAGGTGTGGCTAGTGAAAGAAACCTAGTGTTGTATTAAATAAAACTATGCATGAGATTATCAAAGTAAAAATTATTTGTCCCGCAAATATAATTATCAATTGTTGATTAACAATTCCGTTATTTTCAAGTTGTATTTGAATATAAATTCAACATAAATAATTAACCGGTGTAAAACCGGTGTAAAATAATTTTGAACTTCGAAAGGGAAATGTATTCTGTCCCTTCGGGTATCGTTATCCGTAGTCGACGTCTTGAGCCACATCAGCAATGGCTTAATATCGAATTTTCGAGATATTTGAGCGACTGATCAGATGGGACAATTTTTTTCATACGAGGGACCATAAAGCGAACACTCGCGCACTCTGCAATGTTTATTCCCTTTGCATAATACCGTTCGCCACATAAACAAAAATTAAATACACCAAATAATACAAATATTCGAATTACGCGCAGACGACAATAAAGAAGGCACTTCAATAAAATATTACACATATTTTCTTCTCATTTTATTGCTATTGTACAATTCGAATAAATACGATGAGAAAAAAAAATAATCATGGGCCACTGTAATTAACGTATCGTAGTCGCGACTTCAAAAGCTTTTCTCCAATTCATTGGATTCCATAATAACTCGTACAACTTTTCGTCGTTGCTTCCACTATTTGAACAGCCACAAAGAGACCACGGACGGTTCAAAAAGTCTCCCAGCGATTGCCTCCTCTTTCCCAACACTTTGAGATTCTTTTCTATCGAACTAACCCGTTTAACGGCGGAGGACTTTGTGGTATTGTATCTTTTTTTTTCATCCAGCTGATTTCTCCCCCGACACATTATGAAATAATTATAATTCTCGACCTTGTACGTCTTACACGTCATTGCACAAATGACGCGTGGGGTGGAAAAACGAAAAAACAATTGGATTTGACAATCGGTAAACCGCAACGCCATCGGCGCATTAAGATATTACATAATACTCGTAACCTATCACTCGTAATAATTATAATAGGATTAGTCATAATGAGATATACACTCCGTTACAAAATAGGATGTAAATCAGATCGGTCAATGTGAGAAAATATATAGAACGAGACGTTATTTTGACAATGAAAACGGATATGCCGGGCAGTGAATCTGTGCAACTTCTGAACGTTCCGCAGTGTCCTGTATTTTTTTCTACGCCCAACGGCTAATTAATCATAATCCTTCTACAATTGCGAGCATAATATATTCTACGGGTGATGTTTCTCGTTTCTTCGTTAACACGGTTTTTAAGCGTAGTGAGCCGGTGATACTCGTATCACAACGGATATTTCTTGTTTTTCGGTTCTACGTTCATATATATCTTTATGGCATCATTCAAATCGCACTTCTGAACAAAGACAATACGGAGCGCGCTATTTCGAATGCGTCATTATAATATTATAATTTTTTTTTGTCCGTTGTTTTTGCGAAATTCTTCACAGCTATACATAGAGTTATAGTTTCGTTTGATCTTTCATTTTTCATCTTCTTAGCGCTAAAGTTGATAACGCTGCGAGCGTTTTTTTTTTTTAATTAGTATTGTCCTTTGGCAGGTTAATGAGACAAAATGGAGACGATATTGTGTGACTTTTTAATCGGCCGAAAAACGAATAATCGATCGAGGCAAACACGCGAGGTAATAATCTTTCCTCCCGAGTATCATGACATCGCGATCAATCGTAATTCCACATATTTTTTTTGCCGATTGTTTTTTTTTTTCTACCATTTTTATAAACCAGACCGAAAGCTCCGAAAGTTGCGTAATAACGGAAGGTGATGGTGTACAGTTAGGGGGCTGACGAAAATCTGGATGTTTTATTAATACTGAGCAACCTTGGAGCCAATCGAGCAAGAGATTTTCAACGTATACCTAACGACCGTAAATTCATTTAACTCTATCAGACCTACGCAACATAAAAAATTAACTCGATAAGAAAGTGTGTCTATACAATATGAAAGCGAGCGACCCGCAGACTCGTACTTGGGGAGAAACGAGCCTCGATGGAGTTCAATCGGGTGGTGTTGCTTTCGGATCAAAACGGGGCATCGTGTAAAGGAAGTCGTATGGAGTTGAACGAACGTAAAGTCATATAGAATAGATGGATGATGTCTTAGGATATAGCAAGTAGCTAACCTGATCAACCGGTAGCACAACCGAATATCAACGGCAAAATATCTACGCGGCTATAAAATTGTGGATGGTGTTAGGTTATGTATTTGATTACGAATATATCTCGGAATGAAACAACAGAGGTATCGTTTGTCATGCATTTTTCGACAGAGAGAAATCAGATGGTAGCAAAAGATCGGAGTTAAGGTGTGCGTGTGTGGGACTGTGTGTGAATGAATAAGAGAATAAATAATGAATAATGGTGTAAATGAATTATTATTGAGTCTGAAATAATGAAATAAATATTAGATATTTTGTCGTTAGATATTTTGTAGCGTAGATATTTCATCGTTCGGCCAATTGTTACGCACCCTAATCAATCACATCAAATTAAAGCTGATAATTAAACACAACGATAATGAAGGGAATTTAGATCGAAATTTAACTAGCAAAGGTGAATAAAGTTTCAGCGACCCGGCAAAAATACTGTAAATACTCATAGAACTGAGTGAAGGGATCGAATTTTTGCTAATGCAGATCTAAATTTCGTCCTTACAGGGTACAGTAGCGCCAATGTGACACGGGTTGGGGGGAGGGGGGGGGGGGGGGGGGGCTGGTTTAACCACTTTTTCACAATTTAATACTCGGGGAAGCACGAAAGCTTTACCGAAGCTCTCGGTTTACGACACGTCTTAAAGAAACAATAAAAGCTTTGTTAATTGCGTAATACCAATATCTCAGAGATTCGCTATCTAAGCAGGCGTCACATTTCCACTCCTCTCCCTTATTATGAACAAGCCGTGAACCCGCTTCTATTAGTGTTACATCGTCGTGATTAAATATTCCGTCAAATAATAAATAATTGTGGAATCGCAAGGCTTCCTGCAAACTCATTCATATCGTAAAAATAAACTCAACGTGAAATGCTACGAAAGTTCAGAGAAATGAATCAGAGGATAACGAGGCGAAGTAAACTTCTTTAACCTGATATTTCTTCTCTCCTTCTAGTTCTAACTTCTAATTTCTTCTCTCCTTCCGGATGTTATTTTCATCTCAATGCTCGGATAAACTTTGCTTTCGACGTATTCTCTATAAGTCTGTATATCTTATTCATCCGTTTAAAAAAAAAGTGAAATTTGCCCTTTACTATTTGATGTTCATACTAATCGTCTCGTCTGGAATCTGCACCAGAAATCAATAAAAAGTGGTTGGTTTGTGCGCTTAGGAACTCATGTACTCGTAGTCGTACCCGCGAATCGGTACAAAAGTTTCCTTGATAGACTGTGGTGATGCCCAGCGGAGGGCATAATGGGGTCCACCTGCCTTGTCGTTCGTGCCCGACATCCGGCTCCCACCGAATGGCTGCTGGCCGACAACCGAGCCCGTTGATTTGTCATTCACGTAAAAGTTTCCTGCCGTGTATTTCAACTCTTCCAGAGCTTTTTTCGCCCAATCCCTACGATAAAAAAATGCTTTTCGTCAATATGCATTACGTAAACTGTGAGAAATGTAGTACCGAATGATAAAAGAGCTTTGGCCCAATCAACCGGTCGGCAGCCACGAAAAAACAACCCTAAGGATTTATTACGCCGAACGATATATGTACATTAGGGTGGTCCTTATTTTTGGCACTATCGATTTTTTTTTCACGATAGTCATACATTGGTTCTACATGAATAAAAAAAAATTCGTGCCAAATTTTAGCTTTCTATCTCGATTTTAACCCGTGCCCCCCAGCGGTCGGAGTTTTAAACGGAAAATACGTGTATTTTCCACAATCAACTGCTGTTCTTATTTTTTTTATCTAGTAAGAGTTGATATAAAAAATTGAAAGATGGCCCAAATTCGCTTTGTAGTATAAGGTGTAGTTGCTGTTATATATTAGTTTTTTTTGTTCACAGCCAAAGGGGCCAACGTTCACTTGGCCCCTTTTTTTAACTTAGATTCAATTAATTCAAGAATATCGGTTCATAACCCATTTTTACACATAGTTTTTTCAATTTTTATTTTTCGTATGTTAAAGTTTTCGACTTATGACTTTCATTAACCCTGAATTCAAGTCCAAAAAAGTGCCAAAAATCAAAGCTAACGCCATCTGTAACTCCAACTGATCGAGTTCGAATAAATACTTCTTATTGGACAGTTAGCTTAATCGAATTTGGTGTTCGGAATTCGGCCGGACGGTACTTGGCAATCTTCGCTTCACGATCACGAGTCTTCCTCTTACACACAGAGAATTTTGAGTTCAGCTGCGGACGCGCAGCTGAACTCAAAATTTACAAGTAGTAAATGACTGTGTTGAAAGATCGATCAAGTCAATGGAAGATTTTAGTGGTCGATTTACCAAAAATGAAAATCAACAGCAGTATTACAAGTGGTGAACGATCATCGACGACAATATCCTAATTCGTTAAAGAGAACAAATTTGAAATAATGAATGTACCTTATACTTATCGGTTGTAAATTTTTGTACTTCGCTTAAAAATACATCAATAGATATTTTGTTGACAAAAAAAAATTGTTGTATCCATAATTATTAGCCTCGAAAATGATGAATACTCAAATAAAAAAAAACTGAAACTTAAAACTAATAAATTGCGAATGAATTTTGTTCCTTCTTATTTCTTCTTATATTTTCTTATTTCTTGTTATCTAATTCGTATTCGAGTAAGCTATTTCAGTAAAATTTGGGAACAAAAAACAACTGATATGCAACAGCGATTACGCCTTATAGTATAAGGAAAGTTTATCGTAACTTTCAATTTTTTATATCAACTCCTGCCATGTCAAAAGAATAGACAAGCAAATGACTGTAGACAATACATGTATTGTCCGTTTAAAACTCCGACCGTTGGGGGGCACAGGTTAAAATTAAGATGGAAAGCTAAAATTTGGCATGAATTTTTTTTTATTCATAAAGGACCAATGCATGACTATCGCGAAAAAAATTTCGAAAGTACCCCAAATAAGGACCACCCTAATGTACATAGCCTCATGGCAGACGAGGAGGTGCAGGACGAATCGAGATATTTACGGAAACAACCGATCGTCAATTCTTTGATACGTGACTACTCCGTAAAGTTATTTAACCGATTCGAAATTCTTCCAAAAATTTTTTTCGCCGAACGTCATTTGTCCGAATCGTCGTTGAACCCGAATGTCCAGTTTCCGATCGGTCACTAGTCCGATTCGGACAAATGGGGTTTCGGCCAAATAACGATTCGGGCGATTATTGAAGTTTTGGCAAAGAAATGTGGCCCCATTTGCGATATTTTCGAAAAATAAGAATAAAAAAAACTAGGAACAAGCTTTATCCGTCATACTCACATATCCTGAGCGAATATAGCGCCGGTGAGGGCGTAAGGCGTCGAACTCTCGACGAGCCTCATCGTTTCATTTAATTTCGCGTCTTTATAAACGTAGATCGTTAATACAGGACCAAATATCTCCTCAGTCATGGTTTTGTCCAACGGGTCTTTCGTCTGGACGATCGTCGGCTCGATGAAGTAACCGCATCTGGTGAAAGTAATTCAATTACAATGATCTCCTCGGTCGATTAAATCAAACGACGGACGTTGCCGGACGAAATTTCAAAACGTACGAATCATCGTAGCCACCACCACCAATGATTTCGAGGTTGGACGACTTCTTCGCGTGGTCAATATAACCGGTTATCCTTTTGAACGCTACTGCATCGATTACGGCTCCAGTGAAAACTGTGAAGTCCTTAATGTCACCAACTTTCAGTTGATCCCGAGTCTTCAACAGTCCCTCCTTGATCTGAATAATAAATGTTACATATTATTCCATATTTTTAATTTGTCCGTTTTACGAGAAACTTTCGTAAAGAGGAAGCACTTGTCATAAAAATGGAGGAGGGGCGAGCTATATTTGAAAATAATTCATAATGGGCTTCGAGAATAATGGCAAATCCTAAAACTGTCCAATCTGTGGGACCACCGAATTGTTCAGATTGAATTGAGTAAGAAGCACGTGAAAAATAGAAACCTTCTAATATCATTCAAGACGATCATGAACTTTGGCGAAAATCAGAGAAAGGGTTAAAATTCTATGAAATTTTGAATATTTTTGAAAAATGCTCACGCTCGCTTTAACTTCCGCAAATGTTGAGATATCAGAATAGAAAAAAATATATGTGAAGAGACTATTATTCAAGAACAGTCGATACTGAATTTCGGGAAAATTAATCGGAGGGTTCGGATTTTATGAAATTTCGAATATTGCAAAAAGTTATTGTGATCGCATTGTCTACCGATATTGTTTAAATGTTAAACTTTTAATGTAAATACAAAGTATTTGAAGTACGATTTGTGTTGGATTTGGTGAGAGTGGATAAAACGATTCGGATTTTTATGAAATTTTCATTTTTTCACAAAAAATATTGCTGACAGTACTAGCTTTCGTAATTTCTGAGATATCGGACTGTGATTCCCCATATGGATCGAATATTATTAAAAGTGCATGGATATTACGAGAAAACATTACAGATATTAGTCATTAATGAAATATAGATTTTTTTTTTTCGAACAATCTGTGGTCGTTTTGACTTTCACAGATTTTTAAACACAACGGTTAAATTTTTTTAGAGAAATAGCATACAATTAAGGGCTCACATACCCCTGAAATTTTCAAAAAAATCGATTTTTTTTATTTACACTTTGAAGAGTTCAAAAAAACTTTTAAGAAAATTTCACTCCGTTACAAAGTTATAGCAATAAATGTAACCGGATATCGGATTGGGACGGCTACCTGCCAGAAACTTTAAACGCGTTTTTCTCGAAACTATGTTTTCAGACAGTGTTAGCACGATAACTCAGTCAATTTCCAAACTTTTTAACTTTTTTTTTATCTTGATAATTATTTTCTCTATAGTCTGACGAGAAGTTTTTTTTATTTTTTGGTTGGACATTTTTTTTTAAAATAATTAACCAGTAATTTTTTTAACACGTTGACTGGCAACCTACGAGATACCTCGTAGGCTGTTTACTTTCCCAGGACGCCGTGGTGGTTAACGTGTTAAATTGCATACTAAAGTTTGAAATACTGTAATATCTTTATTTTGGAAAAAAAAAAGAATCCCTCCGTCTGCCTATTATTACTACATTATTTTTCTAGATTCTTTTTTATTTTTGCAGATTGGATAATTTCTGGTGAAGTTATGATGTCGACAAGGAGGCGCCATGGTTTTCATTAGTAGTCCATTTATACCCGTAAAAAAAAATGTTAATATTTGAAAAAAAATTAATTTTTTTTTCTTCTAGTTAAAAGGTTAATAAAAAATGTGAAATCAACAATTTAATTTTGTTGTTCACCATATAACTTTTATAATAATTTTTCAAATTTACTCGGTTTTCAGCGCGCGCAGCGGTATTAACAAAATATAAACTTAACAATTAAACAGTTAAGATTTTATAACTACAAGTGTTTGCGATTATATAGAATCAACTTATAAACAATTATTTGTCGGAATAAAACTCAAGCGATTAATTATACTCGATATATCAGTTTTAATCGTTAATCGGGAAAGAACGACGAGTACTTCATTATTTTCTTCATAAATCGTACCTTATGCGTTTCTCCAACGATCAACGAGTCGCCGCGCACACGCCTAAATTGCGAAACCCCCCAGGACATAACAGCCCAAATATATGACCTTGAAGATATCTGCATCAGACAAAATCACATCTTTGGACAGGCTATAACTACCGTGTTTTTATCGTATATACTTTGCTCAGGTCTCAGAAATTGAGACTTGAGGAAAGTATGTACGGTAAAAATACGGTAGTTATAGCCGTCCAAAAATTCCTTTTCGTTGTGCCCCCTTAAGGGCGGGGTAAGGGTTTTCACTTTCGAAAAATCGAATTTTTTTTGTCTTATCTTATTGTTTAACATTTCAAGAATATGTCCTTAAAATTTTAAACCGATCTAAGCAATATTCTTGAAGTTATTGTCTTATTAATCTCCTGGCCTTTAACGCTACACCTCTAACAGCTGCGGGCGGTCGGGCTAGCAGTGCAGCTGTCGAACAGGTATACAGTTTATTCATTGCTATTGTGTATATAGTATATAGTGTATACTATACACTACAATATTTTAAAAGAAGAAATGGAGCTGGACTCGATGATTCTGTGTAAGTTGGAAAAAAAAATTTTTTTCTTCACTTTTTTACTTCATAAACTTTAGACGCGTTTTTCTCAAAACTACTTTTTCAAAGTCCGTGTTCACTGCCATTTAAAAACTACTTGACCGATTCATTTCAAACTTTATACACATTTTCTACATATAAAATACCTCCCCCCAACGTTTAGTTAAATTTTTTTTTTTTTACATTAAGGGTGTTTCCCACCCACAAAATGGCGGAATTTTTCGTGGAAAATAACAGTTCACACTTTAGATGGCCGCCAAAAATTTTTAAATGAAAAAAAAAATTATCAGAGAACGTTGGGGGGAAGATTTGATTATAGTTTGACTAAATTTTCATGGTTTTTCATTTTCAGATAATTTCCGGCCGAGTTATAGTGAACACCGCAAATTGTTTTTTTTCCAAGACGTTCTGGGGGAAGCTCTGTTACGGGCTTATGCTTCAAAATTTCTGCATGAAAAAATTACACGACACTGTCAAAAGTATGCTCAATAATGTACAAAAGGTTCGAATAAAATTGCTCAATCCATATTTGAGATTAAAAATCGCAAAAAAGTGTTTTTTTTTAAGCTGAAATCCTTACCCCTCCCTTAAAGAACGCTTAAAAAAAAAACAATAAAATTGCAAAGTTGCAGAATCGCAAAACGAAGGAAATGAGACCCGAGGGAAGTCTGTACGGTAAAAAACACGGTAGTTATAGCTGTCCAAAAATTTCTTTTCGTTGTATCCCCTTGAGGAATGCTTTAAAAAAAATTGCAAAGTTGCAGAATCGCAAAACGATGAAAATGAGACCTGAGCGAAGTCTGTACGACAAAAAAACATGGTAGTTTTAGCTGTCTAAAAATTCCTTTTTGTTGTGTACCCTTAAGGAATGCTAAAAAAAATACAAAAAAATCCCAAAGTTGCAGAGTGGTAAAACGACGAAAATGAGACCTGCGCAAAATATGTACGATAAAAAACACGGTAGTTATAGCTGTCTGAAGATGTGATTTTGTCTGATGCAGATATCTTCGGGGTCATCCAAATATGACACTTGACAAATAATGATTGAGTATTCATGATATCTCCAGTACTTTTCATGATTTTGTGAAGGGAGAGTGCAAATCTTAACGATTCCGTTGTTGGATGGAAACTCAGGAGAGACGAAGTGGCAAAGTTGAGGAATGGAAAGGGTCTTTAAAATCGTGTTATGATGCGTCAATGAAAATTGATACGATCGAACAATTCATTAGGAAAAAAAAAATAGAGGACAGATCAACCAATTAAACGACAAAAAATGTATAATATTTTCATCTTAATATTCTCATAATATTCTTACCTTAGGCCATATAGACTCTGGGCAATACATTCTGCTGCACGCCGAACATTTCTGCCCGTTGAATTCGAAAGCGCTTTTGATCGTGCCCATAACCACGCTTTCGGTGTCAGCGCTCGGATGAACAAAGTGATAATTTTTGCCGCCGCATTCACCGATCAATTTAGGATAATTCTTGTACTTGTCAATATTTTTGCCGACCTGGGCCCATAGCCGGTTGAACGTTGGCACTGAGCCCGTGAAATTAATGCCGGACAGATGAGGCGAGGCGGTTATTGTGTCGCCGAAGTCGGGGCCGTGCGCAGGCACAAAATTTACCACGCCGGGTGGTACACCGGCTTCGCGGCATATCTTGAAAATCCACCAGTTTGAAAGTATTGCGGTATCCGACGGTTTCCAGAGCACTGCGTTACCCTGGACATTACAAAAAATCAAAAGCGTGGGTAGAATATGAAGTTTACGAGAGTTAATTACATGTTAAACGGATAATATAAAAAATATACATCTAATTCTAAAAGTTGGCGAAAAAGTTTACCGAACAACAAGAAGGCTATTGGTCAAGTATGTTTACAATATGTTTATTAGTCTGAAGCCCAATACGCAATTTTTTTAAACACTCCGAAGGGAACGGTAGGAAACCTTTGTATAACGTATTGTTTTACGCCGTTTTGAATTATTGGCTTTCGAATAGCGCACGTACTACCACAAGACAATATGTAATAGGAATCTTCACATCAGTTGAATTCGCTTGGCTTGTTTATAGTGTTGTCCGTTGGCCATATTGCGGCGACCAACGTTGAATATGATGAGTTCACGTGTTAAACATGTATTTTCGTCGTTCGTCGACAAAGTTTCAATATAATTGCCTATCCAATATGGCCGCCCATTCCCAGTCCGCCCAAGTCAGCCGGAACTAGTTAGCACGGGAAACAGTCGTAAACCCTGGATTATCGTTTTTTTTTTGGCGAAATGTAATGTTTTTAGTACAATCTGATAATCAGAATTATACCGATGACTCTTCAAGCGCGATAATTTCATACTGACGGAGGGCATTATTACCCTAAGGATACAGTGAACCCATATGACGTACCATGTTTAACCTCAAAATCAGAAAAATGTTGCCCGCCACTCTACAGCTAAATAAATGACTTCGAACAATAAACTATTACGCATAACCTCAATCTATCACATGACATAATGTTATATTTATAAATTGTTTATCTTTCAGCAATTATGCAATTTCAGTCGCGCCTCTACTTGTTTGTACGACACGAATAAAACAGTTTTTGATCTTTCGCTTGGGCTGAAAATCCCATACCCCTCGAACCGAAAATCGTCCATGTTCTCTCGATTTTTATTTATTATATCGTTGCTGTAATAAAGCAGTACATTTCTAATTATTATTAAAACGTGATACATTCGCACAGTAATCATCGGGCACCCACTGGGAGAGAATGGTTTGAAATTTGTCCTAGAGAGGTAAGGTTGCTAAATGGTAATTTCCGATATCCAAACCCGGGCAGTAGTGAAGGACTGAGTAATTCATCAAAAATGGTACATTACGTAATGAATTGAGCGAGCTACGAATCAGAGGCGCTTAATTTTGGGCCAAGGAGATAAACCTACAAGTTTGTTCAGAATCTGTGACCCAGAAACCTGATACTCTCCTAGTTAGCCAAGAGACAAACCGAAGCCGATGACACGCGGTGGCTAGCACACTGGTAAGCAGCGGCGAGGGGAATTTTTGTAAAGTAGACTGACGACACGCCTGGTCATTATTTTTTTTGCGTTCCGACGCATGAAAAACAAATATTTACAATGCTTTGTCGTTTTATATACTTCGTGCGTGATGAGAAAGTAAATATACGGATGTAGCAGCCGCTCACAGGACAAAATAATTAGTTTTATCCAGGTGTTTCTAATGTACAGAATTATCGAGACCCGTCTGATGCCTTGACGCTAAGTATTATATTCAACACAAAACGAAAGTAGTAGAAATGCGAACCATCAGTGCTGGCGTATAACTAAGGTTACCGCCAATTGCGGTAAAGTTGAAGGGTGATACCGCCGCGACGAAACCATCCATGCCACGGTACCTCATAGAATTCAGTGTTTCCTTCGGATTCTCCGATATCGGTTTGTACTTAATAGCATCCTTAACAAAGTACGAGTGGATCCTGAAGAAATCAATGAGTTCCGCGGCGCTGTCGATTTCCGCCTGTATCACACTTTTGCTCTGTCCAAGCATCGTCGCCGCGTTTAATTGTTGTCGATATTTGTTCGCCATTAGATCCGCAGCCCTTAGCCATATGTCCAATCGTTTCTCGATCGGAACCTTCTCCCAATCTCTTTGGGCCTTTGTCGCAATGTCGATCGCTTTTTTCACCAATTCCGGTGTTGCCCAGTAATACTTTGCGACCTTTGCTTTGTGATTGTGGGGCTATGATAAAGAAAAATGTTAAAAAATCGTTAGGCATTTTTTCGACGCGCCAGAGAGTCAACGTAATATTGTGAAGACAATGAAAATGCATAAAATGTAAACTATTGCTAATACCCAATTATTGTGAAAAAATTTAATTCGATTATAGGTCTTCCTTCCTCGCAGAGTAAGCTTTCTCTTCGTGGAAAAATTTTCTCGCAAAATCAGTCTGTGGATAACCACCTTCGATATTGAGTTTCAAACAAATTGGGTGAAGTGCTTCGAGATTGTAAGTAACATTTGAGTCCTTAGAATTTTGTCTATTTTGGAAAATCAGTGAATCGCTTTAACTTTAGTAAATTTTGCAGAACGGTAATAAAGAATCATGAAAGTTTGTAACGCGTAGTACCTGAGAATTGTTTGAATACAATTCATAAGAGAGAAAAAAAAAAAAAAAAAAAAAAAAAAAAAGATCTGAACTAGAAACTTGCACATCGCTTCCTCATTAATTTATCTTGCTCGCAAAGCTTTCTCCGCGAGGAAGCCAAAGTTGACGAACTAACTTGCTCGTGAAGGGTGATTTGTGTGCAAAATAAAATAATGAAGAAGCAATGTGCAAGTTTCTGATTTGCACGTTTTCAATCATTTTTTTAAACGGAAGAAAATAACGGTGCAAACAAATGATTTTACTCATTTATTTGCGTAATAGAAGGACGCTCATTCCTGAAAAATTTGATTTTCGATATACAAAAATCATTTGCAGATCGGATCTTCATGGACTGGATTTAAATTAGTTACATATCTTCGCAAACTCATTATCCACTAATTTTATTACTGAATTTGTAAAATCCGACAATGTAAAAAAAAAAGTTACTTTTTTTATTGTTTCAAATAACAAAGAAAATATTCTGCCTAACATCTTTGCATTTGAAATAAGTATATGTAGATAAAAATCGAATTGCGGGTAAAAAGCTGGAGAAGAATTCAACGTACATCCGCAAGCAGCCTCAGCTCCGCAGTAGCTAAAGTCAGAGCACAGGTGATTTTATCGAAGCTCATTGCTTTTTTCTTATTCCTAAAAATCTCCTTAAATGAGTCATAACGTGCTTTGGAATTAGCAGAGTTTTAAAGTAAGAGCAACGTAAAATAATGTGCAAATTTTATGGAAAAGGCTTGAACACGGTAGATATTTCAAAAGTAAGTTCATAGTTGAATTTAGGATCCCACACACGGGACCCTAAATATACCGGCAAAACAAAAACGTTTCTCGATAGCGAGCTAAAAACAAAATCGTAAAGACAGGAATTGGTAACATAACTGTTTTAGTATGAGACTTGTGTATCGCTTACCATAACTTGATACTTGACACGATCAGTACGAATTTCCTCGGCACCGATAACAAGAGGGACTTCTTCGCAGTCGTTTGACATTTTATCCAGGACTTTCTCGAGCTCGGCTCGCTCCTTGCTGCCTTTTATGTACGTCAATACCGGCTCGTTTTCCAGACGGATATCCGGAGGTTTTGACACTGGTACGATGCTTCCCAGGCATCTTCCTCCTACTCTGTTAAGAATGATAAAGCGTGGTATGAAACTGGCGACAAAACAATCATCCGGTTCGTTAATTGTTAAGCACAGTTTCCCGTTAAACAGTAATAAACCTTCGATTATCGTTTTTTTTTTTGACGAAATCTAATGTTTTTATTACAATCTGATAATCAGGAATATTGCCGTTGAAGTTTGCGCGTAGACAGAATCAACCGCGACAATTGGATACAGAGACGGCGTGCATTATTGCCAAAAGGATACGGTAAACCAATATGACGCGCCATGTTTAACCATCAAAATTGGAAAAATATTGCCCGCCATTCTACGGCTAAACATAACAATAAAGTATTGCTTATAACACCAATTTATCACACGACAAATGTTATATTTTTAAAATGTTCATTGTTCAGTAATTATCCAATTTTAGTCGCGCCTTTTGTTTTAACGACACGAATAAAATGCTTTTTGATCTTTCGCGTCGGCTGAAAATCACGTACTCCTCGGATCGAACATCGTTCATGCTTTTTGGATTTTCATTTATTATATTATTGCTGTTATGAAGCAGTACAGTTTCAATTATGCCCCCTATAAAAAAAGAAAATTCACGAAATATCTCGAAATGCGATTTGTTTCTGAAGCCAACTAACGCCTGTTTTCACCGATCTTAATCGAAGTTTAAACTCAGTTCGGCCTATCTCCAAACTGTAAAAAAAAATTGAACCCCGTTTAAACAGAGTCGGTGGAAACGGGTGTAAAACGTGAGACATTCGTATAGTAATCATCGGGCATCGACTGGGAGAGCGCGGTTCGAATTTTGACCGAGAGAGGTCGGGTTTACTAAATGGTAATTCCCAATACCTATCGCATATTTTTCGTTTAAGGTAGTTCTAACACAAGAAATAGGAGGGGATAGAAGGAGCGGTGCGTGAGGCGGGCAGCCACGTCGCGCAGCGACGTTGTCATGCTCACAAGTTCTTCTAGCCTCAAAACAATATTTTTTCAATAATCCATACTTTTTTACTGTATGGTCGAAAATTTACTGTAAACTATATGTTATTCTTCATCTACTAAACTACTTTCGTGCCAAATTTCAAGAATTTTTCATTACTCCTTCGTACATTTTGGTGACTGAATATCCGGAAAGTGCTCATTTCGTACGGTATAGGTATACGTTCGTATGCAAATTTTGCAATTTTTGATAAACGATATCTTGAAAACGGTACGGTGAAACAGTCTCAAATTTCGCACAAGTATTCTTCAGTACTTTTTCTAGGTTTTCCCAAAAACTCATTAAATTCGCATTACTTCTTCATTTGTGTTAGAACTACCTTAAATCATATGTGGGCAACAATGTGGATGGGCCGGATCAGGCAAATTTTGAAAAACAGCAGCAAATCTTTCATAAACAAAGAACACAACTTGATAATGTTGAGAAAGCTAGTTTTATAGTTAGTTCAAAATTAGCAAAGTTATTAAAACCATTTGCCGAAGGAGAATTTATCAAAGAGTGTATGTTAGAAGTTTGCAGTGTTTTGTGTCCTGAAAAGAAAAATGAATTTGAAAAAATTAGTTTGTCAAGACGAACCGTTGTCCGACGTATAGAAATGATGGCTAATGATATAAAAACAACATTGACTGACCGTATGGTTGGTTTTGAATAATTTTCCATAGCATTAGACGAGAGCACCGATTTGTCTGACACAGCTCAACTGGCTATATTTATTCGAGGTGTTGATAAAGAGTTCACTATTACTGAGGAATTGCTTGCTTTACAGCCGGTAAAAGGAACCACTACAGGAGAGGACATTTTTAATGAAGTTCAAAAGGTATTCACAAGTTTTGGCTTGCCACGGTCAAAACTAGTTGGAGTATGCACAGATGGTGCACTTTCTATGGTCGGCTTACGTAAAGGTTTCATCGGAATTTCGAATGAAAAAGCAACTGAATTAAATGGGCAAAAAGATGATTTGATAGTCCTTCATTGCATTATCCACCAACAGAACTTGCGTTCCAAGTCCATTCGACTCCAGAATGTTACGAATGTGGTAGTAAAAACCATCAATTTTATTCGTCCCGAGGGCTTAGGGGGGGTAGGGTTTTTAAATTCTTTTTTTTTATTTTTTTTTCTGAATGAACAATATGTCGAGAATATTGTGTATAAATTTTAAGTCAATCGGAGTAAAACTAACGGAGTTACAGCGTTTCAAACGACCGGCCGTGATACCTGAAACCGACCGGCTGTGATACTTTAATTCGATTTTCCCGAAAACGTCATTTTTGAAGTTTGTGAACATTAGAACTCAAAATCTACTGAACCGATCCTTTTGAAAATTTAAACATTACTTCTTCACATAAATCAACAGGTAATCAGGAGGAGTTTTTTTTTTCTATTTAAAAAATTTTTTAATAACAAATTAAGCGCGATTTTTTTAGCTACAATTGCGTTTTTCACTTCCAAGTGCTGCAAAAAATAGAAAAAACAAGAAAAAAAAACTCTTCCTGATTACCTCGAGAAATACATCATCTTTAAAATGCATATCAATTTTTTTCCGATTCAGATGATCCGGTAACGAGTTATAATGTTCACCGCAAAACCACTTTTTTTCAAGGCGCCTCTGGAGATTCAACGTCACCGGCTTATTTATCAATATTTTTCATTGAAAATTTTTTCTGAGATACTTCAATAGTTGTACAATAATATGTGATTCTATTTAATAAAATTATATTACTCATGTCGCCGCAAAAAAATCATAAAAATATGCTTTTTTTTCGCCTTTAAAACCCTACCCCGCCGTTAACCATCGTCAGTTCAAGGCGTTTTTGGACGAAATATCAGCCGAATATGACGACGTAACATATTATTGTGAAGTCAGTTGGCTAAGCAAAGGAAAAAGGCTGAAACGGTTTTACGAGCTTAGAAATGAAATAGCAGACTTTATGCAAATAAAAGATAAACCACTATCTGAATTAGGTGACCCAAAATGGATATGTGACTTAGCATTTCTGGTCGACCTTACAGGCCATTTGAATGATTTAAATTTGAAACTTCAAAAACAAGGACAGTTAGTAAATGATTTGTACGGCCATTTGAAAGCGTTTCAGAACAAAATCCGCTTGTGGGAGGCACATATGCTGTCTGGTAACAGTTACCATTTCACCACGCTCTCTGCGTATGAAAATATTGCTTATGCTCAATATGCTGAAGAACTCAAGTTACTGTCGGAGCAATTTTCGAACATATTTAGCGATTTTAAAAGCATGGAAGACTGTTTCAATTTATTTGCTACTCCAACAAAAAGTAATGTACAAAATGCTTCAATACACTTGCAAATGGAGTTGAGATTCAAGAAAACTCACTCCTAAAATCTAAATTTGAAGACGTGGAGTTGTGCGATTTCTACAAAAAATACCTCGAAGAAGACCATTTTCCGCAGCTTAGAAAATCCGCAAAAAGATTGATTTGTGCGTTTGGCAGTACTTATAAATGCGAACAGTTCTTTTTGTTGATGAAAGTTAATAAATCAATGCATCGTACAAGGCTGACTGACGATAATTTGGAAAATTCTTTACGTCTTTGTATCAGTGGAATTGATCCAAACGTCGATGGATTAGTTTCCCAAATTCAAGCTCAAGTGTCTCATTGATTTCGGTGTCGCTATTTAACTTTCGTAGTTTGTGACAATTCCAAATTTAACGATTTCATTATAATGTTGTACCTATTTTTTTTTTTTCATTTTATTTTGTTATTTTAATAAATTGTATTATAATAACATTGTCGTATTATTTCATGTCTGATATCTATCGCTAAAAATGATGAACGCTACTTTAAAATGCACTACTTTTAAACGCGGCCCGCGAACGTATTTGCACACTAAAGTTTGGCCCAAAACATGTCGAAGGTTGCCCATACCTGGTTTAAATCATCGAACAAAAATCTATAAGACCGAACGAATCATTCGCATAAATTTCATAGAAATCTTTTAACGGTTCTTTATCTTTGTATTAAATCGTACACCTTGCATGTTACGAAAATTGAGAGGAGAATTTTTATATAAATTAACTTACTTTCTCGACTACGATGATGGGCTAAATAATCTACAAACACTTCGGTTACGTAACAGCCCAGCAGAGTGAAAGGAAGAAGAGGTAATGTTGGTATTGGTGCTAATGGCCACCGATGTATGGATGCCATAATATATGTGGGAATCACCGGAATACGCGTTCGGATCTGTCAGGTGCGGAGTGAGAGCGATAATCACTCTGCTAATATCACCTATATATATCTCTCATTTGGGTCACCTACTTAGACGCAATGAAATCATTTCTAATCTCACGAAACCGTAAATACTGCCAATATGGCAATAGAAAATTGTATAAATTCATTTTACCTTATTCCTGTGCCCGTTTGAAAAGGGCCAAAGTAATTACGATTCAATCGACGTAGCGAATAAGGAATGTTACGTCCCAGGGGGTTTCACAAGGGAGACGTGTGCGCGGCGACTCAGAGGTAAAAAGGCGACTAACGTGGACGCGGCGCCTCAGAGGTCATGGGGGAAACGCATAGGGTAATATTGGAGAAATCCGAACCGTTTCGGACTGGCTGCCACAAAGTTTTTTCCAAATTAAGGGTGAACACCACTGTGACCCCCTGTTTTTTTTCACATTTTTCAAGAATTTTTTTTTGTGGGGAAAAAAACAGATATTCGCAAAATTTTTTTGGGTTTTGTTCCTTGTTTATTAATGTATCAAAAAACATATTTTTCACATTTTTCACGCCGCATGGTGGCGCTGGGGAAGCTTTCGCGTCAGGTGCTCTCATCTCCGCGGCACGCAGCAGAACTCTCTTCAACGTCGATCTGAAAAAAAATACCGAGTGTTTTCGTTAATAATATGATATTTTGCAGAGAAGTACATAGGGATTTGGAAAAATATTGTTTTAAAAAAAATAGGCACGCCTTTGAAATTAAAGTTATATTCAAAGGCGTGCCTATTTGTTTTTAAACAATATTTTTCCAAATCCCTATGTACTTCTCTTCAAAATATCATATTATTAACGAAAACACTCGGTATTTTTTTTCAGATCGACGTTGAAGCGAGCTCTGCTGCGTGCCGCGGAGATGACAGCACCTGACGCGAGAGCGTCTCCAGCGCCATTATGCGGCGTGAAAAATGTGAAAAAAATGTTTTTTGATACATTAATAAACAAGGAACAAAACCCAACAAAATTTTTCGAATATCTCTTTTTTTTCCCACAAAAAAAAATTCTTGAAAAATGTGAAAAAAAAACAGGGGGTCACAGTGGTGTTCCCCCTTAAAAACTCAGCTACAAAGATGACGCGTCTTTTCTCCTATTAGAAAACTGAATAACTGCGGGTGTGAATATTTTTAAGAAAAAAAATTTCGATGCATTTTCTCTCTGTTTTTGGGAATTTCGCCTGTGTTACAGTCGGTCCGGGTCAGTAGCCAGTAGGGCTGTTACTTTTATCCGGGTTAACCGGATACCCGAAAGTATCCGGGTATCCGGGAAATCGGATCCAACACTTCAGATTCGAATACCCGAATATCCGGGTATTCGAGTACCCGAGTATCCGGATATCCGAATAATCACGGATCCGGGTAACCGGGTAATAACGAATAATGTCGGGTAATTACCCGATTTTTCGTGTACAGGCTCAAATCGGACCGCCGGCGTAAAAAAAATAATGATATTGTATTAGTCTGGTCATCAAATAAGCCGAAATATAGGACGTTAATAGTTACCATTGAAAAAAATTGGAAAATAACTTGTATCAAATTTGCTCTGTTCAAAGAAATTGTGCAAAACTACGGTAAAAATGAAAACTTAGTGTTGACGGATCAGACGTCACGGTTTTCCAATTTATAATAATTGTGTATTCACTCGGGAGAACATTTTACATGTGACTCCCACAATTTTTTAGAATCTGCTGTTTACGATCACAATTTCTTGCCCGCGCATATTAAGAATAGCCGAGATCCGCTTCTTCACATTCTATATTTTCTCTCCAACTCTAAAGTTCATAAAAACTGCACACACGCCCATAAAGCAAATATACATTTCAGAAACTAAGGATATTTATTAAATAATAATAAATCGTGACGAAAAAATAATATTAAAGATGCAAATAGTGCGGGTCAACGTTGATTAAGTTCTTATAAAATGATCATGTGTTTCCCTAACATTGTATAGAAGATTATGTCATCGCTTTTTTAATCTACACAAGCATGTTTTATTGAAATTGTAGTTTTTGTCGGATGTGAATTACAGTAAAGAAATAGTTTGGTAATAATAGTAAATACGCCTGCAAGATTCTTCCCAAGAATCTTCGTTATAATGATAATCTAATTTGTTTAATATTGATATCAGTCGGTAAAAATAAAAAATGGTCAACTAAATGATCGGACATAAACACCGTTATAATCCCGGTTTCTCAATCTTCCGGTAATGATTTATTATTCGTCTTATAAATGTACTTCGCAAACATTGTTCTTGGCAACATGTACGCGTGCCTCACAAATAGTGTAAATTGAACAATTTTTTTCCAGCATTTTCGGCATTAATTATCGGCGGTAATTGCCCGATATTATCCGTTATTATCCGAGTATCCGGTTACCCGGATACCCCGAAACTATCCGCATACCCGAATCCGTTATTACCCGGATATTATCGAGTTATCGAGATATACGGATTTGAAGGCGTCGGATCCGTGAAACCCGAATTACTCGGGTATCCGGATACCCGAAAAAGTTCAACCTCTAGTAGCCAGTGCCCCTGGGCGTTTGCTCGGATCCGTAGCCGAATCCCCGTGCGGTCGCATTCGACTTCCCTCTTTGTAACCGATCTGCCATGGCACTCGATTCCATGGGCGCAGGGAAGCTGCGGAAAACCCGTGCCGGTACAGCTGGTCTTGGGTTTGCTTCTCGGCTTCGAAGCTACGTCACGTTTGGCCGAGGATTTAAACATGAAGTACAGATGCACGAGTAACATGTACATATTGTACACACGCAATCATGCATATACCGAAGCTTGTCACGCCAATATTTTTTATCTCGACGAAACTACGAGATTCTCGCACCGTCGACGGTCCCGACGCTCTGGTTTAGAGGCGAGCACGCCAGCCGCGCGACAGTGCCGGTTATATAATATATAAACATATATAAATAATGCGACGTGAATTTCCCGGCGACGGTAATGATCGCGCCACAAAATATTCTCGGATCGTGTGTCGGATGGATGCCAGCGGTGAGAGTGAAGCACAATTTATTTTCCCAACGCAAAATCCTCGAGAAACGACCAGCTAAGCCGCGGCACCTCGTTTGTCGACAGAGGTAGGGTTCAATTCGTTCGGTCGATCAAGGAGTGACATCACTGTAGCGGCAGAAAAAAAGGTCTAACTTTGACAATTTATTTTGGGAGTATGAAAAAAGGCATAGTATTTCTTTTCGCAGGGTTTATTTAACACATATTGAAGTATGAAAAAAAAATTGTTCATTATCATTTTAATAAAATATGGCGGCGACAGAGCGCATCTTGAAAATCGTCTTTTTTAAACTGGGAGGACGCGTTACTCGTTGCGTGGATCGATTTTAAAATTTCATACTAGCTTCACAATTACATTCTCTATCGGAGTACGCAGCCGTTTTTTAAATTTAATGTAAACTTTTTTTTTTATAAACAATTTACTGCTTTTTTTTGGCGAAAAATCAATTAATTTTTTCAAAAGTGCATCATTTCTAGAAAATTTGATTGAAAAAAAAAACCCTGCGTCGTCTCATAGCCAATAATATATAGATTATAACATTTTTTGATTTTTTATTCGAGGTCTTATAGTTTACGAGAAAACCCTCATCCCGTGAAGGTGATTTAAAACAGGATGATTTTTAAAATGACCTCTGTCGCCGCCATTTTGTACCAAAATGATGATAAAAAAATGTTTTTTCATAGTTCAATATGTGTTAAATAAACCCTCTGAAAATAAATACCAATCCTTTTTCATACTCCGAAAATCAATCGTCAAAGTTGAGCCTTTTTTTTTCTGCCGCTACAGTGGTGCTAGCCCTTAAGTGTAACTTAAGTTAGCCGGGCACGGAAGACGACCGGAAACAATAAACTCAAATTTACGAACGAAAATCCAGAAACCATTATAAACTGTACTTTTTTTTACTGTTCGACAATCACCGTTGGTTCACCACTCGACTCAACACGGTAGAAAATAGAGCTTGAACTTTTCCGGGTATCCGAATAGCCGAGTAATTCGGGTTTCACGGATCCGACGCTACAAATCCGTATATCCCGATAACTCGATAATATCCGGGTAATAACGGATTCGGGTATACGGATAGTTTCGGGGTATCCGGGTAACCGAGTACTCGGATAATAACGGATAATATCGGGCAATTACCGCCGATAATTGATGCCGAAAATGCTGAAAATAATTGTTCAATTTACACAATTTGTGAGGCACGCGTAGATGTTGCCAAGAACAATGTTTGCGAAGTACATTTATGAGACGAATAATAAATCATTACCGGAAGATTGAGAAACCGGGATTATATCGGTGTTCACGTCCGATCATTTAGTTGACCATTTTTTATTTTTACCGACTGATATCAGTATTAAAGAAATTAGATTATCATTATAACGAAGATTCTTGGAGAGAATCTTGCAGGCATATTTACTATTATTACCAAACTATTTCTTTACTGTAATTCACATCCGACAAAAACTACAATTTCAATAAAACATTCATGTGTAGATTAAAAAAGCAATGACATAATCTTCTATACAATGTTAGGGAAACACATGATCATTTCATAAGAACGTAATCAACGTTGACCTGCACTATTTGCATCTTTAATATTATTTTTTCATCACGATTTATTATTATTTAATAAATATCCTTAGTTTCTGAAATGTATATTTGCTTTATGGGTGTGTGTGCAGTTTTTATGAACTTTAGAGTTGGAGAGAAAATATAGAATGTGAAGAGGCGGATCTCGGCTATTCTTAATATGCGCAGGCAAGCAATTGTGATCGTAACAGCAGATTCTAAAAAATTGTGGGAGTCACATGTAAAATGTTTTCCCGAGTAAATACACAATTATTATAAATTGGAAAACCGTGATGTCTGATTCGTCAACACTAAGTTTTCATTTTTACCGTAGATTTGCACATTTTCTTTGAACAGAGCAAATTTGATACAAGTTATTTTCCAATTTTTTCAATGGTAACTATTAACGCCGTATATTTCGGCTTATTTGATGACCAGACTAATACAATAACATTATTTTTTTTGAGCCGGCGGTCCTATTTGAGCCTATACGCGAAAAATCGGGTAATTACCCGACATTATTCGTTATTACCCGGTTACCCGGATTCGTGATTATTCGGATATCCGGATACCCGGATTCGTGATTACCCGGATACTCGGGTACTCGAATACCCGGATACTCGGGTACTCGAATACCCGGACACTCGGGTACTCGAATACCCGGACACTCGGGTACTCGAATACCCGGACACTCGGGTACTCGAATACCCGGATACTCGGGTACTCGAATACCCGGATACTCGGGTACTCGAATACCCGGATACTCGGGTACTCGAATGCTCGGGTACTCGAATACCCGGATACTCGGGTACTCGAATACCCGGATATTCGGGTATTCGAATCTGAAGTGTTGGATCTGATTTCCCGGATACCCGGATACTTTCGGGTATCCGGCTAACTCGGATAAAAGTAACAGCCCTAGTAGAAAATCACTTGATCGCTATTTTCTTCAAAATTCCAAGTTCACCGAGGCGTCCCTGTTACTCAAAAAACCGCTAATGCGAGTTGAAAAATGGTTAATTACATGAAAGATAAAAGCTAGTGAAAGTAAATCGGTGCACATAACGTTCACTTTGCGAAAAAACAACTTTCCAACATTTACTCTCAATAATCAACCCTCACCAACAAAAAATAACGTGAGATACCTAGGGATGCACTTGGACAGACGATTAACTTGGAGCAAGCACATTAAAACAAAAAGAAAAGAACTCGACATCAAGCTCCAAAAAATGTACTGGTTACTCGGAAGAAACTCCAAAGTAACAACTGAAAACGAAAATCTACTATACAAAGTAGTACTTAAACCAGTGTGGACGTACGGCATCCAACTCTGGGGGACGGCCAGCAGATTGAATATAGAAATTATTCAAAGATTCCAATAAAAAATACTACGAACAATCACTAACGCCCCTTGGTACGTCAGCAATAAGACCCTACACAATGACCCACGTTGAAAAATTGTAACGGCCGAGCGTTGGGCCAATACTGGTTGCCGTAGTGCCGGTACTGGCTGCCAGTATTGGGACAGTACAGATTCGGTACAGGAGTGTAATAGCCGGCCGTTATACTGGCACAAACGGTCGTACCAATACTGGTTATTTCATTGGGCTGGATCTTGGCAGACGATTTTGCCGACGGTGCAAATTACATCTCAGCGAGAAATGGCAAATTAAATAGATATCGAATGGACGTCTTTTAGACAATTTTGGCGTCTAGTGGACGCCGATGCAATGTCTATTTAAATTTTATTTCTCTCTGGGAGTAATTTAAATTTCTTTTTACCACGTTACCAGATGTTTCCCAAGCGGCACACGTACGTCCAAAGGATGTACTTTGGACGTAAGGACGTTCTTCGGATGTTTTTAGGACGTCCTTTGGATGTCTGTGTTGTCTGGGTTGTTTATGCATAAATGTTCGATAATTAAATGCACTTGATATATACTAGATACTCGGAGTAGTTTTTATTAACAAGAGACTAAGTACATATACAGGTCTAAAATACGTACTTAAATGTTTATAGAACAGTGTTTATAAAATATAGGCTATATGAAGCAAATATTACACTAAAAAATATTGTATTAATCGTGCAATTTCAAGTTCGGGGCAAATTATAATTCAACAATTTGGTTGTTTGTAAAATAATGGACTTTTGATCAGAATAACCTAATCTACAATTACATTACAGAACGCAACTGTTAAAGTAAAATACTCTCAGTATTGGCATTTTCTATAGCCCAGTACTAAACCTGTATCGAAGCCAGAGCTTGGCCGTATTTTGGCCCAGATCTGGTTATTATACCGGTCCGTAGTGCGGCCAGATTGACAACCAGTACTGGCACAAGACGATATTTTATACTGACCCAAAGCTTGGCCAGATTGTCAGCCAGTACTGAAACAATACTGGCTGCCAAATTTTGGCCGCCAATACTTGGCCAGTAGAATTCAACCAGTACTGGCATAAGACTGTATTTTATACTGGCCCGTAGTATGGCCCATAGTATGGCCAGATAGTCAGCCAGTACGGGGCCAGTACTGGCGGCGAAAGTTTGGCCGCCAATATTGGCCCAAAGCTTGGCCAGTAGAATTATACTGGCAATTTCTACGTGGGAACCCACGAATAACGACCGTAGCAGAAAACATCCAAATGTTCAGTACACGATACGTGGAAAGACTACGGAACCACCCAAACACAACGGCCCGAGAAATCATCGACAGAAGGAATGAAATCAGACCACTCAGACGCATCAAGCCTTTGGACCTCCCGAACAATGAAATATGACACAAACAAACTCTTCGACATCAATTGTGGAGATGGCAATGGTCATTCCCCTAAACAATGAATAACACCCACATCACAATTATTGAAAGTCCCGTTGGGACTGATTATAGTTACAAATAAAAAGGAGAGAAAAAAAAAATTCCAAGTTAATATCGTCTCGAGAGTAGACGCGGCGGGATTTCCTAACTTCCAAGTTTCCAAAAAAAATAGAATTACGAAAGAGCGAAAAAAAAGTTACCAATTCATAAACTGTGTTGGAATAAAAAAGAACATTGAAAAATGTGTACGTTGAAAACTACGGGTTGTAGCTGGAATTACTTTTTTAAGATCTTATTTACATCACTTTTACTAGTTTTCGAAAAAAGAAAGTGAGATCGAAAATAGAAACAAAAAAAATACATCTTCAATGTAATTATGACTCCATGGCCATCCTACTCTATAAAATGTAGTATTTGAAGAAAAATATAGAAAATTTGAATGGAAGAAAAAGACATCAAATTTTCGAATGGGGAGTTTTCGAACGAGTCACTTTTATCAAAAAATTAAGAGGAATAAATCAACCCCACAGGTTGGATACCATTTGTTTTGGGAAAATTTGGACTGGTTCACGTGGAAAAACATATTTATTTTTTTTTTAAGCCATCATGCCGCAATAATGTTGATCAAAATGAAAATTTGGCACCGAAGGGCTATGCGAGAATGGATAAAATTACGCATGCATATAATATATATACAGATATTTTATGGGTCGTTCCACCAATTCTTAGCTAGCGTTCCGGCACCAAATTTTCATTTTGACGGACATTTTCACATTCGATCGTAGACAATAAGAAGCGACGCTGTAGCACATTACGGCTCTTCAACACCGTCTGCCCCTCAGGATATTTTCTTCAAAGTTATTTGCATGCATAGCAAAATATACTTGCCCAGAAAAAAAAGTTGAAATTTCTTGAAAAAAATGGTAACCAAGCTGTGGGGGTGGTTTTTAGCTGTTAAAACTCAATTTCTTGATAAATCGACAGCGGCGGACACGCTGTTGTTGCGTGGCTCCGGCGATTACCGGAGTTAAGCAGCTTTGGCCGCCGTCTCAACTAAGACGGGTCACCGCTTAGCCGTGCACCGATCGTACGTTGGCGCACGGAGCATCCAGCGGGAGACAGTTTTATTGAGTTTCTGATGTAGTAAATACAACCGAAACTCGGTGAAAATAAAGCCGTCCGTATCGACACAGGTTTTCCACGGTTTGCCCTTGTCGGCGGCGAAAGCGACGCAACGACGGTAAGACTTCCGCAGGCACGACGGATGTTAGGTCGGCTCCTGGCCAAGCGAGGATAAGAAGCGACAGGGGGAAAAATAGAAAAAATATAATTGGGTAGGCTCTCGCATGAAAACCAGAAAGTGTTACGTTGCGACAAAGAAAAAATAAATACCAATCGCTTTTTTTAACTTATTCGACTCTCATTATTTTGGTTATTTCGATTGTGTCTCTCTTCTCCGTTAAATGTCAAATTAACGAGCAAACATATCCATTAATATACATGTACGAATTGGTATTATTATGCAATAGTATAAAATATAATCAATGTGCAGAACCTCATGAATTCGCAAAGCGGCCGGATAAATTAGACTTTCACAATGAAGATAGGCTAAATAAAAAGTATTTGAATCGATGAACATTGATATTTTCATGAATTTTCAATGTCAAACGTACGCGTACATGGCAATACGCGTTCTGGATGTTTTCAATATATTCTGTAATTTTGTAAGACGATGCGCATAAATGTATATTAAATGTAAAATGTGAATTATCAAGTTTTTTTTTGTTAGGGTTACAAAATCGTGAATGACCTGATGCGCGATCGGTGTATTTTGTTTCCCTTGCCTATTGCGTATATAATCCCATATCTGTTTTCTCTAATTTCTTTAGGTCAACCGAATATGTATCTGATTCTGACGGAACGTGACGATATTCAATCGTTAACGTCTAATTTCCGTGTACCGTCAGTCCCGCCCCGTTAACGTTGTCAGGTATAAGTATAGCATCGATAGTGTTGATCAGACGCGCAGTTGGTATCCGGATATAACCCGAGCATCTTGTTTCGCGTTGACGCGACGATACGGTAAGGCAGGATCAAGCATAATCCGTCCTCGTAACACCACGAGCACGTGACCTAACTCTGGACGTTCGTCGCCCCGATGCGAAGGGGAAGTGTATATATATACTCGAGCTATTAGCGAGATATATTACGCAGCGCAAAAACGTAGTAAGTTAAAATAAATGCGATAGAAGGGCCGAATGAAAGGAATAAAGGTGGCGGCACTCATTTTTTCCCTATTGCGACGCGTCTACTCACTTTTGACTGTTGGCGACAAGTGCCTGCCGGCAAAAGCTCAGCATGTCGCGAATTATTCCTCTAGAATTTTCGTAATAAACTCGATACTCCTCTTCTATGTCCTTATTTGACACTTCGTTTTAGCGTTGCGCGGCGGCTTATCACGTCAGCGATATCTTAACTTTATAACCAGTAATGCATCGATTCTGTCTCCGTTTTAAATACTTTTTAGCAACGATCAAATTTCCAAACGGTCAAGGCCTCGAAAACGCTGCCGAACCGAACGATCGTTGTTTCGCCCGTCGCCGTGCCAGAGACAGCCAGAGACAGCCAGAGACAGCCAGAGAGGCCACGGAATGCGACGAGCGACGACACCAGACGACACTGACGACGGACGGACGGTGTGTGGTGGCTGGTGTGACAACATAATAATAATAATACGTAAGGGCAGCCGAAAATATATCGATAGTTCTCTGTAATCGATAATAATAAAGAATTTTCTTATCCGGAAATATCGATATTTCGTCGATCGACTCTCGTTTTGGTATTAACGACTACTGCTTTCCCTTTTTCTTTTGAGCGATACAAAGAAAAATGGGAGTTTTCCAACAGGGAGACAGCACAAAGCGCGATGTCCGGAGGCCGTGCACGTTCGATTTCGATGCGGTTTCCTCTCTACGGCTTTTCATGGTTCATGGCTTATTTATTATAGGATATTATTATGCCTTCGGACATGGAGCCTAGAGTATAAGGAGTCCGATCTTCGTACTCTGAAGCGGCATCAAAAATTCAGCAAGAAAGGTGTCGCTGCGGACGCAAGTTGGACCGAGTGAAGTGAGCAAGAAATAAACTGTACGCGGAACCTTGCTGAAGCTAGGCACCTACGGTCAATATACACATGACCCTTCGGTGTAATTGAGTGTAATCACGCGTCATCGTTATTATAACAATTTTATGAAAACTCTAATTACTGCCAATCTGTAAAAGTAAGGACATAGAATAGCATTATATCGATTTTATAATATACTAATAAAAAGAAATGACATAGTTTCGTAAAGGTTACAAATTAAACCAATGTGATTTATATTTAACGAAATTTTAAGTACAATAGGTTAGGAGAATTCTTGAGAGTATCATCGGAATGGGTAGAGTTTGTGCAGTGCTAAAGTGCATTGGTGGGAGCAAGATTGAAAGGAGGCGGAGGAAAGAACATGGAGTACGACAAATAGCTTTGTTCAAGTTACCAAAGGTTAATGAACATTTCTATATGTATTATGTTAGTGTGGTTTTGATTATATATCTCCCTCTCACATTTCTAGAGCCCAAGCAAGCGCGCACAATGGGGTCGCATCCTCGATTTCCGACTAAATGGTTCAGAGTTCCTTTGCGAGCATCACTTTTTGGACAAAGACATTTGCAAAGTAGATAGAGTACTGTCTAGATAGGAGTAGCCGTCAGATGGGACGGAACACATAATGCCACGTATATACTGGTCATTAAACTTAAACGCCTTGCCACTTCCCGTTGGGATAGAAATGCTCAACGGCAATGACAACAACAGCCCTGATGATGGAGCAGATCGAAGTGTCAGTCACGAGGTAAGTTCATTTGAAACACCATACTTTCGTTGTCTAGTATTGATAGGATGTTCAGAGGTCAGGAAAATCCGGGAATTGTTAAGGGATTTGTAAATATTGGAATATCAGGGAAGAGTAAAAGCTTATCATAATTTTTCTATATTTTTATTCAATTATTGTTAAATATTTTAACAACAGGTGTCAGTCTGTCGCAATGTCGTGGTACTAAACTGAAATCAACGAAAATGGAATGTTCATACGATCCAAAATAACGATGGCAAAAATGATAGAATATTTATTTCATAGTCAAAATTTTTAAATAGGCCGTTTTGAATATTGCAGGACGTGATCTCGAGTGAGCTATCTGCCACTTGCGAAGAATGCGTCAACGACGGGCGATCGAGCAAACCGTTCTTGACGTGGTTGGAAAGTTTGAGGTTAAAATGAACACGATGAACATGATTCTAGACAAGCTTCTGAAAATTAAACAGTTGCCAATGGTTGGGTGTGACAAGCATAAAAACGTCACCACTCGCAAGATCATAGATTTTTACCTGGTCATGAGAGGACATTTCATGAGCAAAGCTTATAATGCCCAACAACGATGCGAAGCGTCAGAAAACCGGGGAGCATCGCAAACTTGTGAAATTATAATAAAGGATGTTATAAACTTTTCTATCATGGGTCTCTTTGAAAATTGTTTTCACCAACCCTCAAAAAAAAAATTACAATAAGATAATTTATACAATATCGTTGACATCATTATTTACTACATGCTCATCATCTGTACTCTTATTATTCGACTCCAAATAGGTTGCAAATAAAGATTTATTCAAAAAATTTAAAGAAGCAATGGATAATATTAGGAATTATGGCAAATTACTGATTATGAGAGAACATTTCATATCAAAAGCCTATAATGCCAACAACAATACGAAGGGTCAGAACACCAGGGAGTATCGCAAACTTGCCAAATTACAATAAACAATGTTATAAACTATTCGCAGTACATACAAATTTGTATAGCATAACAATAAGAAAACGTACATAATATCGTTGAATCATTATTTATTACACGCTCATCGTCTGTATTTTTTAACAGGGATGTCTTTATGTGCTATTTATTGATCCTGGAATAATCAATGCACAGTCTCCTCACCTATTGAAATTTAAATTTCGTTAAATATAAATCACATTGGTTTTTTTTTGTAACCTTTACGAAACTATTTCATTTCTTTTTGTTAGTATATCATAAAGTCGATATAATGCTATTCTATGTTCTTACTTTTACAGATTGGCAGTAATTAAAAGTTTCATAAAATTGTTATAATAACGATGACGCGTGATTACACTCAATTACACCGAAGGGTCATGTGTATATTGACCGTAGGTGCCTAGCTTCAGCAAGGTTCCGCGTACAGTTTATTTCTTGCTCACTTCACTCGGTCCAACTTGCGTCCGCAGCGACGACTTTCTTGCTGAATTTTTGAGGTCGCTTTTTTCGGCCGTTCCTCATTAGAGATTGCACTCCTTTACTCTAGGCTCCATGCTTCTACCACACGCCCCTTTCATTTCGTTTATTCCAGTAGTTTCATGAAAACAAGTACATACCGATATGGCGTTCAATTCAAGGGGAATTTGTGATTGTCAAATTGATCTAGTGTGCCTTTCATACATCTATTTCCTTTATCCGACGCAGTGGCGTACCTAGAACTTTTGCCGCTCGGGGCGGTCTCCAATTTGCCGCCCTATCTAAGTCAATCAAACGGTGGTTTTTATGAATTAATAAACATAAATAAATAATTGTAATTGAGACAAACTATAGATGGGGAACTTTTTTGCCATTGGATGCCATATTTAAATTAGGCAGTAATAAAAGAGGCCGCATAAGTTGATATACCTATAAATGCAACTTTTATAAAAATTCATGATACTTTTTTAAAGGCCACAAGAAACTTACGGAGGTCGCAGGTTCCCCACTTACGAGACAAAACATATACCTAATTTACAAAAAAAAATCACCATTAAATATCTTTCATTTTATCTTTATAAATAAATAATTTTATTTTTTTTAAATTAAAAAAACAAATTGTACACATATGTGTATGTAAACATATTTATATATTTACTCTTCTAACTTTCATAGTAGAAAAATCGTGTATAACGCTCTCAATATTTATATTATTTGTAATTTTTTGTTCTTCGGACAATATTGCAAGATTTTGTAGTCTTACATTGGTCATTGTGGAACGAAGATAATTTTTAATCAACTTCAATTTGGAGAAGCTCATTCCGCAACTAGCGACACTGATAGCAATTGTTAAAAAAATTCTTCGCAAAATTACAATGTTGGGTACAGAATTTTCCAATCTATCCTTTTCCCCTTTTCTTTCAATATGGAACTGTTCTTTATCAATGTCAATAAAGTCATTTATTTGACATTCAAATTCTTCATTTAGTAGGTTACATGGTATTGTACACGAATATTTTCTTGCAAGGACGTGCAACTGATCAGAGCGTCCTTTTATTTCCGTTATAATTCTATCCATAGATAAAAACATTTCTCTTCGTACTTCTTGTTCCGAGGATAGTCCCACCGTCTCGTGAATTTTCTACACTCATATTTTTTCTCCTTCTAACTCGGCGTTCAGTCGATATCTCCAACTCTCCACAAATTCTTTTGGCTGATATAACAGCGTTTCGTATGAGCGCATCTCTATGTTCCGTGGAATGGGTTTGCAAAGAATTCAGTTTTATATGGCAATGATGAACATTTAACCCTTTTATTTGCAGGTATTTTAGCGCGTCATCAATTTCCAAAAGGACGGGTTCCCAGAAATTGAGATAACATAAAAAAGAAAAAGATTGCATTGAATTGAGTAATATTCCAGCATCTGATGTTGTTTCACTATTTTCTTCTTTAGATGTCAATTCTTCCGTGTACCAGCAGCGACTGCCACGCGTTACTTATGTCAGTCGAATCAAAAGATAGCTGACATTATAAAATCCATCCACCGTAATATACTTGCTTATACACATGTTGGTGCTACAGAGTTAGGAGAAGATTTGGCTTAAGCTTCAATGCCCATGATTTTAAGTGGTGATTTTAATATAAATTTTGTACAATTTGAAAAAAAAGTTTACAACTAAAACTAAATATAAAAAATGCCGGCCCAAAATATGTGCCGCCCGGTGCGGATTGCGCCCACCGCCCCCCCTAGGTACGCTACTGTCTGACCGTTCTATTTACGATTCCGTATCGAGAGGGCGCATAACGACGCTCGTACAGCTGTCGTTATTGTGAAATCATGATGTTTTTCGTCGTTTCGGTCTGTTTACTCATTTGTTATCGAGCACCGTCGTACTAACGCTCAAGGACTTTCGCACTCGTCTTATCGTGCGAGTTATTCTTCGATAAAAATAAAAAGAAAACATATTTTTTTACGACTTTCAAACATGATCCTCTTCCGTTAAGAGATGTTTAATATTGAATTTGACGAGAATCGGTGGAACAGTCAATATTATATGCTATTTTCCGTGTGGGTCGTTTGGATTGTTTTTAGTTTGTTACCGGGCCGGTATGTGGGGCGGAGCGGGGACAGCCCCTCCGTTCATACGTGTACTGTCCACCGTGCAACAGTGCAACTATTTCATGTTCGATTTATGAAACTTCTTTTGTTAATAACTTTTTAACGAACAATGAGCGACGGATAAAACGTTTCTATGTTACTCAGGGGGGGTATTCTTAACAACATATGCGAAGGACAAGATGTTCGGGACTGACGTATAAGGAAAATAGTTATATGAATCATTAACATTATTTGTCAATAACTTTTTAATAAACGACGAGCCCCAATTTTGTCAGAGGAAAAAGTTGTTTCACGTGCAAAAACACGTCGATTTGGCCTATTCATTTGGCGAAGGTCATCGGAGGTGAGTCCCCTGAACCCGATATTTACCTTCAATTAATAGTCTAAGATCCGAATTAGGGTCGACCTTCACCCATCGCGTAACGCGATGAAAAGCTTTTATATCAAATTTAGTATGTTAGAAAACATATCGCGAGTGGGTTGCCAAACAAAGGCCTTGGATAAGTATCATTAATTAACAATTCAAATCTGAGTTTTTATTCACCCATGAGTTTAACGAATAAATTTAATACCAACCGAAGTATCAACCCTATAGAATATGCAAACGTTGGGTTGTCTTTTTTCCTGGTCTAACTACTGGGTTGTCAGGTATAAACAGATAAGTCGAAAGTAACTATCATCAACCATTTGTTTACTAAATAAATAAGCGCTGTTTCATTGCAAACACGAAAAGTGAAATCTTGATGCGAATGGAATGTGCGACAAAGAGGTCTGAGCAAAGTATCCCGTGCGATAGAAGAGGACGCATCATTGTAGCTGCGCGCGGCGCGTGCACCGGACAAAAAGCATGCGAACTCTCTTATATCCGGTGCACGCGCCGCGCGCAGCTACAATGATGCGTCCTCTTCTATCGCACGGGATATTTTGCTCAGACCTCTTTGTCGCACATTCCATTCGCATCAAAATTTCACTTTTCAAAACTCGACAACCGTCATTAAACACAGATTTTTTGCAGACAACCCTATATCATCGTGTTTGCAATGAAACAGCGCTTATTTTGATATAAGATTTATTTAGTAAAGAAATGGTTGAAGATAGTTAGTTTCGACTTACCTGTTTATACCTGACAACTCGGTAGTTGGACTAGGAAAAAAATAGACAACCCAACGTTTGCATATTCTATAGGCTTTATACTTTCGGTTGGTATTAAATTTATTCGTTAAACTTATGACTGCGATATTGAATAAAAACTCATAATTGAATTATTAATTAATCAAAGTTATCCATGGATTTTGCTAGCAACCAACTCTGCGATATATTCTCTGACATACTAAATTTGATATAAAAAACGTTTCATCCAATTATGCGATGGGTGAAGGTCGATTTTAATACGGATCCTCTACTATAAGCACTGGAAGTACGCTAAAATGTACTATAGCATTTAAATTGATAAACACGATAAGTTCGTATACGAGTGAGAAAGTGGTTGAGCGTTCAATAACACTCATCAATCTGCTAGGCAAAACACTCGAGCGCATTATTCTCAACAGAATGGATGCAATAAAAAACCTAGCGCCAAACTCTCAGCACGGCTTTCGTAAAAAACTAGGTACGGCAACCCAACTAACAAGAACAATCAACTTTATACAAACTGTAAAGTCCAGAGGCAGAACCGCATGTGTCGTGTCGCTGGATCTATCTAAAGCATTTGACAGCATAGACCATCTCGCACTGAACACAAAATTAATGACGAAAGAAATAGATTCTGGACTCATTAAAATACTACAAAGCTACCTGCAAAGCAGAAAAATTCAAGGACAATATTTAAACGAGCTCAGCGATCCAAAGACACAAAGATGCGGTGTGCCCCAAGGCTCGATACTAGGTCCTGTAATTTTTAACGCGTATATCTCAGATATTCCCGAAGAATGTAGTATGCTCTCGCAGTATGCCGACGACGCGTGCATAATATCAGAATCAGCGAACGCGAGACTGGCAAAATTGGAAGCCGAAAAAGCAACACGAACTCTCATAAAGTACTACGAGTCCTGGGGACTCCAGTGTAACGCCAGTAAAACACAAGCGATGATTGTAGGACGCAAACAAAATCAACGAACAATAAAAATTGGCGACGAACACATTCCGCTACGTGATAGCATCCGGTACCTAGGCATCGATCTTCGCTGTACACTGAACATGGCACGCCACACCAAAACAATCATAGATAAGGCACGCAAAACAACATATATGCTGTCCGGAATCCTAAGCTGGAACAGCAAAATAGACAAACACATAAAATACAAGCTTATCAGAGCCTGCATATTACCGATACTAGATTACGGCCTAGGCTGCATGTATCCACTGTACAGCGAAAACAATCTTAATAAGTTAGAAATAGCCTACAAAAAAGTCATTAAAATAGCAGGAAACCTACCTAGGAGCTTCCCAACAATAGACCTGTACGAAATGCTCGATGAAGTAAGCTTCAGAGAAAGGGCGAAGACTAACTTCAAATGTCACTTAGGAAGGGTAGCAGCATTAGACCAAAATCTTACTGGAATTGACAACGAGGTCCCACGACCGCAAAACTCTGTACTAACCTTACCACGTTAGCATCATCCATAACACCATTTGTAAATAAAATCTCACCCCACACCATCACCACCACTACTCTAAGTTATAAAACGCACCAACAAAACAAGTTATTAAAAAACAATAAACAACACAGCACTGTCGCAAGACAAATCTGCGAGAATTATAAGGATCTCATCACACTTGTTTGATCAATATAAGCCTAACTGGCATACTGTAAATATAACCGAAACATTGAAAAAAATATAAAAAAAAAAAAAAAAAAAAAAGTGGTTGAGCGTTGGTACGACGCGGTCAGTACTGGGATGGGTGAGCACTTAGCCGTGCACTGGCTTGAACGTCGACTACCGAACTTTGAAAGTTTTGTTAGTCCATTTTCGAAAGCAAAATTTGTCTTGCTGCGTATGGATAAAAGGACGCAAGCCCTATCGGTAAGATCTGGCAACACAAGGGTTAACCAGCTGACGAAACGTTCACTATGGCTTCGAGTAGCAACGAAATTATACGCTCAAATAGAAATTGCAGCTTTGTCGATTGCTTCAATACTGAAGCTAAAAATCTGGAGTTAAAGTTCTATTGTTTTCCATCGAAAACTTATGAAATAGAAAGAAAGAAACGATGGATTCAAGCCGTTAAGAGAAGGTAAGTTGATATATGATTATTTAATATATAAATAAGGTACAGAATTATTTCAATCAAATTTTTATTTCATTGATTTATTTGATATATATAGAAAATATGTATGTATTTCGTAAATGAACACTCTACCAGCATAAGTTCTTCTTGTACGTGTTCAATTTCATCTACCGAGGAGCATTTTTCCGAAACAGCTATTCTTTGTGAAACTAAACTGTCTATAGTGCATCCTTTCTTGTATTTTGCAGATTGGAAGTTACTAGGCTTATTCCACATTAGCGGCTGGTCGGTTTTGGATGTAGTACATTCTTCATTGACATAAATGCACACAGCTGCGACGTGTTTACACCCTCGTTTAGATAGACCAGCCTTACAAGCGCAATTACTGTATGAAATCGAACGATCGTTTTGCAACTGAAAAATATTCATAAATTCTTTCATAGCTGACATTTAATTAATTAATTATTGATTAACAAATTTAATTAATTAATTATATTATTTATATACCGTAGTTTTATTTAACTTACCGTTTGTTTCCAATATTTTTAACAAAATGACCTACAGAAAATGTCTATTAATTTACGAATTTAATAAACTTACTTCAATTGTGATTTCATATGGAGGATTATTTATTTTAGTTTCAGGTAAAACTTTCCCTTTTATGATCCGCGAGCCACCGTTGTCGTCTACAATCTCTCTGACTTCAGTAACGTGATTACTTCGGAATAATTTTATTCCTAATATATTAAGGGAAATGGACATAGAAAACGTGGTTTTTTTTCATAAATAACAGTTAATGTAACATTACAGTTTTATTTAGCATTTTCCGTATGAAATATATTGCGTTTTATACGTTAGCAAAATTTATTTATCAATAACCTCGTTCTCATTCAACGCGTATATTCTTACAAATACAATACCTTTGGAGATAGATTTTGGACGAAACAAATTGGTCTTAACATTTTGAAAGCCGCAATAAATTATAAGGGAGGTCATTTTGTTGAATAGGAATAATAAACGTTTCATTTTCTCTATACTTGTGTTTACATGTTGTAATTTTGCGCCGGCTGACCACCTTCGTTATGCCTTCTGTGGACCGATAGACGGCGCGTCGATCGACCACGGGAGATACGCAACAGGCGCATAAGTTGTCAAGGGTTTTAGGTTAGATAGGGTTACTCCGGGCGTCTTTCTTGATATTCAGTCTGCTTACGATAACGTGCTTTTCGATGTTCTCATAGGTAAATTTAAAAAACTGAGGTTTGCCAGTAACACTATGGCCTTTTTCTTCAATTTGGTTTCAGCTAGATCCGTTAAATTCAGTGACATTTATTAAGTACACCGGGCTTGTAGAGGACTTCCTCAGGGGAGCCGTTTTAAGTCCGCTCCTTTATGCAATATAGGTAATGGACCTCGAAACGGTGATCAGACCGAATCGTCAGATAATTCGGTACGCGGATGACGCGGAGGTTAACGCTTCCGTGCAACCTTTGGCTTGCGCTACGAATAGTGTTAAGGACTCTTTCAGGAATGCAGATAAACTTCTGGACCAAATAGGCTTAGCATTTGCTCCCGAAAAGACGAAGCTGACTATCTTTGAGAGATACAAGGGCACAGAGCCGCTCAGAATAATACTCGCACGATACAACGAAACCGACTCAACAATGTGTCCGGAAGAAGGCGGTGCGCTTCCTGGGTCTCCTACCTTCGATCAAACCCAAATTGGAACGTTCAGATCGAGGACATTCGGCAAAAATGTCAAAATCCATTAAAGATCTTAAGTTGTTTAAAACAGACGCGGCGGGATGCCGATACCATGCTATTGGGATAACACCACTCTAGCGGCAGAACAAAAGGCCTAACTTTGACGACTTATTTCGGGAGTATGAAAACAGTCATAGGATTTCTTTAACACATATTGAAGTAGGAAAAGAACATTTGTTTATTATCATTTTGATACAAAATGGCGGCGCCAGAGTCCGTCTTGAAAATCATCTTCCATTAAAACATCTTCACGCGACGACGGTTTTCTCGTAGAGGATAAATAAATCAAATTTTGTAGAAATGGTGCCGTTTTGAAAAAAATGAATCGATTTTTCGTCAAAAAATAATCAGTAAATTGTTTGTAAAAAGAATATTTAGTTTAATTTTAAAAAACGGCTATGCACTAGGGCTTTTACTTTTATCCGGGTTAGCCGGATACCCGAAAGTATCCGGGTATCCGGGAAATCGGATCCAACACTTCAGATTCGAATACCCGAATATCCGGGTATCCGGGTATTCGAGTACCCGAGTATTCGAGTACCCGAATATCCGGGTATTCGAGTACCCGAGTATCCGGGAAATCGGATCCAACACTTCAGATTCGAATACCCGAATATCCGGGTATTCGAGTACCGGAGTATCCGGGTATTCGAGTACCCGGGTATCCGGACATCCGAATAATCACGGATCCGGGTAACCGGGTAATAACGAATAATGTCGGGTAATTACCCGATTTTTCGCGTATAGGCTCAAATAGGACCGCCGGCGTAAAAAAATAATGATATTGTATTAGTCTGGTCATCAAATAAGCCGAAATATAGGGCGTTAATAGTTACCATTGAAAAAAATTGGAAAATAACTTGTATCAAATTTGCTCTGTTCAAAGAAATTGTGCAAAACTACGGTAAAAATGAAAACTTAGTTTTGACGAATCAGACGTCACGGTTTTCCAATTTAACATAATTGTGTATTTACTCGGGGAAACATTTTACATGTGACTCTCACAATTTTTTAGAATCTGCCGTTACGATCATAATTGCTTGCCTGCGCATATTAAGAATAGCCGAAATCTGCTTCTTCACATTCTATATTTTCTGTCCAACTCTAAAGTTCATAAAAACTGCACACACGCCCATAAAGCAAATATACATCTCAGAAACTAAGGATATTTATTAAATAATAATAAATCGTGATGAAAAAATAATATTAAAGATGCAAATAGTGCGGGTCAATATTGATTACGTTCTTATGAAATGATCATGTGTTTCCCTAACATTGTATAGAAGATTATGTCATTGCTTTTTTAATCTACACAAGAATGTCTTATTGAAATTGTAGTTTTTGTCGGATGTGAATTACAGTAAAGAAATAGTTTGGTAATAATAGTAATTATGCCTGCAAGATTCTTTCCAAGAATCTTCGTTATAATGATAATCTAATTTGTTTAATATTGATATCAGTCGGTAAAAATAGAAAATGGTCAACTAAATGATCGGACATGAACACCGATATAATCCCGGTTTCTCAATCCTCCGGTAATGATTTATTATTCGTCTCATAAATGTACTTCGCAAACATTGTTCTTGGCAACATCTACGCATGCCTCACAATTGTGTAAATTGAACAATTATTTTCAGCATCAATTATCGGCGCTAATTGCCCGATATTATCCGAGTACCCGGTTACCCGGATACCCCAAAACTATCCGTATACCCGAATCCGTTATTACCCGGATATTATCGAGTTATCGGGATATACGGATTTGAAGCGTCGCATCCGTGAAACCCGAATTACTCGGGTATCCGGATACCCGGGAAAGTTCAAGCTCTACTATGTACTCCGATGGAGAATGTAATTGTGAAGCTACTATGAAAATTTCAAATCGATCCGTGCAACGGTGTTCAAGCGATACGTCCGTTTGAAAAAGTGGTTTCCAGAAAAACGCGTTTAAGTCGCGCTCGAGGCGCTGCGGCAAAATCGATAATTATTGAATCTTAAAAATTTTTAAACTCATGCTTCACTATAGGACCAATCGCATAATGTTCTGATGATCCTAAAGGATTTGTTTAAGCCAAAAAAAAAATAGATTTTTCCAAAATCCTAGAGTGGCGTGACCCCTCAATCAGGGCGTGCTCGAACGTCCTTTGATATTTTAATAAAACGAGTGCCTCCCGCAAACGTTATCGGGTACAAAAACTTTTTAGAATCATCGGTTGAAGTTTTATCGTTTGAAAACGATTGCTCTGCCGGAGAATAAAATTCTCATTAAATATGAAAAAAAATATCTGTATCGATATTGAACGAGATAGTCCGTCGCTCGCGACAAGTCTCGACAGCTAGAATGTTTTGAAACGAAAAACTGCCTACCGATTATCAATATCTTAATATATCCGTGTCACAGTCAACAATGACTATGACGACTCGACATCGTATAGAATACACGCTTTATTAAGCATCCGCCTGTCCAAATAGCTATGAACGGTGCTTACGAATTGGAATAAGGCGATGAGTTTTTTTCCTCGTGGCATTGCTCGAATCCCGGGCTATAAAAGCTGTGAAATTCGACTACCGTAACCAATTAGATCCCAGAGCCGAATAGTCGAAAGTTCGCTCGAGCTGTACCTACGGCATTTGTATCGTCACCCGATCAATCGTGCTCGTTCTCACCGATGGAGCAACGGTTGTGCTTGGCCATTTGCCTTGTCGTTTTCGTTATCTACGGCTCTTATTCCGATGGAATTCCCAAGAATGTGCCGATCAATCCGCTGCACAAACCAGAAGGAAAGAATGCCGATAATCAATACGTGAGTTGTTAAAAAAATATCCGCGTATTTCGATAAATACAAAATCTACGGGATATTAATGACAATAATGGGGGAATTATTTGTAGCCAGACATCGTTAATGAAAAGACGGTCGTCTCTAATAACACAAATCGGCAGTCAGAATTCGGAAAATATCTGAATAACAACCGGGATTCGCGTCTAAGGAAAGATCGGCATTCCTCTGGTGCGCATAGTGTGACTAAAAGAGGTGACGGGGCAAGGGTTCCGCCTATTCGCATAACGAAAAGCGAGCGTAGAGTGGAGCTGGAGAGAAGAGTAACCGAGGCCGCGCATGCCGTGCAGACTCAAATTGATCGGAGGGCTGAAACGCAACGTTTGCTCGAAGAGCAGTTAGACTCCGAACAAATGATCCGGCAGATTGAGGACGCGCTGCTTACCCAATACGAAGACGAGATTTTGAACGCGGGAGGTAGCGAGGAGATGGCTTTCGTTCGCAGGAGCGAGCGACAGCGCATGTGGGAGTTATTGGCCGACGCACAAGATCGCTGGTACGATTTAACGATGAACGAGATCAATGAACGATTACAGGTGTTGGAAGATAGATTGCGCGTGGCACAAGACGCGTTGCGGGATTTCAATGACGGGGTGAATCGGCTCTTCGGACACGATGGAGAACTCTGAGCATATCACGAAATTCCGCTTCGGTATAATCACCGGAGGAATACTGTATTTTTATCGTACCTTAACGTTATATATAATTTTCTTTTCTTCTTCTGTAATCTTGTGGCTCGACATTACCGTCTCTATGTTTTTCGTTAAAAGAGGTGAAATGATGTTGTATTCGAGCTGAAACAAATTTACTGAATGAGCATTGGTTTACGTATTACTTATTTCAATTGTGAATCAATTATCGTTTATTTCGACATTAACCTTTCATTCTGAATAAAAATAATGCTTTATGTTGTATACAACTACAAACAATCCATAAAACGGTCATTAAAATATTTGCGATACAAGGCAATACATCCGCCGATGGCCCGCATGCATTACGGAGTTATACCCAGTTGGGAGACCGAAAAAAGCGTTTTTTCAAGATTTTTTCTTGGAACGACACTTTAATTTGTTAACGTACAAATTTATACACATATTGTCGTAACTTTTATATTTATTTTCATATTTTTTATTCGTAAAAATAATGATCATTAAGGGAGGGGCAAGGGTTTCAGCGTTAAAAAAAACACTTTTTTGCGATTTTTTTTCTCAAATATGGATTGAGCAATTTTATTCGAACCTTTTGTACATTATTGAGACAATGTTGTGTAATTTTTTCATGCAGAAATATTGAAGCATAAGCCCGTAACAGAGCTTACCCCAGAACGTCTTGGAAAAAAAACAATTTGCGGTGTTCACTATAACTCGGCCGGAAATTATCTGAAAATGAAAAATCATGAAAATTTAGTCAAATTATAATCAAATCTTCCCCCCAACGTTCTCTGATAATTTTTCTTTTCATTTCAAAATTTTTGACGGCCATCTAAAGTGTGAACTGTTATTTTCCACGATAAATTCCGCCATTTTGTGGGTAGGAAACACCCTTAAGCAAAAAAAAAAATTTAACTAAACGTTGGGGGGAGGTATTTTATATGTAGAAAATGTGTACAAAGTTTGAAATAAATCGGTCAAGTAGTTTTTAAATGGCAGTGAACACGGACTTTGAAAAAGTAGTTTTGAGAAAAACGCGTCTAAAGTTTATGAAGTAAAAAAGTGAAGAAAAAAAAAATTTTTTCCAACTTACACAGAATCATCGACATTTTTTCTGAATCGACATTCCAGCGACAAACTGACGCTCGTTTCTTCTTTTAAAATATTGTAGTGTATAGTATACACTATATACTATATACACAATAGCAATGAATAAACTGTATACCTGTTCGACAGCTGCACTGCTAGCCCGACCGCCCGCAGCTGTTAGAGGTATAGCGTTAAAAGCCAGGAGATTAATAAGACAATAACTTCAAGAATATTGCTTAGATCGGTTTAAAATTTTAAGGACATATTCTTGGAATGTTAAACAATAAGATAAGACAAAAAAAAATCGATTTTTCGAAAATGAAAACCCTTACCCCGCCCTTAAGACTTAAGTCGCTTAGATGTTAAGAGCGGACTTCTCGCTACGAGTGTTGAGTGAAGACTGACTAATAGGAGGTGCATTCGGTTGTCGTGAAGCGGCAACCGAAAAGTGCTGATTTCTGCAAGTCCAAAAGTCAGGAATATCGCGCGAGGCCTCGAGCCTCGCCGCGCCGGAAATTTGTCAGCCGAAACTCGATATTAAGCGTCCTCGCTACGGTCGCACGGTCGAAAGTTCGGATTGTTTCTACATTAACTGAAAATGGGATGTGCAGAAATTCGAGTGGCGACTTCCGTTCCCACAGTTTGGTATGTGCCTTAGCACTACGATCGAAAGATCGTAGAGCTTGAATAACTAATGTATTTTTAACCGAGTTGAATGTGCAAAAATTCGAGCGGCGATTTCCGCTCGCGTGATTATGAACCGTATTCACGTTATGGATGTTGCGAAACATTATATTGTTGAAAAATAAAAAGAGACTAAAATAATTAACATGAAAATCCCATACAAAAAATGTCACGACGTAACAGTATTCAATCGAAGTTATAAGGAAAATATTAATTTTTGACAAAATGGCAAAATTTTTGAAAAAATTTTGACTTTCCATCAAAATTTTGGCCTTAAATTGTTTATAAAATGTCAACTATTTATCGGCGAGAAAAAACCGTCGGTTAATGACTAAAAAATATGTTTACAAAGCTTGTGTAATAATTTGAAAATTATCGGTTTAGCTGTTACCGAGGAATCTTCCTCACAAACTTTAAAACACATAATTTACGAATATGGTACAATTGCACGGTGGTGAGTATTATATGCATGCGCATATAATATACTAAATATACGATTGAGTAACGCAGGACGCGTGGTAAGTTCTAATCTTGATATGATATATCGAATAAGGATACGAAGTAAATAGTCACGACCACAAATTATCCAAACCTTGTCGTTCAGCAGGAATTCCAAAAACGGTCATGCAATAAATAAAGGCTGCAGGCATATGGCGTTCAACCTGCAAGTCACGTCTATACGTAAACGTCAATCTTCTTTTCACTTTGTTAGTACGAACCTCCTTCATATTTTGGTGCGTAACTTTTTTTTGGTGCTTTTGAAACAGAGGATAGAAGGCCCCTTCTTCTCGGGAAACGTGGAAAAGGCCTTTCCTCGCATATACCCACGAAAAGTCGTCGTAAGGTGGAAATACTTCTTAACACTAAGCCAACACCGGCCAAATAGACCATTTTCAAACGGTAGGAATAGGCATACGAGATGTGTCGGTAGGTTCAGCGTCAAGTGTCTGCAAGCCGGGAATACTCGGTGACACATGTTGTTTTTCTCAAAAATCGTTCCGTCTTCATCCGTACAGGGAAACTGTTCGGTAAGAAAAATCGCAACCAGTGGAAATTTCTTTTATTATCGGCCTCCGAAAAGTAAACAGATGAGGGGGGCGATTCGGTGCTGGTTGTGGTACGGAAAGATGGATTTATTATAAGAGTAAGGCACAGTATTTATTCATAACCAATTACAAAATTAATTAGTAAAAATTAGTTGGCGCGGTGAATGAGTTTGTGACTTGACAGAGAGTCGGTTGAGTTGTTGTCGCGGCGCTTGTTCGTTAGGAACTCTCCCGTCAACAAGAGAATTCCTGATAGTCTGCTTGTTGACGGAGAGAAAATATCGAAGAGAGGGTAGAAAGTTTTTACGAGAAACCAAAGGTTTAGAAAATGTAAGTGTGTATGTGGGCCCTTTTGGTCGCCAGAAGAGACTCCCCGTAAAACAGCCTCGTCTCGGGAGTTTTATGACAGGGAAAACTCCAGTTTTATGACAGGGAAAACTGAGAGATGTTCTATTTTGTAGACGAAGGAATGAAAGAAGTCAAAGAAATAAACGCGTGAGAAAGAATCGAGTCCTTACAAAGAAATGATTGTATAGAAAAAAATGCATATTGGAAATGAAATAAAATGAAATAAAATAAATGCGTATTTATATGCGACCAGAGAGTGGTGGCGACGCCGTTACCACGCAGACTTATGATTCTCCGTAAATAGTTTGCCGTCTCAATCTCCGATTTGACTTTTGTAAATGCAGATACCAGAGAATGTGGGTGTAGATTTCAGAAAAAAAAAGAATTAAATAATTATCAACGACAGCATTTATTGACGCACCTATTTCAGAGGTGCTACATTTAAATGGCATCGAGATCATAGGCGGAGTAAAAATGAAAATGGGAACTCTTTTTATTCCGCATCTTCTTCATCATCGTCCTCCTGACTCGTTATCTGGAAGTACCTGAGTTCATAGGTATCCCTGTCCTTTGATACTACTCGGAGCCAGTCCCGCAACTTGTTTTTCTTCAAGTATTTTTTTGTCAAATACTTGAGGTACCTGTACAAAAAAGAAATTGAAAAATAGAGCAAATATCAGTCGGACAATTTTTCGTAATTTTTAAGCAGTTCAATGGAAATGTTGCTTTATTCCCTCTCGTAGATTTTCTTTGTGATAACGCGTGAAACGTTCCCAGAATTTGTTGAAAAGTGAAAAAAAGGAATTCAAATTTTTGATTCACCCACTAATTTTTATCAATTTTGGCGTATCGGTCTATGATTCAAATATCGCGCTATCGAACGCGTTGTTCAAACTGTAATGAATTCTATTAATCTTGATTATAAAAGAAATTATTGTAAAACATAATTAGCGAAGGTTTCGGTTCAGTTTGAATATCACCTTAAGGCAATGTGACATACCAACGAAATGGCGCGATAGGTCATGAATTGTCATTTCTATTTTCTCTGAAGACAGGGTTGACATTCCAAACAAAAGTATATTACTCATAGAACGACTCGATCAGTGTGAAACAGGGGATATCGCAGTGATTAGTAATAAACGCGGAGAAAGTGCCTTTTTGACGAGGTTTAAATTACGAAAAAAAGCAATTAGCGGATATGGAGTAAATAGACGAATCCTCTAAACAAAAATGTACCCCTCGAAGTCTGACTGTTCAAAACGACGTACTCTGCAAACTTTTATTACTGATTGACTTTTTCGCATTTATTAACCACAAAGAGGGAAGATGTTTAGCCTCGCTTTAGAGGAAAACAATGCATGCTCTGTCCGTGAAAAATTGGTTTTCATATTTTTTCTCGTATTTCTCGCGGAAGTTCACATTCCTAATTAGCTTGATGAGTCATTTTGTACGCCTCGCTTTTGACAAAATACGGGAACGCATTCGAATTTCTCTCGGACGCATGGTAACTCTGTGCACGTATGACTGTCCCTTAAGACGACGTGCAAACTCTTTGTCGGTAATAATAATTGTAATCAAGTACATTTAGACAAGCTTGAGCTTTCAAGGAAGTGCAAGCGGGCGGCTCGTAAGGTCACGTGTCAACTGAGAATATTCTTTTCCCCAAAAGCTCAATCTTGTCAAAACGAGCTCTGTTACTTTTTGTTACCACCAGAATTCATTTATTAAAACAATACTAGGCAGATTAAAACAATACTCACCGCTTGGAAAAGTCAACGTCGCTGTTTACGGACAACTTCATCTTGTTGCGCTCCAGAGTCACATTGTTTCCAAAATTTCCAGTTTTACCGTTAACCTTAATGCGCTCCTGAAGGTACTTTTCCTATGAACAAAAATATAGTAAGTATTACGATTACAATGATGATAATTTGGACAAATTTTCACACGAGTGTTGTTGATCTTTCGGTATCTCTGCTTGAGATTACTCTTGAAAAATGTCCGCATTGCGCATAGAACGCCGTATACCGTTGGACGGAATCAACTAACTTTATTCATGAAAATTTGGCCCGTCCGACATTTGGCTCTGACTCATCCGGGCAATACGAATAAAAATATATTGTTTTATTTCACTCAATCATGTATTTATTTGAAAAAAAGAAAATTCCAGTGAATATATATTTACTTCTTTAATATCTGTGTGTTCACACAGTTACTTTTTTTAAATATGTCCCTAGAGATCATCATCATTTTTTTGAACTTTTGTTTTCCTTCTGATTTATAATTTTTGTCCGCTTTACTGACAAAGATGCATTAGCGAGTATAGAAAAAGAAACTGAAGTTAGCAAACTCAATTTTTTGGTGACCCAACCCCGTTAATACAAAAACTGAAATAAGAAAAAGCCATGACTTAAAATCCTATTATTTTTAACGGTGAAAGGAGATTCAAAAAAATATTTGTTGCAGTTGGAAGAGGGAGCCTATTGAGCTGAAAAAATAAAAATGTAGGATTCAGAACAATTCTTAATGTAGGTAAAACCCTTATTGTGTTAAACTGAGCTATGACTAAGGGATCTACTGGACCACTGATAAGTTCTCTACTTTTTAAATGCGACGACTACACATTAAAATACATATTGTGCTAGCTGCGCATGAACTAAATATTGAAATGTACCAGTATGCTTCTCCGGGTTGCTGACAATTTTTTGTCCAAAAAAAAAAAAAAAACATTTTTCTTACTATATTCAGAGCTGCATCGAGCGGCATAAGAAAAAAAATACCATGATAATAATTCAGCAGAATTGAATAGATACTTTAGACACAATATAGGGGATTCATCAGATTTTTTCTAACTTTGAGGTTAGATTAATGCAATGAATTGTACTGATTTTGATTGTCATTGGATATGCAAAAGAAGAATGATAATATTGAAAGACTTACAAAATTAGCAACATCCATAATATTGTCCTCAACTGGATGGGTACAGTCAATGGTGAACTTGAGAGAAACCTTTTTTTTCTGGCCCTTGCCGCGAAGATGTTGTTTTTTGCCCATGGGGCCTTTCGCTTTTGTACCCGGGATCTGCGAAGAAAAATTTCTCAATAAGTTACGAATATTCATTGTAAACTTAATTTTTTATTATCACAATTCAGATTCGTTTTAATCATAATTTATGCAGGCTCAAATATGCGCCATGAAAATGACACGCAACGATCCGTAACCGTGAGCCAATAATATCTTTGACATCAGCAAAAAAATGTTAATCAAAACGAATCAGTACGGGAAAAGAAGAAGCACGGTACAATCTAACGCGAACATTTTTCTTGTAATTCAAACACTTTTAACAACTAATTGCACTTTTGTGAAGATCTCAAACGTACCGGAGCCATGTTTTCGTATCGCGGATGAATGAAAGGAATCTTCGCCACAGAAGCTTGAGGGTGACTCCTCACAGCGCGTACTTTGCGTATCGCTCAACTTGCTGCAGCCAATCGCGCACCAGCGTTAGCTTTCTGGTAACCGAACAAAATGGTGGCTTGGCAATTGGTTGTGCAAGTTGCGCTTTACTCACAGTGGCACGGTGCGTGGACTCGCCTGCAATCTTGAATCCACAATTCCGTTCTGTCATCTGCGGGAAATTTGATGACTTGTGAGTCCCGCTCTCGCCACACCGAGCAAGCTTGCTTTGAGGCGCGTTCACGCAAAGCGTCAAAATCGATTAACCAACCAAGAGCGAGTCCGCCACGGAACCAAAAACTCACTTGGTAGCACGTGCCGTCAACGGATGGCAATAGCGAATAAAGGAGACAGCGAAGAAAAACTCATTGTTTCTTGAGGTGCGATTCTGTACCAGACGCAATATCATAGCGTCTGACACAAACGAGCGACAGCCAATTGCAAGGAAGATTCCAGCGGAAAGGCGCGACTCTCATAGGGTATTTCAGTTTTTCGTCAGACGCTATGATATTGCGTCAAGTACAGAATCGCACCCCAGCCTGCGATTCTGGACTTGACGCAATATCATAGCGTCGACGCAAACGAGCGACAGCTAATGAGAGTCGCGCCTTTACGCTGGAATCTTCCTTGTAATGGCTGTCGCTCGTTTGCGTCAGACGCTATGATATTGCGTCTGGGCCTGGGGCTGAATTCCGTACTTGTCTACCGACAACTATCGGTGTCGTTAGCGAGCGATAGCCTATGGGAGTCGCGCTTTTCCGCTGGAATCTTCCTTGCAATTGGCAGTCTCTCGCTAACGACACCGATAGTTGTCGGTAGGCGAGTACGGAATCCAGAGGGGCGATTCTGAATCAGACGCAATATCATAGCGTCCGACGCAAAACCGAAATAGCCTATGAGAGTCTCGCCTTTCCGCTGGAATCTTCCTTGCAATTGGCTATTTCGATTCTGCGTCGGACGCTATGATATTGCGCCTGGTACAGAATCGACCCTCAGGCCCTGGATCAGAATCCCCCCTCTGGTACGGAATCGCACCACTGCGGTCGCCTATTCGCGCCTCTAACTTCACGAACTTGAATGACGCTTCCCGCCGCCTTTCGGCTTGTCGTCACCACTAGCTGCATTATTGCGGTCTATACGAAAACGAGTGACAAACAATGATAAAATGTACGTACAAAAGACATAGCTGTTCTAAAAATTGTTAACCTCATTTTTTAACTTGCCATGTTTTTTTACAAGTATAATACCGAGTGCAGGATAAAATGACGTATTGCCGCGAGATACCTAACCTCACTAACATTAAACTCATAATATTTACAACTCAAAACAGTTAATTGTACCAATTATGTTTTTGTGTTATAATAAAACTTTTACAAATATTTTTTTTAAATACTCTCACGCACAATATTACTTCGAATAGATGAAAAATTAAAGAGTTGACCGATTTTCAAGATCCAACATCAAAATAATATGCTAATTCAATTGTTTGAATCCCAATGTTATATCAGGAATTTTACACAATCCGAAAGAACATCGTCGAGGCGTTCCTCGGTAAGTATTTTTATTTCAATACTACGGCGTTACTTATAATATATCCTATCGCTTACTTTTTCAGATTCTTAAAGCACCAAAACCTCGTCAACCCCTTTCTAAATTGGAACTCAGCCCGTCCAGTACCGAAAATAGCCCAACGGTGCCGAATACAAAAATGAAGCGCCGGGTCAGCTTTGCTGAAAAAAAACACGTTAAGTGAGTCGTCCCTTGGATTATTTACCTCTATCCACGAATCTAGCGCGACTCAGTGACTTTTGCATCGATTGCGTTATGTATCTTTCGTTGAATCTTTGTGTTTGCAGAGAATTTTGCGATTCGATGGAACAGGGTACGGTCTGGGACAATACTTACGAGGAATCTGAGGTAAGCCAGATAAAAAGTAACCAAAATTCGAGCAACGACGAAAATACAGTTGGCGTCCGACCTGATATCCGTGTCCCACCGATTGATACAGAAAATGCGATAGCTGTTTTAAATGATAACCAGAGCGGAACAGATTGCGATTTGGATATGACGGATGTGGTGAGTATGGCTATTCGTACGGAACGACTACCAACTCCTAAATACAACCGAGTCACGATTATTAACGGTGCTCCAACAAAAATTGTTCCGAGCTTACAGAACGCGAGTCTCACACTTTCGCCGACTCAGCCGCCGGCGCACGTACGACTCGATACAGATTCGTCGTTGTGTAGAGAAGAACACGCAATGTTTCTCGAGTCAGTCGTTAACGTTGCGAATGATCTATCGGAATGTCAAAGTCTTTCGGAACCAAACTTGAATAAATTGGATCAAAATGAGATAAATGTGTCGTCCGAAAGAACACTGATATTTTCTAATATGGCTGTAGATTTCACTGAGATCGTAGGGAACATTGTGAATAATGAAAAACCACAGACGGCAGTATTTGAAAAAACATCTTACGAAACATCAATGGACTTCACCGAGATCGTGGAAAAAATTCGGAATATTGAAAAATCACCATACCAATCACCGGATCGATCGATGGTATGTGGTAATAATATTGTCGATTTCACGGAAATCCAGAATATTTCTAGCAGTGACAAATTACGAAAGGTGACTGCGGAAAATAGATCGATGTTTCCTAGTAAATCCGTTGATTTAGCCGGAACCGTCTCGGACATTCCAAGCATTGGGAAATCGGTTTTTGGGAAGTCCTCCAATGATCATGAAGTAGGCCGACAAATGTCGTTGGACGACCAGCCTTTGGAATCGATTGTTGCTTATCCAAAAATTGCAGATGCGTCGGAATCAACGGGTGCAGAAGCAGCGGTGAAAAGGAGATCCTTGTTTTGCTCAGAACCTACTTCGGAGATGTGTGCTACTTTCAACGACGATGACTACCAACCGAAACCGATGGATACTTCGGTATTCCTCAATGAATCACTCGAATTTACATGTGCTGGACCAAGCGTGTTACAACCAAGAAAAAATAAAGTCGAAGAAGGTCCCGTAACTACGGTATTTAATAATAACGCGATTGAATATACAGCGGAAGTTTCGAGTCTTCCAGTCCGAGAATTGCTTCCATTTTCGAGAGAACACTATGTTGCTGACTGTGATGCAGCAATAAATTACACATCAATGGATTCGCGAATACCAGATGGCAAAACTATGGTTTTTCGTGACGATTCAATGGAGTTGACCAGTGCAGTACAGTCTCCCTTGCAAATCGAAAATAATCGTACGGATGATAAGGAAGAAGAGAAATGTGATTTTCGTGATAGACCGGAATTCGGAACAAAAGAGCAGACCATGAATTTGCATGACGATTCAATGGATTTGACCAGTGCAGTACAGTTTCCCTTGCAAAGTATTGAAAATAATCGTACGGATGATAAGAAAGAAGAAAAATGTGAGTTTCATGATAGACCGGAATTCGAAACAAAAGAGCAGACCATGAATTTCCATGACGACTCAATGGAGATCACTTGTGCAACACAATGTTTGAAGAAAAATAGAAATTTCAATGCAACGGGAAAAGAAAATTGTCCCGTCGGTACGATGGATTTCGTTAGAAGTAGCGTTTCCTTATTTCACAAAGAAAATAAAATTCAATTGTCTCGGAACAAGCGTACGGAAATGATGAAATCTATGACATTTGTCTCACCGCACAAGTACAAAATAAATCATGAAGACTCGAGCGAACCGGATGAACAATTTTATACTGAATATTTAAAAATTCGAGATATTAACGCCGGTGCACCATCTTTGCCGAACGATAATGGAAACGGCCATAAATATGATTTACAAAGTTCCGAGACGGGTGATATTGAAAAAATGGAATTCACTCAACCGGTAATACCGTTTACGAAAATAAACGCTGATAAAATCAGTCGATGTCCTTCGAATGATCCTGAAAACGATCGTTCGAGTGATGGAATGGAGATTTTTCGAAGCGATGAGAAAACATATAGTTCTTTATTGCAAGTAGAAAAAGAATCTGTACAGTCGATTCCCGGTACCGAGGATATCGGAGTAGAACGAATTCCGATCAATGCGAACGACAATAACGGATCGAAACCCCCGGATACGAATGCCAACGTATCAAACGTAACGGAACGTTTCTCGGCGACTAACGCGCGTGAATTTGATGATCCAACTCTCGTGGTGCAACAAACGGCCGTGAAAGATTGCGGGAAACAGTCGGTGGATTTTCGCGATTCGGAGAAATTCAACGACGAACGGTTCTCCGTCGATATCGAGAGCGTCGAATTGCCGACGAACAATTGGGAAGTCTCGAGAATCGTGGAACCTGAGGACGTGGCAAACACCGACAGTCATAATTATTTCTCAACGGATCGTGGGATCTATGATAAATCTCTCGAGGAATTGCGATCTAGAGCATACTCCGTAAACAAATTCCGACCCGAAGATATGGCCTTCGAGTTCACAGATGGAATCATTCCCTATCTCGATCATCCCAACAAATCTTACACGATGACCGATAGCCGAGCGAAAGAACCAACGTCTTTTGTCATCGCTGATGGAACGAACGCGTTCGAGATGGAGCGAGAACTCGACATCGGTAGGAAAAATCGCGAACGGGGAAACTCCTTGGATAAAGAAGGGGCCGTTATTTTTCAATCAATGAATAATTTCTCCGCGAACGATACGAAGATCGTGAACATGGAAAAACGCACGGAACGAGTGGAAAAAAATGTTTCTCCGACATACGTAGAAGAAAAGAGATCCGATGCAGTGGTTTTGATTACTGCTTTATCGGCTGAGTACGACCGAGGAACGATAGAAGTGAAGGATCATCGTTATTCCGATAACGGGTTTACGACCGGAGGCGAATTTCCCCGCGAATCGTCTCGGAGTCCGTCCGAAAAATTACCCGGAGGAGAGACTGATTTCTCGACTGATAATCACTATTTGAATCAGTCGATTGCGATGGAAACTGTCGAATCTTGGAACAAAGAGCCTTTGGCGAAGAGCAACAACGGTGATAACGATTTGGGGCGGCACTTAATGTTTCAAGACACGAACGATCAGTCCGTTCAGTTAGGAGAGTCTTCTACCGATCAGCTACCCTCTATTGCTTCGAACCTGAGGGAAACTGTCGATCATTCGGAATCAATGGAAATTAACAAACGAGAAGATAAAAATATGACTATCCCGGTATATTCTCGAGGCATCTTGGAGGAAATCGTTGAAAGCCTGTCAAAGAGGTTAGTGCATATTCACCATCATTCGTTTCATTATCATCCCCTTGAATCTCCTCTTCGGATGCATCGGTGCGTGGAAAAAAAAGATGTGCATTTTTAGGATGAAAAATAAAATTCCATTGTCATTCCGGGAAATTGCACAATTTTTTCTTCTTTACACGACGCTCCAAGGGTAAAAACCATTCCCATAGGCAAACTAATTTATTTTTTTTTTCGGAAAATTTGGACCTTTTTACATGAACAAGGATTTTCGTTTTTTTTTTTCAGGTCGTCGGTAATCGTAGAAATAATATGAAAAGGGGTATTTTCAAATTCTTGGAAATTATCCAAATATTAAATAATTTAATTCTCGAAAGTCAGTTGACTTTTGGAGCTGAACATTTTTACAAAAATTCCTCAGACTACGTGGAATGAGATGTGAGAATAGCGGACCCAGCAAAATTTCGGTCCCGGAATTCTCTCCGTTCGAAGAAACAGTCTATGCCTTTGCAGCAGCCCACTCGTTGCGAGCTAGATTGTCAGATTGTTTTTAGAGCACGGAGATCCGGTCCCTGTTCGTAAGCCTATTTTATCGCGGTTCGAGTAATATCCGCAATTGGGTTTTGAAATATCGTCAAGACCGAAGAAAAGGCCAACGCTCACGGCCTAATTTGGGAATTCGATATACGACACATTTACAACAAGTGCGAGAGAGAGAGATACTCGTATTTCACGTTTTCCCCGAGATCACTGACATCTCCGATAAATAGAAAAATATCATCTTCCGCTCTATTTGAAGATAAAAATAATGTCGCTCTTCTTTTATCCGAAATGTCAACCGTTCAAGAGACAATACGGAATTCCGATTTTTACCAAACGAGCAGTGTACAATTTCACATTACATATCAGCAGAATAATGCGCCATTCGCACGGGCCTTAAGGGAGGGGTAAGGGTTTCAGCGTAAAAAAAAACACTTTTTTTTCGCAACTATGGATTGAGCAATTTTATTCGAAACTTTTGTACATTATTGAGCATACTTTTGACAATGTTGTGTAATTTTTTCATGCAGAAATATTGAAGCATAAGCCCGTAACAGAGCTTCCCCCGGAACGTCTTGGAAAAAAACAATTTGCGTTGTTCACTATAACTCGGCCGGAAATTATCTGAAAATGAAAAACCATGAAAATTTAGTCAAATTATAGTCAAATCTTCCCCCCAACGTTCTCTGATAATTTTTTTTTTTCATTTAAAAATTTTTGCCGGCCATCTAAAGTGTGAACTGTTATTTTCCACGAAAAATTCCGCCATTTTGTGGGTGGGAAACACCCTTAATGTAAAAAAAAATGTTTACTAAACGGCGGGGGGAGGTATTTTGTATGTAGAAAATGTGTACAAAGTTTGAAATGAATCGGTCAAGTAGTTTTTAAATGGCAGTGAACACGGACTTTGAAAAAGTAGTTTTGAGAAAAACGCGTCTAAAGTTTGTGAAGTAAAAAATTGAAGAAAAAAATTTTTTTTTCCAACTCACACAGAATCATCGATCCCAGCTCGTTTTTTCTTTTAAAATATTGTAGTGTATAGTATACACTATATACTATATACACAATAGCAATGAATAAACTGTATACCTGTTCGACAGCTGCACTGCTAGCCCGACCGCCCGCAGCTGTTAGAGGTATGGCGTTAAAGGCCAGGAGATTAATAAGACAATAACTTCAAGAATATTGCTTAGATCGGTTTGAAATTTCAAGGACATATTCTTGAAATGTTAAACAATAAAATAAGACAAAAAAAAAAATTCGATTTTTCGAAAGTGAAAACCCTTACCCCGCCCTTAAGGAGGTTCGGTCGCTAGCAACGTCGACAGCACGTAAAATGTCATCCCCAAGATTTGAACAACGAGAATGTCGACGAGATTGTTAAAAATTTTCTGCGTTGGGAGATTTTAGCCACGTCCCGGCCACTCACGGGCCGGGATGTTTATTTTCTACTGCCGATTCAGGCAGCTACATTTCATCAACTTTTAGTTGTATTACCAGTCGTATTACTGGAAAAATCCATTCAAAATTGTATGTGTGATGACGAAAAGCTACGAAAATTATCGAAAATCGCCGTTTTTCCGGTTCGACGATTTTCGTAGATTCTCGGTCTCACGCTCTTCAATAATTCTCTCACGGGGACTCGTCATCGATCCAACGTAGCGATCACAACTCTTATCGAGACGCGATAATAATCTATTCGTAAAAGGCACGACACGAACGACACAGTTATATCGTCGTAATGGTGAACAATATCGAGTCATTGGGTGATAACGGAGTCAACCGCTTTACCGACAAGTCCGGGCCTGGTCAAATATCAATCGTTCCGTTATCTTTAACGTATAAAAAAAGCTTAATCTTGAATTTATATTCATTAATGCCAAAAGAGTTTCAATTGTAACGTTGTCATTCGGCTTATTGGGATCATTGGGTCGCGGTCGATTTTAATCTTACTACTATAATAAAGCTGGAGAGTTTGTATCATTGTATGTTTATTCGAACGCGCTAATCTTAGGAAATACTAATCCGATTTGGACAATTCTTTTTGCATAAGATAGTCCGTTATTCAGGAAGGCTTTACGCCATATAACTTTATGCTATGGCCTTAAGCAGCGGCGGCGGCACGTGGAATCGGGTCACGGAAATTTAACGCGGGTGAAACCGCGGGGCACAGCTCATCTACCATAAATTTGTATTGGACTTAAATCAAAGATGAGAGAGATTCAATGTTTTGTATTTTAGATATGCTTGACCAACTCTACAGATTCCGACTAATATCTATTCAAGGCAATATATAATATATTCGAATCAACGAGTTTTATTAAAGTTCGGTCTCGAGCTTTTCAAACATAATCTGTCTCAACTCTTCTTTTGCGCATTTTTTAAAATGAATATTCTCCTATGACGATAAATATAATCGCTATAAAAAAAAAACAAAATATAGTAATGCACAAAACGTTCGTTACACGCCTAAGCCGTGCACCGACCGCGCGTCGACTGCTGTCAATGTTAACAGCATCATTGTTATTATTATTATTATTATTTAATATTATCGTGACTGTGCCTCGATAAGCATCACTTCCTACCACGATTCTCGAGCAATTGTCAACGCACCGCCAGTATTCGGCTGCAACGGGTGGTTCTATGGTCTCGCCATACTCACGAATTTACATTTAGAATGGCGTATACCGTTCAGTGAAATTTGCTATGTAACTTCTAGGCCCGTTTCCTCCGACTCAGTTTAAACGGGGTTCATTTTTTTTATTTATTTTTTTTATTTAATTGTTTAGTTTGGAGACAGGCTGAACTGAGTTTAAAGTTCGATTAAGTTTGGAGGAATCGGGCTTTAGATGAAGATCGGTTTGTCGAATCTTTGGCACTATGCCACGATTATCCAGTCACCGAACCTACCATGAATATAAAATACCCTTTTTTTTTTTCTAGGTCGGATACTATCTGGAAAATAATTCGTCTGGATGAGAAAATGCTGAAGTTTAGTTTTTTTTCAAAGTCAATCGTTCTTGCGATTTATTTGAATGAAAACCCGGATTTCAGCATAACGGACCGTATAAAAGATATCACTGTGCTGTCGCGGTTGGTCGAAGGTAAATATTTCGCAGTGGCTGAATCGCTGCCGTGCCCGTTCTTGAGGGGAGCGGCACAGGTAAACGGACAATTGGCGATAATTAACGCGGGTGTAACGTTCGACAAAAGACATCTGCTACTCGACGAATACTTCCGAGAATGGCAGAGGGTTAATAGGTTTTTTGGATGAGCAACCACAACGTGATGAGCCGGGAATTTATTTAAAATGTTTCGGGGGTGTACAGAAACATCGTCGACTACAAAATTGTGTAATTGATCAAAGGGGCAACGGTGCCACAGCGTTGTACATGATCTGGTTACTGCGCACTCGAAATATTTCGAATTGGGGTTTAACAATAAGAGAACTATAAAACCAAAATACAATAAAAAAAGCGACGATTTACGACCGCTTAAAGTAATCCAAATTAACGATGCGAAAAACAATATGTACTGAATTAAACAAAAGGATGTCAATATTAACGTAACTACTATCTGCAACGCACGTAACAAAATCAAACAATACTGTTACGTCCCAGGGGGTTTCACAATTTAGACGTGTGTGCGGTGACTCAGGGGTAAAAGGCCAAGGTGTCGGGGCGTCTCAGAGGTCGTGAAGGGAACGCATAGGGTACGATTTATGAGAAAATAATAGAGTACTCGTGGTTCTTTCCCGATTAGGGATTGCAATCGATATATCGGCTATAATTAATCGCTTGGCTTTTATTCGGACGAATAATTGTCTATAAGTTGATTCGATATAATCGCAACCGCTTGTAGTTATAAAATCAGCCGTCGAAATAAAATTCGATATTTTGTTTTCGAATAGAAGAATGGCTGGAGCAATGTAGTACAATCAATAGGGAACCCGTTACTCTTGTCAATTCCACAGAAAATTACAGGAGTTGTTTTTTTTTAAATTAGGTTCAGTATCACGTACTGAATGTAAATAAACAAAATCCTTACAAATTAAGTGACCGCAAGTGCCGCCATTTTGAGGAAAACCGTATCGACCAATATCTCCGTTACCGTGCACTTTAGGCCAAAAATGCTAATAACCTTTCTTGTAGATAATCGAATTTCCTATCTTTTTTTTTCAATATTTTTTTTGTATCGCTTACCGTTTACGACTTATACGGCTGTTAAAATTTATTTATTCACTTTTTGACCTGTATCTCTCTTAATAATAGTTTAAACAATAAAATGCTAATAACTTATCTTTTAAATCCATAAATTTCCCACAACTTTTTTTTTTAACTCTTTTGTCTAAAGCTAATATTTTAAAAGTTATAACGCGTTTTTATTAGCCTTGCACCCGGTAGCGCAACATTGAACGCGTTATAACTGTGAGAATATTAATTTTAGACAAAAAAGTTTCAAATAAAAGTTGTGGAAAATGTGTGAATTTAAAATATAAGTTATTGGCATTTTAGTGTTTAAACTATTATTAAGAGAGATACAGGTCAAAAAGTGAATAAATAAATTTTAACAGTCGTATAAGTCGTAAACGGTGCAAAAGAGATTCAAAATTAACCCGAGATAATAAACCAAACCTACAGAATATTATAATACAACAATCCCGGTGATCCGATTCCGTAATAACGATTAGAAATAAGCTTTGAAATATTGCGTTTCTGTCTTTGCTGAAGTTTAGTGTCGTTTAAACTCCATTGTATTTTGTGTTTGTCCAAAAATAGATAAAACAGATCCGGGAGTATGCTTAGCTCATAGTTTAATTATGAAAAAAATCGATTCCACGAGTCTGATGCAGTCTTATGGAACCCATGAGGAAATACCGGAGCTGTTACGACACGTGTCGACGGAAGTGAAACTGGGAATGGATTTTTTGTTCGAATTAGATCGTCTGCGAAACCATAACTGGATGGAAATTAACGATAATCGGTAAACAAATAAATGCCATCTTATACGAATAGCCATTGCGATTGCATAATTGTTTCTTTCGTTACAGGATAACTTTTTCTGCTCGAACTCGGCAGATAAATGCTGGAATAATATTAGACATCACAATGGAAATAAAACCGTTCGAAGAAATCAATTACAACGACATAACGGTCTCATGTTTGCTTGGAAGTGAAAAAATCAGGTAAGTTTAAAAAAAAGACTTGTTATAAATTAAAGCGCCACTTCAATATTTACACAATTTTATTATCCTATCTAGGGAAACGGATATTAAATTATTGATCACAAATGTAAAGAGGGATCATCGTTTTCTTCGATTTTTCATGACAGATGTGCAGAATTACATCGATTTGATGGGAGAAACAGGTGTCTCTATGAATACTTGAAAGAATATCGAATTCATAAAAGTTAAAAAGTCCCGTAATCCGCCCTACGTGCGCCATATTTGTTTTGTTTTTACTACAGATATATCGTCAATGTTTAACGGCTCTGACAATATTAAGTGTAAAGAAACGGTAATAATAAAATATTTTATAATTTTTCGTATAAATGGACCTACAATCCAACGCAAGTCCACTGTACTGCCTTGCATTTTACCTCTAGCTAGCGAACCTTCTTAAGGGGATAGGCAACGGTAGCGGGTATAAAATCATGTGCACATTTAACAATTTTTTTTGTATGAAAAAGTGATTTATTTATAAAACTAATTGGTAAACATCGGGTTTAGGGGAGCCCTCTCCGAGTCCTTTCGAAACAACTTTTTCCTCTGACAAAATTGGGGGGGGGGGGCGTTATTTATTAAAAAGTTATTAACAAATAAAGTTAATAATTCATATAGCAATTTTCCTTATACCAGCCAGTCCCAATCATCTTGTCATTCACATGTGTTGTTAAGAATACCCCCTGAGTGACATACAAAAAGTTTTATCCGTCGCTCATTGTTTATTAAAAAGTTATTAACAAAAGAAGTTCCATAAATCAAACATGAAATACTTATACTAGTGTACGGTGAACGATACACGTATGGGCGGGTTGGCTTCGCCCCCCACACACCAGCCCAACACAAAAAGAAACCAAAAACAAACCAAAACAACCGAAACAACCCAAAAACAAACCAAACAACCCGTAAGTATAGTAAATAGCACATATATATTTTGCTTATACGTATGCTGCTCATCAGTTACAATGTAACTTTACAAATGCTTCGTCGTTATTTTGCAAAAGCTGAAATCAAAATTGAGCAGGCATTTGAGGACGCAGTTACTCTTACCGTACACACGGCAATTGAAGAAGCGTCGATTTATGACTCGGTTGAAATTGTCGGCGAAGACATCAATCTTTTCGTTTTGACCAGTGGACTTGCGCAGGACAAAGCAAACATATACTTCCGGAAACCAGCAAAAGGAAATACACCCGCAAAACTGTACTCTCCGACTAGTTTGAAGCATGATAAGTCCGTTCTTGGAAACGTACTTTTCCTTCGTGCTTTTAGCGGTTGCGATACCACATCGTCTTTTTATAATATTGGAAAATCCAAATTTATCAACACACTCGAAAAGCATCCGGAGCTACGGTCATCGGTGGAATTATTCAAACAGGAAAAAAGTCGATCGGGAGGTTCTGACCTCCACTGGAGAACAATTCCTTATCGCCCTATATGGCGGTAATAAGGAGGATAAAACTATTAATGTTTTGCAATTCCACCGCTTCGCTAAGTCAATGACGAAAAATAAGTTGAACCACCTTTCACTACTCCCACCAACGAAAAGCGTAGTCCGCCAGCATATTTTCCGTACGTATCTACAGGTGTAAGCGTGGCTCGGGTTTTATAAGGATACTCAGGAATTGGCGACGAACGAATCATGGGCTTGAACCAATTATCAGTACAGCCGAACCCACTCCACGTGAACTTTTAAAGCTTGTATCGTGTAAATGCAAAGGGGAATGTGGCGCTGCTTGTGGGTGCAGAAAAGCAAGGATGCCCTGCTCCATTATTTGCCTCAATTGCAGTGGGCAAACATGCACCAACGTCGCCAAAGTTGACATTCTGCTTAAGGCAGTAGTCTGCTTTAGAAGCCGAAAAAAAAGCGTTTTTTCAGCAATTTTTTTGAAAGGGAAGGAAATGATTGCGGTAAACGAAATTTTGAGACGATAGTGTATTATATTCAAGCTTTAAAAAACAATTTTTATTATTAAAAGTTATTGAAATTTTCCAAAGTTGTAACGAAAAGACAGCTCCTTGCTGGAAAATGATGCGCGCCGGTTCTCCCGCGTTATGCGCTCAGCATCGACGGTGTCAGCAAAATTTTTGCACTGCTGCCCGATGACAATATTGAGGAGCTGCATGGTAGAAAGCACAGCTGAATAACCCTCGTTGAAAATGTCTGTAGCCATATTTGCTGCTATTTTGACGATTTTATAGCCGGAATTTACGTGTTTCGGATTTAGGCGCCACACAATCGAATTGAACGATTCGTTCGAATTTTGAGTGTGTCCGCCTAAGCACTGCGTCAATAAATCGTCATTTGAAAGATCTTCGTAAATTGGACGAATGTGCTTCTCTACATTGTCATTAATTAATCTTGCCGAGTGTTTGAAAGATGCCAGATTATTCGCCGCTTGAGCCTTGCGCCATTCGCACCAACTCTCTGCGCCTTCTGGACAATTTTCATGCCGAGGATTTTTATCGGTGGAACAATAATGGTCTAATGTTGCCATAATAGCTCTCTTCATACCTTCAACTGAGTTCACATTTCTACGAATTGACAGACCGTAGTAAATCGTCAATTTCATAATGAGACTCTCCGTTAGCCCCTTCTTTCCTCCAAGTTTCTCGGTTTTTCTTTTATTCCGTAAACGAGTACCCATACGCTTTTGCACGTGTCCAACACACTCATTTTTCGTCACTGTGCACTCGTCCCCGTAAGGATTGCTATTTAAGATTCCAGTAAAAGTTTTGGAGTCGCCATCGCCGATATAATTACTGTACATAACTCCGAATTTCTCGACGGATCTCGAAAACATCTCTGTTATGGAATCTACCTCCATCTTCCCTGCCGAACCTGTATGATTTGAGGAGCATGAGTCTTTATGATTCTCATACCACTCCTCAAATGCATCTTCGTCCAAACTATTTTTATTTATGGCACACGAATGACAATAACCACTTTTTACAATGAGATCGATTACTTTGCCACTGTAGTATCCGATGAGCGTTGTTACACCGTACAAAGAAGTATAACCGCGCTTTTTCCATGATCCATCGCCCGAAACCTTCAAATGATTCGCAGGTCTTCCATGTTCAACGTTTTTTTCTTTCTCTTCCTTGACGGCATTTTCGCAGGTACTCTTTAACAGTGTCTTCGACGCTCCGTACAAATGCTCAACAATTTGTTGATAAGTAGATTTTGTAAAACCTGCAGACATATTCATAAGGCCGCAAAATACGTTTATCCCTTCTCGTCCGATACCAAGAAGCCTCATAACAAAAACAATCCGTCTGTTGATTTCGTCGCCGGTATTTATCAATGGTCCTGACTGGATTTTGCGTTGACCACACATACACTTGACAACAATTTTAAATCCTAGGCCTCGATGACCGCTTTCTGCAAACGTTAATTTTTGGTTGCATGATCTGCAAATTGCGATTTCCGAAAGGGCGAGAAACACCGATATGAATTCAATAATGCGGTAGCAGTGCGACGAATGAATAATGACATCATCGCTGCTTGCTGTCTTCAACTTTTGCTCAGTGCGGCTCGTGTGTAAGTCTCCGTCGTCCGATGATACACTGGTAAAACGATTGCCGTGAAATTTTCGCTTTCGCGGTTCCGCAGCACGCTGTCTTGTACATCGATCACCTTTCGGGTAGCTTGACATTTCGATGTGCGCTCGGCAAAATAAAAAATGAAACTGAAAGCTGACGCTACAAATAGCAGTGTAGAAGCCGATGCCGAGAGCTATAATTTACCGTTATATTGTATACCGTTATCCCAACGACTACTCAACACAGACCTTCTAGAAACTCCAAATAATATTTCAAAGGACGGTTCGGTATCTTTTCAGGTATATACGAGTATAGTCAAACAATAGAATACATAAAGGGGCGAAGCGCGCGCGCTCGGGTCTGCCCGAGCATTCGCACCTGCTCGACGCTCGGCCACTAAAACTGATCTAGCTTCGAAAATATGTCGAATTGGCCTCTAAAATTTTGAACACATATTCTTGGATAGTTTTGGAATAGATTTAAGACAAAAACGAAAAATCGATTTTTTGAAGCCTGTAAAGCAGACTACTGCCTTAACGACAACGATGATGATGATTCGACTATCGAAGCATCATCTCGTGTGGCTGAAGAATCTCCAGAACTCGATGATTATTCCGATGAGGAACACTTTGAACCAGGACCATCGAAACGAAGAAAGATATAAATATAAAAAACGGACCTCCTTTAATTGTTATTTTTCACAACGTAAAAAAAAGTATTTGCATATTAAGTTTCACGTGTGTGATTTATAATTTTGCTGGTTTATTTATTTATATTGTACCTCAATAATTCCCGCAACAACCGTTAATCCGTTATGACATATGAATACAACCGTGCGAGCTACGAAATCGAAAATGCGCACGGACTTACCGACTTTACGGCGCGCTAAAAATCGTAATTTTTGTCTAAACAAAAATTTTTCCAATAACATCGCAGGTATTAATATGCTCTACAAGTTTGATAATAGACACTTTTTCGATATCTATCACGAGAAAGAAGAAAACAGCAAAAAACAAGTTTCATTACCTGAATTTTTTACTTTCTCGTTCGATATCTCAGCAACGATGAACGGTAGGCGAAAAATGTATATAACCTAAATTGTAGAGCGTAAAAAAAGCAACAAAAAAGTATTTCATCGCAATTTTCGTATCTCGACGGAGAGCCGAGTTATTGTAAAACAAACAAAATTTAACACTTTTTTCAAGATTGCGGAGAACGCACATAGGAAATCTTGGTCGACAATTTGAAGTTAAGCTTTTCTAAGCCCCCCCCCCACACAATATCCAAAAATCAGCTCTCTCGGTTCACTTGCATTTCCCAATGTATATAATGACTGGACTATATTACATGGAATATTATTACGGAGAATATTATATATTACATGGAGGAAATGCTGTGTTTAATTTACTGTGCGAAATGTTTCGTGTGTATGATAACAACGTGTCGAATCTAACTGGGCTCCTTCGACGACCAACTTCCGTTCGAGATATTGTTGATAAATAATTTTATTCCCATAGTATATTATTTAACAGTGAATACAGAGTATATCAGGCCGGTCATCATAATTACAAGAGAGTGTAATAATAGTGTAATCGGCTATTGCAGTTCGACAGACCAATTCTAATATGCATATATCTGTATGTACATATATATGAATGATTCCATCAATGATAAACCAGTGGCTCTCGACTCTAGTAGATTTTTTCAGATTTTTCTTAGTTCTCAAATGTTTCTTGTTCAGAAACATTTTTTTCCAGCCTCAAATGTCAATATCTTCAAAATGTGTCAGAATGGCGAAAAAACACGTTTACCACAAATGGCCGCGCGGATGGGTGGGGGGGGGGGGGGGGGGGGCGTTAAAAAAATCAAAGTTCTATAACTCGGAAATGGCTTAACCGATGGGGTCGAAATTTTTCACGCGAGTGAGAAATTCCCCCCTCTGTCGGCAGGACTGCGGTTTTGTCACGAGCGTACAAATATTTCCGCAATATTCTCACAACAAAACGCTTCCTTAACGAAACTGTAACCATTAAAACTGTCAATGCACAAAATTGTCAACACTTAACTCTTCCGGGTCTCTATTGTACACGGCAGAATCATCACGTGCAAAACTGTCATTATCTAAACCGCGACCTGGGCGTGGGTTCCCAACGGCTCAGTCCGATACGTTTGTGCCAAGTATTTCATTGTTATTTATTAACAAATGAATCAAGAGACGCGGTAGCGTCCTGACCGCAAGTATTAAAAGAGAGTTTTTAAACTGTGCCGCTGTCTCTATAGAGTAAGCTGGCCTGAAAACCGTTATATACAAACTCTAAATCGACTTCACGCACAAACGCGTCGAGATATAACAAACCTAAGGACATTTTTGCGATGTAGTGTTATTTTTATCTTTCGTATGCATTTGGATTTATTTAGTATCTATATACAGTGCAGTAAAATCGAGGGCCTAATGTGTTATGTAATATTATATAATATAATTTTATATAATCTTGTCGCTGGCGTGTACAAGAATCGAGGGAAGTTGGCTTGACGGGTACGGAAAATAACCTTACCCGTATCGCGAATCTAAAACTTCTGTCTTTGTGGTGAATGGAAGGGAGTCAGCTTCACCGTACGAGAAATGGGTCGCCCAGTACAGTGAAGTCGATGCCCCGTACAGTGATGAGAGGGTTCGTAGCGCCCAGACCTTATGAAACCCTCATATATCTCGCTATATTATATAAATACTAGAATCTGCGTGCGCGCTTCGCGTACTGCTTTTTAAGTTAGTTTCGTCGTCTACCAACGTGCGATCTGAAGTATGCACAGACAACCTTCGAGCATCACATCGATAGCCAATCAGAATGACGAGTTAGCCGGCTTCAGAATTAAATTGCAGTTCGAGATATTTCATGACGTGTTTTTTTTTAGGGGGGATATCGCCTCCGACGCCGTCACTGCCGTGTACAAGAGTTGAGGTAGGTTAGGTCTGATCAGATTGGGTTGGTTCAGGTTAGGTCACTGGTTAGGTTGGTTCAGGTTAGGTCACTGGTTAGGTTGGTTCAGGTTAGGTCAGGTTAGGATAGCTGCCATAGCAAATGGGGCCGGGATCCTGACCGCATGGTAATGATCCTGTTAGAACAAAATTCCATTGTTACAGCAATGAAAAATCGATCTAACCGTGCCGTTAATGTGCGATCGGGATCGCGCTTCTGAACTGTCACTGTCTCAACTGAACTGCCACTGTTGGAGGGATCGAGATACAGCTGCTGGTCTGTCAATAATGAAAACATTTATTTGTATATCACATTTACCATGTACATATTGTTAATAAATTGGATTCGGAAGTGCGTACAGTATTCGTCACGGCAAGATTGAACTTTTTTAGGGACTTCGAACATTTTCGAAATTTTGAATAATTTCACGTTGTGGAAACTTATCAAAAATTTGGCTGAAAGGGACATAGAAAAAATTCACATGCGTAGCACTTGGAAGAATTTCGACCGTGTGGGATTTTTAACATTTTTCCATCGTGGGAGATGGGAAAAATGTTGTTCTCGAGGAACATAGAAAATATTCGAATCTGTAGGACTTAGAGATTTCCGCAGTATTTTGCCTTTGAATATTTTCGTCTTTTTCTATCGGAGCTTAAAGCTCAATTATCCGTGAGAGTTTGAAAATCTTCAAAAAGTCCTACGGACTCGAATATTTTCTATGTTCCTAGAAACCAAAATTTGTTCTGTTCCACGATGGAAAAATTTTCCAAGTCACAAGTAGTCAACATTTTTCCAAGACCTACGGACGTCAGTTCTTTCTGTGTCCCTTCCGACCGACTTTCTTATGAGATCTCAAAACGTGAAACTATTCAGAGTCTCGAAAAATGTCATAGTTCGTAAAATAGTTGAACGTCACTCACTTTATCCGAGTGTTTTTAATCTTGCCGTGACAAATCCTGCACGAACGACCGGGCCCTATTAATAAAGCGTCAGAAGCAATCGTCATCTAACCGTACGCCAAATTTCGAAATTATTTTCACTTGTACGCGGGAGCTTAGAACTGTATATTAGCGGATATAATTGTTGGGTTGAATAAAAATAAAGTAATTTCGAAAAGAACGGGTTTCGAACCCTTTGTTTTAATTTATGCATGATGTGACACGCATCATAATGCGAACCGAGTATGAAAGAAGTTCCAATAACGCTTATCAATTCTGAGTGTATTTCGGAACAACGTTCTATTATGCATGGAATCGTCTAAAAGAAGAACCGTATTATCAAAAATTCCACGATATTGCCGATAACCAAGGAATTGCCACAAAGTATAAAATACAGAAATGCCCACAAATGATGGAGTGAAAAAAAAAAACACAGTACATTTTGTAACCATCGGGGATCGGGGACATTCGTGTATTCGTGAATCCCGTTTATTATTGTGCTATTCGGCGGCAATGGCATGGAATCGTCGATGGAAAAAATGTACGCGCTGTTTGTGTATGGTTAAAATCGCATCTGGATATAAGCTGGTCATCGCTTTCTGTCGTTCAACTTCATCGGCGACATCCTCTATTGAGTTCTTCCGGGGGACTTGAATATCTTGTTGCTAGGCAATCAAAACTCTGTCCCAGATTGACAAACATGATGGAAACCACCTTGATACTCGAATCATATATATATATATTTTTCTTTTGTCTACCAAAATTCAGGCATTTTACGAGGCCCACGCTTCGAGTTCCTTGAGATCGGGATCTTCATCGATTGGTTTTGGTTCTGAAATAAAAAATATTGCGTGGGTGAATAAAAGTTTTTTTTTTGATCAGCTGTAACGTTGAAATTTATAATTTCTTATGCACATATTGTCAAGCGACGTCTCTCAGTCATTGCATTAAGAAGGCATGATTATTACTTTGCACAGGATTAAACGTTAGAAATGTAACGTAATGGTAGCTATTCTAAATTGCCTTCTGCACTAATATTATTAATTCAGGATATATCTTGCGTGTCATTTTCTTTATTGGGAGTTACCATTTAGCAACCCAACCTCGGACGGTGCCCGATGATCACTGTGCGAATACGTCACGTATTAATCACAATTAAAATGTACCGCTTTATACGATATAATAAATAAAAATCTGGAGGGTAGAGTATCATAGTTCCCAAACGAAACAATCCCCTAAAAACATAATCCCGAAAGAGTTACTGGATGACAGAATCGATTGTCACGTTGACAGGTTAGTACCCGTCAAAGTGATAGATGGCGCTGCAGGCATTTTCCATCCCACTTACAGTGAAGATTCGAGGATTACGTGCGTTGCCCTTTTTTCGAGTTTTCGGGTTATGTCTGGTACTGGACAGTTTTTTTTTGTGGTACACCCTAAAACCACATAGGAAAAGGAAGAAGATTTAGGTTTTGTGCACTAAACAAGTGTTTAAAGTGGTACGTGAACAATTGGTGAACAGCGATTTTTTATAATTACTGGGGTGATGTCATAAGCCCGAGCGGTCATAAGTCCGAGCGTTCATAAGCCCAAACGGACGTGAGCTCAAACGGTCATAAGCACAAATTGTCATAAGCTCAAACGGTCATAACCCCGAATGGTCATGAACCCGAGCGGTCATAAGACCGAGCGGTCATAAGCCCAAACGGACGTGAGCTCAAACGGTCGTAAGCACAAATTGTCATAAGCTCGAACGGTCATAACCCCGAACGGTCATAAACCCGAACGGTCATGAACCCGAGCGGTCAATAGCCTAAACTGTCATAGGCTCAAATAGTTATTAGCTCAAATTGTCTTAAGCTCAAACGGTCATATACCCAATTGGTCGTAAACCCGATCGGTCGTAAGCTCATATTACTACAAGCCCAAACGGTTATAAGGCAGAACTGTTTTAAGCTTGAACGGTCATAAACCCGAATAGTTACAAAACCGAACGATCGTTACATTGAAAAATTCATAATTTGTTCCTCAAATGGTTGATAAGAATATCGACCATTCGAGGAATAAATTAGAAATGGTCCAATGTAACTACCGTTCGGATTTATGACCGTTAGAGCTCAAAACAATTCCGTCGTATAACCGTTTAAGCTTATGACAATTTGGGTTAATAAATGTTTGAGCTTATGACAGTTTGGGCTATTGACCGCTCGGACTTATTACCGTTCGGTCTTATGACCGCTCGGGTTCATAGCCGTTTGCGTTTATGACCGTTCGGGGTTATGACCGTTTGAGCTTATGACAATTTGAGCTTATGACAATTTGTGTTTATGGCCGTTTGAGCTCACGACCGATTGGGCTTATCACTGCTCGGGCTTATTACCATTCGGTCTTATGACCGTTTGGGTGCACGACCGTTCGGGGTTATGGCCGTTGAAAGTTATGACAATTTGTGCTTATGACCGTTTGAGCTTACGTCCGTTTGGGCTTATGGCCGCTCGGGCTTATGACCGCTCGGGCTTATGACATCACCCCTAATTACTCTTCGAGCCAATAACTATTCGAGTGATACACCAATAGTTGCATTTCTATTTATTCAATTTTCATTACAATACTCCAATTATGGTTCCGAATTATTAATTTATTTAACAATTGAATTACAATATTCTGTTCTGGTTCTTTTAGCAATAGATGCAATCATACTGTGCGTCCGGAAACAAATTGTCTATAACATATTTAATTTAAAATAACGTTATTTTTGCAGTATATTGAAAAAGCAGGAGATATTAATTATTTTCGATATAGCGAATGTTTACTTGAAATTATAAAAAATATATAAACGCATGTATAGATCAACCAATTTATAGTAAAATTGCCTGGGAATGCATTTTAACTTGTTTTTTTTTTTATGTGAAATTCAGAACAATTGTGTAGAAAGAAATGCAGATGTGTAGCGAATAGAAATGCAAGTATTGGCGTATCACTCGAATAGTTATTGGCTCGAAGAGTAATTACAAAAAATTACAAACAATCGCGGTTAAGCAATTGTTGACGTACCACTTCAAACACTAATTTAGTGCACATAACCTTCTCCTTCTTCTTTTTCTTATATGGTTTCAGGCTGTACACAAAAAAAGCTGTCTAGTACCATACGTATCCTGAAAACTCGAAAAAAGTGCGACGCACGCAATCCTCTAATCTTGACTATAAATGGGATGGAAAATGTCTGCAACCCCATCTATCACTTTGACAGGTACAAACGTGTCAGCGTGACAGTCGATTCTGTCATCTAGTAACTTTTTGGTGATAATGTCTTATGGGGATTGTTTCGTTTGGGGACTATAATGCCCTACCATTCGTGTCGCGTACAAGGGGCGCGACTGAAATTGCACAATTGCTGAAGAAAGAACAATTTATAAATATAACATTATGCCACGTGATAGATTGATGTTATAAGTAATAGTTTATTGTTCGAAAGTCATTTATTTAGCCGTACAGTGGCGGACGATATTTTTATGATTTTGAAGTTAAACATGGCATGTTATATAGGTTAACGGTATCCTTATGGCAATAATGCATTTCGTCTGTACCCAATTGTCGCGGTTGATTCTGTCTACGCACAAACATCAACGATAAGAATCCTGATTATCAGATCGTACTAAAAACATTAAATTTCGCAAAAAAATATACGATAATCGAGAATTTACTACTGTTCCCCGTGCTAACTAAAACTAGTGCCGAATGAACGGCCATATTGAATAGGCCACGCCTGGTTGGTAATTCGTAATGCTAAATAATACGCTAGTTCGACATCTCTGTGAGCGGCGACCGCAGGGTTGCGCGGTGGCGACTGCGGTCCCTGCTGCGCCAAACGTGCGCCCAACAGCATGACGTGCTCGTGATAATAAGAACGATTTAAAATTTGCGATAACTAATTGTTACGAATGAATGTTATGAATATTATTATTATAATCGAAGTCATTATTTATTGCGGTTATCAGAGCGTCAGGTTGAAAATATTTCGTCCTGAATCGTCGTCGTAAAACCGGCGATCAGTGTTGCATAGCAACGGATGTGATTTTAACAAAAAAAAACTAACTTCTCTTATGTTATTAATCAAAAATATATTACAGGGAAGAAATTGTTTGGTACTCATCACGCGTCTGATGTAAAGAAGATGATTGGTAATGATTACCGAATAATCAAACGAAAAGTTTTTCCTGAAACGCGAGTCAATGACCGACTGCACTCGGTGACAATTAATGTAAGAGAGTTTCGATGTTTAAATGGAAATGTACATACTCTATATATTAATCGCTATTTATTTAATTCTGAAAATCATTTTATATATTTTTAGCTCTGTGAACCTGGAACCCGACTTAAGAAAATTAATTTTTTTTAAATTGCATACGTTTGTACTCCGTATGTACTCGTTTGTACCACCTTTTTTTTCGTTTGTACCTTAAGGGGTTCAGAATTAAGGGGGGGTTAAAAAATACTCGGAACCCGAGTTGAAGTTTAAACATTTTTTGTAACGCGATTCTATAGAGAATCGTTTGTACCCGTTTGTACCACTTTTTTTTTTCGAAATCTTAATGGGTAAAAAAATACAGAGTTTTTTTAATTTGCGGATGCGGTTACCTGGAGATCTTCAAAAATAAACTTAATCCAGGGAAAAGGATTCGTATTTTCCATCGTTTGCATCATCAATACTTCTCACGCACACCTTAAGGGGGTTGAAATGAAAGATTTCGCAAGTATTCGTTTGCACCTTAAGAGATATATCACTGGATGCCATATGACGGCCAATTTTCAGGATAAACGAAATTTGAAAAACGCCGTCCGCTTGTCTGTCGTTAGTACCCAATTGTACCTCAGAGACATTCGTTTGTACCTTAAGGGGATTAGGTATATAGCCGGTTCAAAGTTTCAGGTAGGTGTACTTTGGCCATTTTTCGAGATGAAAAAAATATTTTCATTATGAATATCAAAACTCTATGGTCTTCACAAAAGTGTGGAGAATAACTTGATGAAATTTCAAATTATTCGGATTGACAGTTCAGGAGTGGTATTTGGGTGGCAAATTGACATGGACTCGGTCGGTAATACAGAGTCGGTAAAACGGACCTTTCACATGCTCTTAAGGATAAAACCCTAAAATTTCTATCGTACGTTGACAAATTATCAAACATGGAATACGGTGGATAAGAATGTGACGGAAAAATAACTCACTGGAACGCGTTTTGGCTGGACCGACCGGCACGGAGGTCGCAGGAACCTCTGGGAGTTCCTCATCCGTGTTTTCGATACCGAGCAATTCCTTGTCGAGTTGTTCCTGTTCGAGCTCTTCGAGTTCTCTTTCTAGCTCATCCTCGTCAACGTCCTGGCCGAATGCAACGGGATTTGATATCGCGTCAGAAATTTCTTTCGCTACATCCTGTTGTTCCGCTATATCGTCCATCATGTCGTGTACTTGATCCACGTCCCTGAGAGATTTCAAGCCCGTTTTATTAATTATACACACATGCACGCAAACAAAGACACACGGGAGGCAGTTCTATTGAGCTTCTAATGTAGTAAAATACAACCAAAACTCAGTAAAAAAAAACAAAGCCGTCTGTATCGCCATTGGATTTTCGCAGTTTCCCTGTGTCCATGGGAAATATGATGCAGCGTAGCTAAGACATCTGCGGGCGTAACGGAAGTTAGATTCACTTAGCGAAGCGCTGGTAGGGAATGATAGGTGGAAAAATGGAAAAAAAATGGAATTAGGAAGGGTCATACGTAAAAACTGGAAAGGATATACGTTGGAACAAAGAAAATTAAAAAATTAAAAATACCATTCATTTTCCTGTAGGCATCAGCAATGCCAATAGCGTTAGAGTTTCGAATGGACTTTTTACCATTTATTTCCCATAGGCACAAGCAATCGCACAACCAATGGAATTTTCAATGAAATTTCCATCCTCGCCGAAAGTGCCATCATTGCCAGTGCGTTTCAAGTGGAAATTGAATGGCCTTTCTTAATGGCAATAAATGGCACATTTTGCTGAGTGTTTATTTCTGATTCTGACATCTAAAGTAATTATTCGTGTAACAACGTACATGTGTTGGTGCGCCGCTTTAAGCGCATCAGCTGCGCTCTTCATGGTGGTAAGTACCGCGGTGTTTGTGTTTGCGCTCTCCAGAGCTTCCCTCTGCATCTCAATCGTTGACAACGTTCCATCGATTTGCTGTAACTGCTTTTCGTATCGCTTCTTCCTCTTGAGAGCCTGGATTGCGGCTGAAATTTATCAACGTTTGTTTAGTCCTTTGTTCCCTCAAGGTTGGAAGAAATATTCCAGTTTACCATTTGACCTTGAATCAATAGAGCACGCATTGGAAGGGGGCGGCGCAATCCTTTTCAACTTAGAAAAAAAAAATCTTATCAAAAACATCAAACGAGCGATTGTTGGAAATGTTTCTATGTTCGTGTATACAGTTTCAAGCGGAATAAGTATTACGGGGACGTGCACTTTTTTTTCACAACATAAAACAGATATTCAAAAAATACAATCTCTCTTATGTCTGGGTTATCCGGTCATGCCCGTTTGTCCTTCCGTCGGGATCCCAATACCTAAATGCTCTAAACTATCTACTTGAAATTTGACACGCGGCTAGAGTGAGGTATTTCGCAGATGTCTTTTGAATTCATTTAAAAAAAAAACATATTTTTTGGCAAAAATGTGATCTAAAAAAAATTGTCATCCTTGAAAACTATGTAACGTTTGAAAGGCTATTTAGAAATACAAAAATATGTGATAATATTTTTTAGATAATTATTTTAAATAATATCCATGTAAATGATCGTTCGTCACTATGCCCTCTCGTCCCTCATTAATTTAGAATCGTCTACGTCGAAAGTTCCGAAGTAATTATGAAAGGCATAAGGAATGGGTTTCACTAGCGAAACCAGATGAATGTACTGTATTTAAATATATGGCGATCTTTTCTTTGTCTGCAAAAAAAGAATTGTTATCGACCGATCATTACGATGTAAATGTGTATAAAAAAAAAACAATACTAATGAAAGATATTTGATTAAAATTGTTGTCAAAACTAGCAAATGGACTAGAATTGAATCTGAAGTCCCAAAAAAAATGTTGGCGTGATATTATCGAATACTAAATTAGCACTGTCGCGTGGGCAGAGCAACGAGCGTAATTGCAAAACGGCTGACAATGAATTCACAAAATTCACGCTCTTCTCTTTGTAATCCCAAAGAATGAATTGTCATCGACCGATCATTACGATTTGAATGCAGAAAAAAAAAATACTAATTAAAGATTTTTCCTTGAAATTATTGAAAAAACAAGCAAATGGAATAGTATTTGATCGGAAGCCCCAAAACAAATTTGGGCATCAAATTATCGAATAATAAATTAGCGCTTTCGCGTGGGCAGAGCAATGAGCGTAATCGGAAAACGTCACGCTGACAGCTGATCCCCCAAGAACGATGGCGACGGCCGAAAATGAATTCTCAAAGTTCAATCGGAACGTGCTTAAAAAATAATAGCCCCATCAATCCTATGCAACGAAGACAATCGCGGTAACCGTTACCTCGTTTATTTTTCGTGCCATTTTTTCTCGCAACACCAATCTCTAACTCGATTTTTCCCTCGAGAAAATCTTGTTTTTTTATAAGCATGTCCTCCGTCTCGCGTAATCTTTGTATCGCCTCGGCAGTTGTTGGTGCAGTAGCCTCCTTCTTGCCGCCGAAAACTTTGCTGAAAAAACTCATTGTCCACCCGTTCGACTGGTATGCACGTTACGCTCCAATTTTTATCTTCTCTTATGTCCTTATGTTTTTTTTTTTGTAAATTCACACGACACGGAATAACACGAAAACGCGACGGACGAATAAAACCACAAAATATTCTCGTTTTTTATTGTTATGATCAGTTATGATAGGCTAGAGCAGAGACCATACAGTTATATGTTGAAGGACAGGCCACTTACGGGTGTGACTACGTTCTTACATCAGGCTCGAAACCTACCGGTGGGAGATGTTAATGCTAGGGATAATTATTTCGTTCGATCCGTCGCCACCAGAGTCGCAGCGATCGGGCAACATTTTGATTGGTCCGTCGTTCCACATGTGACGTCGCCCACAAAATTACTATATCGCGAAACTATCGACAGCGACCCGCTATCGATAGTCGAACGATTCGCGGAGCCGCGCGGCGGCGATATCCTCATCAGTTCAAATTGGAATATTAGAATCATTACATTTGATAGCTCTAACAATTTTTACCGAGCGATAGAAATGTATATATATTTTGTAACATAAAAAGGAAAGGTCTTATTTACGATGCTCAGCCCTCGCGGACGTTGAGCAGATAATCCGTTGATTTATTTGCGACTCAACGAACGAAAAACTGTACGAGGGATGTACGCGATTTCGGGGCACCTGGTACAGAATCGCACCCCAGGCCCTGTATAGAAGACCGTGGGTTGAACGAAATGGGACTCGGAACGAAGGAATGGATGGGAGTCGGAAAGGATTGAATGACGTTGTACATGGAAGTTCGGCATAGGCTCAATACTCTTTTCGAGACGTTTTATCATTCATTCTGAATACTTTAAAACATTTTTCACTCTATTCATATTATGGTGTAATAGCGTTATACATATTGATACCGAACAAAATTATTGCGACCACAGCGTTCTATTTTTCAAATCAATAACAAAATTTGATTATTCGTTTATTCCGATTGCTTGGGCTAACATTATACAAGAAAAAGTTATTAAATCGTCATTATCTGCTTGAAAACATCCGAATATTTAAATTGTATTCAACACAGCTCTTAGGTATTCGCCATTATCCCGTTCTCCCATAATAAATCTTCTGATGGATATGGCAAAGAAAATAATCGGTTATTGTGATCAAATTTTAGTATCTTCGGTGATAGTACGATTTCCAAGGTGTTAAATTTTGGTTACATGTTCGAATGTGACATAAACTGAACGATTATATCACCATATCCGAGAAAAAAATATCTTCGAACATTAAATAAATTGGTTTCTCACTAGACGAGTATGTTTGTCCGGAAAGAACACCATGCCGCCGTCACGCCTGAATCTTCCCGGGGATATTTGTCTTAACCATGCACGCCAAGTTTTTGTACAGCATTTTCAGTTGACTTGATTGGCGGAAGGCGTAGTAGTTTCCTTGGCTAATTTATGAAATGATTTCATTTCACTTTTTATTAGATATTAGAAAACGATTTTTAAAGTCGTAAGTTTCTAGATTGGATACATTTTCTGATTACTTGGCGTCCATTTTTAACTTTTTAAGTTTTTTACTGGCAGAAGAGTCACGGAATTATGAGTTGTTTGCTACGAAAATCGTAATTTTTTCTCCGAATTATACACATTTAATAAAAACATTCGAAGACATACGAGTATTCGTAGTTACAAAGAAGCTTAGATTACAGAGAATACTGCAAAGTTTAAGTATAAATACAATTAATCATAACAATGCAACGACTCGGACATTAACGAAGCAACAAAGTTTACTTTGCTGAAATGGCTTGTATGAGTTTATTCATTTTCAACGGCAGCAGATTAACTAAATCCTTGCATACACTCAATTCTTGTTTCATGAACTCCGCTAGCTCCTCGTTCGATTCGCAATAATCAACAAAAAACTTGTACGCATTAATACTATTTTTTATATTCTCGAGCTGAGATTGCTTGTCGGGCGTTATAATTTTGTTGTACAATGTACCAAGATGAAAGTATGCGTACAAAGCGGGACGAACCGTTTCGTCAGAAAATTTCGTTACGGACGGTGAACTTTCAGATTCTTTCAACGAATCCAAAAACTTTTGATAGTACCCGATAGCCAACTGTGACAAATTATTGATTTTGCTCAGTGCGCGAGGCGTAGGTCTATCGTCGCTAGCTCGTAGCCTGTCCAATTTTATATTCAATATTGCCGAATATGTTTCCGCAAGTTCGATCCACATTTGCCGGCATTCAGCTTGATAATATCGCGGATTCAATTCATCGACAACCGGAGTGAGAAGATCGATTCGTCGTTTGTGCATCTTGGCCTGTCTGTCCTCGTTATCCTCAAAGAAAGACAAACATTTGAAGGCTCGAGACATGTCCTCAATTATCTGGACATAGTCGGATGCGTGACTTTCAAAATTGTAGTACTTTTGGGCTTCCTGTAACCAATGCTGTACATTCAAAAACACAACTCTGGCGTCATTAAAGTCCAGCAAATATTTGTCCGTGACTCGATCAATAATTGATTCTATATCCTTCTCCAGACAGGCAAATTTCATTTTTTCAAAAGAAACGTTTTTCTCTTGGCACGAGTCCGATCTTTCAGAATCGGATTTCAAATGTTTTTCACATTCCGATCTTTCAGAAAGTTCGATAAGCCGTTCTCGCGACGCCGTCATAAGCAAAATGCCGTATTTGGCCCAACACCGAGCGACATCCGCGCTTCTATGTCTATATCTTTCCCACTTAGCTCCCGCTTCGTCATTGTTTTCTCCATCTTTAAGCGGCTCGCCAAGACTGATCTCGTATTTTCTTAGAATTGACACTGCAGCTGCCAAGTGATGTCGGCCTTGGCAAAAATCTTGGTTTTCCATGAAAAACTGTGCCAATGTTGCAGCATTTAGTGCCCAGTCAATGTGATCCAAATCTGCGTGATCGAGTTGTCGTCGCAGCGTCATGTGACAATATTCCGCAGATTTGCAATGATCCTTGACAACGCCGTATATCTGCGCCAAGTAATACAGAGTAAGAGTGTAAAGTTTATCCAAAACTTGGTCAGGATTTGGTTCTTTGTCATCCACAATGCCGAACAAAGACGACATAGCGACGGGTGCGCCGCACGCCAAATCCATATATTCAATGTAAATTCTTTCTGCCTGTTTTAAGAAAGTTTCTGCTTTCCTCGGTTCGGTCCATTGAAACCAAACTATCCCCAATTGATTCAGAGCGCTTATCGACGGCAATATCCCACGAGCACTTACTTCTCTACCGGTAAGCGCATCTGTGCAGCGCATCAAATACTCTTCACCCATTTTTAGTTCTTCATTGTCAATGGAAACTATTCCAATATCGAGCAAAATCACCGGTAGCATATCATTCAATTTTTCGTCCCGTTGTTCGTCATTGTTCAATGCATCCTCGACCTTTATCTGAATTTCTTTCAACATATCAATGGCTTCATTTTTACGGCTCAACGTCCTTTCGCTGTTAGAGATATTTGATTCATCCGGTGAGTCTAGCAATTTTCGCACTTGCACGTACTTTTGACGAAGGTTTTCCAGAAGGTCTTCGCGAGACGTGCTTGTCTCCATTTTTTTTCCAATCAAATTTTTCGTATTACGGATTACGCGTGTTCAGATGTACATACCGAAATATTGTCGTTTCACACGATAACTAACAATAACAGATCAACGATCAACCATGGAGACTAGAGTGACGGAGAGCGAACGTAATGCTCGAGATCCAAATCATCTCCGGCAACCTCAATATCGCCATAGCGCTGCGCCGATTGGCTGTGACCATCAAAATCCCTAGAAAATTAAACGTTGTTACGTCCAAGAACGTCCGTGGCGCTGGTGTTAGCGCGCCTGATTCAAAACATGAAGATAATTGCATGGATTCGTTATCTACCAAAGTTCATCCCGAAGGTGAACACTCTAACGAAGTCCGTCCTCCTTGGTTGAAGTATTTCCCTCGGTAAAGTTACCAAAGGTTAGGAGGATAAAAGCGATTGTTCTTCATCGATTAATGAACGAAAATAATATAGCCACAACTCTTGTTAGGTTAGAAGAGCACTACGTTTCTTTATTAATATTAATTAACGTAGACCTTTCAGGAAGATACGCGGTTTTAAAATGTACGGACTTGTACCACAGTGTCTATACTGCGAGCAGTATCGGTGTCGTTAGCGAGCGACAGCCAATTACAAGGAATATTCCAGCGGAAAGGGGCGACCCTCATAGGCTATTTCGGTTTTGCGTCAGACGCTACGAATTGCGTGAAGTACAGAATCGCCACCCCAGACGCAATATCATAGCGTCTGACGCAAACGAGCGACGGCCAATTGCAAGGTAGTATTACTTCATGTACAGAATCGCACCCCTTGGGTGCGACTCTCATAGGCTATTTCGGTTTTGCGTCAGACGCCATGGAGCCTAGAGTAAAGGAGTCCAATCTTCGTACTCTGAAGCGGCATAAAAAATTCAACAAAAAAGTTGTCGCTGCGTTCGCAAAGTAGTCCGATGTGAAGTGAGCAAGAAATAAACTGTACGTGGAACCTTGCTGAAGCTAGGTGTAATTGAGTGTAATCACGCGTCATCGTTAATATAACAGTTTTATGAAACTTTTAATTATTGCCAATCTGTAAAAGTAAGAACATAGAATAGCATTATATCGACTTTATAATATACTAACAAGAAGAAATGAAATAGTTTCGTAAAGGTTACAAAAAAAACCAATGTGATTTATATTTAACGAAATTTAAAGTACAATAGGTGAGGAGATTGTGCGATGATTATTCCAGGATCAATAAATAACTATAAAGACATCCCAGTTAAAAAATACAAACGATGAGCGTGTAATGAATAATGAGGTAAACAACGGGTTTAGGGGACCCCCCTCCGATTCCTTTCGTAACAGGCTCATCCGGCGCGCTTTCGCACGCGAAACAACTTTTTCCTCTGACAAAATTGGGGGACGTTATTTATTTAAAAGTTATTAACAAATAATGTTAATAATTCATATAGCTATTTTCCTCATACCAGCCAGTCCCAATCATCTTGTCCTTCACATGTGTTGTTAAGAATACCCCCTCGGACATACAAAAAGTTTTATCCGTCGCTCATTGTTTGTTAAAAAGTTATTAACAAAAGAAGTTTCATAAATGAAAAATGAAATACTTATACTAGTGTATTGTGAACGGTGAAAAAAATAGGCACGCCTTTGAAATTAACTTCAATTTCAAAGGCGTGCCTATTTTTTTTTAAAACAATATTTCTCCAAATCCCTATGTACTTCTCTTCAAAATATCATATTATTAACGAAAACACTCGGTATTTTTTTTCAGATCGACGTTGAAGAGAGTTCTGCTGCGTGCCGCGGAAATGACAGCACCTGACGCCAGAGCTTCCCCAGCGCCACCATGCGGCGTGAAAAATGTGAAAAAAATGTTTTTTGATACATTAATAAACAAGGAACAAAACCTAAAAAAAATTTTTCAAATATCTCTTTTTTTTCCCACAAAAAAAAATTCTTGAAAAATGTGAAAAAAAACAGGGGGTCACAGTGGTGTTCTCCCTTAAAGATGGCTTGGCTCGTCGCGACCCCCTGTGATCGGGGCGCGTTACGACCGGAACGTGTGACCGCGAAGGGTTAAAGCACTGTAAAGTATTATTATAAACTTTGCGGAGCTTAACACTTTACAGACGGCAGTGGCGATATTTTCGTCGTTGGGAATTATTATATTCCCTGGTTTGTAGAAAAATTTTGAGGTATTACAATTTTTTCATTATCGGTGCGTCGCGTTTCCTCATGCTACGAAAAATGAAACGAAAAAAATGCCGTTATTGGCACAGGTGTCGTTCACGGTCGTTTTTTCTATTCCAGCATGTTTAATCCATGAGAAAACTATTTCTCAATACTCAACAGTAGGTCACAAATAATATTTGTTCGAGCGCTTAAATATTGTTCGTTGAAATTTTTTATCTATCGTTTTTGTCCTGTTACGCCTTAGGACTTATTATTTTCGCCTTAGGTATTAAAATTTTCGGATATTCATAGCAAAGAAACACGGTTATGAGAGAGGAATATAATTTTTTCTTTCCCGCTCGTCGCCAAGAGCGGGTTCGAGCGAGTTAATCCAGCCCACCAATTCGGTGACGCATCAGCAAAAATGTTCAAACGTTGACGCAACGGCGTCGATGTCGATGGAGAAAAAAAAATTGCGTGTAATCCCGCGCGTTAGAAGTGAAACTTTTTCATCCCGTTGGTAGGCGTCACTTTATCCAAATTTCGTTTCACGATGTGAGGTTAGGTGTGGGTGAGATGAATGACAAAACAAACGTCGTCTTTGATCTGAGTTTACAAAATACTTTTTATTCATCAGTTACATATTCCAAAAATCATATAATAGGTTTGTCAAATGAAAAATATGATGTAAATACTTTAGACTTCAGAGTGCCTAAATTCTTTGGAAACACAGCGTCAATTGTGGTGCCTGATCTTGTGGTTGGTTCGTTTACACTATTATTCATTCTTAAACCTAATTTTTCTTTTACAAATTGTAGTAGCCACGCGGCCCACTGTTCTCGAATACGATCGTGCGTTCCGAAGTACGAACGAACCCCGAACGCGAGCATCGACGGTCAATTATTTTATAACGACGGATTAGTCGGTTTCTAAAATAAATCGCACTTCGAGATATTTCGTGATACGTCTTTATTGCAGGCCCGATTATTAATTGTATACAATCAAAGATAGGTGGGAGTATCCCGCACGTGCTCCAATGCTTTTACGAACAAATCGTATGTTACATCCGCACAGATCCGGGTACTATTCTTAACGGCATCGAAAATCTCTTCCGCAAGCAGGGAGAGGTCGGATCCGTGTTCCTTCCGAAGGATCTCTGCATCCAGTTCGACCTAATGATAAAAAATTAATTGAAAAAAAAACAAAAAGAAAGCAAAGATTTTTTTAAAACACCTACAAAACAAAAAACCGACCGTTCGACTACTGTGGAATTATTATTTTTTTTTTTCTCATCAATTCAAACTGCACTCACCTCCGTTTGGCACGCTTTAAATCTATTAACGTTCCAGCAATTAGTTTCCTGACTGGTAAGTCGAGAAAAGCATTCATCCGATTTTGACTTAATGGGACTGGGCCAATGGGAGTCGTCGTCCCCTGTCTTGTATAAGAACGGCTCATATTTTCCGAATATTAAAGGAGACAACCCTTGACAAATATCAGACAATATCGATAAGTGATGCTCTTGTATTCTCGTCGACGATTTTTTTATTTGTTCAAATTCCTTCCTTGCCTGGACTTTCTTCATACTCTGTATTTGGCAAAATTAACGACTTTACTTTAACAAATATATATCTTTATATATATATATATATATACATATATATGTATATAATATGTATTCGTAAAATTCGACAGCGCGGCTACGTCAAGTATCTCGCGAATCACATCGATACATATGGTGGAAAATATTGTCTTACGTCGCGCAAGAACGTCGTCATTTTTTCTGATTTCCCCTTGATGGTGTCGTTGACCATGCTTTTCACAATGGCAGAGTTGTTTAAATAGTCATTTTGCTGCTTCGTAATTTGTTCAAAAAACCCTGGAATCGTTACACCGACGAACTTATCGTGACGCTCCTTTGGACTCTTTGAATCCGACGCTGTCGTTGCCTGGAACTTTTTACAAATTACTTCAATAGCAAAAAAAAAAAATGATAATAATCATTTGTATTATTAATATAATAAAAAGAAGCTGCAATTTTGTACCTACGACCTTACAAGTTGCTTCCGCGAAATTTCGCAAAATGCTCCGAGGAAGCTCCAAGCATGAGTTCTAAATTTCGAGCAAGCAACTGGCGAGTTTCAATTTGCAGCTTTTTTTTTTCCCCCCTGCGATTCGTTGTAAATTTGAAAAATTCTGAGCAGTTTGATATTTTCGTAAAATCATAAAAAGTTTTATCGACACCAATCATCGTTCAATGACATATTATCCATGTTCAAAAATTTAAGGCCTCGCGTAGCCCTGAAATTTTCAATAAAATCCATTTTTTTACAGATTTTTTATCTCCATACTTTTGAGGATTTTTCAAAGAGAAACTTTCAGCAAAATTTCACTCCGTTAAAAAGTTATAGCGATAAATGTGATCGGAAACTGCGCGTTTTTTCTCGAAACTACGTTCTTAGACGATGAGTCGGTCAATTTTTAATGTTTCTTAACTTTTTTTTTCTTTCAAATCTTTACAATTATTTTCTCTATAGGCCGACGAGAGGTTTTTTTAAATTTTTTCGTTGGATAATTTTTTATAAATTATTTAACACAAATTTTTCTTTCAAATTCCATACCAAAGTTCCAAGTACTGTAATTCCTCTATGAAAAAAAAATCCCTCCGTCGGACTATTACTACGTCAAATACTACATTATTTTATTGGATTCTTTTTTTTTTTTTGCAGATTGAATAATTTTTGGTGAAGATACGACGTCGACAAGGAGACGCCATGGTTTTAATCGGTGGTATGCCCGTAAAAAGTAATGTTGATACGTGAAAAATAATTGAAAAAATTTCATTTTTATAATTGAAAAGTTAATGAAAAATGTGCAATGAACAATTTATTATTTTTTCACGATATAACCTTCGTCATAATTTTTCAAATTTACTCTGTTTTGAGCGCGCGCAGCGGTACGCGAGCCCTTAACCACGAAAGTGAAAAAGTTGGACGAACATTTTGTGACATTATGGAACGGTCGTGGTGAACAAATGTACGTGAATTTCTTGTGATATATTAGAAATGTGCTTACGGAAACGAAGAGAACGAGGCACAAACTGATCGCAAACTTAAACATCCTTCTCGATTCCGTCGTCGTGAGTCGTGACGAATTTTATTTGACGATGAAATGAAAAAAATCGAGCCTTATATAGACGCGAGAGCCACATTAATCGTCTCGTTATTAACATCTCGTTATGTATTTCAGGCAAACGTTCGTAGATAAAATTGTAAATACGTCGTTGAGCACTTGGTCAAATAAGAATTGGGACGCACCTAGACCCAACTTTACCGATATGAAAAAAATAGCTTCGATAAACACCTGTGGCAATAATGAGGGAACTCTGTTTTTTCTCATGAGACCGTAGATCTCAAAATGTTCTTACGTATCAGGGAATACGTCGATAATCGGTGGGCCATGCAACGATGATATCGCCTACCGCGTCTGTATAGTGTTAAAATTCCCTGTAAAGGACACACCGACACTTTCTAGTCTTTGACATCGTGTTGTATCCTTCGAAGGATATCTTCAAACCTGCGGAAAGAAAAAAAATCTTATCGAAAACGAACGTTTCTCGGCGATATTTCTACAATCGCGTGAACAAATATTCGGATCATCGTTTCAAAAAATCTTCAGAGGAGATATATTTTTCGTTTTTTTTTTCCATATAGAAGAGATATTTAAAAATTTCCATGATATGCTAAATATTTGTTTACATCATCGAAAAATCATTTCGAGCAACCTCTCATTTGGGTTTCTTCACGAGCAGGGTCCGGATCTCGGTGCTCTAAAAACAGTCTGACAGTGTGGCTCGCAACGAGCGGGCTACCGAGAAAGTCAATTTTTCAAGCCCGAAGAATTTTTGTGAAAAATTCTCGTCCCGATAGTCAAATGGTTTTCGGGAAATGAATTATTTAATGTTTCAATAATTTACAAATTTCTTTCTTTACATTATTTCTACGACTTACCGACGACTTTTAAAAAAAATACAAAAATCCTGGTCCATGTAAAAAGGTCCAAATTTTCTGAAAAAAATTATTCGTTTCCCTATGGGGGCGATATTGAGCCTTGAAATCTCGTTTGAGGGGTACCACCAGTCTAGCAGCAGATAAAAAAGGCCTAACTTTGACCATTTATTTTGGGAGTATGAAAAAAGAAATAGGATTTATTTTCAGAGGGTTTATTTAACACATATTGAAGTACGAAAAAAGAAAATTTTGTTATTATCATTTTGATACAAAATGACGGCGACAGGGCCCATCTATAAAATCGCTTTTTTCAAAACGCCTTCACGGGAGGACGGTTTTCGCGTAAAGTACGAGGCACGGTTTTCGTTCCCGGTCTCGTATAAGACCGGGAACGAAAAACTACGTAGGTGTTTTTTTTTTAATCAAATTTCGTAGAAATGTTGCACTTTTGGAAACGTGAATCGATTTTTTGCCAAAAAAAGCAGTAAATTGTTTATAAAAAAAAAAGTTTACATCAAATGAAAAAACGGGTACGTCCGCCCAGTTTGAAAAACACGGCTTTCCAGATAGCCTCTGTTATTTTGTATCGAAATGATAACAAAAGATTTTATTTCTCGTACTTTAATATGGGTTGAATAAACCCTCTGAAAATAAATCCTATTTCTTTTTTCATAATCCCAAAATAAATCGTCAAAGTTAGGCCTTTAAGAAGTCACCCCTTGAAGACAAAAGAGTTGTGCAGTTTAAAATTTTTCCCAAAATGAAAATCTAATTTTATTTTTTATCCCGAAAATGAACATGTTTTTTTTCTTCTTCTACAAACTGATTTTTCTAGAGAGGGGATCGAAAGGGATGACGATGTGATCGACGTCATAAAATTCGATTTTCATTCTGGAAAAGGACACGTAGTTTAGTTACATAAAAATAACCATTCCCGAGGATGCTTTTCACGATTTTATTTATTGCCAATAGTTTTTTACACATACAGAGAAAATACTGATACGTAAATATTGCTAATTTCACGCATTTGTAGCATCACCGTTGATCTACTGCCACTTTAACGGGCTAATTCCTCGTGACTAACTCAATATGAATTTTCTTCGGAAAAAGTATACAATAACAAAGTGCAAATGAACACTGTCGTAAAATGATTGTATAAATTAACAAATTAACTGAATACTTTCGTGTTATAGACGTCAAGGGCACGACAGATTATTCATTTGGTCGGAATTCGTGTTTTTTTTTTTCCAAGTTTGCTGATTTTCTTTACCTGACGGCAACTTTCATTGCGCTAGAACTCAGCAACTATTGATTTTACAAAAAAAAGTTCTATACAAAAATGGTAGAAAATTTCATGCTCTACAACTTTGATTACGACATTTTTTTTCGTATTTCCAAAAACTATCGACATATTTCCCAAAAACAAAAATTTAATTTTTTTAACCAACTATATCTCGAAAAATATTAACAATAGAGAAAAAAGTTTCAAATAAAGAAGATGGGAAATTCTATCCTCTACAAAAAAAGTCTCGACTATTTTTAACGTAAAACTCACCGTTACCGAGATATTTGCACAAAGGCGTTTTTCAAGATGACGGCCAACGCTTTCATTGCGCTAGAACTCAGCAACTATTGATTTTACAAAAAAAAAGTTCTATACAAAAATAGTAGAAAATTTCATGCACTACAACTTTGATTACGACATTTTTTTCGTATTTCCACAAATTATCGACATATTTCCCAAAAACAAAAATTTGATTTTTTTAACCAACTATATCTCGGACAATATCAACAATAGAGAAAAAAGTTTCAAATAAAGAAGATGGGAAATTCTATCCTCTACAAAAAAGGTCTCGACTATTTTTAACATAAAACTCACCATTTTCGAGATATTTGCAAAAACGCGTTTTTCAAGATGGCGGCAAACGCTCGCGGTTTCGGACGACAGAAACTTGGTTTTATACTTAGGGGGCATCCGCTGACATAATCCAATCGAAAAATCAATCAGGATTTTATGCCGAGCGAACCGATTTTTGGTGCTAAAATTCCTGGACTATAGTCCGCCAGCGGAGATTTGTGCAGGTGTTCGTTTGGTCCGAAGGTAGGTACAAATTGTGTTCGTCTACGCTCGTTTCTTGCACATCTAATGTGAAGATAGCGTCGCGTATCCCATAACTTGAGCAGCCAATCGCGAGTCTTCCGCATTCCTATTTGAATATTTCAACCGTTACCGTTGGACATGGAACTAATTAAAAATGAGCTCCGGTTTTGAAACGTCCGTTGTCGCGTATATAACTATTTGGGACGAGCCACGTTTTCGTGATCATTGTAGAATGTTCTTAATGTTTATTTCGACATCATATTGACACTGTAATACGATTTCATTAAAACCCTAAACAATAACAAGTTAATGGTGTTCAATTTTTTAAATTCCTTAATATAAAATGATTGAAAATTCGAAATGGTTGATTTTTCGAAATAGCCAGTACTCGTACCAGACAGAACAAAAAAAAATGGTGTTAATTTAAACTACCATATTGCTTTCTCATTTTTGTTGTACATTTATGGAGTTTTCTCCAAGTTTCTAAACCTCAATATCCGTCGTTTTGGACCATTTGAAAATAAATCACTTTGAAAACTCGAAAAAAAGGCGCAGAAAAGTATAGCTCGACGAACGTATGATATTTCGTTTATTCCAGTAGTTTCATTGGCGAAGTGTTTTTCATAGATTTATTTTCCTTGTACGACGCGCGAACGTTCTATTTTCGACGCTCTTTAAAAAAAAAAGGCGTATACCGATGCTTGTACAGTCGTCGCTTATGCAAACACGTGATATTTTTTTCTCATCGTATATCTTTCGTCGTTTCGGGTTGTTTTCCTGCTTAGATAACGAATCGCGAAGCTCAAAGACTTTCGCACTCGTCTACGCACTTGTTTTGCGCTCGAATTAAAATCCTACAATATATTTGAGCGTACTTTCGGTGCTTATACGTGTAAAATATAACCAAAAAGGTACCCGAATCTATGCGGATTCCGTAACATTTTAGCGATGATTATCGCCGTTGCTGACCAGCGACAGCCAATTGCGCGGAAGATTCGGGGGGAAGGCGCGACTCTCATAGGATATCGCTCGCCAACGAAACCGAAAGTCATCGAGTTACAGACTCCTGCCACGGGTATCGACAATTGTATATCTATACTTTCACCGCACGCCTCTCTCGTTTCGTTTGCTTCAGTAGTTTCATAAAAACAGGTACATACCGATGTGGACAGTTCAATTCAAGCGGAATTTGCTATTGTCAAATTGATCTGGTGTCTTTCGTACACCTTACAGAACGCGAGACCGTTTTAATCACGACGCTGTATCAAATGCTTGTACAGCTGTCGCTTTTGTAAACACGTGATATTTTTCTTCGTTTCGATTGGTTTACACGTCCGATATCGAATTCCGTCGTACCATTTTACTTTCAGTCGGTTAAACTTAAATTCTACGATACATTTTAACGTACTTCCAGTGCTTAATTGAACTCTTCTTTCAAATCGTTATATACCGAGCTGAATAGTTTTTTTAACGTCATCGGAAAAGCATTTCGAACGAGTTCTCGCTTCGAGTCGTCTGTACAATTATTTTTCGATGAAAATAAAAAGAAAACAGATTTTTTTACGACTTCCAAAGATGATTGTCTCCCATTAAGTGGTGGTTAGTATTGGATCCCTCCAAAAACACCCAATAATGCTGTAGAAAAATTGGAGACATCTTCGAAAAGTTGTGAAATAAATTAGTTATATCCAAGACACGTCCGCTGCCAAATACGTACAGTTTCCTAATTAAGCATCGTCACTTTTTAATACAAACACTGATTATTTCGAAAATTCGAAAATTTCGAAATATGATATTTTGAAGAGAAGTACATAGGGATTTGGAAAAATATTGTTTTAAAAAAAATAGGCACGCCTTTGAAATTAAAGAATGATTTTTGAGCAAAATTTCTCGTCGAAAATAGGCTATAACTTTTATAATTATTGAGATATCGAAAAAATCCTATGTACTTCTCTTCAAAATATCATATTATTAACGACAACACTCGGTATTTTTTTTTCAGATCGACGTTGAAGAGAGTTCTGCTGCGTGCCGCGGAGATGACAGCACCTGACGCGAGAGCTTCCCCAGCGCCACCATGCGGCGTGAAAAATGTGAAAAAAATGTTTTTTGATACATTAATAAACAAGGAACAAAACCCAAAAAAATTTTTCGAATATCTCTTTTTTTTCCCACAAAAAAAAATTCTTGAAAAATGTGAAAAAAAGCAGGGGGTCACAGTGGTGTTCTCCCTTTACGTAAACAGAATGACTTTGCTTTTCCTGACTATCTATATAATATTCAAATCATTTTATAGTATGTAACTCAAAGTGGACATACGCTCAATTTAATTACATGGGCTGTGAAGGAACCAAACTCAACGAGTACTCTTTATTTTTTCCATTGTGTTTAGGTTAAAAAAATTTTGTTTACATTTTACGCATCGCATATGTCTGGACCGTTATGAATTTCGATCGCTAACCTAAATAAATAATCATTGTATGTAGAACAAAAGTCACGATGATTAATTAGAAAACTGTCTGTACTTGGCAACGCGTGCTTTCGATATTATCTATTTCTTTTACAGCTTCTTGAAAAGGTAGGTACAATTAATGTAATGTTGTAAATGTACTTGTCTCCAATTTTTGTGCACCATTATTCGTGTTTTTGTGCGGGATTTGTCGACTTTTTTCAAATTGTTTTTGGTTTGTTCGAAAATTCAGTTATAGAGACCAACGACATTGTTGTTTCGAGTTTTTTCAAAACGAATGTTTAGCAAATCATCGCATCAGCTCGCCATACCCATAATACGTCGCGACGATATATACTGAATATATACGAGGGGGGACCCAAAAAAAACGGGAATTGCGCTGCGGCAGGGAGGGAGAGCTCCTGAGTTAGTGTGCGAAGTTCCGTCGCCGTGAGTGCATCGGTTCGCCCGTGGGAATTTTTGTAGCGAAAGAACGCTTTCCATTTCGGCGAAAACGTGATGGCCGATTGTCGAGAGCAACGGACGGCTGTGAAATTTTGCTTAAGACTGCTTATGGGGATGCTGCCCTAAGTAAAACCAGTGTCTACGAGTGGTTTTCACGTTTTAAACATGGAGAAACGTCAATCGAAGACCAACCCCGTTCGGGACGCCCCTCAACGTCAAGAAGTGACGAAAACGTCGACAAAATCAATGCTCTTATTCGTGAAGACCGTCGCCGAACCATCGATTAACTCTGTGAGAAGTCTGGAATATCATGGAGTTCAATTCAGAGGATTTTATCCAAAGATTTGCACATGAGCTTAGTTGCAGCCAAATTTGTCCCTAGCCTTCTCACAGGCGAGCAAAGAGAGCGTTGACTTCAGACATGTTTTCAACTTCAAAATCAGCTCGAAGAGGACCCTGAACTTTTTTCCAAGGTGATTACCGGTGATGAATCGTGGTGCTATGGATACGACCCCGAAACAAAGCAGCAAACGAGCGTTTAGCCACTGTGGAAGAGGTAAAACAAAAATCGCTGGAAGGCCTAAAGAACATCCCGATAAGTGAATTTAAAAAAATGTTTTGAACATTGGAAGGATCGTTTGCAGAGGTGCGTTGTGGTCAAAGGAGAATACTTTGAAGGTGATCAAAATTTGGTGTAAAAATATTAAAAAATAAAGAAATTATGACGAAATTCCCGTTTTTTTTGGGTCCCCTCTCGTATATATATATATATATACATATCTGTATTATATAAATATATCGCCGCCGCCGCCGCCGTGTACAACAGTTGAGGAAAGCGAGCGGGATCGAGTAGGATAGGTGAGGGGATCGAGCGGGGCCGGCGAGGCGTGGGTGGGGGGTTGGCGCGCGGAGCGCGCAGGGGGGCAGAGCCCCCCTAGTATATCTCTATATTATATAAATATATCGCCGCCGCCGCCGTGTACAAGAGTTGAGGAGAGCGAGCGGGATCGAGTAGGCTGGGTGAGGGGATCGAGCGGGGGCTGGGGAGGCGCGGGTGGGCGCGAAGGGGGACAGAAAGTGAAAACCCTTACCCCGCCCTTAAGGTAGTAGTCTGGTAACTTAAGCCGATTTTCATGTCTTTTTTTGGAGGGCGTTTTTTTTGTAGGAAAATAAAAATGAATCGTTTTGGATATTTATGATGTTTTTATTTACATATTAAAGATACAAAAAAAATTTCTTTGAAAAAATTTAATAGTTTATCATTATTATTATTATTGATCGAAGTGGGCACCTCGAAAGAAAAGCGCGTGGGTGGCCCCGGTGATTTTGGCTCTTGATGTTATCTGAAATAAAAAATTCTTGATAGTTCTTAATCTATAGACGTGTCATTCTGGTCGGAACTACTGAAGTTAAATTTCATGGATAAATAACAAAATAGCGGACTTTGGGAAAAAAAGATTTTTTTCCATTTTGTTATTTATCCGTGAAATTTAACTTCAGTAGTTCCGACCAGAATGACACGTCTATAGATTAAGAATTATCAAGAATTTTTTCTTTCAGATAACATCTAGAGCCAAAATCACCGGGGCCACCCACGCGCTTTTTTTTCGCGGTGCCAACTTCGATCAATAATAATAATTATTATAAACTGTTAAATTTTTTTTTGTATCTTTAATATGTAAATAAAAACATCCTAAATATCCAAAACGATTCATTTTTATTTTCCCACAAAAAACCGCCCTCCAAAAAAAGACATGAAAATCAGCTTAAGTTACCGGACTACTACCTTAAAGTCGTAATCTTACTGTAAATTCATCGAGTTTAAAGGCACTGTGACAAACCGCTAAAAATATGAAATCCCGCTGTAACGAATCTAATGTGCAAAAAAAATGTTGATAAAAGTTCGGTCCGCTTTGTAGCATGTTTATTTGAGAAGTTTCAGTCAAATATCGATGGTCCTCGTCGCGACTGCGTCGGGAATTGGTGAAATAACCCGTATACACGCTGCTCTCGTTCCAACGATCACCCACGATGGTTTTATAGACGCTCAACGACGGTAGTAGACGAGAAAATTTCTTTCGACAACGACGAACTTTTGGAAAATAGGTTGCATATATTTTACAATAGATAACGTGTATGATTGTAGTCTGATGTGAAATTTTCAATTAACGCTGCTAACAAATTGTTAACCGAGCAGAAGGATGAACAAATAAAAATAATAATTCGCCTTATCCAGTGTTTGAGTATCTCCGAGCAAATAAATTTCCGCTTTCTTCCGAAAAGTATGCCATTATTTCCCTTCTCGTTTGTCTCTTCCTCATCCTCCGTGCATTCGCGTAGGAATGGTTATACGGCTGTGGCCCGTGTACAGCTTTCTTGGGATCGCCATTGGCAGCAGCAGCGATAATAATAGGCGTACGTACGGATTGAAGAAAGGTACGAAAATACAACGTATAGCGCGTGTATTCGTATATTCATATTATAGTACAAAGGAACGGGCCGAAGATTTTGTCAAGGTCTTTTTTTTCAAACGCCACCGGGGACGAATATCAGAGTTCAACGACAGAGGGCACGCTGTCGGAAGGGGGGCTGCTTTGCGTGCCGAATCGCGGCTTTTTGCTGTTGGTTTACCCTGCCTCCGATTCTTCGGCCAGTTATAAAAAAATATAACAGTACGTATCCACATGTACATTGTAATAACGTAGGATGTATAACGAGCGGCTCTCGAGAAAGTAGACATCCCGTAAGCGCACGCGCGACAAGGTGGAAACTTGTATAATCTTATTGGTTGTTGTTTCTCCGCCGCCAATTGCACCTCGTTTCTCGCCGGTGAAGATGCGCGACAAGTTGCGTGTCTGTATAATCTTATGGGCTGTCGTTTTCCGCCAATTCTTATCGATCCTTTCTCGAGATCGGTTGTGTGACTTCAAGAAAGTACATTTCGCTCTTAACGCATCCCTTTAAGGGGGGAGTAAAGTTAATTCGTACAAAAAAAAGGCATGGTTTTGTGATTTTTTTGTGACGACGCAGTTAAAATCTCTTTATTAAAACTAATGGTACAGTAAAATATGACACTCGAAGAATATTATATAAAATTTTCACGAAGAAATATTAAAAAATACGGCAATGGCAGCAATTATTCGGACGTGTCTCGGAAAAAAGTAGAATTGCGGTGTCCCTCATAACTTGGCGCTGGATCATCTGAAATGAAAAAATTAAAGGTCATTTGTCAGATAATTGTTTTCCCCAGGTAACGCTGGGAGGGTTTTTCGAAATTTCAATTTTTCAATTTTTTTGGAACATTTTGAAGGGAAAAACGCGATTTCTACGAAAAAAACAAAAATCGCGTTTTTCCCTTCAAAATGTTCCAAAAAAATTGAAAAACTGAAATTTCGAAAAAATCGAATTCGATCATCGATTTCGAATCATCTGGAATGAAAAAATGAAAGTTCATTTGTTAGATAATAGTTCTTCCCAGGTAACGCTGGCAGGGTTTTTCGAAATTTGAATTTTTCAATTTTTTTGGAACATTTTGAAGGGAAAAACGCGATTTCTACGAAAAAAAAACAAAAATCGCGTTTTTCCCTTCAAAATGTTCCAAGAAAATTGAAAAACTGAAATTTCGAAAAACTCTCCCAGCGTTACCTGGGGAAAACCATTATCTAACAAATGAACTTTAATTTTTTCATTTCAGATGATTCGAAATCGATGATCGAATTCGATTTTTTCGAAATTTCAATTTTTCAATTTTTTGGACCATTTTGAAGGGAAAAACGCGATTTTTTTTTTTTTCGTAAAAATCGCGTTTTTCCCTTCAAAATGTTCCAAAAAAATTGAAAAATTGAAATTTCGAAAAACCCTGCCAGCGTTACCTGAGAAAAACTATTATCTAACAAATGAACTTTCATTTTTTCATTCCAGATGATTCGAAATCGATGATCGAATTCGATTTTTTCGAAATTTCAATTTTTCAATTTTTTGGAACATTTTGAAGGGAAAAACGCGATTTTTTTTTTTTTCGTAAAAATCGCGTTTTTCCCTTCAAAATGTTCCAAAAAAATTGAAAAATTGAAATTTCGAAAAACCCTGCCAGCGTTACCTGGGGAAAGCTATTATCTAACAAATGAACTTTCATTTTTTCATTTCAGATGATCCAGCACCAAGTTATGAGGGACACCGCAATACTACTTTTTTCCGAGAAACATCCGAATAATTGCTGCCATTGCCGTATTTTTAAATATTTCTTCGTGAAAATTTTATATAATATTCTTCGAGTGTCATATTTTACTGTACCATTAGTTTTAATAAAGAGATTTCAACTGCGTCGTCACAAAAAGATCACAAAAACATGCCTTTTTTTGTACGAATTAACCTTACCCCCCCCCCCCCCCCCCCCTAATTGAGAGAAAAACTCGCGCATACGCTTACGGAGCTGTCTATCCTCACCTGATTCACTCGTTATATACGGGGCATCCGTGAAATATCCCATAAAGTTTGCACACAGGACAATCGGACGCACAGCGGTATATACATTATTGGATTATCTCGGAAAAATCACTGTCCGTCTTCGGGATCACTCTGTATGGTCTCACCGTTCGTGAGGAGTAACGCGTCGTCGTCCGTTTCGGTATAATCGAGTGAAAGAATGCTCTCGCGCCGTTTTTTCTTGTGCAACAGTCGCTCGTCGTCACTGTCCGCCGAACTTTTGTCCCTCTTGGCTGTGCGTTCGCGAAGAAGACGCCGGGAGGACGGCCTCGAGGAGGTTCTCTCATCGCCGTTACTCTTACTACCGACTAGACTCTCGCTGATTATCGGCGTTCGGTCTCTGATCCGCGAGGATTGTCTCTGATGACCGCGGCTCTCCCTCGGAGCCGTTTCATCCTCGTCCTCCTCGCGATCACTCAGCTCCTCGTTTTCCACCTTAATTATCAGCGCCGCCGAATCGTTCGAACTTTCGTCCGGTTCGTCGGGTCGACGACGTCCCCGCTCGACCTCCGGACAGTCAGATTTCGTCTCTGTCGAGGATAACGATGTCGACGTTATCGTCGTTGTTGTTGTCGTCGTTATCGCGGCCGTTCTCACCGACATCGGTGCACGCGCTCCGCCATGCTCGACGTTACAAACATCGTCACGATCGAACTTTATCGCTCTCTTTGCGGGATCGACGGGCTTCGTATCGCCCGACGAACGAACATTGAACCCGTCGTCCTTGACGTTTTCATCGTTGGTCGTTTCGACTTTTGGTAAGAGAGCCGTGTGGCCCGGAGATACGGCACCGTTCGAGAGTCCCTCGTTGCCGAGGGGCGACGGCGACAATGGTTGCTGCGGTGGAAGTGATTGAAGCGGCGGCTGAGATGACACCGCCAATGGCAACGTGGCGACCGATGACATCGTCTTCAGAGTATCGTTCTCCTGTTGCAAAAGGCTCACGGACTCTCGAGCTTTTCTCAGCTCCTGTTGGAGAAAGTATATCGTGCTCTGCATTCCCTCGACATCCTCGTCGAGATCCTGCAAAAACTCGTCCAATTCTGACGATAGAACACTCGTATCAGTTTATTTTATTTTTCATTAGTTTACGTTCATTTGGGAAATTGTAGGGCGATGCGCGATTGGCCAAAACGCCCGACTTACCGGATTGTGACTTTTTAACTTCCTCGCTGAAACTCTTTTGAAGAACGAGTTCACCCTCCAATTTGGCTATTCTACCGCTCGCTATCATCCGACCGAGTTCCTCGTTCTCTTGATAGAGAAGCCGGCATTTCGCCATGAGCCTCTTGCCGGTGTTGCTGAAACGAACGAAAAATGTTAATTCGTTCTCCGACATAATCGGCTTTTGCAACGTTAAACGATACGCGTCGACGAACCTGTCGGGCGTGAATTTCCAGGCGCTCAACTCGTTCTGCGTATCCTCGAGTTTCGCCTTGGTGCTCAGTAATTCCTGGCGCAATTTTTGAACGAGAATGTTAACGGCTGGATCGAGGAGAGCCGATCTGAGCGCCGACGTCGAGGGCGCCTGACCCGCTCGCATTTCCGTTATTTGATTCTGCCGAAAAATAAACAATTAACCGTCGACGAATTCACGCACCAAACGGATTAATGAAAGAGGAGAAAAAAAAATGACACATACGACGTATCCGAGTAACTGTTGCTCCTTCGAAGCGAGCCTCCTCACGAGGATCCTTTCCCTGTGCGAGGCCTCGCAGCACTGCTGTCTGTACTTTTCCTCGGAATCTCTCAGGCAGGATAGTTCACCTGCAAGAAGAAACGTAACAAAAGTATGCCGAAATATTGAAGTTTGTTACGGAAGAGTATGTATCGACGATCAATTATGTATATCCGCTCGGAGCTAAGCAATCGTCACGCGCGCCCGCGTGACGTTTTCCGTATATTAAATTTTCATTTCTGTTTGTTTTTTTTTCTTCTTTTTTTTTCTTACACACCCAACCCTCCCACCAAGCGAGGCTGGTACGCAACGTCGTTGATACTAACGGATAAAACCTGGCGGAATTAGTGATCGCTCAAAGAGTACGAACAATAGCGAGCCCATAAAACAAAGCCTCTCGTCCTGATTTGATCAACGCTCATATATACACGCTTGCAATTATAATTGGCGCATACTTTTCTCTCTCATCTCTATGTATTCCTCCCTGACTGTCTTATGCCTCTTGATGCGGATCTTCTATCGCCGCTCGGATGACGCGACGACATTTCGTCACGAAGTGTGTTGCCCAATCGTTAAATACGTTTCCTCCCTCTCTCAATCTGGATATAAAGCATTGCGCACCGCTCGACCTCGCGATCACACTATTGCCAATGAATGATATGCAATTTTTTTTTTCCGTTCTGTCGCACCAACATTTCGAATGCGCAACTACAATTAAATCAACGAAATATTTGTATCACCAACACTTCACTGTCACCACTCTCGACAAGACAGAAGAGAAACATCACAACATTTCTCTTACCAGTGTAACGATACGACAGATCGATAGAACGACACTGGATCATTGGCGCTAAATTTACTACCGCAACAAGGGCGATTAACGGTAGAACATCGCCGCCAATCGCATTACAGGGTACAATACAAAAGTTGTAAGCACTTTAGCTCCGTTCATAAATTGCGTCACTGCACCACGATCTTTGTACGCGCGACACTCCTTATCCTGCCTAACATCGGCAAAGCTTACCGCCGTCGCTCGCCACTAAAATTCCATACAGTTAATTCCAATGGCATAACAATAATAATAATAATGACAGCGATTACGAGAATAGGAACTTGATCTCCGTGAACATACAGGTAGAAATTGGGGAAATAGGGAAGACGAAGGGATAATTTTACGGAATAATCTTAACGTCTCTACGAGCCGATCGAACGGCATTTAAACCGGTTATTAAGATATTCTGTAGCGAGCAAGGGGAGTCTGTACCCCGCGCTCGTCTGATCTCAGTACCTTCCTGGGCTGCGGCCTGCGCCTCTAGACACTCGACATACAAGTCCTGCTCACGCCACTTGGCTGCCAAATCCTCCTTCGACGCCGACTCCAACTGCGGGTCGCTTAGTTTTATTCGCGATTTCCGCGCATGTTTCGGCGAACGGGGACTGCTACCGCCGCTGGTCTTTGCGTTGGAACCGGCGAGGCCAGAGCCGCCGAGCGTCGTCGGGACGAATCCGTCTCCTCCGGTTGCGGATATCGCCGTCGCTCCCGTTTCCAAGGTCAACGTCGTAGACCACGTCGATGGCGGAACCGGCGAAGGTGCCGGGGTAACTGCGACGGAAGCGGCGTCGACACTCGCAGTTGCTGATCTCGTAGTTAACGTCGTTTCGTTGACAACGGCCGCAACAGCCGCGGAACCCGTTGCGCCGGAGAGACCGGTACCGCTGGTACCGCCGTTGTTGTAGCTATTGTAGTTGATTCCAACGCCGTCGCAACCGAGCGCGCTACTCCGAGGACTCTGCGTTGTTCCCGACGGAGACAGACGCCCCCCCATTGATTTGTTCTCCGGTATCTGTTCGGCCATTCCGACAATCGTGATTTACGCGAGTACCGCGTTTCTCCGATAGCGCTGGTATCGTGTTTTGTGTATCACGGAAAATTGGACGTTCCCACGAGCGTCGTTTGTCCGATAGTTGATCCGGAAGAAGCTCGTTTGTCCTTGAAATTCACGCCTCATTCCCCATTTCTACAATAAGACAAAGGAAATAACAAAGTATGACACCTCTCGTTTGGTCGTAGGGGAATATGTTAGTCGGACGAGATGGTATACCTATACACATGTATATATAAAGGTACGATCACGGAGCATGTAATTTTTACACTAATTGTCCGTCCAGTAAGTTAATTAGACTGTGAAACACGATCGGACCACCCGACACGAGCACCCACGAGAACTCACGAGATGCTCGACTCAACGAGTGAGAAGAAAAATGTATCATTTATCGTGTGGCGTAGAAAATGTATCCCCGAGGCAAGAGGGTTCAACGAAATCAGCCGACGCCATGTTTTGATAATGGCCGCACGAGTACGAGCGAGTACGAGTAACACTAGCATAGAGAACGCAACTAGCCGACCTTAGAGACACCGTCTTACGTACAAGAGCCGTTTTCTAGGGTGCGATTCTGTTCCAGGCGCAGGCGCAATATCATAGCGTCCGACGCAAAACCGAAATAGCCAATTGCAGGGAAGATTCCAGCGGAAAGGCGCGACTCCCATATTTCGGCTATTTCGGCTATTTCGGTTTTGCGTCGGATGCTATGTGATATTGCGTCTGGTTCAGAATCGCCCCTCTGCTCGTCAGTTCGAATGTGGGAATCTGCAGCTTTTCACTCTGTTATCTTCATGGTCAATGTTGAAGATATAGAGTATTTTGCGCCGTAATCATGGAGCCTAAAGGAGTCCGACCTTCGTACTCTGAAGCGGCATAAAAAATTTAGCAAAAAAGGTGTCGCTGCGGTCGCTAAGAATGACGATGTGAAGTAAGCTAGAAGTAAACTGTACGTGGAACCTTGCTGAACTAGGCACCTACGGTCAATGTACAAATGACCCTTCGTTGTAATTGAGTGTAATCACGCGTCATCGTTAATATGACAGTTCTATGAAACTTTTAATTACTGCCAATCTGCAAAAGTAAGAACATAGAATAGCATTATATCGACTTTATAATATACTAACAAAAAGAAATGAAATAGTTTCGTAAACGTTACAAAAAAAACCAATGTAATTTATATTTAACGAAATTTTAAGTACAATAGGTGAGGAGATTGTGCATTGATTATTCCAGGAACAATAAATAACTATAAAGACATCCCAGTTAAAAAATACCGACGATGAGCGTGTAATAAATAATGAGGTAAACATCGGGTTTAGGGAACCCCACTATTATTCTTGGTTTGTTTTTGGTTTGTTTTTGGGTTGTTTTTGGGCTGGTGTGTAGGGGGTGCACGGGGGGCGCAGCGAACCCGCTCATACGTGTACCGTTCACCATACACTAGTATAAGTATTTCATTTTTTATTTATGAAACTTCTTTTGTTAATAACTTTTTAACAAACAATGAGCGACAGATAAAACTGTTTCTATGTTACTCAGGGCATATTCTTAACAACACATGCGAAGGACAAGATGATTGGGACTGGCTGGTATAAGGAAAATAGCTGTATGAATTATTAACTTTATTTGTTAATAATTTTTTAATATATAACGACCCCCAATTTTGTCAGAGGAAAAAGTTGTTTCGCGTGCTGAAAGCGCGTCGGATGAGCCTATTACGAAAGGAATCGGAGGGAGGTCCCCTAAACCCGATGTTTACCTCATTATTTATTACACGCTCATCGTCTGTATTTTTTAACTGGGATGTTAAATTTTTAAAACTTTATAGTTATTTATTGATCCTGGAATAATCAATGCACAATCTCCTCACCTATTGTACTTTAAATTTCGTTAAATATAAATCACATTGGTTTTTTTTGTAACGTTTACGAAACTATTTCATTTTTTTTTTGTTAGTATATTATAAAGTCGATATAATGCTATTCTATGTTTTTACTTTTACAGATTGGCAGTAATTAAAAGTTTCATAAAACTGTTATATTAACGCTGACGCGTGATTACACTCAATTATACCGAAGGGTCGTGTGTACATTGACCGTAGGTGCCTAGCTTCAGCAAGGTTCCACGTACAGTTTATTTCTTGCTCACTTCACATCGTCATACTTGGCGACCGCAGCGACACCTTTTTTGCTGAATTTTTGAGGTCGCTCTTTTCGGCCGTTCCCCATTAGAGATCGGACTCCTTTACTCTAGGCTCCATGGCCGTAATGCTGGCCCTACTCTTCTCTTACGGACTCGTTTTCATAGCGTAACGCATTCTTTGTGGTTTGTCAATATTTCTTAATTTATATGAATTGAACAATAATTCTTCGAATTTTTTTGTCACATTAAAAAAGAATGTCTCAGAGAGTTCAACAGAAGTTTAACACCGAAGGTTAGTTTTTAAAAGTTAGAAGGAAACAAAGTGCTAGTTTCATTGTATCTCGTTTTTTTTTTCTTTAAATCGTTTTGTAACGATTTAAAAAGACGCCAAATTTTCTCCCTATAGAATGAATGACTGGCTCAACATGAAATCGCCCAATGATCTCTCGCCGGATGCTGGCAACAACCAGCCCCTGGATTCCGTACTCGTCTACCGACAACTATCGGTGTCATTAGCGAGCGATAGCCTATGGGAGTCGCGCCTTTCCGTTGGAATGTTCCTTGCAATTGGCTGTCGCTCGCTAACGATATCGATAGTTGTCGGTAGACAAGTACGGAATCCAGGCCCAGTCGTTCTTTCATTGGTCAATCATTGTCACCAAAAAAGCTAGATACAGGCTCAACTGAGAGTCGTTTGTTCCACCTCTCGGTAAAATGTATTCGATGGTTAATCAATTATTAATTGTAGGGTTATTCGTAGAGTAAATTTTATCGAGAAGTGGAACAGCGGCCCTGAGTTTACACCATTTAAAACTTCAATTAACGTCGGAAGAATCGAAGTTACAAGTTTTTCATGTTTCGACATTTTTTCTTCTATCAAATATCAAGTGCTCTGAACGGATAAAATAAAACTGCCAGCGGTCGATTTACCGAAGTCTGGATCAGTAAACCTGGGATAAACATAACCTTATAACGATTTCAAACTAAAACATAAAGGTAATCTTTCCAGTATTATATTTGTACGTCCTTCAAACCTTTCGCCAGTGCAGTTAAATCTTTGATGGTCTTGTATTGTTACTAAGATTAACAATATAACATGTCCAAGTCCAATTAAATTCCTTTTATGACATTATACTCCCTATGGATGGTTTACTCTGAGAATGGCGCTGTAATTTTAACTTCCATCTTTCTCCTCATACATCTCAATTCGTGTACCCCTAAACTGTACACCGAGTACTCCGTTATGTATACCAAGAATAGCGTGCGGAAAGTTGAAATAGTCCATGGACCACCTGACTAATTTTGAGTTGGTTATTGGTCGATCTAAATATTTGTCGACGTCGTGTTTGAGCCGTTATCTTATAATCCACTGTAGCACCAACCGGTTAATTTATGCACCATAAACTCCTGTACCGATTGTCTAATTCACTTTTACCGAGTTTGCTTTAGGAGATTAAAGCGACAACAGTGGACGTGCGGCTGTTGCGTGGCTCCGGAGATTATCCTAGTTAAGTAGCTTCGGTCGTGGTCACCGCTTGGACGGGTGACCCGTTAGCCGTGCACCGGCTGGCGAGCCAACCGTCGAGCAGGAAGCAGTTTTATTTGAGTTTCTGATGTAGTAAATACAATAAAAATTCAGTCAACGTAAAGCCATCTCTATCGACACAGGTTTTCCGCAGTTTCCCTGGGTCTATGGCTTATGTGATACGGCGTAACTAAGACGTCTGTGGGTGCACTGGAAATTAGATTAGCTTAGCGAAACATGGCTGGGATGTGGGGAAAAATGGATAAAATAGAATTGGGAAGGGTCGTATGTAAAAACCTGAGTATACATTGTAACAAAGAAAAATAAATGGATATTGTTGAAGGACCCCAGGTCTCACTTTGATACCGGAAAGACGACGAATATTTTGAATTTCAGTTGGTACTGAATCTTGAACAATATTTGAGAGGGGGTATGAAAATCTCCTTTTAGGTGCGGAATTACTCCTTTTCGTGAATAAATGAAACGGTATCTCGATAAATGTTTTGATTCTACCTGCGACATGGACTTCGGTGTATTATAACTATACTGATATTTTGGTTTTGTTTGACTTTCCGACCATTAGTGTTTTTCTGAACCAGTTTATGAGAAAATAATGAACGGACCTTGTGATCAGTTGTTAAACGTTTTTTCAGATAAATAATGGGTGAACGCAAAGGACAGAATCTTTACTACCCGCCGGATTACGATCCGCGGGTAGGCGGTCTTAACAAATTCATGGGAACTCATGCTTTGCGCGAACGAGCTCGCAAACTTGACAAAGGCATTCTGATAATTCGTTTTGAAATGCCGTACAATATATGGTGCGACGGATGTGGCAATCACATTGGTATGGGTGTGCGATACAACGCGGAAAAGACCAAGATTGGAATGTACTACAGCACGCCGCTCTACCAATTTCGCATGAAGTGTCATTTGTGCGACAATCATTTCGAAATCAAGACAGATCCAGCGGTACGCATTTTATTTTGTGTTGTATAACGACTTTACACAGTTTCTCGTATATAAATACACAATAAAAGTAGTTCAGTACAAACTTGAAAAGGTGTATGGAACGTACAATATGATTTCTAAACAATTTTGGCTAGAAATTTGTAGTTTTTTTTTTTTTTTTTTTTTTGTAGAAATTAACCCTAGCGAGAAACATAACCATCCTAGACTACCGTTACTTTGGGCAAAAAGGCAAATGCCTAGTTGCTTCTTTGCACGAGCTAACCGTTGTCTGTCCAATGGATAACTTTTGAATTCCAACATTTTTCTGGTATTTATAATAGAGACAAAGGTGTCCAGAATACCTTGACAAAATTCAAATTATTTTGTTCGACAGTTTAGAAATGATAATGGTTCGCTAAATTTGTTATCTCAGCTGTTTTCATTGTTATTTTTTCTTTCGATAAAAATGCACTATATACAATATATATATTTTTTTTCCACAAAAAATATGCCTAAACAGTTTGGTTTATTTTGTAGAAAAAAAAGTTTATACCGTATTTGTAATATCGAATAAAACGGTAAATCGGCGAAGTAAAAAATGTAAATGAAGTGGCTTTAAAGTGTATCGTACTCATTTGTATGACATACTGGAATTTATAAAAAATCTAAGAGAGTCGACGGAAAGCTCTTTATTTAAGGACGGATTTGCTCGTGTTACATTTTCTCGCACAACGAAATGTTTCGATTCAAATATAATTTCTTATTCTTTTTTGTAAATTCGGATTAATATGTCATTACCGTATTTTTATGTTGTTAAACTATTGTAATATATGTTCTTGTAGAATCTCGACTATGTGATAGTGAGTGGGGCTCGACGACAAGAAAATAGATGGGATCCAAAGGAGAATGAGCAAGTTGTGCCAGAGACCAAAGAAGTATCACGAAGATTATACGATGACGCGATGTACAAGCTTGAGCATGGGATTGAAGATACAAAAACAGCACGATCACGATACTCCGGATTAGATGGCGCGATGGCATTGAGTGAATCTCAATGGAGAGACGACTACGCGTCCAACAGTGCCTTGCGAGCATCATTTAGAGTTTGTATTTCTTTTATCTGTTATTACTCGCGTAAGATTTAATAAAGTCGTCCCTCGTCAATGAGAGTTTTGGTAATCGCGTATTGGGAATTATCATTTAGTAATCTGACCTCTCTCGGTCAAATTTCAAACCAATCTTTCCCAGTCGGTGCCCGATCATTACTGTGCGAATGTGTCACGTTTTAATCACAATTCAAAATGTACTGCTTCGTTACGGGAACAATATAATAAATAAAAATCGGGTAAACACGGACGATGTCATATAACATTATGTCATGTAATGGATTCATGTTATGAGTCGTAGTTTATTCTTCAAAGTCATTTATTTAGCCGTACTTTAATTTATTCCAATGTCTGATACTAGGCACAAAAAAAAGAGTTGCAGCGGACTAAGATATTGGACCAGGCGTTACTAAAGAAAAATGGACTCAACATGGTTTTAGTCAGTGAACACGAAGATGATGTAAAGATGGCCCGCTTACTCGCACAAAAAAACCAACAAGGTTCGATAAATAAAAATGTTTATATTGCTATCATTCATTGCGCCATGTTCATACCTTTTACTAATAGTTTCGATTTTTTCCACTAAACTTACAGATATGAAAAAATTGTCGAGTTCACCACTGAAGAAGCTCATTTCCGTAGCGCAATCGAGACAAAGGGCGAAACGAAATTCGCGATCGACGCGAAGCCGCGACGTCTTACAACCGAATATTGTATCATCAGCGATCGTGTCAAATGCTTCAACGCCATCGAGCAACATCAGTGGAAATACTTCGCTCGTTAGTTACACATCTACAAGTTCGGATAGTGAGACGTAGCGTCTTGTCAAATTTTATATTTTTGTCTAACGGAAGGCAGAAATGATTCGTGGTGTCGAAAAAAAAGTCGATAAAATTGACTCAGGACAACACTTAAGCGAGACCCTCTACCTGTCGGTGGTTTACGAATGTACGGGGCTCGCTCGGCAACAAAAATTGCATTCCATGCCGTTTAGAGAAGATTGAATTTTCGACGGAAAAAGCAAATTATTCGTAGACACGGAAAGTGAACGCGTCCTTTAATAATCGACTTGGAATCTCTGAAGGACCATCTCGAAATTAAATCGATAACAATGTTCGTCACGGACCGCTGCTACGTCTCGCCTTAAAGGCTACTGTGGCATCGGTAATTCATGACTTACGTAGTCACCATTATATAATAATTCGTGTACATATTTTCATTGGGGCGCCAGTAAGGTCACAAAGATTTTCAAGAATTTGATAAGGGACAAAAGGAATTTGGTTATTTAAGTACGCGAGGGAAATCAGCTGTATAACGCGTTAGCTTCTCATATAGTAAATAATTACCAATTCGAATTTATGATTGGTAAAATTCTGTAAACGGCTTAATCTATTTTTACATTGTTAAAAATTCAGTTAGGTTCGAAACAATAAATAATTTGCTTTGTTATGGAGAAAATTTTCTCTGAATGGGCCCTTGACACTGAATCAGAGAAGGCACTTTGATTTGTTAGTCATGACTTTCGGTAAAATTGATGCTAAATGGTAATTCCTAAATTACCATTTAGCAACCTAACCTTACTCGGCCAAATTTCAAACCAGTATATCCCAGTCGGTGCTCGATGATTGCTGTGCGAATGTGTTACGTTTTAAGGGAGGGGTAAGGGTTTCAGCGTAAAAAAAACACTTTTTTTGCGATTTTTTTTCTCAAATATGGATTGAGCAATTTTATTCGAACCTTTTGTACATTATTGACCATACTTTTGACAATGTTGTGTAAATTTTTCATGCAGAAATATCGAAGCATAAGCCCGTAACAGAGTTTTCCCCCCAGAACGTCTTGGAAAAAAAACAATTTGCGGTGTTCACTATAACTCGGCCGGAAATTATCTGAAAATGAAAAACCATGAAAATTTAGTCAAATTATAATCAAATCTTCCCCCCAACGTTCTCTGATAAATTGTTTTTTCATTAAAAAATTTTTGGCGGCCATCTAAAGTGTGAACTGTTATTTTCCACGAAAAACTCCGCCATTTTGCGGGTGGGAAACACCCTTGATGTAAAAAAAAAAAAATTTTACTAAACGTTGGGGGGAGGTATTTTATATGTAGAAAATGTGTACAAAGTTTGAAATGAATCGGTCAAGTAGTTTTTGAATGGCAGTGAATACGGACTTTGAAAAAGTAGTTTTGAGAAAAACGCGTCTAAAGTGCACTGCTAGCCCGACCGCCCGCAGCTGTTAGAGGTATAGCGTTAAAGGCCAGGAGATTAATAAGACAATAACTTCGAGAATATTGCTTAGATCGGTTAAAAATTTTAAGGACATATTCTTGAAATGTTAAACAATAAGATAAGACAAAAAAAATCGATTTTTCGAAAGTGAAAACCCTTACCTTGCCCTTAATCGTAATTGAAAGTGTACCGCTTTATTACAGCGACAATACCATAAATAAAAATCGGTAGAACATGAACGATGTTCGGTCCGAGGGGTATAAGATATTCAGCCCACGCGAAAGATGAAAAACCCGTTTTATTCGTGTCGTGTAAACAACGAGAGACGCGATTCAGATTGCATAATTGCTGAAGAATGAACAATTGACCAGCAAAACATTATGTGATAGATTGATGTTATAAGTGATTATTTATTGTACGAATACATTTATTTAGTCGTAAAGTGGCGGGCAATCTTTTTCTGATTTTGAGGATAAATCAGAAAAATGGCACGTCATATAGGTTCAACGTATCCTCGTGGGATTGATGCACCTCGTCTGTATCCAATTTTCGCAGTTTATTGTCCCCACGTACAAACATTAATGGTAACAATCATGATTATCAGATCGTGCTAAAAACATTACGTTTCGCCGAAAAATATACGATAATCGAGGGTTTACTACTGTTCCCCATGCTAACTAGTACTGGCTGACTGGGAATGAGCGGCCATATTGAATACGCCACGTTTTCGTGGTAATTGCCAATAGAGATTTTACGGCATTAGAATCGATGTACGCGATTCGCCCGCTGCTGTCGTAGGTTAGGTTCATCGTGCGATCTGAAGTATCCACACGAATGAACTCTGAGCACGACATCGACAGCCAATCATAATGTTAAGTTGCCGGCTTCATAAATCGCATTTCGTGATATTTCACGGATGTTTATTTTCCAGGGGGGAAGATTCTGAACGTAGGCGATCTACATAGCGATTGAACAGGCGATAACTTCGAGGTCTCTATCTTCTCTCAGATTACTAGGATTTCGGGCATTAGCGATTTCATCTCGAGTCCGTCTATTAATCGCACAAGATTTCTCGTAAGTCCAGCGTTGTCGAAGGCAGCTTGTGTAATTACATTGTCGCAAAAACCAGCGAGTAATAATACCCGGTAATTTTTTTTTTTTGTGACGAATATGCGCTATAAAAAAATATCAAACGTCGGTCCAATTTTTGGCAAATCAGTAGTTTAAAGCCCTTGGCACAATGCGACGAAATAAAAAATAGGAATAAAAGTCAACCAATCGTCATGCACTTTAGAGAAGCTACGCGAATTGGATCGCTGATTTTCATTCTCATTTCTTATTTCCTCCCATTGTGTCACAGGCTTCACCCTCAAGCATCGGAAAACGCATAGAGCGCCATAATATAGTTCTCCCATGCTCGGTCAATAAAAAAAAAACAAAGATAGGGGAACCACAGCAGAACTGGACTTGAAACCATAAGGAAAAGACGAAGACGTAACTTGGTTGAGTTAGCGGTTGTTTTAGCGGCAGCCAATTGCCAGGAAGATCCAGAGGAATGGCGCAACGCTCATAGGAGGATATCACTCGTTATCGAAAATCAAATCCTGTGCCAGGCCTATCCTTGTCCGTTCTGTGATTTTTGTCCCTCTAGCCCCTTCGAAACACACTTCGCGACGTTGGACCGCCGTACAAACCCACGAGGCAACTTATTTTTTGAAACGGCAAAGGGACGAAAGGATCAAAGGAAAGAATTGAAGCATGGAGGATCACGAGGAACGCGTAAGGGATTTGGAGAAACGCTTTAATCACGTAATCGAAGAAATTGATAAGTCCTATTTGAGAAAAATGCAGGTGAATAAAAGCCTTTTTATTTTGGAGGTTATGATTTCTTGTAAATTACACCATTAGAGAATTCATTCATTGTTGTTTGCGGGCAGCGCGACATGCACAGATGCGCCGCGAATTGTTGCGAAAATCAATCGTACAGCATGGAGAGAAATCAAAACTGCATCGAAAATTGTAGTTTGGCTGTTCAGAATGCGCAGCAGCATGTGCAATCGGAAATCGGACGACTGCAGGTTTGATCATTAAAGGTTAATCAAAATTAGCTAACTCGCACATCGTTTCCTCGTTATTTGATCTCCCTCACAAATTCCTCTCTATGAGCAAGTTAGTTCTTCGATTTTGGCCTCTCAACAGAGGAAACTTTGCGACCATGATTAAATAATTAAACTATGTACAAGTTTCTAATTTGGACATTTAAAAAATACGAATTCGTTACGCACGGTTGTGCCGTGCGTTACAAAGTTCTATGATTCTTCATTATCGTTTTGTAAAAATGTCTAAAACTAAAGCATCCTAATTTTGCACCGTAATGAATGGAAAATTATCCCGATATATGAAAATTTGTGGAAGTTTAAGTCATCGAAAATTTGTTGAAGATTGAAAAATTATTGAAATATTTGATCTCTCACAAAATCCTCTCTACGACTGAGTTACTTCTTCGATTTTGGTCACCTGGCCGAGGAAGCTTTGAGAGCGAGATTAAATACTGAAGTTATGTACAAGTTTCTAATTTGCACTTTTAAAAAATTTGAATTCTTTCGGAACGGTCGTAAGGTGCCGTTAGAAAGTTCTATGATCCTTCATTGTCATTTCGTAAACATTTCTAAAACTAAAGCAAGCGGGCTAATTTTGCTCCGTAATGAATGGAAAATTATCCCGATATATGAAAATTTGCGGAAGTTAAAGGAATCAGAAATTTTTTGAAAAATTAAAAATTTTATAAAGATTAAATCTCGTGATTATTGCCGAATTCAGTACAAAACATCGTTGTTCCCTAGCTTATTGACGTAGGAAGTTTTCACTCCATAGCCGGACATCTAAGAAAGTTGAAAGCGGTCATGTATTTTTCAAGAATCGTAATGTCCCTCAAATCTCAAATCCTTAAGTAATTTCGACAAAAATCGCATCAAGAAAGGATCCCACATTCCGTCCAAAGTTTGCACCAAATAAGCCGAGTCGCTGTCAAGAAATAAATAGTTGAATTTTGCAAAGTCGTCACCGTACAAGCGACCATTTTTTCTAAATGTGATTTTTGCGACTTTTTGGCACAACCCGATGGCATTGGCATTACGCACTTAAAAAAAATGTTTTTTTTTTTTTTCACAAAAACAAATCTTCCTTTACAAGAGAGCACAGAGTGTAGCGACTCAAAGTTCGATGTGCAGCGGTAGTTAAAACAAGTCGCAGTTTGTAACGCTTACTTTGGAACTCCGTCGGCTCGGTGTTAAGACCCGACGACAGCGACCGACGCCAGAGACCAGGCATGACAGCCGTGTAACATGCTTTTAGAATCGTTGGAGCCGCTGCATAATGGAGTGCAACGACAAAATGAGAGACAGCGTCACTCCCGGAGAAGCGTCCGCCAGGCTAGCCAAAGACTTTGGCAACTGCGCGACGGAGTGCATCGATACGCAATGTAATCTAATACAGATAGCTCGGACGAACATCGAGAGGGTACTTTCAAGTGGAAAATACAACAGTGCACAATTGTAGACAATCGTTATACATGTACCTAACCAAGAGGGGCGATTAACACTATTTGGAGTTTCCTAGAGCAAAGAAGCTCCGCAGTCATAGTTTTTATTACCTGGATACACGAGTATCGTTGCGTCTGTAGCGCAATCATTTTACTGTCTCGTGTATGTCGTCAAACACAATAATGATCGATTCAACTTACCGCCGCGACAAGGTGGTTTTGCCATACCGATTGTTAATAACTGGATTAAAAGAAGGGTGAGCACGTTTCGAGTCAATGATGTCTTGATCATCCCATTTATTTTTATTTCATATCACTTTTTTTTTTTCTCCTCGTACTCCCGTCATCCAATTGGAAATGATCATGCACAAGCTATGCCGATGATCGAATCGCTGCGGTAATAATAATTTAATATAATACAAATATCAACGTAATATGTACATCTCGCGTTAGATCACGAGATGAAAGAGAGAGAGACAAAGAGAGAGAGAAGATGCAGTAATTTTCCGATCAGATGTTATTTTATCAATTATCTCTGACCAGACGAATTATTTATGCACGAAATAATATGTAATGGATAGGACCCCGAAGTGGGTACAGAATTCGTCAAAGTAAGATTGTAAGCACTCGGAGAAAGTGAACAACGTTCAACTTTTTTTTAGGGACTTTGTACATTTTCGAGATTCTGAATAATTTCACGTTACGGAAACGAAAAAAATTCGGTTGCAAGGGACATAGAAAAAAAAAATCACATCCATAGGACTTGGAAAAATTTCGACTATGTGGGACTTTGGAAAATTTCTCCATCGTGGGACATTGAAAAAATTTTGTTTTCTAGTAACATACTTGGAAATTTTCGTGTTATTTTGCGTTTAAAGATTTACGAACAAACATCGAAAAAAATAATGTGTTTTGGAGTTTGAAACTTAATGATCCGTTCGAGAATCTCCAAAAAAACGAAAAGTACTCAAAGTGAAAATAATAGGAAATTTTGTAAATCCTACAGACTTTTAAATATCCTAGAAAACAAATTTTGTCTACGTCCCACAGAGGAAAAATGTTCAAAGTCACATATACACTGTCCCTGGTTACCATAACGTGAAGTTATTCGGTCTCGAAGAATTTCGAAATCCGTCAAAAGACGAATGCTGTATGAACTTCCGGGCTCTAGTAATGCACAATCGTACAAACACTCTAATGTGTTGCTTACCCTGCTCGGCGACTCGTTTTCTTTTTTTTTTTTGTTATTAACATATCAATTATGATAATATGATATAAATATGGCCAACCGTTGCCAACGCTTTTCTTTTCAAGGTCAAATCTGACACGAATATACTGAGCATAAACCTCTTGTTCACTTACGAGTGCTCTGTCAATAGCCACACGCATGCACTCACACAGCGCTTCACCTCGGTTTCTCTCTCTCCCTCTCTGACTCACTCACTCACACTCACACTCACTCTCTCTCTCTCTCTCTCCCTCTTCATCTTCAATATTCGCAACTAGATTTTTTTACGCTAATGATTAGAATAAACCTTCTTGTCCCGCGGCGGTGAGTCTTCATTACCGCAAAAAACATTACTCGTTGAAAATTATTTAATATCGTAGAAGGCTCCGCGGGTCATAACCCGGGCTCATGAAATATTTGTGAATAATGTTTCGGGCCCGTTAACCGCAAAGTTTTTAATCATGAAAATCTCATCGCTTTTTTTTTCCTCGGATACATGGTGTGAATGTCTGGGTTCATCACAAATCATCGTTGCGAGGGTTCTTTGAGAGCTAAGGATAGGGGGTTTAGGGTGGCGAACGAGGAGAGTTTGAAACTATGGGCCCTCACGACGTGCGAGCCTCGGGGGCGGGAGGGGGGGGCGGCAGCGGTACATCCCGCAATGTTTTGTATGTTGGATGTCTGACCCCGTCCACCTGTTTGCCTGCGTTCTTTTTATATAATTCTTCTTCATTATCATCACTGGTGGCTTTCCTTTCGAAGGTTCCTTTAGATGCCGTCCAATCGGCATCTCGATGCGCTCTCTCTCTCTCTCTCTCTCTCTCTCTGACCTCTTTCTTTCTGTATGTGTATGTGATCTAACTGACGAATGTTTTACCAAAAGGTATAACCACCCTCTGTACCACCACCAAGAAAAGAGCCCTTTTTTTGCGAGAGGGCAACACTGTGGCCCGCCATTGCGGCTAATTGAGCGGCATTAGCGGCGACGCCTGGCGGCGGAGGCGGTAGAACGGGTTGTGATATTCCGTCAAATCGGCCACCGTCGAATCCATTCTGTCGCACGCATATGAAATGATTAACATTAGTCGAGATTACTTTCCGATAAACAACAGGTGAGAGACTAAATTTGTGAAGGTAAACGTAGGCAAAGGGGGGAAACTCACGGGAACCATTATCGTTGGCCTGACGGGAGCAGGTTGCATAGCCGCGGCTGGGTAATAAGCTGCGGCAGCGGCGAGCGGAGGATAGTACTGGAGCGGACCATACGCCGTCGGATAACCAGCCAGATATCCACCGGGATAACCTTGACCGTACATAGGTTGATACATCTGTAACAGCAACGAAAAACACGAATATAACCTCGACCTTTTCTCGTAATGCGTCATGTATACGCGTCATTCCACAGAAAACATAACAACCTTTGCAGCCTTACGCCTCAGATTGAACGGATACTTGTTTACACGTATGTAACATTTCTCAAAGGGTCTCCTGTAACTTTCAGTAGATTTTTTTGGACCGTCAATTTGTCAGTGTTGAATTAGAATTTTACCGATTTTTTTTCCGCACATTTATAACATCAGCAAATCTATTGGTATTTTTTTATTTGATAAATATGGACGTCTTACCATTCGATTTAATAACCGTTCGGTGTCATGACGGTTCGGTCTTATGACCGCTCGAGCTTGTGACAATTTATGGTTATGGCCGTTCGAGCTCGAGACAGTTTAGGTCTATGACCGTTTGAATATGACAGATTTAGCCTAAGATCAGAATTAGGGTCGACCTTTACACGTCGCGTTACCGGATGAAAGTATTTTATATCAAATTTAGTATGTTAGAAAGATATATCGCGAGAGGGTTGCTTAACAAAATCCTGGCAAGACTATGTTTAATTAACAATTCAAATCTGAGTTTTTATTCACCCATGAGTCTAACGAATAAATTAAATACCAACCGAAAGTATGAAGCCTATAGAATATGCAAACGTTGGGTTGTCTATTTTTTTTTCCCGACGTAACTACTGGGTTGTCAGGTATAAACAGGTAAGTCGACACTAACTGTTTTCAACCATTTATTTACTAAATAAATCTTATATCAAAATAAGCGCTGTTTCATTGCAAACACGATGATACATGGTTGTCTGCAAAAAATTTGGTTTGAATGACGGTTGTCGAGTTTTGAAAAGTGAAATTTTTATACGAATGGAAATGTACGACAAAGAGGTCTGAGCAAAGTATCCGTGCATTGTAGCTGCGCGGATGCGCCGCGCGCAGCTACAATGATGCGTCGTCCTCTTCTATCGCACGGGATATTTGCTCAGACCTCTGGCGTGAATAAAAACTCAGATTTGAATTGTTAATTAAACATAGTCTTGCCAGGATTTTGTTAGGCAACCCTCTCGCGATATATTTTTCTAACATACTAAATTTGATATAAAATACTTTCATCCGGTAACGCGATGGGTGAAGGTCGTTTTTAATGCGAATCCGCCACTATTTGGGTTCATGGCCAATCGGGTTTCTTACCGTTAAGTCTTATGTCATTACCCTCATAAATCTATCACATGACAATATTATATTAAAGACCTGTTAATTTTTCGGCAATTTTACAATTTCAGTCGCGCCTCTTGTTTACACGACACGAATAAGACGGTTCTTGATCTTTCGCGTGGGCTGGAAAATCTCATATCCCTCAGACCAAACATCGTCCATGTTATCCCGATTTTTACAGGTTCTCTCAAAAACATTAATTAATATGTAAACAAAAGGAAAAGAGGTGCGTGGCCGCTACGCACGTTAGAAGTGAAACTTCTTTAGCTGTGATGAAATAAAAATGAATTTTAATAGCTCATTTAAATTTGTTCATCTTTTATCTTAATAATGTTTAATTGCAAAAATAAAAATGAATTACAATAGTTTATTTCAATTTATTCAACCTATAGCAGTGGATAGTATTGGCCGTGGTCAGTATTGGGATCAATGACCGCTTAGGTGTGCAGTGGCTTGCACGCCGACTACTGAGCGGAAGGCAGTTTTTCGGATTTTCTGATGGCAATACAATTGAAACTCACTCAAGACAAAAGCTGTCTGTATCGACACAGGTTTTCCGCAGTTTCCCTGTGTCCATGGCAAATGCGATACGGTGTAGCTAAGACGTCTGCGGACGCAATGGAAGTTAGGTTAACTCAGCGAAGTGCGGGTCATACGCAAAAACCCGAAGGGATATACATTGGAACACAATAATAATATCAATAATTTTTAATTATAAAATAAAAGTGAACGTTAAGTTTGTTTAAATTTTATATTAATAATTTTTAATTGTAAAATACACTCCGTGCAGCGGCCAACGATAGGAAAGCGAGGAAAGTCCTCGCACATGAAACAACCTATTAGCATTCTGCGGTCACACGCTCACAAGCCGGAGAAGTGCCGCTTATGCACCAACGCGTAGTGTCAATCAATCACAGCGCAGTGTTGCCGGGTGGTCCGTGCGGATTCCCCCCAGGTTCATTTTGTTTCCCCCTAGAAATCCCCCAGATTGCCCCCACCCGCCGGCAGGCGGTTCATTGTGCCAACGGCGAAGTGTCAACTTTTCAGCTCAAACGGTACCCGGAACGCACCCTAGATGGCGGTGCAGTTTGGTTTGAATTTCAAAAAAATGAATATATACTTTAATAAATACAAGACTGTTTAATCGTAATTAATATAGTAATGATATATTTCTTTTGTCTATTTTTTATATTTGAGTATTTGCAATTGTACCTAAATACCAACGAACTTCACACACGTTTACGTGGCAATGCTCTGCCACGTAGTCAGTCTAGATTCTAGACTGACTTCAGAACGCTCAAACACAACACAAATTTTGAGACATCCACACGTTTCCGAAAAAGCGGAACGCGTGGAACTCTCATAATTTATGGCTTTATGATCCCCTAAAATACCCTGACGATTCAGAATCCCCCTAAAAAATCCCCTAAGCATATTTTACCCCAGGGGCCGAATTCCGTACTCGTCTACCGACAACTATCGGTGTCGTTAGCGAGCGATAGCCTATGGGAGTCGCGCCTTTCCGCTGGAATCTTCCTTGCAATTGGCTGTCGCTCGCTAACGACACCGATGGTTGTCGGTAGACAAGTACGAACTTCAGCCCCTGTTTCTCCCCTGAGACACGTAGAATTCCCCTAAATCTAGGGGGAAATCCCCTAATCTGGCAACACTGTCACAGCGACGTGCGGCATTCGACCCGCTCGTCCGTGTGCCAGCAAACTTCCACGTCGTTTCATGTGCGAGCAGCATAACGCGCTGGCCTTGCTCTCATACTCAGCAGTGAGTAGTGGGGGTAAAGTATAAAGTGAGACAAGAGGGAGTATAGTGGGGGAACATATTCCCCCACTTCTATTGACCGTTACGTTTTTTCGTGTCGCAGAATTCCTTGACGCGACAGACTTACACCCTGCCAAAAGAAGTTTCACTTAAAAAAAAAGATTCGATCTAGCGCGAGGAGGCGAGGCTGTAAAATGGTTAGTTTTCCGTGCAATCACCCACGCATCGATCCGACGTAGAGGCTCACCATCGGATGTGTAAGTGTCTGATCGTACGCCGGTGGTGGTGGTCCTTGCGTCGCATACAGTTGCGGCTGATTCGGAAAAACTCCGTACGGGCCAGCGCCTGCGACTGCTTGGTCGCCGATAAAAAAAAAAACACATAAGCCAACCGTACATTAGTACACGAGAACTGCTAAGCGAGGGGCCAATGGGCGAGAAAGAATTGCGGTGACGGCCGGACCGTATACTCACCGCCATAGGTCGCGGGCTGTGCCGGAGCTGGTACGAATCCTGTTGGCGGATGAGGTGCCACGGGGTACGCTGTAACACAATTCATCGTGCGTTGTAGGACTTTTTTTGTTGTGGTTGCACCGCCATGGGTTTGAGATTTTTAAACGCGCAAGCTGCGTGGCTCGCACCGATAGTGACCACAGTGTCACTCGTCCCCCTCCCCGCCCCATCCCACGCCAAGCTCCCCGTCCCACCGGGAAATGGGCCGACGAACAGTTCGAAACGATTTTCGCGTTCATCCATTACCGTATGGTTAGATTCATCATGTTTATTTATTTATTCATTTTTCTAGGGTCGTCTCGTTTCCGTTTGTCTCCCTCGTCCCATGTCCCCTCGAGAATCTCTCCGTTCCCTCCGAACCCTTTATAATTGACGACTTGTATACGAGAATCGTCAATTTTGGAAAACAAAAAGACAAACAAAAATTTCCGGATGTGGAACGGTGAGACGCGTCGATTGAAGGAGGCGCGCTACTCCACACTCAAGTATATATATCTTACACATGACATACATCGTTTTTTGTTTGTTTTGTTTTGTTTTGTTTGTTTGTTCGTTCGTTTTAATGTCTGTATTACGGAGACAGTTGTGTATTATTATTATTATTTTTTCATCAAAAATACTATTTGAAGCTCAATCAAGTTAGTTACTATATATATTATATATATGAATTGTGAGAAAAGAATTAGTAAAACCGAATAAGATGGTAGGACACGTGAAGGCGTTATCCCTTATCTTCCACGCGCAGCTCTTCTCAAAATCATTATATGCACACAGACGCCATTATCGACAGAAAAATATTTGGCCGGTGATTATTGTGCTCGTCGTGCGTCGTCGCGTGTGCTTTGTACCACGGGCGAGCTGCCGCTCGAAATTCGGGACTACACCGAACGATAATGATGTGAAAATATTGGGACGTAACGGTCAGCAGCAGCGTAAGCTTATTGGTTATGCAATTCAATGCTCTCGTAGTTGCGACGGCAGCGCCAGCGAGTCGTCGACTCGCGAGATGAAACGTTTCGCTAACGTACTAACTGTTGTCCGATTGACCAAGGTTCTCACATCAAAAACCTACCCTTTTTAATCACTAAAGTTCTAGGTATGTATCAAATAACCGATTTAAAAGCAAATTAGCGTTACGCAATCAAGGTAAAAGCCAAATACATTCGTCTAATCTGGCTGCTGGATTTCGAGAGCATCGAGTCGGCCACTACTGGAATTCACGATACTTCACTTTATTTTAACTTGCGCGTAGCGCGTACCAACGAGACGACGACAAAATCCCGTTGAGATATAATGTTTATTCGTTGTTGCAAAGAAGACAGGGTTCGCGGGCCCCGGCGGTCGCCGCCTGCTCGAGGTTACTCTCGAATGTCAGCATTATACAAAAGTATAACGAATGACGGATAAACGAATGTCGAACAAACGGTAAAAAAACGAGAACAAGGATCCAGCGTTTGGTGACCACGACTAAATATAACCTCCAAAGACGAAAGAAATAGAGAACGAAAGAGCCATATACAACAAACAATAACAACCAAACACCGACAAACAACACATCAATCCAACAACCAACAACAACAATAACGCTTGTCCCTCTTTCTCGCTTTTTTAGGCAATGCTTCTTCATTGGAAGAATTTTGCGTTTCCAGATTGTCTATGTATATATAAAGGACACTATATCCCTCGCCGGGTTTATTAAAAAAAAAAAAAAGAACGAAAAAGAAGAAAATAATAATGAAAATATGATTCTTGAAGAATGTTGCAGTCTTAATTTGGTGATAGATGTGTAATTTATACAATGATAACGAGTGGCGAGTGTGACGGTTGGCAAGGTGGCGGTGGTGGTCGTGGTAGTAGTGGTTACACGATGAGCGTACTATTGGGCTCTGTCGTGCGCGTTGGATACCCCCGTTAAGTACGCGTGCGCGGTTCTACGTACAACAGGGGGCGCATCGGCGCATGTGTAACTGCCTGCATTCACAGTGTTATGCAATATCTGCACGACCATAAACACACGCGGAGACACAATGCACAAAATAATTGAGATATTTATTTTCACGCATTCAATAAGTTCCATTTCGGAATCAGCGAACGACGCATTATTATTTTTTCCACATATCCAATGACACCGAGGAAAGTGATGAAGACAAGGATTTTTTTCTTTTCTTCAAATCCAAGTTCGTGAAAAAAAGAAAGGGATTGGTGATGTAGTAGTAGCAGTAGTGTGCTAGCAACGGTAGTTCTGGATGAGAGACGACAAAGTGAATAGTTTTGGGAATTACCACGTAGGTGTCGCCTGTGCAACATGACCGCTAATTCCGTCAGCTCGAGTTAGCCAGCACCAGAGACCTCTTGATACGGTGAAAAGAGCATTCGTTGTTTATTTTCATTAATAACTCCTTTGCAACTCATTATTTTCTATCGGGAATCTCTAGTATTTGAAACTGCACACGTTGATTGTGTGCCTCAGCGTATAAATGAGGATTTTTCTAGTGCGTTAGATGAAAAATCCCCCCCTATAAAAAGACAAAGCACGATATATCCCGAAATGCGATTTATTCTGAAGCTAAGGCCCGTTTCCTCCGATTCGATTTTATGGAGTTCAATTTCGTTTGGATTGTTTCGAGATTGGCTGAATTGAGTTTAAACCTTCGATTAAGGTTGGAAGAATCAGAGTTCGGTCATGTGCATGTTTCAGATCGCACGACGAACCTAACCTACAAAAGCAGCGTACATCGACGCGTGAGCGTGACAGCGATAGCTCAAAATTTCTATCGGTATTTTCTCGAAAACGGTACAACCGATCGGGATGAAAGAAGCTAGCCACTTTTTGCCACCGTACTCCAGTGGCTAAGCTTATTTCGTTCAAATCGGTTGTGTCCTTTCGGAGAAAGTACATTTCCCGTTTTCGAAGTGATGGGCGGGTCTGATACATCCCCTCAATCGTTTTTTCATGGAATGCGAAAGAAAGATTATCATTTCCATTGTGGAATAATGCGTAAACATATGCAACTACAAATACCGTAGGTCACTCGTATAAAATAATTAATGATAAGGATATTCTAGAGAAAATAAACAAAGAATGCTTTTTACAAAGTACCGACAGATGGCTCTACGTCTGGCCATTTCCGGTCAGCACCGGGAACGGTAGTAAACCTTCGATTATCATATATTTCTTGGCGATGTGTATTGCTTTTAGTACGTTCCGATAATCAGGATTATTACGATTGATGTTCGTACGTGGACAATTGGGCCAGAGACGGAGTGCATTATTGCCGTAAGGATACGGTGAACCTATACGGCGTGCTATTTTCAAGGGTGAACACCACTGTGACCCCCTGTTTTTGTTCACATTTTTCAAGAATTTTTTTTTGTGAGAAAAAAAAGAGATATTTTAAAAATTTTGTTGGGTTTTGTTCCTTGTTTATTAATGTATCAAAAAACATTTTTTTCACATTTTCCACGCCGCATAGTGGCGCCAGGGAAGCTCTCGCGTCAGGTGCTGTCATCTTCGCGGCACGCAGCAGAACTCTCTTGAACGTCGATCTGAAAAAAAATACCGAGTGTTTTCGTTAATAATATGATATTTTGAAGAGAAGTACATAGGTATTTGGAAAAATATTGTTTTAAAAAAAATGGGCACGCCTTTGAAAATAACTTTAATTTCAAAGGCGTGCCTATTTTTTTTAAAACAATATTTTTCCAAATCCCTGTGTACTTCTCTTCAAAATATCATATTATTAACGAAAACACTCGGTATTTTTTTTCAGATCGACGTTGAAGAGAGTTCTGCTGCGTGCCGCGGAGATGACAGCACCTGACGCGAGAGCTTCCCCAGCGCCACCAAAGCGGCGTGAAAAATGTAAAAAAAATGTTTTTTGATACATTAATAAACAAGGAACAAAACCCAACAAATTTTTTCGAATATCTCTTTTTTTTCCCACAAAAAAAAATTCTTGAAAAATGTGAACAAAAACAGGGGGTCACAGTGGTGTTCACGCTTAACCTCAAAATCAAAAAAATATTGCCCGCCACTCCACGGCTAAATAAATGACTTCTCACAATAAGCTATTGCTTATAACATCGATTCATCACATGGCAATGTTACATTTATGAATTATTAATTTTTTCAGCGATTATGCAATTTCGCGGCCCATTGTTGTTCACACGAATAAAAAGGTTTCTGATCATTCGCGTGGGCTGAGAATCTCCGACCCCTCGGACCGAGCATCGTTCATATTCACCCGATTTTTTATTTATCATATTGTTGCTGCAATAAAGCAGTAACCTTATAATAAATTTTTATCGACGATTAAAACGTGACACATTCGCACTGTAATCATCGGGTACCCACCGGAAGAGAGGTACGTTGCTTGAAATTTAGCCGAGAGAGGTCATGGTTGCTAGATGGTAATTCCCAATCGCAGAATTTATGACGTTAGGTCCACTACCGCTGCCTCTCCGCCCCTACTACTTCATCATTAGCTGTAGCTCTTTTATGTAAAACGTTTTCGTTTCGTTCATTCGTCTGTGCTTATTCAACGCATGCTTGTTTTGTCTCTTCGGATCATTGATCCAATGCCGAACGGCCAAAACATTCTTATTTCAATAAATGTATAAATAATGCTACGCGCATCGCCGCGGCATCAAAACTTCTTGTCAAATCGTTTCTCAATTGTTTTTCAACATTTTTTTTTTCATATTTTACACGCGTTATTTGCGGCGCGAGAGTGAGAGACAGAGATAGAGAGAGAGAGTAAGACGAGTCAATTTGTGCAGTCTAGTTGCCGAGGCTCGGTAGCTGTGAATGGGCATGTTGTTGCACTCTAACATAGACGCGTCAGCCCACACCAAATTGTCCAATGACATTATAATTCGCTGAACGCCGCTTTCGTTGGCCGCAAAGTTTTAAGAAACATTTTTTTTCGAGAGCGCCGAGCGCGAATAACGATGAGACATTGATGATCGTCAGTGGGCGAAAGACGGCTTTCAGCGGCGGTATAGCGTCATGTAAAAGTACACTTTTCCATATGTCTCGGTATTATAGTGCCACGGTGCAAACAATCATCAAATCCATCAATAAACAATTAATCATAGTTGATATATTATAAAATGCGAATACTGCGTAACTCGAAAACGTTATCCACGATAAATCATTGAATTTCGAACATGAGCTCTCGTTAGTAATGCACAACCGGCTACATGTTAGGACCATAGTTTGATCCTCTACGATATTGTTTTCCTGTCACGAGAGAATTGTGAGACACCCCCGCAAACATACGATAGAGGTATGTATTGCCATGTACCTAGTAACTACGTTATTGACATTGAAACGACCAAGCGAGACGCAGTGCCCTCTTATCGTACCGACCGAGCGATTTACCGACCGTCGGTAATAAGAGTATACTAGCCGCGTATTACAAATATATATTTTTTTACGGTTGAGCACATCGAAGAGAGAGCACTGCCAACTCAAACTCCTGCTGGATCTTCGCATTACAAACATCGATTCATTTATATTCTTCTTTTTTTTTCTTCTTTTTATTCCTGTCTCTCTCTCTCTCCCTCTCTCGTCGTCTTTTCACCATTCATCTCTTGTTTCTTCAAAATTATTATATCCGTGTGCTGCCTCGTTACATCACTATTTCAATTAAGCTCACTATTAACAGTATACATGTTCGGTTGACGGTCATGCTCATGCTTATAACAAGATGCGAGTAAAATTTATTCTTAAACCAATTCCGCACGTTTTAACGTTACGGCGTGTACCAACATGGGCGGTATCCGTGACCACCACCCTATCACCAAACGCTACTGTTCCGTTAGAACGATTTTTTTTATGTTGTTAAAACAACGAACGTCTCAACGGTAGCGTGTGACAGTGTGGTATCATCAGGAATTCACCCACGGTACGTAGTACGAATCGCAAAGAAATCTCTCATAAAACCGTAACACCACGTGTTCGCGTGCAAGCGACATTTTACGATAAATATTGAAACGTTGCTTCTCTCCTTGATCTTAATGAATTATCTAATTCTCCATTGCGAACAGCGATCAGCGTGTCCTCAAAGGGCAAATTCTCATTGATTCCCCCCCCCCCCCCCCCCCCCCCCCCTCGGTCGATAAAGCACGTTTCTCACTTATCGGACGTCGATGCGTGAAGAACATTTTTCTTCAAAGAGAGACTCAAAGGTTCGGAGAGTACCGAGTGTGTACGCTACGAGTCACGAAATTGCACGTACACACTGCAATAAAAACAGCAACAACAATTCGATGAAATACATGCATCTACGATAATTATATCTACTTTATTGTATGTCTTTTCAATCGTCAACGAAAAAGAGTTCCGAGTGCCATCGCGCTCGAAAAAATGTTCAACTCAAATGTTCTATGATATAATTTGTTAAGCGATGGATCCACTTCCATACAGCCGCAGTGAGCGTACCCATATCGCGCGTCGCTAGTTGCGCCTTTACGCCTGCACAAGTGTGGTGAGCTGAGTGTAGTGGCACCGCGTCGCCATGGCAGCACCGTGTCACGATGCTGCTGTTGTGACATCGTGATGTTACTACGCTACTCGCCATAACTGTCGTGGCACGAGGGAGTTAAAGGTTAAAGGCAAAATTTCCATTTCGATATAGGACCGTATGGCACTTCGTGGTCCCACCGTTATAACTGAAGAGAAAATGGCGGAAATATGTTCCCGCCGTCAATTCATGCCAATGGTCAGAACGTGAAGCATATGATAGGTCAAAATGCGCCGTTATACTATCGCGAATGTACACACAGACAATTGTCAACAAAGTCACTTTTACTATGGCTGACATTGCAGGAACAGTTTAAATATTCCAATGACCTTTAGCGGCGGGTAGATCAAATGGATGACGTCCTCTTTATGGGAATAGATCGAATGCACGAAATGTTATTCGTGCTTATGGCCGTTTTGCTCGGTTCGTCTTTTAGTATATTGACATACTGCGCGAAAGAACAAACAGATAGGTGGAAAGGTTGCATGATCGAAAATCTTATTGGACGCACAAATTAGTTCGGTCCGTTTTAAAAAGATGGCGTTGGCTGTTATGAATGTTTCATAGTGACAGCTGATTTCGGTGATTTCAGTGAGGTTAGACTTCTGTCAGTAATATTCAGTTTATATCGCTTTGAGTTTCATACAAAAATCTTGTTTTTTAGGTAGGCTGGCATTTGCACTAAATGCATTTGCACTAAACGTATTTTCACTAAACTCATCTGTACTAGATGCCAAGAAAGGCCGCAACAAGTTCGAGCCGGGAAGCACCCTGTTATGACGGCACTGGCACAACAATATCTTTTCTTTCCTAACGTAAATTCTTCCGTAACGTAACGTAATTTCCTTTTCTTTTCTAACGTAAATCCGAAAAATTTGAAACTCACGCTATAGATGGATACACACCCTAACTAATGAGCATTTAATTGTTGCTGTATCTGCAGAATTACCAGAATGGTATTTGGCCAAAAAATATGCAGGCATCGTGTAAATGTGTTAGCTCGTTTATATTCAGATAATTTTCGCGAGTCCTATCTGGCAAATTAGAAGTTACCGTAATACCGTAGTAATTCTCTTCATGTTCCTGAAATGCTACGCAGATTTCAATGGTCCTCATTATACCAATGCTGTTAGAGTTTCTTATTCCCTTTCACGTGCTCTCAAATCTAGAGTAATGTTTCTCTGGAGTGAAGTATAGTAATAAAAAGTTTTATGACTCTTAATAGTTTTTAGAAATAAAGTATAGTGTTGACAAAAAGAAAAGATATTGTTGTGCCAGTGCCGTCATAACAGGGTGCTTCCCGGCTTGAACTAGTTGCGACCTCTCTTGGCATTTAGTGCAGATGAGTTTAGTGAAAATACGTTTGATGCAAATGCTTTTAGTGCAAATGCCAGCCTACCGTTTTTTACCGTGTTGAATATGTCAAATGTTGTGTTAACTAAGCAGCATTTGCGGGAGATTTTAGTTTTCTGCTTTAATTGGAAGAAATTGCTGTTCTTTAATTGGTTTCGACGTTTCAAGAATGGTCATTTCAGCGTTGAAGACAAACCTCGCTCTGAACAGCCGAAAAAATTCGAAGACATTACCCGATGAAGATCCGAGTCAAACGCAAGAGGAGCTTGCGGAATCATTGGGAGTGACTCAACAAGCAGTTTCCGTACGATTGAGATCTAGGGGAATGATTCAAAATTTTGGTGGGTTCTTCAAGTGGCTATTGGGAATTATCGCGGAGGGGTGGCCTGTTAAAAATGGCCGCTCATTCCCAGTCAGTCACCCCTAGTTAGCATGGGGAACGGTGGCGAACCCTCGAATGTTTTTAGTACGATCTGGTAATCAGGATTATTATCGTTGATGTTTGCGCCTGGACAAAAAGCAAAAACCAACCGCGACAATTCGATACAGACGGAGTGCATTATTGGCATACGGACAGGGTGAACTATATGACGCGTCATATAGTTCACCCTGTCCGAATGGTCAAACCGACCTTGCGGTTTGACCATTCGTGCATGAAGGCATTCGGACGTTGGACTCTGTTGAAACAGTAGCCATTCCTGCATGTTTTCTGTCAGATAAATAACATTTTCGGTCATTTGACCTTTCCAACTTGTTGTGCTTTCGGGTAGTGTCCCGCTATGCCGACAGACAAACCCAGCAAAACGCTTATTCGAATGGATTCCATTTCGTGCATTTGACCTATTTGTAGAAAATGTTCGTTGTTCATTAGACCAAATCACGCTAAGAACATTCTTTTTGCACAAAGACGATGATGCAACGTCGCATTTTGAATTCGACTCGGTTCACGCTCTGACTGTTCGGATGTTTGTCGGCGTCCCCGCGTAACCTGAAATAGCGACGCGCGATGTAGCCCCCTGCCGGAAAAATCGAGGGCGGGCTCTCTACCGGTGCTGTGGCGGTAAAATGTTTATCCCGAGCTGTCGAGTTTGTGGCACAACGCGACGAAATTAGAAATGGAAATAAAAATAAGTCAATCGCCACGGACTTTAAAGAAGCTACGCCAATCGGATGGCCCCTTTTTTTGAATTCTCATTTCTTGCTTTTTTCACGCTGCGCACGGACTTTAAGCCTCTGGTGTGAAAAATTAGAAACAGGAATTAAAATCAGCCATCCGATTGGCGTAATTGCACTAAAGTGCACGGCGATTGGCTGATGTTTATTCCCAATTGCATATTTCCTGGCATTTTGCCGCGGGCTTAACTTGGAAACGCGTGTAACTCGCACAGCTAATTAGTCCGATTAGCCGCGCGAAATACGGCGTATCCAAGAAAACAGTCTAATGCCTCGGCGGCATGAAACGACGATAGTATTTTGTTAGCCGTGCACCAAGCGCCACCCAATCACAGCGATGCAAGAGTGTCTCCGAGCGACGCGTTGTACGGCTGCATGTGCACACGTCGTTTCATGTGTGAGCGCCATTACTCTCCATCTTTCTCTCTCTCGTTCTTTCTCTCTTCCCCGTGACCAATAGGCTATCCTTTGTTTCTCAACTACAAATACTTGGCGGGAAGTGAGAAAAAAGTCGGGAAAGTTTTCTGCTGGTCGAACGATATGCATACGTACAGTATACGTTAAAGAAAAATAAAATTACATTAAGTCTTCATGCAATAAAGTTGATGACACCATAAGTTTCGTAATACAGCAAACGTTTTAAGCGGGAATGAATGAGAGGACATATATGAATCACGTCCACAACGCTGAACCGTGACAATTTCTTGAAACTGGTACAATGTACCTCCTTTAATTTGACGAGAACCCTATATATATATATATATTAGGGTGGTCCTTATTTGGGGTACTTTCGACATTTTTTTCACGATAGTCATTGGTCCTACACGAATAAAAAAAAATTCATCCCAAATTTTAGCTTTCCATCTTAATTTTAACCCCTGCCCCCCAACGATCGGAGTTTTAAACGGAAAATACATGTATTGTCCACAGTCATTTGCTTGTCTATTCTTTTGACATGGCAGGAGTTGATATAAAAAATTGAAAGTTAGGATACACTTTCCTTATACTATAAGGTGTAATCGCTGTTGCATATTAGATGTTTTTTGTTCCCAAATTTTTCTGAAATAGCTTACTCGAATACGAATTAAATAACAAGAAATAAGAAACGATAAGAAGAAATAAGAAGAAAGAAAATTCACTCGCAATTTATTAGTTTGAAGTTTCAGTTTTTTTATTTGAGTATTCATCATTTTCGAGACTAATAATTATGGATACAACAATTTCTTTTGTCAAGAAAATATCTATTGATGTATTTTTATGCGAAATACAAAAATTTACAACTGATAAGTATAAGGTACATTCATTATTTCAAATTTGTTGTCTTTAAGGGGAGGGTAGGGTTTTTAAATTATTTTTTTTGCATTTTTTTTTCTGAATGAACAATATGTCGAGAATATTGTGTATAAATTTTAAGTCAATCGGAGTAAAACTAACGGAGTTACAGCGTTTCAAACGAGCGGCCGTGATACGTGATACGTGAAAACTTTAAATCGATATTCCCGAAAACGTCATTTTTGAAGTTTGCGAACATTAGAACTCAAAATCTACTGAACCGATCCTTTTGAAAATTTAAACATTACTTCTTCACATAAATCAACAGGTAATCAGGAGGAGTTTTTTTTTTTTTTTTCAATTTTTTCAATTTTTTAATAACAAATTAAGCGCGATTTTTTGAGCTAAAATTGCGTTTTTCACTTCCAAGTGCTGCAAAAAATAGAAAAAAAAAAAAAAAAAAAAAAAAAAACTCTTCCTGATTACCTCGAGAAATACATCATCTTTAAAATGCATATCAATTTTTTTGTTTCGGATGATCCGGTAACGAGTTATAATGTTCACCGCAAAACCACTTTTTTTCAAGGCGCCTCTGGAGATTCAACGTCACCGGCTTATTTATCAATATTTTTCATTGAACATTTTTTCTGAGATACTTCAATAGTTGTACAATAATATGTAATTCTATTTAATAAAATTATATTACTCATGTCGCCGCAAAAAAATCATAAAAATATGTTTTTTTTTTTCGCCTTTAAAACCCTACCCCACCCCCCCCTTAATGAATCAGGATATTGTCGTCGATGATCGTTCACCACTTGTAATACAAATTGCTGTTGATTTTCATTTTTTGTAAATCGACCACTAAAATCTTCCATTAACTTGATCGATCTTTCAGCACAGTCATTTACTACTTGTTAATTTTCAGTTCAGCTGCGGACGCGCAGCTGAACTCTGTGTGTGAGAGGAAGACTCGTGATCGTGAAGCGAAGATTGCCGAGTACTGTCCGGCCGAATCCCGAACACCAAATTTGATTAACGGCGGGGTAGGGTTTTAAAGGCGAAAAAAAAGCATATTTTTATGATTTTTTTGCGGCGACATGAGTAATATAATTTTATTAAATAAAATTACATATTATTTTACAACTATTGAAGTATTTCAGAAAAAAATTTCAATGAAAAATATTGATAAATAAGCCGGTGACGTTGAATCGCCAGAGGCACCTTGAAAAAAAGTGGTTTTGCGGTGAACATTATAACTCGTTACCGGATCATCCGAAACAAAAAAATTGATATGCATTTTAAAGGTGATGTATTTCTCGAGGTAATCAGGAAGAGTTTTTTTTTTTTTTCTATTTTTTGCAGCACTTGGAAGTGAAAAACGCAATTTTAGTTCAAAAAATCGCGCTTAATTTGTTATTAAAAAATTGAAAAAATTGAAAAAAAAAAAAAAAACCCCCTCCTGATTACCTGTTGATTTATGTGAAGAAGTAATGTTTAAATTTTCAAAAGGATCGGTTCAGTAGATTTTGAGTTCTAATGTTCACAAACTTCAAAAATGACGTTTTCGGGAAAATCGATTTAAAGTTTTTTATACGTGATATACAGGTATCACGGCCGGTCGTTTGAAACGCTTTAACTCCGTTAGTTTTACTCCGATTGACTTAAAATTTATACACAATATTCTCGACATATTGTTCATTCAGAAAAAAAATTAAAAAAAAAATGCAAAAAAAATAATTTTAAAACCCTACCTCCCCCTTAAGCTAACTGTCCAATAAGAAGTATTTATTCGAGCTCGATCAGTTGGAGTTACAGATGGGCGTTACCTTTGATTTTTCGCACTTTTTTGGACTTGAATTCGGGGTTAATGAAAGTCATAAGTCGAAAACTTTTACACACGCAGAACAAAATTTGAAAAAACTATGTGTAAAAATGGGTTATGAACCGATATTCTTGAATTGAATCTAAGTAAAAAAAAGGGGCCAAGTGAACGTTGGCCTCTTTGGCTGTGAACAAAAAAAAACTAATATATAACAGCAACTACACCTTATACTACAAAGCGAATTTGGGCCATCTTTCAATTTTTTATATCAACTCTTACTAGATAAAAAAAAATAAGAACAGCAGTTGATTGTGGAAAATACACGTATTTTCTGTTTAAAACTCCGACCGCTGGGGGGCACGGGTCAAAATTAAGATGGAAAGCTAAAATTTGGCATGAATTTTTTTTTATTCATGTAGGACCAATGCATGACTATCGCGAGAAAAATTTCGAAAGTACCCCAAATAAGGACCACTCTAATATACACATGAACGCCACGCCAACTCGAGCAGGTTGTGACTCTAACCATTTTTTATTTATTTTTCCTTCAAGTACGTAGTACGTTATCCAACCCACCCTATAAAATAGACAGGTCGCGAAATATCCCGAAATGAAATTTATTTCTGAAGCCGGCTAACCCGTCATTGTGATTGGCCATTCGTATCTCGTTCGAAGTTCGATCATGTGCATACTTCAGAACGGACGATCGTAGACAACGAACCTAACCTGCAAAGCAGCCCGCAAAGAACGGACACCCGTTTCTAGTGGTAATAAATAATCATAAAACTTTGCACCCGCCGTACCATACTGTTGTTCAGATGGAACTCGTGTTAAAAATAAAAATGGAAATTACAAACGCGCACATTGCTTCCTCATTATTTCTTCTCGTCAATGAGGAAATCAAAAAATGAAGAACTTGCTGTGAAGGGGGGTATTTGTGTGGCAAGATAAAACGAGGAAAACAATGTGCGAGTTTCTAATTTGCATCCTTTTTCCTCGGGTATTTTTCAATATGAAATAAATGACGAAAGCAAAATTGCAAAAATTATTTGAAAAAAGTTCTATTGAGGAATTAAGTTTGTAAGTTTGAATACAATGAACAACGGCTTTCATGATCAAATTGACCGAAGAGGCCCGAGTCAGGGCTCTGAAGAAAAGAATCCCGTAGGACGGTCGTGTTGCGAATTTTTTGGACGCGCAGTTTACGAAAGAATTTTTTATAGAGTAGTGGGAAAATTGTAGCGATATTGTCACGAGGGTACGTTCGCGCGCGGGCGCAGAGTCTTTGTTCGCCGGCGACATCTTTCGCGAACTCGTTGAATTTATTTCCCGCAAATGTTGGCCTGGGTTTTGGAAGAATGAAATTTTGTGCTGGACATTTGTTTGGGTATCGTTGTAATATACTTGAAGGGAATAAGAATAAAAGATGGCGGGAATCACAGCTCGAGCGTTACGCGCCCTCGCCACCAAAACCTCGACGGTTTACTATGGCGCGACCGTCACTATAGCTCTCATCTCTTGTACACGGCGGCGGCAATGAAATATTTATATAATACAGAGAGATATATATCGTATACGGAAACTTATAGTGTTGTCGAACATTATACCATTGGAAGAATGAGAAATAAAAGCGGCATGCACTATTGTTAAAAGTGAGCTACCATGTTCTATAGCTATGTAGTAAAAATGACATAGTAAGTATTAGATGATATACGCCGAGCTTAGATACAGCATTCGTACGCCCATACCCGCGCAATTGGCCCCCCCCTGTCTTTTTAGACGCCGCGCATATTAACGTACGCAAAAGTGCCTCAATGAAAAACCCTCAATTTTTGTAGCCCATTGCTCATCGACATTCTCGTTCCTATTAATTAAAAACCAAAATTCTTCACAAAAGTTGATGTCCGTACCAGTGTTTTTTTTCACTACTGCTGCCCCAATGAAACGACTTTGAAAAAAATGTCGTTTCCGGGAATTTGAAAATTCATACTTTGCGCTGCCGCCCATACTGTTCGTGCGTTTTATTTCAACGGAATTACAAATTTTTTTTCATTGACTTTTAATAATATTTATTCACCTTCTTCATTTCTCATAGAGGAAAGAATTGTTTTTGTCAAAACATTTTTTTGCCAAATTTTCACGTCGGACTGTTGTGAATGTACGAAATAATCAGAAAATCACATTTAAGGGGTAACACCGTAGGGCAAACGATCTCCATTACCCCGACACCCGTTATAAATTTTTCAAAAAATTTTACAAACGAAGGAATTTTGAGATTTAAGGCACAACACCACTCGAGCGTCAGAGAAAAGGCCCAACTTTTACGATTTAATTTGGGAAAATGAAAAAAACGAAAATATAGTACAATCAATAGGGAACCCGTTACTCTTGTCAATTCCACAAAAAATTACAAGAGTTAATTTTTTTTTTAATTAGGTTCAATATCACGTACTGAATGTAAATAAACGAAATTCTTACAAATTAAGTGACCGCAAGTGACGCCATTTTGAGGAAAACCGTATCGGCCAATATCTCCGTTACCGTGCACTTTAGGCAAAAAATGGTAATCACCTTTCTTGTAGATGATTGAATTTCCTATCTTTTTTTTTTTAAATAATTTTTTTTGTATCACTTACCGTTTACGACTTATACGGCTGTTAAAATTATTTATTCACTTTTTGACTTGTATCTCTCTTAATAATAGTTTAAACAATAAAATGCTAATAACTTATCTTTCAAAGCCATACATTTTCCACAACTTTTATATAAAACTTTTTTGTCTAAAATTAATATTCTCAAAGTTATAACGCGTTTTTATTAGCCTTACACCCGTTAGCGCAACATTGAACGCGTTATAACGTTGAGAATATTAATTTTAGACAAAAAAGTTTCAAATAAAAGTTGTGGAAAATGTGTGGATTTAAAAGATAAGTTATTAGCGTTTTATTGTTTAAACTATTATTTAGAGAGATACAGGTCAAAAAGTGAATAAATACATTTTAATAGTCGTATAAGTCGTAAACGGTAAGTGATACAAAAAAAATTTATTAGAAAAAAAGATAGAAAATTTAATTGTCTACAAGAAAGGTTATTAGCATTTTTGGCCTAAAGTGCACGGTAACGGAGATATTGGCCGACACGGTTGTCCTCAAAATGGCGGCACTTGCGGTCACTTAATTTGTAAGGATTTTGTTCATTTACATTCAGTACGTGATACTGAACCTAATTAAAAGAAAAATAACTCTTGTCATTTTTTGTGGCACAATATTCTCTATTTATTGTACTAATAGGATTTATTTTCAGAGGGTTTATTTAACACATATTGAAGTACGGAAAAAAATGTTGTTGCCATCATTTTGATACAAAACGGCGGCGACAGAGCCCATCTTGAAAATCGTCTTTTTTAAACTGGGAGGTATTACTTGAACACCGTTGCATGGATCGATTTGAAATTTTGATAGTAGCTTCACAATTATATTGTCTATCGGTGTGCCTAGCCGTTTTTTTCATTTAATGTAAACTTTTATTTTTATAAACAATTTACTGCTTTTTTGCGAAAAAATCGAATCATTTTTTTTTAAAGTCCACCACTTCTACAAAATTTGATTAAAAAAAAACCCCTACGTAGTCCCATAGCCAATAGTATACAGATTATAAAATTATTTGGTTTTCCGTTCCAGGTCTTATACTTTACGAGAAAACCGTCCTCTCGTGAAGGTGTTTTAAAAAAAGACAATTGTCAAGATGGGCTCTATCGCCGCCATTTTGTATCAAAATGACAATGAAATTTTTTTTTCATACTGCACTGCGTGTTAAATAAACCCGCTGAAAAGAAATCCTATTCCTTTTTTTCATACTCCCAAAATAAATCGTCAAAGTTACGCTTTCTCTTCTGACGCTCGAGCGGTGTTAACCCTTACATCTCAAATTCTCTTATTTTGTTAAAATTTTTTGAAAAATTTTTTGAAAAATTTTTAACGGGTGTCGGGGTGATCGGGGTATCCCTATCCCGGGATAGAGGGGAGAGGAGCGTTTATGAAGATGATCGGTTTTACTGGACATTGAATTTTTGGAAAGACGTCCGGTGGCAGCTCGAATTTCCGCAAAATTTTCCGATATCGAGCTACATTTTTTTTTCCGGTAAATAGAACACTATTGAAGCAAGGTCGGAATTGTATTGGCCTAAAATAGGTCGAAGCGTTTGGATGTCGTGAGTTTTTGAATTTTTCAAAAAATCGCGCGCCGATTCTATCAGCTTGTAAATTTCGGGATATTCAACCGACATTTTTTATGACAATACAATTTCATTGAAGCATGTTTGATATATGAATTTTGTGAAAATCAACGACAGCGTTCAGATTTTATAAAAATTGTAATTTTTTAGCATCATTCTAAGTTCTGAAGTTATTGAGATATCGGACAATTGTTTTTTTTTTTGTTGGTTAAGGGAGAACACCACTGTGACCCGTGTTTTTTTTCACATTTTTCAAGAATTTTTTTTTGTGGGAAAAAAAGATATTCGAAAGAATTTTTTGGGTTTTGTTCCTTGTTTATTAATGTATGAAAAAACATTTTTTTCACATTTTTCACGGCGCATGATGGCGCTGGGGAAGCTCTCGCGTCAGGTGCTGTCATTTCCGCGGCACGCAGCAGAACTCTCTTCAACGTCGATCTGAAAAAAAATACCGAGTGTTTTCGTTAGTAATATGATATTTTGAAGAGAAGTACACAGGGATTTGGAAAAATATTGTTTTAAAAAAAATATTTTTCCAAATCCCTGTGTACTTCTCTTCAAAATATCATATTACTAACGAAAACACTCGGTATTTTTTTTCAGATCGACGTTGAAGAGAGTTCTGCTGCGTGCCGCGGAAATGACAGCGCCTGACGCGAGAGCTTCCCCAGCGCCACCATGCGGCGTGAAAAATGTGAAAAAAATGTTTTTTCATACATTAATAAACAAGGAACAAAACCCAAAAAAAATTTTCGAATATCTCTTTTTTTTCCCGCAAAAAAAAATTTTTGAAAAATGTGAAAAAAAACAGGGGTATCACAGTGGTGTTCTCCGTTAAAATCGACGACAGCGTTCAGATTTTATAAAAATTGTAATTTTTTGGCATCATTCTAAGTTCTGAAGTTATTGAGATATGGGACAATTGTTTTTTTTTTGGGTTAATACAGTATGACGAAAAGGTGTTTGGTATCGAATTTAGGGGGAATCGGTGAAAGGATTGAAATATTATGGAATTTAAAAAAATTTTAATTAAAAAATGAAAAAGTCTGTTAATTTTTAAGTCAAAGTATGAAAAACGTATTGGAATTGGGTAATGGAAGTGCAAAATATAAAATTTTTATTTCCGTAACGCGGAAAAACAATCACCCGTCTCGTAGTTTCATCGGGAATAAAAGTATGGTCGTAAAAAGCTCCAGTGTAGTGGCGCGGGTTTCGCGCAGTTTCCCCGTGCCCGTGTAATCGAGCGCCATGGCAAATGCGCCATAGACGGGGAAGTCGGATGCGACCTACGAGAAATGGGCGATTATAATCGATTGTTTTTTTTTCTCTCACGAATATCGAGTACTCGTAACGATTGTTTCCAATTGCCGAAAAAAACGATTGTTCGATTTATCTTGGTTGAATATAATCAAAATCGGCTATTTCCATTATTATGCAATATAAGAATTCGTTTTTTTTTGCTAGTGAAAAAAAAAATGTATCGGACAACGGATTTCTGTATTTCTGATATTGTGATATCTCGGACGATGCGATTTGTATATCGTTGATATTTTTAATTTGGCATCGCGCATCATTCGACTTTGACCTTGGTTCTTTGCTGTTTACGACACGCAATACATTCTACTTGCAACGGACGAAACGAGTTCCTCTTGCCGAATTTTAAACCCGCGTGTGTATACTGGGTTTTTAAAGTAGTAGTCTGGTAACTTGAGCCCATTTTCATGTCTTTTTTGGAGGGCGTTTTTTTGTAGGAAAATAAAAATGAATCGTTTTGGATATTTAGGATGTTTTTATTTATATATTAAAGATACAAAAAAAAAATTGTTTGAAAAATTTCAATAGTTTATTATTATTATTAATATTGATCGAAGTTGGCATCTCGGAAAAAAAGCGCCTGGGTTGGCCCCGGTGATTTTGGCTCTTGATGTTATCTGAAATCAAAAATTCTTGATAATTCTTAATCTATAGACATGTCATTCTGGTAGGAACTACTGAAGTTAAATTTCATGGATAAATAACAAAATGGTGGGCAAAATAAAAGGACTTTTTTTTCCAAAGTCCGCCATTTTGGTATTTATCCATGAAATTTAACTTCAGTAGTTCCGACCAGAATGACATGTCTATAGATTAAGAATTATCAAGAATTTTTGATTTCAGATAACATCAAGAGACAAAATCACCGGGGCCACCCACACGCATTTTTTCTAGGTGCCAACTTCGATCAATAATAATAATACGAATAAACTATTAAATTTTTTCAAACAAATTTTTTTTTGTATCTTTAATATGTAATTAAAAACATCCTAAATATCCAAAACGATTCATTTTTATTTTCCTACAAAAAAACGCCCTCCAAAAAAGACATGAAAATCGGCTTAAGTTACCTTGAGGGTGAACACCACTGTGACCCCCTGTTTTTTTTCACATTTTTCAAGAATTTTTTTTTGTTGGAAAAAAAAGTGATATTCGAACAAATTTTTTGGGTTTTGTTCCTTGTTTATTAATGTATCGAAAAACATTTTTTTCACATTTTTCACGCCGCATGGTGGCGCTGGGGAAGCTCTCGCGTCGGGTGCTGTCATTTCGGCAGCACGCAGCAGAACTCTCTTCAACGTCGATCTGAAAAAAAATACCGAGTGTTTTCGTTAATAATATGATATTTTGAAGAGAAGTACATAGGGATTTGGAAAAATATTGTTTTAAAAAAAATAGGCACGCCTTTGAAAATAACTTTAATTTCAAAGGCGTGCCTATTTTTTTTAAAACAATATTTTTCCAAATCCCTGTGTACTTCTCTTCAAAATATCATATTATTAACGAAAACACTCGGTATTTTTTTTCAGATCGACGTTGAAGAGAGTTCTGCTGCGTGCCGCGGAGATGACAGCACCTGACGCGAGAGCTTCCCCAGCGCCACCATGCGGCGTGAAAAATGTAAAAAAAATGTTTTTTGATACATTAATAAACAAGGAACAAAACCCAAAAAAAACTTTCGAATATCCCTTTTTTTTCCCACAAAAAAAAATTCTTGAAAAATGTGAAAAAAAACAGGGGGTCACAGTGGTGTTCACCCTTAAAGGAACAGTCGAAATTTCAAACTCCTATTTCTCTCCGCTTTCTTTAGTGTTTGTCAATTTTTATTAACAACGGTTTTAAACTTTAGACTTTGGCAGCTTATGGGCCATGTAGCAGACACTTCAAGAAGTGATCCAGAATGTTTTCAGATTTTTACAAAGCCTAGAAAACTCTAAAAACTCAACTGTTCTCTCAAAGGCCCAGTGTACACATCCTGTCTCGAAAAATATAGTGTACACACGGGGGGTTAAAAGTGAATAATTTAGCATTATTAAGGGCTCGCATACCATTGAAAAATAAAAAAAATCAATTTTTTTAACACACTTTAATTCTTTATACTTTCAAGAATTAAAAAAAAACTCGTAAGAAAATCCCACTCCGTTACAAAGTTATAGCGATAAATGGAAGAGTAGTCGTAAGTTCGTGTTGTACCTACCAGAAACTTTAAACGTGTTTTTCTCGAAACTATGTTTTTAGACAGTGTCAGCACGATAACTCAGTCGATATTTAATATTTTTTTAATATTTTTTTTTTTAAATCTCGATAATTATTCTGTCTATATTCTGACGAGAGGGTTTTTTTTAAAGGTGTTAGGCCACTCTAGAGGCCGAAAAAAATAGGCTTTTTTGGGGATTTTTTTTCAGAAAAACTAGAAAATAAATCGAGATTACAAAATAGGTTGTTTATCATTTATATCAGTGACTTTATACAATAATTTTGTTCAAGCGTTTAACTTCAAAATGGCGGCTGTGCAGCGTTTTTGCGATGACGTCTCCGTTTTTTGTTGGCCGGAAACCTAACTCAGACAATTTTCAACAGATTCACTTGAAATATTAAATATCTCTTTAAAAATACATTGTCTATGAAAGTGCGTAGGATTTTTTAAATATTGCATAGTTCATTTGTTATTAACAATTTTCGGACGATTTTTTAAGAAAATTTTTCACTTTTCACTTTAGAAGTGCGCCATTTGGCCAAAAATCAATATATCGAGAAAAAAAAGCTTAGAAATTCAATAGACAATGTATCTTTAAAGAGATATTGAAAATTTCAAGTGAATCGGTTGAAAATTGTCTGAGTTATGTTTCCGACCAACAAAAACGGAGACTGTTTACAAAAAATTATTGTATACAGTCACTGAAATGTATGATAAATACCCTATTTTGTAATCTCGATTTATTTTCTAGTTTTTCTGGAAAAAAAAAAAAATCCCCAAAGAAGCCTATTTTTTCGGCCTCTAGAGTGGCCTGACCCCTGAAATGAGTGTGAATTTTCGTGAAAAACGTATCAATCGATAGATCACATTACGAAAAAAAAAAATTTGAAATATATTGAATAAAATATTCGATTGAACGATTATTTTTCGATTTTATTCCCGACTAATCGATTCGCAGATGTCAATTATCTTCGTAGATCGATTATATTTTCGCCCATTTCTAATGCGGTCGCACGGGGAGTTAGATTACCGACTCTGGCAAACCCCGATCGAGCATGATTCGCAAAGGGTTTTACACGATTTGTTTTTTCCTCTCGGTTGGACAAAAACCGCAAAATTCTCAGAGCAACACGCTTTTTTTCATAAAAATTTCAACATTGACGCAGCAGTAGTGACGAAAATCGCACGTATTTCAGTTTGTTCGCGATAAAGTTGTTGGTTAAAAGGTACAAGAATCCCAACGAACGAGCGCAATGTAAAAGGACGGCATATTTTTTGGCCGTCCGTACGCACGCGTCGTATTTTGTTTTGGCACGAACACGCGTAACGATATATAGTCGAAGGCGCCGTACGATCGTCAAGACTTTGCACGAGAGGCCAAAGACGAGGGTTTGAACGCACCAGTCCTTTGACCACAACATAATAATCAACGGAACAAGAAAAAAATAAGCAAATCAGCCTGTACGACGCTTTTGGTTGAAAGAAATAAATCAAACGATGTAGACGTCATACCACATTCATATCAATATCTCGATATATATATATATGTATATATAATATATTGATTTGAACATGTGCAGCAATCACGAACGTCTCGGGTATAATTTAACATTTGTAATAACATCAGGTCAGCAACAGTATCGAATATCCGTATAACTGTGTCTCCTCGTACCGTGTCCGAGGAATAAATCCGCAGTGAATTGAGTTTTTCCAGCAAACCAAAGACGTCCGCCCACTTCGTCACTCCATCTCGTCACATGTGTACACAACGCGTATGCGCGGTCGCGACAAAAGCGACACGACGTTTGTATTTCTTCGCGGACATCACCGATAATATCGCCGGTTTAATTCGGCGCCGTCGCTCTGACCACGCTTGACAGTAAAATATGCCGTATAATACGCAACGCTTCCACCGCGCATACGCGCAGGTACGCGTGTCAAATGCATGGTAAAGAGACTTTGGAGGAACGAAGAAGAAAAGAAAATATATTCAAATGGGTGTGTGTGTGCCTATATAAATACACAGGCACGCAGCCCACGCGCACACACGCATATGTATATACATATGGTTGGTTTATAAACACGTAGTGATTAAGGTTATAATATAATATATATGGTATATATATATATATAATAGAAGGTGAGATTAGATACGTGGCTTGAGCTGCGCGATAGCCGCCGGTCACTCCGCAGGCGTCTCCACCTACTGACTTGGATCAGAAATCGCCATTGATATCGGTCCGCTGCAAACATATTGACAGCCACAAGTGTAGGTCACGGAGAAGGTATCCCAGACGAAAAGTGTGTTGATGCCCCGCCGGTGTTGCAGCTGCCGTTACGGGGGAATTGGTGCTGCTTCCGCGGCGGTTACTACATGCTCCCGCGAGTCGCGCCACCTCCTATATCTCTCTTCCTCTCTCCGTACCCGCGCGAAAGAGGAAGGATATTGACATCACTAACGTCTCTTTTTCTCTGTACGCAATGTCACTTGCGCACACCGCTTTTTTTTCTTCTTTTTTTTTCCCCATTTTTTCGGATACTACACGATTACTGCATGGACAATATGGGCTTTGCCACAATTTTCACGACTCCTTATTATCTAGTCGTTACAATCTTCTTAAATCTAGGCTCGGTAATGTTTTCATCGCCCTCTTTCTTTACCCCTCGACGTAATACGATTGACCAAAATGAAAAGTACAAAATTGAAAAAGATTAAAAAAAACTACATTCTCCGTCAACGGTAGTTTACCATCGAACGGTCACTCTCCGTGAACCGTTGATTCTTTTCTCGTTGACTCGATTAATACCGACTATTTTCGTGTACAACCGTTGAACACGTACCGTTTCGGTATTGTACTTTTTCGGTTAATCAGGATAGTTAAATGGTAGGAGGTGGTGGTGGCAGTAGTAATAAAATGTATCATCGATGCAACTTTACGATTGGAAGTGTTTGTGTTTTTGTTTGATTCATTGAGAATATGGCCTCTGCACGTACCTAATCTTCATGCTTTAATATTTTTATATATCTGATATACAATATGTATTATGTGCGTTTATCGCTGAATTTACAACCCGAACCGTCAACGTTACATGCCGCTCGTTAGGAACGAATAATCAGTGTTTTCCGTCGTTGAACTTTTTATACGTCATGTAAAATGGGCATGCCCGTGTGTAAGATCGAACCATGCATATATCCGCGTGATAAATGACGAGAGAATATAAAAACCAACGGGGGAATAACGAGAAAATGACGAGTGAGTAAAACGGCAAGTCGTCAATACGGTAATCTTTATACGGCGATGTGCGGTGGAAGGGCGGGAGGGGGGGGGGGGGCGCGTCAGCAGCAGCAGCAGCGGTGGTGTCGCGTCGTACAGTGCGGAGGCCATTTTGTATTATATCGCGACATGAGAAAGGAAGCAGCAGTATTGATTAAGGAGAATGGATACCGTTAGAATTGCGGCGAGGCGGCTTTATGGGCGGGGCGGCGCGCGGGTTGCCGGGCGGGCAGCGTGCGAGAGAGAGGCGAAATTGACGACTGGATTTGTTGCAAATACCGAGTTCTTTGATTCGTTATAAGTACGTTAATTCAATCACGAAGATAATTCGATCTACGTAAAATGAATATTTTGAAATTGTAAATATTTTGGGTATGGCTTTTCGTGGATTTCATTACCGTATGATTTTTGTTATTTCGCCAGTGTACGAGAGCACAGGTTTGACGAATTACTCGACGACCGTGCGGGCGATTTAATTGAAATTTTGAAACGGAAGGGCGATCGCCATAGACAAATATTTTTCATAGTTTTGCACGGATTCTTGGCATTTTCAACGAACGTATCCATCCTCCTTGATTAATCTGTCACCGTTCGTCACAAGTGGAAAATCTCATTGTGTTATATCGCGGACGCATATTGTTTGATAAATCGCCAAGGTCGATCGAAATTGCCCTGTTCCTTGCTCCGTTATCGATCAATGGCATTTTTGGCAAAGAAATAATGGAATAATCGAGTAACTTTTTGTTGTATTAATCGGAGGAAGTGCCAGTAAATTTTTGTAGACTTTTTTATAGTAATATACTACAAGAGAATAATAGAGACGCGGCGGGATATACTGTGTATTGAAAAAATAATACATATATCGGTAAAACATCGTTGTAGAGTTCCCCGTCACGAATTTTTAACATCAAAGGACAATGCGAAGCAATTTAATAGTTGTTCTGCACGCTCATTATTTCTGGTCAATAATCGTTTTACTACGCTCAACTGAATCATTAGTTTATTTCTCTTCTTCTTCATAGTTACCTTTCTTGTCGGTCATTATTGCTTTTTAAACTCGCACAATCTCTATGGTTAATCTCTCGTTTACCGAACGAACAAATTGATATTAAACAATAATCGACGATTACGACGACGGCGGCAACAACGATATCACTGAATTTCTTTTTTCTCGATAGATCGGTCACTCGGGGATAAACGGGAGTTAACGGGTATACGACGATAACGACGAGACTCTGACACTTTGACAATTGACAAGAGAGCACGGACTCGCTCGGGCTTGGAGCTTGAGTTTGGAGAGAGACACTAGCGCCCTATCCGTTTATCGAGCGTGCCTGCCTTCTACATTTCTCCCCCTCCGTCCTCGCCCCTTTTCCGCGCTTCTCTCGGGTATTCTCGGCTTCGCGCTGCTCGCCTACACCAGCCTACACGGCACCTGCTCTACACTGTATCGGGGTTTCGTAATGGCGTTTTCGCATAGGACGCGGGGTGAAACGCTGCGCGACACGTAACAACCAATCACGGACCGCCTTTTTTGGGTCACTCGGAACGCGGTGGAAAAACGTGACCGGTGATTGGCTGTTACGTGCCGAGCTACGCGTCGCGTCCTGTACGAAGGCGCTATAAAGGACTGTTTACAATCGACTCGATGTAGCGGGTGAGAATGAGGCCCGTGGTACGATGCGAGGAATAAGAAATAGGAATAGCGGCCATTCGATTGGCCCAGCTTCTCCAAGGTGCGCGGTGATTGGCTGGATTTTATTCCTATTTCCTAACATTGGACCAAGGGCTTTACCGCGTCGCTACTTCAAGCCTGTTGAAAAAGAATCCGCTGAATAGACAGAGCGAGGGGAACGACGTGACGGTCAATCGCTGTCTTTCTCCGACACTTTACGAGCTACCGTTTAGAAAGAAACGAAGCTTGGCCGCCAACAGTCGCTCTTTCTTTCTAGCGACCATGTTTTCCATGCTATGTCTCGTCCATATTGTATACAGTAGAACCTCGCTTGATCGGATTGCTCGGTGAGGGAATAAACGATAGGCGGAGCCACGGTTAATCCGAATCAATGTCATAACTTATTTTTTAGACTAATACAATTGTATGCATGCAAACTCAAGTCTGGGTCCTTATTGCATGGGCCAATGCAACGAGTGCCAAAGGGACAGCGAATTTCGAGATCGAACATGTATCTTCGTGGGAGCGACCGTACCCGATTGCGTACGGGAGACGCGGAGATACGCGATTCATTCGTTCCCGGACAACCTAAACTCAGCTAATCGAGGTTCTACTGTTCTGTAAGATGGACAAATCTATGAAGCCGACGAGTGTGTTGCTCGAAGCGAGGGCTATTAACAAAATTGAGTCTGTTATTTCTAATGGGTTAAATAGTAATCCTCGAAGTCCTAGTAAAACCTTTTTGTCGCTTCTTTTATTATATTACGCATTTTCGTCGCGGGTGCAGCCATTCCCAAATCTAAAATACGCTAGTCGTATCCTTAAGGGTGAACACCACTGTGACCCCCTGTTTTTTTTCACATTTTTCAAGAATTTTTTTTGCGGGAAAAAAAAGAGATATTCGAAAAATTTTTTTGGGTTTTGTTCCTTGTCTATTAATATATCAAAAAACATTTTTTTCACATTTTTCACGCCGCATGGTGGCGCTGGGAAAGCTGTCGCGTCAGGTGCTGTCATCTCCGCGGCACGCAGCAGAACTCTCTTCAACGTCGACCTGAAAAAAAATACCGAGTGTTTTCGTTAATAATATGATATTTTGAAGAGAAGTACATAGGGATTTGGAAAAATATTATTAAAAAAAAAATAGGCACGCCTTTGAAATTAAAGTTAATTTCAAAGGCGTGCCTATTTTTTTTAAAACAATATTTTTCCAAATCCCTATGTACTTCTCTTCAAAATATCATATTATTAACGAAAACACTCGGTATTTTTTTTTAAATATTGTTTTAAAAAAAATAGGCACGCCTTTGAAATTAAAGTTAATTTCAAAGGCGGGCCTATTTTTTTTAAAACAATATTTTTCCAAATCCCTATGTACTTCTCTTCAAAATATCATATTATTAACGAAAACACTCGGTATTTTTTTTAAATATTGTTTTAAAAAAATAATTGTTGTAAAAATATTGTTTTAAAAAAAATAGGCACGCCTTTGAAATTAAAGTTAATTTCAAAGGCGTGCCTATTTTTTTTAAAACAACATTTTTCCAAATCCCTATGTACTTCTCTTCAAAATATCATATTATTAACGAAAACACTCGGCATTTTTTTTCAGATCGACGTTGAACAGAGTTCTGCTGCGTGCCGCGGAGATGACAGCACCTGACGCGAGAGCTTCGCCAGCGCCACTATGCGGCGTGAAAAATGTGAAAAAAATGTTTTTTGATACATTAATAAACAAGGAACAAAACCCAAAAAAATTTTTCGAATATCTCTTTTTTTTTCCCATAAAAAAAAATTCTTGAAAAATGTGAAAAAAAAACAGGGGGTCACAGTGGTGTTATCCCTTAAGGAAACTTACCAAGACGAGTACTGATTCCTTGAATTGACGATTTCGTGACTCCGAAGGACGGAACAGTGCTTGGAGAATTTCTTTCAGAATTCAAAACTTGTTTCGCATATCCATGCCCTGGCACACAATTTTCCTTTTTTGCTCAGATGTCATCGAATCTTTTTCGCACAGCAAACTCTTTGAGTCGCATTGTTTTGTATGGGACCTTACATATTGAAAATACGCGATATGAGCAACTTCTCTTCTCTTCTCAAACTATGTGTAAAATCTTTTCGTTAAACTTACCCGTGCAATTACTTGACTATTTGCGTCGAGCTTGACCCATTTGCGAACTATGTCTTCGTTGTTAAAATGCTTTTCACATACACGATTTATATGTTGTAATTTTAGAATGCCTGGAATAGATTGTTCCCACTTTTTCCACATATCAATGTTCTTAGGCACTCGCAATGTACAACATTTTTTGTTTATTTTGCTACCGGTTTTACTTTGTGGCACCACACACCGATTCATCATTCTTAATATAATAATCACTAAAAGACTGTGATCACAAGACCGTGCTGTGATACCGTGCCGCCAAGTAAACATAATATACAGGCCTAGCAGTATCGAAAGGTATCAGGTTATGTCTATCAGCATTATCTGATCGCAACGCCTCTAGTGAATGCTACAGAAATTAAAAACAGCTTCGTTAAGAGGCCCATTCTCGGTGGAGGAGTTTCCAGATCTGTATACAAGACCGTGATCGAAACCATCTCGTGTCCAGTTCCTACGACTACGAGCACAGTCTTGTATACAGGCCTGCAAACTCCATCAAATTTCAGTGGTGGGGGGCGGCCCGTTAACGAAGCTGTTTTTAATTTCTGTAGCAGCCACTAATGGCGTTGCGATCGGATAATGCCGATAGACATAACCTGAAAACCCCTCGATAGTTCTCGCGGTTGTCTGTTTTTGTCCCACTAACGGACACCGCGTTACACATATTTATTATATGTAATTATAAGTTATTAATCCCGTCATCTTTAATGAATATACTGAATAAATATGCTCTTAATTTGAATCGGGTTTTAAACATTCTAACTGTTAACCGAGCATGATATATATAAACTATTTGTAAACATCTGTCATATGAATATATATTAGGCGAAATAGTTGTCTACCTCTTGATGGATCGATCTCGGTTAGACTTTCTTTTAAATCCTATAAAATAAACAAAAGTTTTAATTTACAAAAATAGAAATACATCGAACCGTTTCATATATTTAATTTGATCCTTTTTCATTATATTTTTGTGAAAATTGCAGGTACTTAAGTAAAGATAAAAGTTGAAGAATTTATTTTCATTCATACTTACTTGATTTTGAAAACTGGAACACTTTTCCGAAGCCTAAAAAATAAAGTGTAAGAAAATGTAAAGAGTTGATTTTTACTTACCTTAATCTACTATTTTTTGGCACGTTTCTAAATGCTGTCCATTTCGGAATATTGACAAAACTTAAATAAAGATAAAAATTCAAGTATTTATTTTCATTCGTACTTTCTTCATTTTGAAAACTCGAACGCTTGCAAAAACTTAACATGAGATTTATTCAGTAGTTAATTTCGACAATTTTTTCTTAACAACAAATTTCTTTTTGAGTTTGAAATTTTCCTGGTGCGCATATTGCCTCATTTTTAATCTTACATAGTAATTTATGGCGTCTGATAAAATTTCAGATTCATGCTCTTTACAGGGATAAGCGAAGGTGTATGAGTGAAGTACTTCATCTAGAATTATATCGAAGACATCAATACGAGAGGAATATTTTGTAAATGATGCTTCGATATGACGGATTAGGTGAAAGAAATGAGGATTTTCGTGAATCAGGCCACCGCGTGATTTCTTTAGCACCAGTTGCGACTCTGAAGATTTGCAGCTGGTTTTCAAACTCACAGCTTCTCGACACACTGGACAAGATTCATATTTTTGACGGAACTTCAGGGATATCTGAAATATCAATAGAAGAAATTTATGTATGTTTAAATTACTTTTATTTCATCTCTTTTATATACTAACAATGGAAGAGATACATTCTGTTAAGGAAACTTACCAAGGCGAGTACAGATTTCTTGAATTGACGATTTCGTGACTCCGAAGGACGGAACAGTGCTTGGAGAATTTCTTTCAGAATTCGAAACTTGTTTCGCATATCCATGCCCTGGCACACAATTTTTCTTTTCTACTGAGATTTGTATGGGACCTTACATATTGAAAATACACGATATGAGTAACTATCTTCTTAAACTATGTTTAAAATCTTTTCATTAAACTTACCCGTGCAATTACTTGGCCATTTTCGTCGAGCTTGACCCATTCGCGAACTATGTCTTCATTGTTAAAATGTCACATACACGATTCGTGTGTTGTAATATTATAATGCCTGGAATAGATTGTTCCCACTTTTTCCACGTATCAATGTTCTTAGGCACTCGGAATGTACAACATTTTTTGTTTATTTTGCTACCGGTTTTACAATGTGGCACTACATACCGATTCATCATTCTTAATATAATAATCACTTAAAGACTGTGATCACAAGACCGTGCTGTGATTTACACCAAATAAACATAATATTCAGGCATAGCAGTATCGAAGGATTTTCAGGTTATGTCTATCGGCATTATCTGATCGCAACGCCTCTGGTGACTGCTACAGAAATTGAAAACAGCTTCGTTAAGAGGACCATTCTCGGCGGAGGAGTTTCCAGACCTGTATACAAGACCGTGGTCGTAACTGATCTCGGTACACTAAGGGAGAGCGTGAGATGGCGTAGTTGGGTCATTCGAGCTTTCATGGCGGTTGAACGCAGTGGGAGTCGGATCGGCGCGGCGGTACCATCGAAGTTGGGTACGAAAGGATTGAATGACGTTGTACATGGAAGGTTAGCATACGCTCAATACTCTTCTCGAGACGTTTTATGTTTCATTCCGAATACTTAAAAACATTTTTCACTCTATTTATATTATGGTGTTATAGCGTTATACATAATGATATCGAACAGTAATATTGCGACCACTGTGTTCTATTTTTCTAATAACAAAATTTGATTATTCGTTAATTCCAACTACTTGGGCTAACATTATACAAGAAAAAGTTACTAAATCGTCATTATCTGCTTGAAAACATCCGAATAGTTGAATTGTATCGGAAATATTCAACACTGCTCTTAGGTATTCGCCATTATCCCGTTCTCCCATAATATACGAGACGTTCTCGTATCCGTTCTCGTATACGTTCTCGTGGTAAATAATCGGTTATTGTGATTAAATTTTAGTTTCATTGGTGATAGTCCACCTTCCAAAACGTTAAATTTTGGTTACATGTTCCAATGTGACATAAACTGAACGCTTATATCACCATATCCGAGAAAAAAATATGTTGGAACATTAAATAAATTGGTTTCTTACTAAACGAGTAAGTTTTTTGTCCGGAAAGAACACCGCCTGGATTACACCTGGTTACGCCTGGATCTTCCCCGGGTTATTTATCTTAACCATGCACGCAAGGTTTTGTACAGCATTTTCAGTAGACTTCAGTGGCATACCACACAAAAGGGGGTAGGCTGTCATTCGAGGAGTGACTTTATTTATTTTCAATAACTTTTTCCACGCTTTAAATTTATCGACTTTTTCCAGATTATCAAAATAATTTTTTATAACCACTGAACGATCACCAGGATTTGGGAAATTATGAAAAATCACGTTTAAATTGTTATTTGATTTGCTCTGACAGCCTCTTACTGCACAGCAGACTCTATTTTTTTATTTCTGACGCACTGGAAATATTCCAACTTCCATATTAATTTTTATTTATTAATTATCCGTTGTATAATCTTTACTAACAATGTAAACAGCATATACTGACTCGACTGTTGCAGGCTATTATTGGTACGATTTTTTACCACCACGCGGCGTGACTCAATTGGTCAGTTCCCAATACGAGACTTGTATTTTTGAAAACGGGATGACATTATTTGTTTGGACCACAGATGTCTATACTATACTACATCGGTAACAGCAGCGAAAGAGCTGTGTCAGCCGGATCTCCGGTATCGGCCATGACAGTTTACAACAAAATGGCCGTTCCCGCCTCTTATCAAATACAGCCTAAAATATATTAGAATATTTTTATCGTTTCATTGATGTTTTTAACTGAATTGACATTAAACTTTTAATTGAATATTTAGAGAACACTCACAATGACCATGAAATAATAAAACATCATTAATTTTGACTGAGGACACAAAAAGTTGCAAACTGTTTTGGCCTTCGAAATATTACACGACTCGGAACGCTTTGTTGTTGCAAAACTATGATCACCCATCTCTGGTACTCACAACGGAAAGTTGAATTGAATTGAATCACCATTACTACTAGATGACTTGGCCTCGCCGGATAAAAGCCACTAAAAAAAACAGATAACGAAGGAATCGTTTTTGCAATCGAAAAGTCGATAAGCAGACATACGTGCGTTGCAATGTATGAGGATATTATTAGTGAGGTCGATTAAAGTAAAGTACAAAAAGAAAGAAAAGAAAATTGAAATGGTTCATGATAAAAAAAGGCAGTGAGAAGCAGCAGGTCGAGAGAGTATTACAGGGATTGTAAAAGAGATCAGGAATGTCGTAAGCAGGGAAGAGCGCGTTCAAGATGTCGCTGTAAGGATTGTAGTAAGAGGAATCGTAACAGAGAACGAGGTAGCTTTGTCAGGGTAGTTTCCGAGCAGATGAAACCTGTAATTGTCGTCACGAAGAGACGTTGGGAAGGCAAAATATTTGCACGAGGAGGACGATTATCCTTTTCCAATACACATCTATAGGACTGTTTTATTTTTTATTTTATCAAACAACTTTTGTCAGTCGATGATTGGGAGACAATACGAATTATTGGAATGTCGCCATAAGTGAGTCAGTAGCTTCCTTGACACTCGGGTCACTTCGTTGAGCAACATTATCCCTGAATCACAGCTGTGGAGAAGTAGTGGAACGAGAGGCTAATCTGAGAGTAACCGAGTCATAAAAACATCAGTACGCAAGGTGCCTAGCCTTTCGTGTACTCCCTCGCTCGGGTTCCAAGCGAGTGTTAAGCCGGTGGCGAAGGCGGTATCACGTAATTCGGATCATCCACTCTGCAATCCTTGTGGTAATCATCGGAAATAACGGGCTTCATAAGTTCGGCGAACTTGTCGAGAGGACAGATGGTTTCGCAGCCCGGTACTGTCAGACGATACGGCGCAGAGTCTGGTGAATTTTTCTGGAAAATCTGTTCAAATACAACGAAGGATTAAAAAAAAAGCGCGAACAAAATTAAACTGGTGATTCTGGGCCAATTCTTGCAGCATCGAGCTGGAACAATTTTATGATTCCTCTTTTTTCAATATTGTTATCTCAACAAAGAGCGTCTAGGATTGTATTCAGATTTTTATCTTAATCCGTTCTCATTTTATATCAGAACTTTTTTCTTTGTTCTAACGTACACCCTTTGGGCTTTTTTGCGTTATTGACTGTTCCTGCTGTAAAGACAACTGAAACGCAGTCAAAACAAAGCCATCTGGATCGACACGGGTTTTCCGAAATTTCCTGAATTTCCCTACGTCCATGACAAATGCGATACAGCGTAGCCAAGACGTGTCGGAGCGCAACGGAAGTTAAGTTAGCGTAGGGAAGTACGGGTAAGGAATGATAGGGGGGAAAAAATTGGAAATATTGAATTGGGAAGGTTCATACGAAAAAACCCGAAAGAGTGGACGTTGAAACAAAGAAAATATATCTCTCTATATTATATAAATATTTCACAACTGCTGACACGAGAAATCCGTACTTTTCATGTCTTCGCCCCTCAACTCTACAGATGAAATATTGCCCACTACGTGGCACGAATGCAAGACTGCCCACCGCGTGTCACCAACGCAATATTGCCCACTGCGTGGCACAAATGCAAGACTGTCCACCACGTGGCACGTATGCAAGATTGCCCACAAAGTGGCACAAATCCTAGATTGCCCACTGAGCATCGAGGGGCGTTCACGGCCCGACACCATTGCACCGCTCCCACGCAACATTCGCGCGCAATGGGAATGACTGGGAGCTCTGTGAAAATGTTCTGCCGCTGTCGCTGCTGAAGTGTTAATTTTGCACGCTATATGGAGCCCTGTGTCGTTTAATTCGGAGCGGTGCAATGACGTCATGCCGTGAAACCCCCTCGAGGCCCAGTGGGCAATCTAGCATCCGTACCATTTGATGGGCAATATTACATCTCTAAAGTTGAGGGGTGAAAACATGCAGGTCTCTCCACTTGTACAGTGAAGCTGACCCCGCCCAAAGTCAAACAAAGGAGTTTGGATTTGTTTGGGTTTGGTTGATCCGAGGGCGCGTGGCACCCGAGCCGGACGAAACCGTATCTCTCTATATTATATAAATATTTCACCGCCGCTGCCGTGTACAAAAGTTGGGGGGAGGGTAGGCCGCGGCGAGATGGTACAGGGGGGGGGGCGGAGCGCGCAGGGGGGTAGAGCCCCCCTAGTATATATAATACTAGGGGGCTCCACCCCCTGCGCCCTCCCCACCGGCCCCGCTCGATCCCCTCACCCAGCTCGAGCCCGCTCGCTCTCCGCAACTCTTGTACACGGCTGCGGCGACGGCGGCGGCGACGGCGGCGGCGACGGCGGCGATATACTTATATAATATATATATATATATATATATATATATATATATATATATATATATACACTCTTTTTTCATATTTATACATGATTTTATAGAAAAAAAACAAAAAAATTTAGGAATATGAAAATAATTTTTCCTCTATAACTTGTGCATTTTTGCCCGCTTCATAAATGGAGTTATAAACCGATGTAATAAGAAATTGTTCTTTCATGACTTCACTGCAAATTTCATGATGTACCTTGTTTTACATGGAATTAGATTTGCTTTGAAGATTTTCGTCCTGCGGTTATTTAATAATTCATAAAACGAGACCGCATTAACTTGAATTAAGCCGAGTTTTCTAAACGTTCTTATACGCACTAACACTCGGTTTAACTCTGATTGTGGAACCGGAACTTAAGGCGAAAATCTGAAGAAAAAAAAGCAGATTCATTTTTCGTCGACAACGACAAAATTAAATTAAACAGAACAATTAAAATTGGTGTGGCTTGACGCTGTGAGTTGGAATGAAAAGTCTAGTACATATTTTTTCTCCATTCCCGGCGCGTTATTGCAAAGATTATGTGGACGATTGCCCGGGAGGGAGGGAGATAAAACTGTTCAACTGTTCCTCCCACTCTCATGGATTTCAGTGACTCGAGAGCACGGTCTTGTATACAGGTCTGGAAACTCCTCTGCCGAGACAGAGCCTCTTAACGGGTCAGGCCACTCGGTAGAGACCGAAAAAATAAGCTTCTTTGAGGATTTTTTTTCAGAAAAACTACAAAATAAATCGAGATTACAAAATAGGGTGTTTATCATATATATCAGTGACTGTATACAATAATTTTTTTGAAGCGATTAATTTCCAAATGGCGGCTGTGCAGCGTTTTTGCGATGACGCCTCTGTGTTTGTTGGCCGGAAACATAACTCAGACTATTTTCAACCGATTCACTTAAAATTTTGAATAGATCTTTAAAAATACATTGTCTATGGAAGGGCGTAGGATTTTTGCGATATATTGATTTTTGGCGAAATGGCGCAGTTCTTTCTGAAAAAAAGATCCTCAAAAAGCCTATTTTTTCACCTTTACAGTGGCCCGACCCCTTTACCAAGTCGTTTTTAATTTCTGTAATAACCACTAGAAGCGTTGCGATCTTATAATGCCGATAGACATAACCTGAAAACCTCTCGATACTGCTATGCTTGCATATTATGTTTATTTGGTGTAGATCACGGTCTATTAGTGATTATTATATTAAAAATGACGATTCAGTGTGTGGTACCACATTGCAAAATCGGTAGCAAAAGATAGAAGAAATGTTCTACATTTCAAGTGCCAAAAGACATTGATATGTGGTAAAAGTGGGAAGAATCTATTGCAGGCATTATAAAATTACAGCTGACAGATCGTGTATGTGAACAGCATTTTAACATGTTCGTCCCCCAGCGTGATCCACATGAGTTTCCCACGGGGGCCAAATGTTACTGTCGGAAAGACAGTACATAAACAGAGCGATAACCCGAAATATACACGATGCAATTCAAATAGGCACGTACGTGTTCGGTGACCTTATGTTCATCGAATCGTCGAGCGATGACAAAATTTAATTATTTAGTTTCAGTTAGCAACAAGTTCTTCGGAAAGAGGACCGCGAGGAATTTCACTGTAGTTATCCGCAGATCCTTCGATCAGTCGAGAAGCTTTTTCTGACACACAAATGAGTTATTTTTTAACTTCAAAATGTTCTTTCCACACCGTGAAAGTATAAATGATAGTGAGGAGAATAGTGACGAAGAAAAAGTGAGTGTTAAAAGAAAGATTATCAATAGAATTTCATTGAGTTCAAGCTCGGATGATTAGGAATCATAGGCAAGTGAAGACGAGATATTAGAAGAGCTTGCTACAGACGAAGAAGAGGAATTGACGACTATTGATGATTCCTTAGACAATTTGTTTATCGAAGGATTCATCAGTAGTGGTCGTACTTTGTGGACAACTTTTATACAAGCTACGAATCGGCATTCAAGTTTTGACATGTTAAGGTACATGTTGTTGGAACTGTACGATACAACAAAAAGTGTATGTTAAAGTTTGTTATGTCGTAACCATTGAAAAGAGATGAAACGATAGCATGGGAAGATCACAACCGTATTGCGGTGTTAAGAAAGAGAGATGTTCGCGATGTTAGAATATTATCAACAAAGCATCCGCCTATTATGACTTCGAGCTCGCATTCCACTCATCTCGGTCGTCCTCAGAAAATGAAACCATTGCCGGTAATTGCATATAATAATGGAAAAACCGGCATCGATAGAAGGGACCAGATGGTGTCATATCCAACAAATATACGGAAAACCATCAAGTGGTATCGTACATTAACATTACATTTTCCATTAAATGGAAAATGATGCGTATTCCATTGAATTTCTTTTAAAATTCGGACCTTAATCATCGTTTTCTTGAACAAGAAGACGTCACCCACATTTGGGTGAAGGGGCCTCCACGAAAGCATACCCGTCACCTATATTTGGGTGACGGGTATACTTCGGCGACGAACGTTTTAATAAAGAAATTTGTTGTTAAAAAAAAGTCTAAATTAACTAACGAAGAAATCTTATGTAAGTGAAATGTAACTCAATAATATGGCTTCTCGCTTTGTACTTTTTTTTGGCACGCTACTAAATACTGTCCATTTCGGAATATTGACAAAGCTCAAATAAAAAGAAAAATTAAAGAATTTATTGTTATTCGTCAACGATCGAATGGGAATCGATTCAACAAGAGATTGACAACTATTCCGCCAAACATATATTCACATCACATAGATCTTTAAAAATAGTTTATTTTTATCGCGCTCGGTTACAGTTAGAGTGTTTAAAATTCCATTCAAATTAAGGGCGGGGTAAGGGTTTTCACTTTCGAAAAATCGATTTTTTTTTGTCTTATCTTATTGTTTAACATTTCAAGAATATGTCCTTAAAATTTTAAACCAATCTAAGCAATATTTTTGAAGTTATTGTCTTATTAAGGGAGGGGTAAGGGTTTCACAATCGTAAAAAAAACACTTTTTTTGCGATTTTTTTTCTCAAATATGGATTGAGCAATTTTATTCGAACCTTTTTTACATTATTGAGCATACTTTTGACAATGTTGTGTAATTTTTTCATGCAGAAATATTGAAGCATAAGCCCGTAACAGAGCTTCCCCCCAGAACGTCTTGGTAAAAATGTTTTCCTCACTTTTTTACTTCATAAACTTTAAACGCGTTTTTCTTAAAACTACTTTTTCAAAGTCCGTGTTCACTGCCATTTAAAAACTACTTGACCGATTCATTTCAAACTTTGTACACATTTTCTACATACAAAATACCTCCCCCCAACGTTTAGTTAAATTTTTTTTTTTACATTAAGGGTGTTTCCCACCCACAAAATGGCGGAATTGTTCGTGGAAAATAACAGTTGACACTTTAGATGGCCGCCAAAAATTTTTAAATGAAAAAAAAAATTATCAGAGAACGTTGGGGGGAAGATTTGATTATAATTTGACTAAATTTTCATGGTTTTTCATTTTCAGATAATTTCCGGCCGAGTTATAGTGAACACCGCAAATTGTGTTTTTTCCAAGACGTTTTGGGGGAACCTCTGTTACGGGCTTATGCTTCAATATTTCTGCATGAAGAAATTACACAACATTGTCAAACGTATGCTCAATAATGTACAAAAGGTTCGAATAAAATTGCTCAATCCATATTTGAGAAAAAAAATCGCAAAAAAAGTGATTTTTTTTACGCTGAAACCCTTACCCCTCCCTTAAGGGCATATTTATTGGGTATATTCATTGGAGTTGACGGGATTAATAACTCTTTCATAAATACATTTACCAAATGTGTAACGCGTTGGAAATCGTTAGTGGGACAGAGACGGAAAACCGCCAGAGCTATCGCGGGGTTTTTAGGTTATGTCTATCATTATAAGATCGCAATGCCTCTAGTGGCTGCTACAGAAATTAGAAACGACTTCGTTAACGAGCTGCTGCCCCGCCACTGAAATTTGACGGGATTTCCAGACCTGTATACAAGATCGTGCTCGGGAGGCGAGGTGATCGGTGTCATAACTTTTGAAACATGAAAGCTTGCTTACCTGAACGTTGTAGTTACCGTTGTCCTCGTGAAGCTCAATCATTATCATACAACCGAAATCGGGATTGCGATCGTCCCAAACTCTCATTGCGCTTAGCATATTGACTAGCGTACTGTCGTGGCCCACGTAAACGTACATCTTCCTGTTCTCGGGTTTCAGTATGCCCGCAGACTTTGCCGTCATGCTCTTGAGGGTTCTCGTCACGATCGGACCCCCGGCGAGCTTGCGCAGATTATCGGTGAAAACGTTCATTGAAAGGCTGAGAGACGCGGCTGGCTCGACTTGCTTCGGAAAATAGTCCCTGGTCCATTCGGGCAGCGGGAGATTCATTGCGGCCTGTTTTTTTTTAATCATTGAATAATGAGAAACGATTTGTACAGTCTGTTCAACGAGAAAGCAACCGTCGTCATTTGCTAATTGTGGGCTTTACCACTGAGCGACTCTCGCGTTAAGCCGACTTCGCGCAAAGCGTCACAAGCCGACGAATCAACAAGAGCGAGCTCGCCACTAAGTAGCGTAGCGTGGGCATTTCCGAAACTCAAGGGACGAATCTACACACTTCTTCCTGTTCTCTCGAGCAGCACGCTGTGCAATTCATTTAGCCTCATTTTTGTAATTCATATAATAAACGCTTTCTATATATTGTTATTGTGATCTTCGAATTGTTGTTCTCATTCGGACTACCCCCACATAGTGATGCCGCGAGACGAGACGAGACGAGACTTGGTATCAGTGTCGTCTCGTGGTGACGTCATAATCTCGTCTCTTCTCGACCAAGTCTCGTTTCGTCTTGATATGTGTCTTGAACTTTCCGAGACCCCGTGTGTGCCGGTGTGTGTCCGCGTGTGTGTATCTGCCTGCGCGTGTCGCTATGTGCATGTGACTGGGTGATTGTGTGCGGGTGACTGCGGGTGACTGCGCGTGTAACTGTGTGCATGTGATTGTGGGCAGGCGATTGTGTGCAAGCGACTGAGTCAGGTGACTGTGTGCATGTGACTGTGTGTAAGTGACTGTGTGCAAGTGACTGTGTGTAAGTGACTGTGTGCAAGTGACTGTGTGTAAGTGACTGTGTGCAAGTGACTGTGTGTAAGTGGCTGTGTGCAGGTGACTGTGTACAAGTGACTGTGTGCAAGTGACTGTGTGTAAGTGGCTGTGTGCAGGTGACTGTGTGCAAGTGACTGTGTGCAAGTGACTGTGTGTAAGTGACTGCGTGCAAGTGACTGTGTGCAACTGACTGTGTGCAACTGACTGTGTGCAACTGACTGTGTGCAAGTGACTGTCTGCAGGTGAGTGTGTGCAAGTGACTGTCGGCACATGACTGTGTGCAGGTGATTGTTGCTGGTGACTGTGTGTGTGACTGCGTGTATATAACTGTGTGCGGTGAATGTACGGTGCGTACGACTGTGCGACTGTGTAGCCGTGCGTGTGTGGGACTCTGTGGGGGGGCTGGTGTGTGAATGTGTGTGGAATTGTCTGCGCCTGTGTGTGTGTGTTTGTCTGTGTGTCTATCTCGGATTCAATGTGGTGTAGCCTTTAATCAGAGATTCAAAAGAGCCCGGAAAAAAAAATGAGCGACGCCGGATAGAATCGTGTGATCATGATACAGCAGTGAAATAACGATTTGATATTTTGTGTTGGAAAATCTTGCCAATCTCCATACGGTTCTCGTCTCGTCAAGGCAAACATGAAAAGAAAAGAGTAACAAGTGATGGAATAGCGGTGAAATTGATTTGACTCTATTTTTTCTCGAAAGTCTCGAAGGTCTCGACCACGGTCTTGTATACAGGTTTGGAAACTCCTCCGCTGAAAGTGACCTTCTTAACGGAGTCAAGTTTAATTGCTATATCAACCACTAGAGGCGTTCCGATCTTAGTTGCGAACTTATAATGTTATGCGTAACAAGTTTCGAATTTTGAAATAAATTATCCGAGCCCTGTTCCGTCCTTTAGAGTCACGAAACCGTCAATTCAAGGAATCAGTACTTGTATCGGTGAGTTTCCTTAACGGAAAGTACCTATTGCATTGTTAGTATATAAAAGCGATGAAATGAAAGTAATTTACATGTACATAAATTTCTTCTATTCATATTTCAGATATCCCTGAAGTTCCATAAAAAATATGAATCCTGTCCAGTGTGTCAAGAAGCTGTGAGATTGAAACCCAGCTGCGGGTCTTCAGAGTCGCAACTAGTGCAAATGAAATCATGCGGAGGCCTGATTCACATAAATCTCATTTCTTTCATCTGATCCGTCATATCGAAGCATCATTTACAAAATATTCCTCTCGAATTGATGTCTTCGATATGACTCTAGTTGAAGTACTTGATTCTTACACCTTCACTTATCCCTGTATAGCTGAAATTGATCTGAAATCCTTTCATATGCGATAATTTTCTATGTGAGATTAAGAATGAGGCAATATTGCCATCAGGAAAATTGAGAACTGAAAAAGAAATTTGTTGTTAAAAAAAATTGTCTAAATTAACTAATGAATAAATCTTATGTTAAGTTTTTGTAAGTGTTCCAGCTGTCAACATCAAGGAAGTATGAATAAAAATAAATTCTTTAATTTTTCTCTTTATTTGAGTTTCGTCAATATTCCGAAATGGACTAGCAGCATGCCAAAAAATAGTAGATTGAGGTAAGTAAATATCAGCACTTTCCATTTTTTTAAACTTCATTTTTTAAGTTTTTGCAAGTGTTCCAGTTTTCAAAATCAAGTAAGTACGAATAAAAATAAATACTTTAATATTTCTCTTCATTCGAGTACCTGTAATTTTCACGAAAATATAATGAAAAAGGATCAAATTAAATATATGAAACGGTTCGATATATTTATATTTTTGAAAATGAAAACTTTTGTTTATTTTATAGGATTTAATAAAAAATCTAACGGAGATCGATTCATCAAGAGGTAGACAACTATTTCGCCTAATATATGTTCATATGAGATAGATATTTACAAATAGTTTATATTTATCATGCTCGATTAACAGTTAGAATCTTTAAAACCCGATTCAAATTAAGAGCATATTTATTCAGTATATTCATTGAAGTTGACGGGATTAATAACGCTTTCATAATTACATATAATAAATATGTGTAATGCGGCAGAAGTCGTCAGTGGGACAGAGACAGACAACCGAGCTATCGTGGGCTTTTCGGGTTATGTCTGTTGTCATTATAAGTTCGTAACTAAGATCGGAACGCCTCTAGTGGTCGCTACAGAAAGTAGAACGAACTTCGTTAAGACGGTCACCCCCCACCGCCGAAATTTGAGGGAGTTTCCCGACCTGTATACAAGACCGTGACCCAGACCCATTGCTAACTAAAATCCTCTATCACGTCTGTTGTGGGCTTCACCACTAGGCGTCTCTCACCAAGCGCGTTTACAAAAGCGTCAACAAACCGACAAGAGTGACTCCGCCACTAGCGGAGCGTGGACATTATAGAACGCTCAATCCTTGCTTCTACAAACTACGACGAGCAACATGCCGCGCGATTCACATAACCTCATTCTTTTGCATTTCATTAAATAAACGTTTCTATATTTTTGTTACTGTGGTCTTCGAGTTATCAATCTCATTCGGATAACCCCCACACTGGTTTAACGACCGGCGCTATCTACCAGCATCCTGCAAAACCCACTAATCGACACACTGACGCAGAAAGTGACGTCACACGGTTGTCGAGACTTTGTCCTTTCAGAATTTTGTCCGATCGAGAGTTTGACTGTATCCCCAAAGAAACGTGTCTTTTCGATCAACATTGAAAGATTCCTTATTGTCAGAGAAGTACGTGGAAAAATGACTGGTGTGAGCAAAGCAAATTTTGAATCGAGACTTGGGACAATATAATCTTCCCGAACGAGTCGTCTTTCTAGGAATGGTCTTATCAAAAACGTGGTCAACGAACTTGCCAGAGCAGTTACTGTGCTCTGAAGAGTATTCTTCAGAGCACAGTAAAACTCCCGGTAAAAATGCATTTTTGGAGATGCTTTTGTAAAGCCGGTTTCGCGTTGCCTCTTTCTGTTTACGGACATTTTAAACGCAGAGAATCTACCAGATCTACCAGATATCCTCATTCAGGGATAACACCACTCTAGCGGCAGGAAAAAGGCCTAACTTTGACGATTTATTTTGGGAGTATGAAAAAATGGATCGGATTTCTTTTAAGAGACTTTGTTTAATACTTATTGAAGTATGAAAAACAAATTTTGTATCATCATTTTGATAGAAAATGGCGGCGACAGAGGCCATCTTGAAAATCGTCTTTTTCAAAGTAGGACGACCGTGTTACATGAATATTGTTGAGTGGATCGATTTGAAATTTTAATGGTAGCTTCACAATCATATTCTCTATCGAAGTACGTAGCCGTTTTTTATTTAAATAAAATTTTTTTTTTATAAATAATTCACTACTTTTTGTTTCGCAAAAAATCGATTCATCTTTTCAAAAATGCACCGTTTCTATAATATTTCATTTGAAAAAAAACCCCACGCAGTCCCATAACCAATAGTATATGGATTAAAACATTTTTTGGTTTTTTGTTCCTGGTCTCATACTTTACGAGAAAACCGGTCTCCCGTGGAGGTGTTTAAAAAAAAAAACGATTTTCACGATGGCCTCTGTCGCCGCCATTTTATATCAAAATTATAATAAAAAAAATTCTTTTTTATACTTCAATATGTGTTAAATAAACCCTCTGAAAAGAAATCCTATTCCATTTTTCATACTTCCAAAATAAATCGTCAAAGTTAGGCCTTTTTTTTGCCGCTAGACTCGTGTTATCCCATAACCCTAAACATACCAAGCGGGGTCGGATGACCCTTTTCAAAATTTACTCAAAATTGTACATTCATTGTTATTTCTTTCGCTCATCTGACTTTCTGTAAATTTGTTTGATTATTTTATTAGAAATCAGAAGTTATGTTACGAATAATTTCCTTTAATAAATTGAGAATTTCTTCTAAAAAAATCCACGAACATATATGGTATATGTAAAGTGCCGGTACGATTTATACCCCCTACTGTGACCATATCCCTTAAGGGCTATAGTCACAGTAACGTGTATAAATCATGCACACATTTAACAATTTTTTTTGTATGAAAAAGTGATTTATTTATAAAACTAATTACACATTTTTTCAGTACACGTATCCAGCTAAAAAAATGTTTGTTTTTGTTTTCTAGTTAAACGAAATGGCCGACTACTGCTATTTGATTTTGGTATCTTTTTCTAATTCACGTGACAAATAACTTCAACAATTTTTACCCGATTGACTTCAAATTAAAAAATTATGTTTCTAATGGCATTTCGCAGAGAAGCACGTACGGAATTTCTGATTGATTAAAAACTTTCCACTTTATGAGCAGTTTTATGCGAAAGTTTTCACTGGAAATTTACGTTCTAAGTTCAAATGCCTACAATATTCGAATAAAACAATATTTTTAAATTCCGTATGTACTTCAATAGGTATTCTGATGTAGATTAACGATAATTTTTTTTTTTCAATAGGTATTCTGATGTAGATTAACGATAATTTTTTTTTGTCCTAGGTTAAAAATTGTCGAAGGTATTTATCGCGTCAATTAGAAAAAGATACGAAAAAGCAAATAGCAGTAGTCGACCATCTTGTAAAACAAAAAACCAGTCTAACAAAAAAAAGATATTTGTACTAAATATAGATGTGTAACTAGTTTTATAACTAAATCACTTTTTCATACAAGAAAAAATTGTTGAATATACACATGATTGTATACCCGCTACCGTGACCATAGCCCTTAAAGGCTGCGAAAAGTGTTTTGATTCTGACAAAACAAACATCGCGGCAAGCTTTGCAGCGCATGGTAACAACCAAATATAGTCATTACGATAAAATGGCCGGCAATGTCTTCAGATGTTAATCCGATTGAAAATGTGTGGTCGTACATGAGAACGATGCTCAAAGAAAAGCCTGTATATGCGGTGGAGCAGTAAATATCGTCCAAGAGATGAGATAAAGGTATAATCAGTATTGGAGATGATTGAACGAGATATTAGGTAATTGCTCAATAGCTAATAACATGTACATTAGGGTGGTTCTTAATTTGGAGATGTTGGAAATTCTTTGGTATTGTTCCTTGAAAGTAAACAACATATCTAGAAAAAAAAATTGGGCGCGAGCGGAACTCTGTCCAATAATTCTAACCCACCCCACCGAGCTGTCGAATTTTTATATGGAAAAATGCATGCATTCAAAATTTTGTTAAGAAAATTGTTTATTATTTCAAAACTATTCGTGATAAAAAAAATTTTATATTGTGTTTTTATAGGAAATTTAATGCTCTACAAAAAAGGTATCTCGTAAAATTCTTGTGAATCTAATATTTATCACGTTATTAGCAAAAAACTGTCATCATCTATTCCAAAAGTCCATCATTATGACCAAAACAGGAGTTTGACGTCGAAAAACTGCAATGTATTCTTCATATGCAATTAGAAATATGAAGAGATACGTAGTGCACTCAATAACAGTATGTGAACGATATTTAAATTTTCAATTTTATCAATTTTATTATCATTCATGATAAATTTTCCTTCTTTGATCGATAAGGACATTGATTTTTTTTATCAGTTCCAAACCGATGGCTTTTTTTCGAAAGATTTGAAATCAACTCCTCATTTTTTGATATCGATGTAAGCGAGTGGATTTCTAATGAAAATTATTTACAAGGCTTAAAAATAGTTAAAGGAATTAAAGTGGTTAACGATGTTGCGGAAAGAGGAGCGAAACTTAATACGGAGTACAATGATCGTCTTACTTATGACGAAGATCAGAAACAATTCATTGTACAAATAATTGAAGAATATTTAAAAAAATATCCTGATATTAACAAAGCAACTTTGCTCAAACCGATGTGATTCATTATTGTAAGTCGATTTTTAAAATATATGACATCATTCATTATAATGCACAATAAAATTGATAAAATTGAAAAATTTGAATATTGTTTACATTTCATTGTTGAGTGCGCTACGCATTTCTTCATAATCTTATATACATGCGAAAAATAAATTGCAGCTATTCGACGTCAAACTCCTGTTTTGACCAATAATGATCGCCTTTTGGAATAAATGATGACAGTTTTTTGCTAATTACGTGATAAATTTTAGATTCACGAGAATTTCACAAGATACCTTTTTTGTAGAGCATTATATTTCCTACAAAAACGTTATATAAAATTCTTTTATCATAAATAGTTTTGAAATAATAAACAATTTTCTTAACAAAATTTTGAATGCATGCATTTTTTCATATAAAAATTCGACAGCTCGGTGGGGTGGGTCAGAATTATTGGACAAAGTTCCGCTTGCGCCCAATTTTTTTTCTAGATATATTGATTAATTTTGAGGAACAATACCAAAGAATTTTCAACATCACCAAATTAAGAACCACCCTAATGTACATTGATTTAAAAAATTATATTTTACCTAAATTTTCATTTTTTTCAGATTACGACGGTCTTTTTCTTCTTGAACACACTGTATTATAGTATCGCCCTATTATCGTTACTAAGTACATTACGAACCTCTGCTTTCAGCGTACTGTAGAACGAACCAACGTCACCGGGACCAGTCATTGTCAATCCCGTAAGTTTAGTCAACTCGTCGTATAACTGCTGGTTTTCATCGTTGAAACGTCTCACTACGGTCGAATTCTCCACTTGCATTCTTTCCAACGTTAACCGAGGACATGCGTTCCAGATTATAAGGAGCTGAAATAAAAAAAAAAATTAATACGCTGCACTGTCCTCGCTACTCTCCCCATGATTTACTCTTTATTCATCAACCGTCCACTGGTCGCGCTGCGGACGGTTAATGGGACAATAACTGGGAAAGAGTGGTTTGTAATTTCGCCGAGAGAGGTCAGGTTGCTAAATGATAATTTCCGATAGCACAGGAACGAGGCAAAGAACAAAAACCTAAAAGATTATAAAATGATGATGGGTAGTTGAGGAAAACTCCGTGACGCGAATTCAATCGTTCCACTATCTCGTTTAGCATCGCCACATTTGTTCACGTTTGAAAAGAAAACAATTTCACCGCGCGTGAACGTCTACCGTATGGCCAAATTTCAAACCATTCTCTCCTAGTCGTTGCCCGATCATTGCGATCCGTGCGAATGTGTCGAGTTTTAAGGGGCCACCATACCCCTGAAATTTTCGAAAAATCGATGTTGTCTTTTATAGATTTTTATTCATTATACTTTAAAGAATTTTTCAGAAAAAACCTTTTAAGAAAATTCCACTCCGTTACAAAGTTATAGCGATGAATGTGACTGGACATTGTGTTGGGACGGCTACCTCACTAACTGCCGCGCCCTTGTCGACAGCTGCGTTTCGTATTTCTTTTGTTCGCAAAACCGAACGTATTCGTATTTCATATTTGTAAGCTACAAGCTAGAATTGACAAGAGATTGCAGGGGTGCGATTCTGTACTTGACGCAATATCATAGCGTCTGACGCAAAACCGAAATGGCCCAGAAGAGTCGGGCTTTTCCGCTGTAATCTTCCTTGCAATTGGCTGACGCTCGATTGCGTCAGACACTATGATATTGCGTCTGGTACAGAATCGTACCTTTCAGAAACTTTAAAAGAGATTTTCTCGAAACTATATCTTTAGACAGTGTCGGCACGACACGCAGTCAATTTTTAATATTATTAACTTTTGAAGTGAAACTTTTTATCGCTCGTTACAGTAAATCCGACTAGCGCGAACGAAAAAGCGTCACAAAGAGAGTGGGGATAGACCACGTTGAGAGCGGGTAACGCACACTTCCACCCATACAGTAGTATACCAAGTGAAGGTCTTCAGCACACGAAATAACGTTAGTTGGTGGCCACACGCACGAGCCGGAGACGCGCTGGTGTGCACCAACACGTAGTGCCAGCCAATTACAGCGATGAATCCGACTGGCTCGGTCGTGTGCCAGCACTGCCACCTCGTTTCATGTATATATATATATATATACTAGGGGGGCTCTGCCTCCCTGCGCGCCGCCCCCCCCCCGCCCCGCCGCTCGATCCCCTCGACGGAATATTTATATAATATAGAGAGATATATACCCACTCTCTCGGCGGCGCTTCTATATATCTCTCTACATTATATAGATATATCGCCACCGCCGCCGTGTACAAGAGTTGAGGAGAGCGACCGGGATCGAGTAGGCTGGGTGAGCGGATCGAGCGGGGGCGGGGGTGGGTGGATGGGGGGGGGGCGAAGCGCGCAGGGGGGCGGAGCCCCCCTAGTATATATATATATATATATACTAGGGCGGCTCTGCTCCCCTGCGCGCTTCGCGCGCCAACCCCCCTTCCCCCCCGCCGCCGCTCGATCCCCTCACCCAGCCTACTCGATCCCGCTCGCTCTCCTCAACTCTGGTACACGGCGGCGGCGGCGGCGATATATTTATATAATATAGAGAGACTAGGGGGGCTCCGTCCTGCTTCGCTCGCCAACCCCCCCTCGGACCATTCCATTCGGCGTACCCCCCCCCCCCCCCCGGGCCATTCTATTCAGCGCCCCCACCCCCACGCACCCGCTCGATCCACTCATGCAGCCTACTGGATCCCGCTCGCTCTCCTCAACACGGCGGCGGCGATATATTTATATAATATAGAGATATATATATATGAGTGTGAGACAGTAAATGAGGCGCACACACACACACACACACATATATATATCTCTCTATATTATATAAATATTTCGCCGCCGCCGCCGTCGCCGTGTACAAGAGTTCAGGACCGAAAATGACCAAAAATGCAGGGGGTGCATTAGCGGTCATTTTCGGACGGGGGGTTGGCGCGCGAAGCGCGCAGGGGGGCGAAGCCCCCCTAGTATATATATATATACTAGGGGGCTCTGCCCCCCTGCGCGCTTCGCGCGCCACACCCCCCCCCCCCCCCCCCACCGCGCCTTCCCCGCCCCCGCTCGATCCGCTCACCCAGCCTACTCGATCCCGCTCGCTCTCCTCAACTCTTGTACACGGCGGCGGCGGCGGCGGCGGCGAAATATTTATATAATATAGAGATATATATATATATATATATATATATATATATATATATATTCTTTGCTCACTGTTCGTCGACATCGAGTATACTTAAGTATCTATATATCACATTCCCACTCTCTCGGCGCGAGAGAGCGATATATATATAAACCGAAGGCTCAAAAAATATTAAATTGCAGACTCATAAACATACTTTCACATGTTTTAAGAAGATAACTGCAAATAAACCCCAGAAATGTAGATTCGAAGCTCCTTTCATGCCATCTCGCAACACACAAATACTCACCCCTGTGCCTAAAACAGAAAACGGCTTCACGAGATATGCTGAACTGTACAAAAGTATTCGAATCAATCTCGAAAACAATGATTACATTGATATAGATACCTTTCACTACGAGAATCACCTGTTGGTGCTGCAGAGTTAGGAGAAGATTTGGCTTCAATGCCAATGATTTTAAGTGGTGATTTTAATATAAATTTTGCATCGGCAGAATCACAACCGCTTATACAATTTTTATAAGACAAATTAAATTTATCAATGAATAATAGTATAAACGAACCAACCACGAGATTAGGCACCACAATTGATGCTGTGTTTGCAAGGAATTTAAGCAATTTTCAGTCTAAAGTATTTATATCTTATTTTTCCTTTCATAAACCTATTTTATCATTTTTGGAAGATGTCATTGATGAATAAAAATATTTTGTAAATGCACATCAAAAACGAAATTTGTTTTTCCATTCATTACACCCCCACCTAATCTCACTTCATGAAACGAAATTTGGATAACATGAAATTTACGCCTACCAACGGGATGAAAAAGTTTCACTTCTAACGAGCGGCATTCCACGTGTTTATTTTAAATCTCGATATTTATTTTCTCCATAGTCCGACGAGAGGTTTTTTTAATTTTTTGGTTGGACAATTTTTTATAAATTATTGAACCCTAATTTTTTTTTTTAATTGCGTACTAAAGTTTGAAGTACTGTAATTTCTTTATTTTTGTAGAAAAAAACAAAATCCCTCCGTCAGGCTATTACTACTAGATAATTTTACTAGATTCTTTATTATTTTTGCAGATTGGGTAATTTTTGGTGATGTTATTATGTCGACAAAGAGGGGCCATGGTTTTCATCAGTAGTCCATTTATACCCGTAAAAAAAAATGTTAATGTCGAAAAAAAAAAAATTGTTTATTTTTTTTTCATATAGTTGAAAAGTTAATAAAAAATGTGAAATCCACATAAAAATTTTTTCTCCACTATACAAGCTTTATAATGATTTTTCAATTTTACTCGGTTTTCAGCGGGCGCAGCGGTATGTGAGCCCTTAATAATAATAAAAAAATGTATCGCTGTGTTACAGCAACGATATAATAAATAAAAATCGGGAGAACATGGACGACGTTTGGGCCACGGAGTATAAGATTTTCAGCCCACACGAAAGATTAAAAACCGTTTCATTCGTGTCGTGTAAACAACAAGAGGCGTGACTGAAATTCCATAAATGATGAAAAATGAACAATTTATAAATGTAACATAATGTCACGTGACAGATTGATATTATGAGTAAATTGTTCGAAGTAATTTAATTAGCCGCGGAATAGCGAACGAATATTTTTCTGATTTTAAAGTTAAGCATGGCACGTTATATAGGTTCACCGTATCCTCATGGCAATAATGTACGTAATGCACCGTCTGTATCCCATTGTCGCAATTGTTTCTGCCCGTGCACAAACAACAATGGTAATAATCCAGATTATCAGATCGTACTAAAAACATTACATACCGCCAAAAAATATACGATAATCAAGAGTTTACTACTGTTGCCCATGCTAACCAGTGCTGGCTGGGGACGGGCAGCGATATTGAATAGACCACGAATCCGTGGTAATTCTCAATAGCCGGCTCGACATGTCGCGCACACCACCGGGTCATACGCTCGCCTTTCAACGCTGCGTTAAACACACTGAACCTCCTCAAGAGGAAGGCGCACATTATGGTGGTTCTTAATTTGGTGATGTTGGAAATTCTTTGGTATTGTTCCTCAAAAGTAATCAACATATCTAGAAAAAAAATTGGGCGCAAGCGGAACTTTGTCCAATAATTCCAACCCACCCCACCGAGCTGTCGAATTTTTATATGAAAAAATGCATGCATTCAAAATTTTGTTAAGAAAATAGTTTATTATTTCAAAACTATTTATGATAAAAGAATTTTATATAACGTTTTTGTAGGAAATATAATGCTCTACAAAAAAGGTATCTTGTGAAATTCTCGTGAATCTAATATTTATCACGTAATTAGCAAAAAACTGTCATCATTTATTCCAAAAGTCGATCATTATGGTCAAAACAGGAGTTTGACATCGAATAGCTGCAATTTATTTTTCGTATGTATATAAGATTATGAAGAAATACGTAGCGCACTTAACAATGAAACGTAAACAATATTCAAATTTTCAATTTTATCAATTTTATTGTGAATGATAATGAATGATGTCATATATTTTAAAAATCAACTTACAATAATGAATTACATCGGTTGGAGCAAAGTTGCTTTGTTAATATCAGGATATTTTTTTTTATATTCTTCAATTATTTGTACAATGAATTGTTTCTGATCTTCATCATAAGTGAGACGATCATTGTACTCTGTAATAAGTTTCACTCCTCTTTCCGCAACATCGTTAACCACTTTAATTCCTTTAACTATTTTTAAGCCTTGTAAATAATTTTCATTAGAAATCCACTCGCTCACATCGATATCAAAAAATTAGGAGTTGATTTCAAATCTTTCGAAAAAAGCCATCGATTTGGAACTGATCAAAGAAGAAAAATTTATCATGAATGATAATAAAATTGATAAAATTGAAAATTTAAATATCGTTCACATACTGTTATTGAGTGCGCTACGTATCTCTTCATATTTCTAATTGCATATGAAGAATACATTGCAGTTTTTCGACGTCAAACTCCTGTTTTGGCCATAATAATGGACTTTTGTTATAAATTTTCAATTTTATCAATTTTATTGTGAATTATAATGAATGATGTCATATATTTTTAAAATCAACTTACAATAATGAATTACATCGGTTGGAGCAAAGTTGCTTTGTTAATATCAGGATATTTTTTTTTATATTCTTCAATTATTTGTACAATGAATTGTTTCTGATCTTCATCCTAAGTGAGACGATCATTGTACTCTGTAATAAGTTTCACCCCTCTTTCCGCAACATCGTTAACCACTTTAATTCCTTTAACTATTTTTAAGCCTTGTAAATAATTTTCATTAGAAATCCACTCGCTCACATCGATATCAAAAAATGAGGAGTTGATTTCAAATCTTTCGAAAAAAGCCATCGATTTGGAACTGATCAAAGAAGAAAAATTTATCATGAATGATAATAAAATTGATAAAATTGAAAATTTAAATATCGTTCACATACTGTTATTGAGTGCGCTACGTATCTCTTCATATTTCTAATTGCATATGAAGAATACATTGCAGTTTTTCGACGTCAAACTCCTGTTTTGGCCATAATGATGGACTTTTGGAATAAATTTTCAATTTTATCAATTTTATTGTGAATTATAATGAATGTCATATATTTTAAAAATCAAGTTACAATAATGAATTACATCGGGTGGAGCAAAGTTGCTTTGTTAATATCCGGATATTTTTTTTTTATATTCTTCAATTATTTGTACAATGAATTGTTTCTGATCTTCATCATACGTGAGACGATCATTGTACTCTGTAATAAGTTTCACTCCTCTTTCCGCAACATCGTTAAGAACTTTAATTCTTTTAACTATTTTTAACCTTGTAAATGATTTTCATTAGAAATCCACTCGCTCACATCGATATCAAAAAATGATGAGTTGATTTGAAATCTTTCGAAAAAGGCCATCGATTTGGAACTGATAACGAAAAATCAATGTCCTTATCGATCAAAGAAGAAAAATTTATCACGAATGATAATAAAATTGATAAAATTGAAAATTTAAATATCGTTCACATGCTGTTATTGAGTGCACTACGTATCTCTTCATATTTCTAATTGCATATGAAGAATACATTGCAGTTTTTCTACGTCAAACTCCTGTTTCGGCCATAATGATGGACTTTTGGAATAAATGATGACAGTTTTTTGCTAATAACGTGATAAATATTAGATTCACAAGAATTTTACGAGATACCTTTTTTGTAGATCATTAAATTTCCTATAAAAACGCAATATAAAATTTATTTATCACGAATAGTTTTGAAATAATAAACAATTTTCTTAAAAAAATGTTGAATGCATGCATTATTTCATATAAAAATTCGACAGCTCGGTGGGGTGGGTTAGAATTATTGGACAAAGTTCCGCTTGCGCCCAATTTTTTTTCTGGATATGTTGATTACTTTCAACGAACAATACCAAAGAATTTCCAACATCACCAAATTAAGAACCACCCTAGCGCACATGTACCACGTGCCGGATGGGTGCACGAAAGATGGCTGAAAATTCTTATCTGTACTTTCGCACAAAATGGTACAACCGATTGGGACGAAAAAAGCTTGGCCATTCTTTGCCTCAATACTTCGGTGGCTAAGTTTATTTCATCAAAATCAGTTTTGTCATCTCGGAGAAAGTACATTTCGCGTTTTCAAGGTGACAGGCGGGTATGATACATCTCCTCAAGAGTATGGCGAAACCCTCCGCCGCCCGCGAAACAGTAATAACGTTAATGATGACCGTGTCGAAGGGAAGAAACACGCATCAATTCGGGCGAGGACATCGATCGACGGGAGAACTACGGTTCATTTCTTTGGTCCTTGAAAATTTCAAAGTAAAGCAAACTTCGTGCGAAATTGAACGACGAAGATGAAAATCTTCGTGGGTGCTTCGCGTTCTCAAACTATGCCCGTGAAAAAAAGGTTAGCAGTTTTTGATTAGGGCCAGTTGATATTTCGACATTGAAACACGAGCGCTCACCCGATCTTCCGGTCTTTCCCAATAGTGCGATGACACCGGCTGCCAAGGCATGTTGGTCAGAAAGGCTTGTTTCTCATTAGGTTTCCAAAGGGCTGCCGACAATATCAGACCGGTCATTTTTGTCCGATCTATCGATGATGTTTGCAACCAATATTTATCGGGTCTGTACGTACTCCCGAGAAATTTTCCGTAACGCATTCGTAGAAATTCTCCCGTACGATACACGTTCTTTCGTCCTTTCTGTAATCGACATTCGTCATTCGAGATATTAATTCGTGTATGTGCACTCGGCGTGACATTATTTTCCGTGTACACCGGCGATATCAAATATGAATTACGTTCGTAAGTTGTCCCCAACCGTAAGGTTCCATCGTCGAGTTGACGTGCGGATCGTTTGGATAAGTATCGGCTGGAGCTCTCTCTCCGTGTCGCATCACCTAAAATCAATCGAATTGTTTCTTTCCTTTTTAGAATAACGAACATGTGATATTGCGATAACAACGAGATAGACGCTCGGTTATTTAACCTCTCAAGCGTCAATCTCGTACTGCGCTGGTTCGCCGCCATATTGAAACCACTGGACCACGTAGTACATGGAAATTGTAACCCCGACGATAATGCAAATTGATACGCAGATGTAATTGACGAAAACGAACATTATTTCACATCGGCAAAACTATTTGTACAACCGTCGCGTCAAGTAACGCGATTTATGCCCAATGACAAATAACAAGCGCGAGTTCTCGCTGTGCATAGTCTGTTCAAGAAGAAAGCAACCGGCGTCATTTGGTAAGGAGCTACCGCAGCGCCATATGTCCTTATTCGTTTGAATCTTTGTTTCTTCCTCTTTTGCGCAGTATATAGTTTGCCGGCATATTATGTGAATTCGTTATTTTTGCAATGAGTGCAATGTTCCTGAAGCGATAAGAGGCGATGTTTTTAAGTAAATCATGCGAAAGGATCGAAACTGACTTATAAAGCGGCTGGTAAATATATCCGGAAGTCGGAAAGCATTCGTTAAGACGTGGGTAAAGCGATATTTGGAGGTTAGAAATGTAGATGATCTGCCGCAAAGGAGACTAGTCCGCGTGACAACAACGAAAGGGGATAAAACGATCTTACATCTTTTTCAGGACAAGCCAGGCTTTTCGCTGCGCTCTGCCCAAACGAAACTCCACCAAAAAGGTATTCAGGTTTCTCTAAATACTATTTAAGGGATAACACCACTGTGACCCCCTGTTTTTTTTCACATTTTTCAAGAATTCTTTATGTGGGAAAAAAAAGAGATATTCGAAAATTTTTTTTGGGTTTCGTTCCTTGTTTATTAATGTATCAAAAAACATTTTTTTCACATTTTTCACGCCGCATGGTGGCGCTGGGGAAGCTTTCGCGTCAGGTGCTGTCATCTCCGCGGCACGCAGCAGAACTCTCTTCAAAGTCGATCTGAAAAAAAATACCGAGTGTTTTCGTTAATAATATGATAATTTGAAGAGAAGTACATAGGGATTTGGAAAAATATTGTTTTAAAAAAAATAGGCACGCCTTTGAAATTAAAGTTAATTTCAAAGGCGTGCCTATTTTTTTTAAAACAATATTTTTCCAAATCCCTATGTACTTCTCTTCAAAATATCATATTATTAACGAAAACAATCGGTATTTTTTTTTGTTTTGGAAAAATATTGTTTTAAAAAAAATAGGCACGCCTTTGAAATTAAAGTTAATTTCAAAGGCATGCCTATTTTTTTTAAAACAATATTTTTCCAAATCCCTATGTACTTCTCTTCAAAATATCATATTATCAACGAAAACACTCGATATTTTTTTTCAGATCGACGTTGAAGAGAGTTGTGCTGCGTGCCGCGCAGATGACAGCATCTGACGTGAGAGCTTCCCCAGCGCCACCATGCGGCGTGAAAAATGTGAAATTTTTTTTTTTTTATACATTAATAAACAAGGAACAAAACACAACAAAATTGTTCGAATATCTCTTTTTTTTCCCACAAAAAAAAATTCTTGAAAAATGTGAAAAAAAACAGGGGGTCACAGTGGTGTTATCCCTTAAAAAGAAATGGCCGGCAATGTCTCCAGATGTTAATTCTATTGAAAATGTGCGGCCATACATGAAAATGAAGCTCAAGGGAAAAATATGGCGATCTATGCCAAAAATCTCGTCGAAAGCATGGGAAAAAGGTGTCGAACTATAATCAGTGACGGAAGTGATTAGACGAAATATTAGGTAATTGCGCAATAGCTAATAATGTGTGCTATGATAAGCAAAAAAAAAATGTAATCAAGAGTTTTATTAATTCAAGATGACGACGGTCATTTTGCTCTGAAACAGACTGTTATATATATTTATTGTACAACTTACCACCGTGACGAGGCGTAGCGTGTTCTGATTAGTGTCCAGTGACGCTTCGTTAATCCCTTCAGCCGGAGGATGTGATCGCCCGTTACGCACGACACGGCTGTGTCCTTAAATCGAAAAGGGAACGCGAAGCGTCTAGGTACTGCCATTGGATCATTGACGGGGTACGTGATTTCTTTCTCTCTTACATTTTCATTCTCTCGTCAATCGTTAATGACTGGACAATTTTTTTTAATGAATTTTATGTTTGACTCATGAACCCGGAAACTAACCGCAAGAGATGAACGGGGAATGCGATGATGGTGGCGTTGGTGGTGGCTTAACGCCGTGGCAGTGTCATTGCCAGCGACTGCGATAGGGCAAAGCGAAAGAGTGCGATGCGAACGACAATTTGGTGTGGTTGGTGGTTGTTAAATTACCCAATACAGTGGCCGCGGCACCCAGAAGCGCCAGACCCGCGCAGAGTACCCTGAATCGACTCATTTCGTTTTTTTTTTCTTTCTTATCTTTTTTACTCTTTTTTTTTGTTTCTGTCTCTGATAGGATCTCGAACGAGCGAGAGCGTCGAGGAGTCACGAGAGTGTATGCGGTAACGATAAACTCGCGGCGAGAGGATAAGCGAGCTATCCGAATAAGCACTGACCTGCACTTCGAAAAACTTTACGTACATATAAGGGGTTTCGCGTCCCCACCTAAAAACTCAGTGTCGTTCACGCCGCTGCTCGAGCGTTAGTTAAGAGCGCAATTGCGCGGAGCAGTGGGCACCGATACTCGCGCGTGTACGAACTTTTCATTTGCAATGTAATTCTACTAGTACCAGGCGCGGAGCTTGCGTGTTTGAGGAGGGCAAAAAAAAAATGATGGAACAAAAACAAATACAAAGGTTTAATAATTAGGGTCCGGAAGTGCGTACGGGATTCGTCAACGCAAGATTCAGAGCTCTCGGAAAAAGTGAACGACGTTCAACTTTTTTTTAAAGGGTCCCACCACTCTAGCGGCAGAAAATAAGGCCTAACTTTGACGATTAATTTTGGTTGTATGAAAAAAGGAATAGGATTTCTGTTCAGAGGGTTTGTTTAACACATATTGAGAGTATGAAAACATTTTTTTTTATTACCATTTTGATAGAAAATGGCGGCGACAGAGCCCATCTTGAAAATCGTCTTTTTCAAACTGGGTGGACGTAGTACTTGAACACCGTTGCATGGATCGATTTGAAATTTCGATAATAGCTGCATAATTACATTCCTATCGGAGTATTTAGCCGTTTTTTTTTTATAGAATGCAAACTTTTTTTTGGCAAAAAATCGATTAATTTCTTTAAAAGTGTACCATTTCTACAAAATTTGTTTTAACGGAGAACACCACTGTGAACCCCTGTTTTTTTTTCACATTTTTCAAGAATTTCCTTTTGTGGGAAAAAAAAGAGATATTCGAAAATTTTTTTTGGGTTTTGTTCCTTGTTTATTAATGTATCAAAAAACATTTTTTTCACATTTTTCACGCCGCACGGTGGCGCTGGGGAAGCTCTCGCGTCGGGTGCTGTCATTTCCGCGGCACGCAGCAGAACTCTCTTCAACGTCGATCTGAAAAAAAATACCGAGTGTTTTCGTTAATAATATGATATTTTGAAGAGAAGTACATAGGGATTTGGAAAAATATTGTTATAAAAAAAATAGGCACGCCTTTGAAATTAAAGTTTACTTCAAAGGCGTGCCTATTTTTTTTAAAGCAATATTTTTCCAAATCCCTATGTACTTCTCTTCAAAGTATCATATTATTGACGAAAACACTCGGTATTTTTTTTCAAATCGACGTTGAAGAGAGTTCTGCTGCGTGCCGCGGAAATGACAGCACCCGACGCGAGAGCTTCCCCAGCGCCACCGTGCGGCGTGAAAAATGTGAAAAAATTGTTTTTTGATACATTAATAAACAAGGAACAAAACCCAAAAAAATTTTCGAATATCTCTTTTTTTCCCCACAAAAAAAAATTCTTGAAAAATGTGAAAAAAAAACAGGGGGTCACAGTGGTGTTCTCCCTTAATATATTTCGTAAAAAATTCTGTTTTCTAGGAACATGGAAAATATTCGAGCTCGTGGTACTTGGAAATTTTCGTATTACTTTGCCTTTGAATGTTTTCGTGTTTTTTAAGATTTTTCGACAAACGTCGAAAAAATAAATGGCCATTTATCGGAGTTTGAAACTCAATCATCCGTGAGTGTTCGAAAATCTTCATAAAGACGAAAATGCTCAAAGGCGAAATAATACGAAAATCTCCAAGTTCCGCAGACATGAATATTTTATATACTTCTAGAAAACGAAATTTTTCCCATGTCCAACGATGGATAAATTTCTCAAATTCTCCGTGGTCGAAAATTTTCCAAGTTCTAGGGACGTGAATTTTTTCTATGTCCCGTCCAACCGAATTTTTCATAAGTTTCCACAACGTGACATTATTCATAATTTCGAAAAATTTCATATCCCGTAAAAATGTTGAACCTCGCTCACTTTTTCCGAGTGTTTTCGATTTAAAAGACGAAAATATTCAAAGTTAATATACCCAAAGTAAAAATAATACACAAATTTTCAAGTCCCACAGACTCAAATATTTTCGATGTTCCTAGAAAACAAATATTTTTTCTATGTCCCACGTTGGAAAAATTTTCAAAGTCCCACGTGATCGAAAATTTTCCAAGTTCTAGGGACCGTGAATTTTTTCTATGTCCCTTCGAACCGAATTTTTTTCTAAATTCCCACAACGTGAATCCATTCAGTCACGAAAAATTTCAAATACCGTAAAAATTTTGAACGTCGCTCATTTTTTCCGAGCGTTTTCAATTCAAAATATTCAAAGTCAAAATAATAGAAAAATTTCCAAGCCCTACATACTCAAATATTTTCTATGTTCCTAGAAAACAAATTTTTTTTTCTACGTCCCGGGATGAAAAAATTTTCCAAGTCTCATGCGGTCGAAATTTTTCCATTTCCTATGGATATGAATTTTTTCTATATCCCTTCCAACCGAATTTTTATAAATAAGTTCCCACAACGTACTATTCAGGGTCTCAAAAAATATCAAATTCCGTAAAAATGTTGGACGTCCCCGACTTTTTCCGTGTGTTTTTAACTACTAACAATAGAAACATTATCGGTTGTGAATAGAAAATTACTCAACGAGCATTTATAATACCATTACTATTGGTTATGTATAGTCCGTAGATCGCTCGGAGCGGACGAGTGACGCACAGCTGCGTTATCGAAGGTTCCTTGGTTCGAAGCAAAAGTTCAAGTTCCCAACGAGGTCATCGGGAGGACGGAATAAAAAGAGACCAAGTATCGTGGCGCACGTATATACCGGAGTGGAACAACTGTGCACGGTGGAAGGGAAAAAGAAAGAATGGAATGCTGATCTAGCATGAAACCTCGGCTTCTGGAAAATTCGAATCTGTCCGTCGTTTGTCGTAACCGGTCGCTATAAATAGTTATGCCCGTCGTACGAGTATTTATTGCTGTATTTAAACGAGTCTATTCAATCAGATGACAATGAAATCACGGTAATTTTCTCATTGGCTGAGAAGTTTTTATTGTGCGTTCTCAAATGGCCTTTGGCTCTCGTCAAGAGATGCGGCGTCTCGACACACGAGCGCAGACACAGACCCCCCTCCCATACTTGATAATCGCGCTAGTCCTCGTCTCTCGTACTCGGGAAAATAATTAAATATTATGAGACCCGCGAGCGCGAAGACATGCGCCGCTGTCCCACCTAACAATTTTTTTGTTTTCTTTATTCCAACGTATACCCTCTCGGGTTTTTATCTATCACTCTTTTCAATCCCATTATTTCCATTTTTTTTCCCTGTCGCTTTCTCGCAATTCGCTAAGCTAACCTAACTTCCATCGCACACGCAGATGTCTTAGCTACACTGTATCGCATTTGCCATGAACACAAGGAAACTGCGGAAAATTTGTGTCGATATACTGCATCAGAAAGTCGATAAAACTGCCTCCCGCTCAACAGATGGCGCGATAATCAGTGAAACGGTCGCCCAACCAAGTAGTGATAGCGACTAAAGCTGCTTAATTTGGATGATCGCCGAAGCTGCGCATCCACTCTTGTCGGTCCTATCTACCGTCTTATTTTCCTTATCGGGACGAGCAATAGCGAAAAACGTGCATGGTGCATGCGACACGTGCGTCAATTTTATGAACAAACTGGGACCGGGAGTTTTTATAATCGAGGCTGTCGAACTCTAGCCTGCATAACGCAAATGGCCACTCACGAGTTTATGGCCAGGACCGTATCATAGAATATGATCGGCGCTGACTTTCTCGTCATGTTTGGGGTTATGTACTACGTCCATATTTTTTACGAAGGACATCAGCATGGAGGTTACAGTAAAGGAGTATGATCTTCGTACTTCTGAAGCGGCACCAAAAATCCGTAAAGTAAGGCTCGTGCCAGCTAACACTGCGAGGCGCTGTTGTCGCAAAAATGTAACGAGTAGTGGGGAGCACGGTCTTTCATACAGGACTGGAACCCCTGCGTTGGAAGTGATCCTCGAAGTCGTTTTTAATTTCTATAGCAACCATTAGAGGCGTTACGATCGGATAATGCATATAGACACAACCTGAAAACGCCTTGATGGCTGCTATGCTCTCATATTATGTTTATGTTGATGTCGATCACGGTGCTGTATGCTATTGGTGATAATTATATTAAAAATGACGAATCCTCGTGTGATACTAAATTGCTTCTGTTTATTTTATAAATCTTTCACCAATTTATAGGCTTTAATTACTTAAAAGGCGTTAATATTTATGATTGTTTCGTAAAAGGATTGAAAAAAAAATTAACGGAGATCGATCCATGAAGAGGTAGACACCCATTTCGCCAAATATATATTAGTATGACATAAATATTTTATATTTATCACGCTCGGTTACAATTAGAATGTTTAAAGTCCGATTCAACTTAAGGGTATATTTCAGTATATTCATTAAAGTTGACGGGATTAATAACTTTTTCAAACTTGCATATAATAAATTGTGTAACGCGGTGGAAATCGTTAGTGGGACAGAGACAGACAATTGCGAGAGTATCGCGCTGTTTTTAGGTTGTGTCTAGTTGCATTATTCGATCGCAACGCCTCTGGTGGCTGCTACAGAAATTAAAAACGACTTTGTTTAGTGCCCCCCTCCAACCACTGAAATTTGAGGGGATTTCCAGGCCTGTATAAAATATCATGGTGGAGAGAGACTCGACATAGCGATCCGAAGTGTGGTGGATAAAGGATTGTCGACTAACCTTAATTTGCTATAATTCCTAATACAGATTGGCACTAATAATTTTATATAACTTTTATATTAATAATTACGCGTGATTACACCGGAGTCATGTGTATATTTACTGTAGGTGGCTAGGTGCAGCGAGTTCCACTTGCACGTTACTTCTTCCTAATTTCACTCGAGAACTTTGTGACGACAGAGACGCTTTTGGCGAAATCTGAAACCATTAAACGACGGATTTCTGAGGAAGAATTTTTCGTACACTCCCCACTGGAGATCGGACTCCTTTATTCGAGTCTCTATGGTTCAACCTATATCATACCCCCCCCCCCCGAGTTCGTTCATGTGCATACTTCAGATCGCGCGATGAACCTAACCTAGAAAAGCGTATACCGATTCTCGAAAGAATAAAAAGCAGCTATTCAACATCCGGCGTATCCGCACAGGTGGATAGATCGTTTCAGAGACGGACGATATTGAAAATATAATCGATTACGAGGATAATCGATATCTACAAAATCGATTATTCCGGAATCATAACCGAAAAATAATCTTTTAATCCATTAATCCGTTCAATATTTCAAATTACAAAAATACATAACGCGATTTTTCTTTTTTCATTGGAGATGTGATTTATCGATTAATATATTTGTCTCGAAAATGCACATTTATTGAATAACCGCCAAATGTATCACGTTCAAAAATTCGGTAATAGATCATTTCGTCCATTAATAGTAGAACGCATTATGTGTCGTAAATAGCAAATAAACGAAGATCGAAGTGAAGTAACTGATGCACGATGATAAATTTAAAATTCAAACGAGATACAACTCGGTATCCTCCGAGGAATTACAATAGAAAAAAAAAACAGGAATCCGTTGTACAATAAATTTTTTTCACGAGTGTAAAAAAAAAAAATTCCATTTTGTATAATAAGCGTAAACGGGAAATACTCGATTTCGAATTATATATTCAATAAAAATAAATCGAACAATCGATTGTCGGCGATTCGAAAAATCGCTACAAATAATCGATATTCATGAGAAAAAAAAAACAATTGATTCTACGGAAATCGATTATAACCGCCCGTCGCTAGTCATGACTCGGTTAAACCCTTAAAAATCATACGTCCCGCGCTTTTGTTCAGTCCGTTTTTCCGGCCAACTTCAATTGCTCGAGCATCCGTTAAAATGATATACAGCGCCATCTCCCAATCGGAGCTTCAAGCAAACGCCATTGTGGTACTTGGCGTTCACCGTATAATCCTTTCTTAAAAAAGACATGGCACTCGATTCTCGAAACTCTCGAAATGCGCGATAAATATATCGAATTTTGAAGCCAGTTTATCGTCAATCTGATTGGTTGTCGTGAAGCGCGCGTAATTTAAACACGATTTAGTTCACTATGAAACAACATCTATGGTATACAAAGATTTAATAATCCTTTCTTAAAAAAGACATGGCACTCGATTCTCGAAACTCTAGAAATGCGAGATAAATATATCGAATTTTGGAGCCAGTTTATCGTCAATCCGATTGGTTGTCGTAAAGCGCGCGTAATTCAAACACGATTTAGTTCACTATGAAACAACATCTATGGTATACAAAGATTTAATAAGATTAAAGATTCAATAGATCATTGACTCTCGCCCAATGCAATTCTCAAAATTTAAAAACCTTATATAATAAAGAAACGCGAGATAAATATATCGAATTATGAAGCCCGTTTATCGTTAATCCGATTGGTTGTCGTAAAGCGCGCGTAATTCAAACACGATTTCGTTCATCATGAAACAACATCTATAGTATACAAAGATTCAATAAGATAAAAGATTCAATAGATTATTGACTCTCGCCCAATGCAATTCTCATAATTTAAAAGGCTTATAATAAATTATGTACTATTTAACGAAATGACAACCGATCGAGACGAAATAATCTTAGCGACTGCGGTATGGTGACAAAATCCGTTGTGCCGTTTGGGAAAAAGTATCTAAAGAATTTGCAGTTGATTCTTAATCTAAAGGACAAGTTCGAAATATGAAACATTCAAGCGCGAGCGAAGCGAGCGCGTTGTTGCTAGTATCGTAAAAGAATAAGAGGCAGCAATTCGACATCCGGCGTACGCGCATAGTCGAACGATTGTTCCATATGATTATTACCGAAAAAAAAAGCGAGCCTGATATCGTCGCCTCGATTATCTCTCTCGGTTAAAAAATACTCTGAGAAACAATGAAGAGAGCCCTCTCAAGAGCGAGGCACCGCAAGATGGCGGTAAAACAAAGATATAATTTCTCATACGACATTGCCGATTGCCAACCGTCGAAAGAGAAAAAAAAAACAACTGAGCGGCGTGTCATGACGACACGTTCAGTGTGGGCCTTCTATTGTTTAGTTTCGTAAATGTATGTCCCTGTCGCCGGAGTCAATTAACGTGTGGTCAGAATAGCCAGTTTCTCGTATTTCATTGCGTTCCGACGTTTTATCGAGAGAGAGGGAAAAAAATCAACAAAAAACGGGTCTGAAAAAACGGGACTAAAGAAGTACCGAAAGTGACGCAGGAAAACAAGGACCACGACTGCGCGAGGCAACTCGTCTATACTTGGAAAAGATCGTTGGGTCCCTTTCTTCATCGAAACTTCACGGTTAAACGGGACGGAAAGATGGCCGAAACATCGAGCGACACATATCGGAAAGAGGGTCAGAAGGCGCAATTAATTCCGCCGTGTTCAACGAGCCGGATTGGCCAAAAAAATATTCAACATCCATCGACAGCCCCGAACGGACCAATGAGACCGCGTTCCCTGTACACGGCCCACACGGCATATCGCGACGAGACCGTTAACAATTTCATGGTAAGAAAAAAAAAAAAAACCGCGATGTCGATTGCGTGAGTCAGTGGGCATCAATATTTTCCGCGTGTGTGTGATTAATCGTCGGTAAAGTCGACTCGATGAACGAGGTAATTCTTCATTTTTATGTACTTATTTTTTCGCACGCAACTCGCATAATTTATTCGCTTCCGCGTTTATGTACTTCGGCTCGTCCGTGAAATAAATCCTGATTGCGCAACGCAGCACGGACGACAGTTGTTTTATCCCTCTCTCTCTTTCCTTCTTTCTCGCTTTTTGTCTGTCTCTCGTGTGATGGATCACGGAAAGCACACGAACGATTTATTGACCACGCTTCGTCATGTATACAACAGTGGATCGAGATAATAATGCATTGCCACAGTCGGCGAATTGCTGCTAAAGAGAACGAGCGATAACGTAAATTTTATGCCACGCGCGATAAAAATTCTTTACGAGCTCCTAAAACCGCGGCTTATCGGGGAACTCTCACGAGTTTAACGCGGCCAACGTCTCGTATCTGATATTGATAACCCATTAATCGTTAACTGTTACGAGCGGTGCGAGTTCTTTGTGAATTTCGAACAGGCCGTAGATAATACAAATCGACGGTAAATATTCAGGCCGTGAACGTATATATGATGGGCTGACTCACACGGCAATATGTTTTTTTTTTCGTCCTAGAGAAAATGAGAGGTTAGAAAGGGTACACTAAATGCGCGCCACTTCGGCGCAATGGAATGCCCGATGGATATAGAAAAACAATTGTATTTTCGCATCATTAAGGGAGAACACCACTGTGACCCCCTGTTTTTTTTTCACATTTTTCAAGAATTTTTTTTTGTGGGAAAAAAAAGAGATATTCGAAAATTTTTTTTTGGGTTTTGTTCCTTGTTTATTAATGTATCAAAAAACATTTTTTTCACATTTTTCACGCCGCATGGTGGCGCTGGGGAAGTTCTCGCGTCAGGTGCTATCATTTCCGCGGCACGCAGCAGAACTCTCTTCAACGTCGATCTGAAAAAAAAATACCGAGTGTTTTCGTTAATAATATGATATTTTGAAGAGAAGTACATAGGGATTTGGAAAAATATTGTTTTAAAAAAAATAGGCACGCCTTTAAAATTAATTTAATTTCAAAGGCGTGCCTATTTTTTTTAAAACAATATTTTTCTAAATCCCTATGTACTTCTCTTCAAAATATCATATTATTAACGAAAACACTCGGTGGCGCTGGGGAAGCTCTCGCGTCAGATGCTGTCATCTCCGCGGCACGCAGCAGAACTCTCTTCAACGTCGATCTGAAAAAAAATGCCGAGTGTTTTCGTTAATAATATGATATTTTGAAGAGAAGTACATAGGGATTTGGAAAAATATTGTTTTAAAAAAAATAGGCACGCCTTTGAAATTAACTTTAATTTCAAAGGCGTGCCTATTTTTTTTAAAACAATATTTTTCCAAATCCCTATGTACTTCTCTTCAAAATATCATATTATTAACGAAAACACTCGGTGGCGCTAGGGAAGCTCTCGCGTCAGGTGCTGTCATTTCCGCGGCACGCAGCAGAACTCTCTTCAACGTCGATCTGAAAAAAAATACCGAGTGTTTTCGTTAATAATATGATATTTTGAAGAGAAGTACATAGGGATTTGGAAAAATATTGTTTTAAAAAAAATAGGCACGCCTTTGAAATTAACTTTAATTTCAAAGGCGTGCCTATTTTTTTTAAAACAATATTTTTCCAAATCCCTATGTACTTCTCTTCAAATGTCATATTATTAACGAAAACACTCGGTGGCGCTAGGGAAGCTCTCGCGTCAGGTGCTGTCATTTCCGCGGCACGCAGCAGAACTCTCTTCAACGTCGATCTGAAAAAAAATACCGAGTGTTTTCGTTAATAATATGATATTTTGAAGAGAAGTATATAGGGATTTGGAAAAATATTGTTTTAAAAAAAATAGGCACGCCTTCGAAATTAAAGTTAATTTCAAAGGCGTGCCTATTTTTTTTTAAAACAATACTTTTCCAAATCCCTATGTACTTCACTTCAAAATATCATATTATTAACGAAAACACTCGGTATTTTTTTTCAGATCGACGTTGAAGAGAGTTGTGCTGCGTGCCGCGAAAATTACAGCACCCGACGCGACAGCTTCCCCAGCGCCACCATGCGGCGTGAAAAATGTGAAAAAAATGTTTTTTGATACATTAATAAGCAAGGAACAAAACCCAAAAAAAATTTTCGAATATCTCTTTTTTTTCCCACAAAAAAAAATTCTTGAAAAATGTGAAAAAAAACAGGAGGTCACCGTGGTGTTCTCGCTTAACACGGTAGACAATTTCAGCCTCGACTCGAAAGTGACAATACAAATCCGCAGTGAATCTTTTGCCTGAAAACGTATATATGACGAGCCGAGCCCAACGAGAATGTTTTTTTTTTCTCGACCTATGGAAAATGGAAGTTACAGAGCGCGCTACTTTGCTACTTCGGCGCAATGGAATGCTCGATGAATATTTAAAAAATAGAACTTTCGCGGGGTTAATGCGGTACGGTTTAATGTACACGAAAAAAATCCACGAAAATTCATGGATACGAAGAAATATATCCGCGGAAATTTTTCGGAACGATTTTTTTTTGTTTTTCGTGACGATATCCCGGCTTACATTTTGACGAAAAATCGCAAATTCAAAATGGCGGAGGATGAACGATAAACATCACATAAATTGCGCGATTTGTAGGAAATGTTGTATCTTGAGGCTTCTCGCTTCGCTGAATACGAATATGAGCTGATAATTAACACAAGACTCGAAATGGCTCATCGAAAATTCTAAAAATCGCATACATTTTCATGATACGTTGGATTCGGGGGTTTTTTCAATTGTTGAATACGATTTGAGGTCAAACTTATACGATGCAAAGTGACGAATCAAAAACTCAAAAATGCAATAAAAAAAAATTTTGGTAATTTGTATCTCGAATTTGTATAGTGACCGAAAAAACCTCTGGATATAAAATTTTGTAATAATCCAGCGAGTTATGCGATTTTTAGAATTTTCGATCCGCCATTTTCAATTTTTGTAATTTGTATTTCAAATTTGTAATGAGTGCCCCAAAAAACCTCTGGATACAAAATTTTATAGAAATCTGATAAGTTATGCGATTTTTGTTGGTGATCCACCATTTTTAATTTGCAATTTTTTGTCAAAATCTATAAGGGGATACCCGTCACGAAACAAATAAAAAATTTCGTGCAAATTACATTTCGTGTATATGAATTTTCGGGTATACAAATTTTTGTTTGTACGACACTCTACCGTCAATACGGTAAACAATTTCAGCGTCGATTTAAAAGAGATAATGCAAATCGCCAGAGAATCTTTAGCCTGAGAACGTATACAGGGTGAGGCACTAACTGTTGCCACGTAGAATAACTCCGAAAGTACGATAGTAGTAGAACATTTTTTGAAACAAAAGTTGCATGGGCCAACGGGGGCTATCATATGGCGTTAGTTTTTTGTTGCTAGGTGGAGTCGCATCGGAGATTTCAAGGTCAACATTGTTTTTTTAGATAGAATGCTATGTTTTGGTACTTATTTTCTGGTAGCGGTTATCGAGACGAATCCAATCATATTTTTTTTTATTTTTTTTTGTTTAAAAAATTTGTTTTCTCTCGCATATCGTGCAAAATTTGACCGTGTATTTACACGGTACATTGTAGGTTTGATGAAAACGCCGTATTTAGTAAATATTTACTATTAACGCACATTTACATTACATTGTATCGTACAATGTATTACATTGTATTGTGTCTTGTACGAGACAACAATAGTAAGAATGGTAAGACCAGTATCATCAAGCGAATGTAAATGATGTCGTATTCTTTTGAAGAACAAACCGATATGCTTCTAATTTACGGAGAATGTCAGAAAAATTCAGTGAAAGCTAGAGACTTATAGGCCGAAAGATATCCCGAACGTTCTCACCCTACACGCCGTACATTTCAAATTGTGTACAATAAATTGAGAACAACTGGATCCTTAACCCGTCGGAAAAATAACCGACAAAAAGAAAGTAACTAACGAAGAAACGGAAATTGGTATTCTTGCCACTGTGGTTCGAGATCCCTGTGTTAGTTCGCGTCAAATTGCGAGGGAATCTGGCGTAAGCCAGAGAAGTGTTATTCGTGTTCTGCGTCGCCATAAATATAATCCTTACCATATCAGTCTCCACCAAGAATTAACTGGTACGGATTTCATGAATCGCATTGAATTCTGCCGATGGGAAGAAAAAAATACAAATAAAAAAAATAAAAAAATTGTTTTAAATTTTTATAAATAAAAAAAAATGTATTTTAATATCATTGGATTCGTCTCGATAGCCCATATCAGAAAATAAGTACCAAAACATACGATTCTATCTAAAAAAAACAAAGTTGACCTTGAAATCTCCGATGCGACTCCACCTAGCAACAAAAAACTAACGCCATATGATAGCCCCCGTTGTCCCGTGCAACTTGTGTTTCAAACATTTTTCTACTACTATCGTACTTTCGGAGTTATTCTACGTGGCAACAGTTAGTGCCTCACCCTGTATATGACGAGCCGCGACCGACGAGAATATGTTTTTTTTTTGTTGCACTAATGTAAGTGCGCGCTACTTCGGCGCAATGGAATGCGTGATAAATACAGAAAAAATTGCATTCTGCATCACTAATACGGTAGACAACTTCAGCCTCGATTCAAAAGGCGTTCCGGGCTTTCGACGTACGTAACGAAAATACAAAAGCATACGATTCACGTGTTGTCTTGTATCGCATAAAGAAAAAATATGAGTTATCGGATGTTTGGAGGAGCTATCAATAACGAAAGTGAAAGTAGATTGCGACGCACGGGGGGGGGGGGGGGGGGGGTCGCTTCAGCGCCGGGAGTTCTTAGCGCGCAGGCGCACGTAATAAGTACCGGCCCGCACGCGCCCCTCTGACCGCAGTAATATCCATTGAGGGGAGGCTAGACTCTCTCTCGCTCTCGTGCAATATCCTATGCCGCTGTCTCACGCTGTCCTCGCGCGATCGCCACGCGCGTGATCGCTCTTGAGGGGAAAAAGCCCCTTTCCCCCGCCTTTCCGCGCTGGTAAGTACGAGAGACATAGGCAAAAACTTGCTAACATATTTTCCTCGACGACGGTTCGATCAAATATATAAAAAAAAAAAAAAAATAGCGAGGCCGTCCGCGTTTATCATTTGCGCGGACGGCCTCACTATTATATATTTTTTTTTGTTTATTCGAACAAGCCGTCTCCGGGGAGAGTGCGGACATTTTTTTGAGGTTATCTTGACCTTTAGCCTTCCCTTAACCGGATGTATCATCACGCTTCGACCACTTCGAAAACGCGAAATGTACTTTCTCCGAAATGACACAACCGATCGGGATGAAATGAGATTAGCCACTGCAGTACGGTGGCGAAAAGTGGCTAAGCTTACTTCATCTTGATCGGTTGTGCCATTTGGACGAAAGTACCGATGGGCAATCGCAGCAATCTCTCTCGTACTCATATATCACGTGGTACATGTGCGCCTTCCTCTTAAGGAGTAACACCACTCTAGCCACAGAAAAAAAGGCCTCACTTTGACGTTTTTTTTTGGGAGTATGAAAAAAGGAATAGAATTTATTTTCAGAGGGTTTATTTACCACATATTAAAGTATGAAAACAAATTTTTTTATTATCATTTTGATACAAAATGGCGGCGACAGAGTCCGCCTTGAAAATCGTCTTTTTCAAATTGGGAGAACGTATTACTTGAACACCGGTGCAAGGATCGATTTGAAATTTTGACAGTAGCTCCACAATTACATTCTCTATCGAAGTACGTAGCCGTTTTTTGATTTAATGTAAACTTTTCTTCTTATAAACAATTTACTGCTCTTTTTGGCAAAAAATCGATTCATATTTTCAAAGGTGCACCAATCATACAAAATTTGATTAAAAAAAGAACCCCTACGTAGTCCCATAGCCAATAGTATGTAGATTATAAAATTTTGTGGTTTTTTTGTTCCCGGTCTTATAAAACCCAACAAAATCGTCCTCCAGTGAAGGTGTTTTAAAAAAAGCCGATTTTTAAGATGGGCTCTGTTGCCGCCATTTTGTATAAAAATGATAAATACATTATTTTTTTCATACTTCAATATGTGTTAAATAAACCCTCTGAAAAAAATCGTCTTTCTTTTTCATACTCTCAAAATAAATCGTCAAAGTTAGGCCTCATTTCTGTCGCCAGAGTGGTGCTACATCTCAAGACGACCAGAATCAGCGAACCCGAATTTTTAATACAAGGTTTTCCCAAACTTGCGTTCACTTTTCCGGAAAAAGCATAATGTTACAATAAGTGGAATAGAATGGATACTGTTCGTAAGATTTGGCCTTATTTCCAAAATTTCAAGACGGTTCCGGAGAACAAAAAAGAAAAAAAAATTGATTGCCGCTCTTTTGTCATAATATTCGGTCGGTGTTTTCTACACGACCTTTAATCCGCTCCTTGCAGAGATATAACGACCTACCAAAGTTCTCCGAACCGGCGGAACAATGGCTCGGAATCGGTGGGAGCGGCGTGGCACCAGCGACGGCCGCGGCAAGTTATTCCTCATCGACGCTAGGCATTTGGCGACAGCCAAGAAACCCAAAGTCACAAACGTATTACAGCGGTGAGGAGGGCTTGTATGCCGGTGACAATTGGCGAACGGATTATACACACGACAATGAAATAAGTATCAGCGCGGGAGGTGGAACGAGCGGTGGGATAAGCGGTGGAACGAGCGGCGGAGCCATAGCGACTCCCCACGGAACGATATCGCTTCGTCTTCACAACAGAATTCGTATTGATATGACGATCGATCGTGCCGTCAGGATCATTAATTTCAAAGTATGAGATATTTAGGAAAGAAAAAAAAATGACGATCGATCGCGAGACTTTGAGAGGGAAGGGTGGTAGCGCGAGAGGGTGATTGGGAGAGCAACATTTTCTTTTCCTCCCTTTTCATTTTTTTCCATCAAGAACAATATAGTATTATCGCTGAGCGGATCGGGCGCTGCGGCCGCACTCTTACATCCCAATGGAAGAATTTATCAGTACGGCTCGAGAGTGGAGATTCTTGCCCATGACGCTCACGGAAATAACAAGTACGTGCACTCTTCTCACCGCTAACAATATATATATATATGTTTTTTGAATACTTCTTTTTTAATTATTGTGTGTTCCAATGTATATCTTTGCGGGTTTCTATGTAAGACCCTTCCCAATTTTCGTCCTATCACTCCCTACCCGCACTGTGTTAAGGTGACCTAAGTGTCCGTAGCATCCGCAGCTGCTTTTTAGCTACACTGAATCGCATTCGCTGTGGGTACGGGGAAATTGCGGAAAACCCGTGCCGATACAGATCGGCTTCTATTTTTTATTGCGGTTCAGTTGTCTTACCATCGGAAACTCAGAAAAACTGCCGCCCGCTCGGTAGTCGGCATGTGAGCTAGTACACGGCTGAGCGGTCACCCACTTAAGTACTGACCGCGGTCAATACTGCTTAACTTAAGAGGCGTTCATGCCTTCACCCCTCAACTCTACAGATGCAATATTGCCCACTGCGTGACACCAATGTAAGACTGCCTACCGCGTGGCACGAATGTAAGACTGCCTACCTTGTGGCACGAATGCTGGATTGAGCGCCGCGTGGCACCAATGCAAGATTGCCCACCGCGTAGCATGATTGCAATATTGTCCACTCAGTGGCACGATTGCAATATTGTTCACTCAGTGGGACGAATGCAAGACTGGCCCCCCGCGTGGCGCCAATGCAAGACTGTTCAACGCGTGGCGCGAATGCTAGATTGACCACCGCGTGTCACAAATGCAAGACTGCCCATCGCGTAGCTCCAATGCAAGATTGCCCACCGCGTGCCACAAATACAATATTGCCCACTGCGTGACACGAATGTAAGACTGCCTACCGCGTGGCACGAATGTAAGACTGCCTACCGCGTGGCACGAATGTAAGACTGCCTACCTTGTGGCACGAATGCAGGATTGAGCGCCGCGTGGCACCAATGCAAGATTGCCCACCGCGTAGCATGATTGCAATGTTGTCCACTCAGTGGCACGATTGCAATATTGTTCACTCAGTGGCACGAATGCAAGACTGGCCCCCCGCGTGGCGCCAATGCAAGACTGCTCAACGCGTGGCGCGAATGCTAGATTGACCACCGCGTGTCACAAATGCAAGACTGCCCATCGCGTAGCTCCAATGCAAGATTGCCCACCGCGTGCCACAAATACAATATTGCCCACTGCGTGACACGAATGTAAGACGGCCTACCGCGTGGCACGAATGTAAGACTGCCTACCGCGTGGCACGAATGTAAGACTGCCTACCTTGTGGCACGAATGCTGGATTGAGCGCCGCGTGGCACCAATGCAAGATTGCCCACCGCGTAGCATGATTGCAATGTTGTCCACTCAGTGGCACGATTGCAATATTGTTCACTCAGTGGCACGAATGCAAGACTGGCCCCCCGCGTGGCGCCAATGCAAGACTGCTCAACGCGTGGCGCGAATGCTAGATTGACCACCGCGTGTCACAAATGCAAGACTGCCCATCGCGTAGCTTTAATGCAAGATTGCCCACCGCGTGCCACAAATAAAATATTGCCCACTGCGTGGCACGAATGCTAGATTGCCCACTGCGTGGTCCCGATGCAAGATTGTTCACCGCGTAGCATGAATGCAATATTGTCCACTCAGTGGCACGAATGCAAGACTGGCCCCTCGCGTGGCGCCAATGCAAGACTGCCCAACGCGTGGCGCGAATGTTAGATTGAACACCGCGTGTCACAAATGCAAGACTGCCCATCGCGTAGCTCCAATGCAAGATTGCCCACCGGGTGCCACGAATGCAAGATTGCCCACGGCGTGGCACAAATACGATATTGCCCACTGCGTGGCACGAATGCTAGATTGCCCACCGCGTGGCCCAATGTAAGATTGTTTACCGCGTACCACGAATGCAATATTGCCTACTGCGTGGCACGAATGCAAGACTGCTCACCGCGTGGCACGAATACAGGACTGCCCATCGCGTGGCACCAATGCAAGATTTTCCACCGCGTGGCACGAATACAATATTGCCCACCGCGTGTCACCAATGCAAGACTGCCCACTGTGTGGCATCAATACAAGACTGCCCACCGCGTGTCACGAATGCAATATTGTCCGCCAAGTGGCGCGAATGCTAAATTGCCCACTGGGCCTCGAAGAGCGTTCACAGCCCGACGCCACTGCACCGCTCCGAATTAAACGACACAGAACTCCACCTAGCGGGCAAAATGAACACCGCGGCAGCGGTAAAACACTGCTTGACAGGTCTCCGGTCGTTCCCATAGCGCGCGAACGTTACGTCGGAGCCGTGCAATAGCGTCGGGCCGTGAACGCCCCTCTAGGCCCAGTGAACATTCGTGCCACTTGGTGGCCAATCTTGGATACGTGCCACGCGGTGGGCAGTCTTGCATTTGTGGAACGCAGTGGGCAATATTGCATCTGTACACTTGAGGGGTAAATACATGAAGGCCTCTCCTTAACTTGGGCGATCGCCAGAACCGCGCGTCCACTGTTGTCGTTTCCGCTAAGAATATAATGTTTGTCTTTAATTTCTTCGCTGTCTTTTTCTTTTTACATAGATACGCAAAAATGTGGTACAAAGGCGTGAGCTTCACCTCCGAACAGTGTGCCCTAGTTTACTTGGTGGACGCCGCCGGCACGAGAACGACAACCGATTCCTTCTCGGACATGAGCCAGGTACAGTGAAATCCCCCGATTTTAAGAACAAACTGGGAACGGAATTTCTCATAATCGAAGCTGCTTAAGCCCGGCCCCCATAATGCAAACATCCACTCACGCGCTTATGGCCAGAGCCGTAGCACATGATCCGGGCGCCCTTTCTCGTCATGTTTTGGCTTATGTACGTCCATTGCATAAGTTTTTTTACCCAAGTACACTAAGTTATGCTAACGCGCGACCAGCCTAACCTAAAAAGGGTCCCAATGACTTTTAAGAGAACTACGACTACGGCCCTGGCCGTCGTGACGTAGATGCGCCCCATCATGCACAGGGCGAGGCAGAAGAGTGGGAATTTTCCTTAAAATCGAACTTCTTATTATCGAGTAGAGATGGGCGATATTGAAAATATAGTCGATTGTGAAATAATCAATTACGAGAATAATCGATATGTACAAAATCGATTATTGAACAACAAAAATTCGTTAAATGCATTTTTGTTGTTCAATATTTCGAATTAAAAAAAATGCACGACGTGGTGGTTTTTGTTTCTCTAGAAATATGATTCATCAACTAGTACGCTTTCCTAGAAAATGCACATTTATTAAATAATCGCCAAGTTATTCACGTTTAAGAATTCGATAATAACTCATTTCACCCATTGAAAATCGAATGTGTTGCGTGTCGTTAATAGCAAAAAAACCAGGATCAAAGTCAAATAAAAGAAGTACGATAGAAAATTAAAACTATAAACGAGATATGATTCGTATTCTTCGAGATATCATAATGGAAAATATTGGAATTATTTGTTGGGATTTACGACGGAGGCGTGGCCTATTCAATATGGCCGCTCATTTTCAGTCGGCCAGCATTAGTTAACACGGCGAGCAGTAGAAAACCCTCCATTATCGTATATTTTCTTCACGAGCATACGAATATTTCGCAATATTGGCACGACAAAACTGTTCCTGAACAACACTCTCACCATTAAAACTGTCACCGCACAAACTGTCACCACTCAACTCTCCCCGGTCTCTATTGGACACGTGCAGAATCTTCACGAACAAAACTATCACCGTCTAAACTGTCACGGTCTAAACCGTCACCATCTAAACTGTCACCGTCTGAATTGTCACCGTTCAAACTGTCACCGCTTAAATTGCAAATCTGTTCACGTCACCAACCGTCATCGCTTAACGCGAGATTTACCCAACTCACACTCGCAGACGGTGTATCCATAGGTAAGAGCGCTCGGGCTGCTTCACCAAACGCGGCGCAATAGCGCGCGATATTTCGTGCGTGTCGGCTAATACTTACGTCATTCGCCGCCGTCGTCTCAACCACAGCCTTCGCACCGGGTGAACTTACTTGTGCTCAGCGATCGGTAATAGCGGAAATATCGCGCGCTATTGCGCCGCGTTTGGTGAAGCAGCCCGAGCGCTCTTATCTACGAGTTCAGCTTATACCCGTGTGAGTTAGTTACATCTCGCCTTGGCGCGGTGACAGTTTTGTGCGGTGACGGTTGGAACGGTGACGGTTGGTGCAGAATACAGTAGACGCCCTGACAGTGTAGACGGGGACTATTCTGCTGCGTTACAGTTGCGCAGAATACAGTTGAGACCGTGACAGTTTAGACGGTGATAGTTTTGTTCGTGAAGATTTCTGCACGTGTCGAATAGAGATTCAGGAGAGTTGAGTGGTGACAGTTTGTGCGGTGATAGTTTTAATGGTGAGAGTTTTGTTCGGTAACAGTTTTGTCGTGACAATATTGCGAAATATTCGTATGCTCGTGTCAGTTTGGTCGTGACAGTTGGGTAGGTGTACAGTTGGGATCTGTAGAACCGCTGTCCTGCCGATTGGCTGTCGATGTCGCCCTTGGAGTTCGTTCATATGAATAATTCAGAACGCGGGCTCGTAGACAAGTAACTTGAGGGATCGCACCCCTCCAGCGGCAGAAAAAAGGCCGCTGAGTTGCTGAGTTCGAAGCTAAGTTCGAAAAAAGGAATGGGATTTCTTTTCAGGGAGTTCATTCAACACATATTGAAGTATGAAAAAAAAAATTATCATTTTGGTACAAAATGAAGGCGACAGAACCTATCTTTAAAATCGTCTTTTTTTAAAACACCTTCACGGAAGAACGGTTTTCTCGTAAAGTACAAGCTATTTTTTTCGTAAAGTACTATTGGCTATGGGACTACGTAGCGGTTTTTTTTTAATCAAATTTTGTAGAAATGGTGCACTTTTGAAAAAATGAATCGATTTTTCGCCAAAAAAAAGCAGTAAATTGTGTATAAAAAGAGAAGTTTCCATTAAATCAAAAAATGGCTACGTACTCGGATAGAGACTGTAATTGTGAACCTGCTGTCAAAATTTCAAATCGATCCTTGCACCGGTGTTCAAGTAATACGTTCTCCCAGTTTGAAAAAGACGATTTTCAAGATGGATTCTGTCGCCACCATTTTGTATGAAAATAATAATAAAAATGTTTGTTTTCATACTTCAATGTGTGTTAAATAAACCCTCTGAAAAGAAATCTCATTCTTTTTTTCGTATTCTCAAAATAAATCGTCAAAGTTAGGCCTTTTTTTCTCCCGCTAGAGTGGTGTTACCCTTTAACTTATAAAGGTGCGCGCGGCGCGCACACTAATTCTATTTATGATTAAAACGTGACGCATTCGCACAATAATGATCGGGCACCAACTGGTAGAGTGGTGGTTTGAAATTTGGCCGAGAGAGGTCAGGTTACATAATGGTAATTCCCAATACGATAAACTTGTTTCACGAGGATAAGAAAAGATGATGTGTAAACATCTTAGCGCTCGCCCGACCCACACTGTTTCGGCTGAGAGTAATTCCGTGCAAACTGAGGAATGCTTAAACGACATTATCGCGTGTCCTTGTGAACTCACGGCAGTCGACCGCGTCGCCTACAGATGGCGCCAAATGAGATGGACCCACGCCAAGCGCAGAATCACAGCAGTAGTTTCTAACTTTTCTATCACTCTAATAAATACGTCAATGAACAAATATTAATAACCCAATATTCACACATTATTCCCAAAAAGAGTCAGGTGTAAGCTCATTGGGCGCTAAGATGTTTACACATAAATATCGAGAACAGAAAGACTAGCTCGCGTTCTTTTTTTTTTAATTTTGTACAATAACGGAAACGGAAATAGTCGATGTCGATTATATTCAGCCAAAATAAATCAAACAATCGCTCAAAAGCTGTGTGGGTAGGGAAAAATATTGGGATGAGTCAGGGGTGAGAGGAGACCTGCGAGAAGAATGGGCAAGATTGAGATACGGTAACGTGGGGAAAGTAGGAAACTGTGCAAGGTGGAGGAGGAAAGTCACGAGCACGTATGGCGCTGCGGCGGCAGCAAGGAAAGCAATAAGTAAAGAATGGGTGGAGGGTGTAGACAGATGGGAGCCGACAGAACGGGTGATAAGTTGGTGAATTGGCTAAAGGGCGAAAACGTAGTGGAATTGTGCGAATACCAGAAAGCGCGCGAGATTGAGACCCGGGGGCACAGCGAAGGCTAGTCGGGGGGGGGGGGGGGGGGGGGCATAAGAGAAGCGATATGTAAATAAAGAAGAGAGGAGGAGGCTAATTCAGGTGTAGGCCAAGACGAGATACATTACTTTAGGTTAGGTTTGTCAATTTAACTTAAGTTAGGCTAATTGTAAGTGAAGTCATATAACGTAGGATAAGAACGTCGGAACCTGAAACAGGATAAAAGGAGGAAGTGACTGCAAGCGATTGTAAAAGGCGTTGGCCGTCGTACATATGTAAATAAATGTATCTAAATTGAACAATTGATTATCGGCGATTCGAACAATCGCTACAAATAACCGATATTCACGAAAACGAAAAAGGCAATCGATTTTCAGGACATCGGTTATAATCGCCCATCTCTAAAACTCGAGGTCCTAGTGTAAATTGATTATTATATATCCACTAGGATGGCCCATTTTATAAACATTTTCAAACTTTCGTGTTCACATATTTTTAAATGATAGTTGACTATAAAAAAAAGACGTTATGATTTTTTTTAGATTTCTAAACTCAAATATGAGTCCGCGCTAATCATCCAAAGTTTAAGTGAAATATTTGACCTACTGGCAATTCTAAGCAGTAAACATTGGTCAGAAGTCAAATGGTTTTATTGCGGTCCCTTTCAGGTAGAAAAATATCGTATGGACACATTGAACATTTCTGTAGTCACGAGTAATACCTGCCCGTGAACGAATATTGCAAATGCTAGCAGCAAGCAGCAAAAGTAGTGGGGGTACCGCTCACAAGGATAAGTTATGTCGGTGTGATCTCTGGGCTTGACCCTCTCACTTTCACTGTTTATGATACTTGTAAATGCACCTGATAATCCCAAAACCTGATTCTTCTGAAAAATTCAAGAACTTTTCATCGCCTTTTTTTAATGATGCAATGAAGCCAGATATTTCTTTTTTTGTGTAATGATAGTTCGATAGTTAAATAATCACTCAATGTATTTTGAATAAGATCCGTCCATTTTAAGTGGTCCGTCGAAGCCTTCAAAAACCCTTGATTTTCACCAAAATCGGGTTTTTTTATTTCAATAACAAATGGAAAATATAAAATAAACAAAACTTCATTATGTTCATTGATGTTTTATAAACAACTTCCAGAAGAAAAACATAAATAATCTGAATAATTATATCGCCAAATTTTTATTTAAAAATTCATTACCCTCATCGTGGGCTAAAGTTCATAAAGAATTAAAATCATTAGCGCAGACTCATATTTGAGTTTAAAAATCTGAAAAAAATCATAACGTCTTTTTTTATAGTAAACAATTATTTGAAAATATGTGAGCGCGAAAATTTGAAATTTTTTTGTAAATGGGCCACCCTAATATCCACCGTCATGATTTATATATGTGTAAATATATGTGTGTGCCTCAAAGGACTTTTCGCTGAATGTTTTCTACTCCGAGTCGAGACACGGTCCGGCGTGTTTGCAAGAGGCGGCAACGGCTCTCGGGGCTGCCCAATACTGGCTCACCGATGAGGGCGTCGAGAATTGGATAATAAACAACGTTAGAATTTCCCAAACCCCGGATGGTCTCGTCAGGTACTGTTCGGAGCAATCTCGTCGAAAAAAATAAAATTAAAATTCGCGCAAATTATAAACTTGCGCACGTTGCTTCCTCGTTTATTTTACCTCGCTGAGAAATTGCGCTCTACGAATAAAAGTTTAATTCTTCAATTTTTCTTCGCTCACGACTTTAAGTCCCCGATCGCGGTAAGATAACGTGGAAGCGATGGACAAGTTTCTAAATTTGCGCGCTTTTTTTTTCCAATTTCGATTTAAACAACCAGATTTTCTTTTAGTTAAAAATAAAAAAAAATTCAAAGTTTTATCAAACTCCAGGGATTTCACGGACGAGCCCTGAATTCAATACCAAATATTGCTCGATGTTACTTTATTCGTGTAAGAGCGCGTTAATCCCATATCCCGAAAATTTGCGACGGTTAGGAGAACGTTTGAAATTTTTTTTTGAATTTTGAAATTTCATAAAATTCAAATCGCTGCAACGATTCACGCCAAATAACAAACATCCTTCGATAATGTCGTATCCGGCTAAATAACTTTACCCGGATATCTCAGAAATTTGCTACAAGGCTGCAAGGGTGGCTTTGCTGCAATTTGCTGGTCATTTTTCAAAAAATTCAAAGTCCCGTAAGGCCGGACGTTCGTTATAAACTTTTCGAAAATTTTAACGAATTAACGTGATTCGATGGTAAAGATGTATGTGAAGTTGAGCGAAATCATCCGAATCATTCTCAAGATATATGACAATTTGAATTTCTCAAGGCTTGGCATTTCTTCGAAATGTGATGTTCCATGTATTTGGCACATTTTTAAGTCTGGTATGAAAAAGGCGAAAAAAAAGAATGCTTTCACGAAAATAAAGCATCCTCACTGAGGAAGGGGAAAAAAAAAACTGTAAAGAAGAGCGGAAAAACGTATCGGCCACTTACACTAGGATTTCAATTTTTAGAACAAACAGCTACCGGAAGTTCTTATAATCAAGGCCATGGTCTCGTATCGGGTCTGGAAACTCCATCAAATTTCAGTGCGGCAGGAGAACCCTTAACGAAGTCGTTTTTAATTTTCGTAGCAGCCACTAGAGGCGTTGCGATCTTATAATGATGATAGACAGAACCTGAAAACCTCGCGGTTGTCTGCCCTGTCCCACTATCGATTTCCACCGCGTTACACATATTTATTACAAGCTGAACCCCGCGGTTTCACCCGCGTTAAATTTGGATTATATATCTGTTTCATTCGCATTATGAGTGAATAACCATGTGCATCTCATTAACTATAAATACCATCCGGAAATTATGTGGAAAATTAAGGGAGAACACCACTGTGACCCCCTGTTTTTTTTCACATTTTTCAAGAATTTTTTTTTGTGGGAAAAAAAAGAGATATTCGAAAAATTTTTTTGGGGTTTTGTTCCTTGTTTATTAATGTATCAAAAAACATTTTTTTCACATTTTTCACGACGCATGGTGGCGCTGGGGAAGCTCTCGCGTCGGGTGCTGTCATTTCCGCGGCACGCAGCAGAACTCTCTTCAACGTCGATCTGAAAAAAAATACCGAGTGTTTTCGTTAATAATATGATATTTTGAAGAGAAGTACATAGGGATTTGAAACAATTTTTTTCCAAATCCCTATGTACTTCTCTTCAAAATATCATATTATTAACGAAAACACTCGGTATTTTTTTTCAGATCGACGTGGAAGAGAGTTCTGCTGCGTGCCGCGGAAATGACAGCACCTGACGCGAGAGCTTCCCCAGCGCCACCATGCGGCGTGAAAAATGTGCAAAAAATGTTTTTTGATACATTAATAAACAAGGAACGAAACCCAAAGAAATTTTTCGAATATCTCTTTTTCTTCCCACAAAAAAAAATTCTTGAAAAATGTGAAAAAAAAAGGGGGTCACAGTGGTGTTCTCCCTTAAAAGGAGCAATCACTAAACGAGAGGGCTAAAGTAAGAGGTGCATTGCTGGTCGCTTGCTGCGCTCGCTCCCATGAGGGGGTGCGTTGTAAGGGGTGGCTTGAAGTGGGTGTAACCGTTAGCGGGTCGTGCCAATAACTTCCCGAGCATCCCTCGTATTTTATGCTATTTTGATCTTGCAATTTAGGCCACCATGAGGAGCATGAAAAACGTATGAAAATTCGATCATTTATTTTTAATTGCCCCTATTTGTTATTTTTTTTTTCATGAATATATAAATTATCTATTGGTGAAAAAATGGTCAAAAAAATCAAAATACATAGTAAAGTATTAAAGTATATATAAAGTATATATAAAATAGAAAAAAAAAGACTTGGATTTGGGGAAAATGTTTCTTGGCGTTGTTACAAGTTTTATTGCAATAACTCAGCAATCGCTGAGACGATTTCGCCAATAGTTCACTCAAGTTGAAGTTCCATGGAGACGCATCGATTGCAAAAGAAAAATTTTAAATCCCACCGTTTCTCAAGGAGAAATCGTCGATTTTGTGTAAGTCATTTTTGGGCGTTTCTTAAATCATTTTAGCCGAATATCTACGAAACCGCTGAGGCGATCAAGTTCACACTCCTTTCCGCTCTAAGTTAGGTCAAAAACCTTCGTTTGAGAAAAAAAAATCGAATCGTTCCATTCATTCGTGAGATAACGTTCGACAAAATTTTACTCGCATACGTACATATACACTAGGGTGGCCCTTAATATGGGTAAAAAAAAAATTTATCGCGCCGCCCTTCAAAGCGGTTCCGAATACTAAAAAAAAAACCTACGCGAAGCCCCAGCTATGTCCGTTAAGAGGAAGACGTGGCTGTAAGCATGAACTTAAATTTAAATATCAATTTTTCTTCACGATTGGAGAAATTTAGATTTTTTTAATCTAGTTTATGTGTCAATTTTTTTTATAACTTTCCGAAGCTATTGTATATTGGTATTCAATATACTGATCAGATAATATGGTCCTCCATACTAGATTTGATGAGCGTTCAGGTCTGCCATCCTATTATTTTGGAACAATGGTTTGATTTAGCTGCTGTCAAACGTTTTTAATCATATCAAAATCAAACCTTAAATTTGCATCCTGTCAGAAAAATCTATTAAGTAAGAAGGATATAAATTCACGATAAACCATTCACATCGAACTTATTATGAAAAAAATATTACGAAAAGAATATTATGTTTTTTCCGACCAACTGGATGACTTGTGCGAATAAATAATTTCTTTGTTTTCAATAAAACGAACAAGCTCGCCAAGTTTAAAATCCTGCCAAATTCAAAAATGTCCTTATGCATTTTTGCGAAAGTAATTTTCAAATATATTTTTTATCCACATCACTGGAAGTCTGATCTCAGTGAAATATTAATATGTTTGCATCTCAGCACACAAGGAATATTTCTAACAAAATTGAAAAAAAAAAAAAAAACAATTCCGGCCGATCCGGAAGTTCGATGTGAATGGTTTATCGTGAATTTATATCCTTACTTAAGGCCTTACATACGTCGAGAATTTTCAAAAAATCGATTTTTTTTTTGTTTACAAATTATTATTCCTTATAGTCTTAGGCGTATTTCTGTGTAAGCTGATTGTAAAAATTCCCCATAGTTCAAAAGTTATTGTAGATAATGTGACTGCCTGATAATGTGAAACACGCTCGAATCAACGCTACCAAAGCAACAAAAGTGGCCAGAACAATTCGTCGATTAGAAAAAAATAAACAACAACAATTTTTTACTGACAAGGAAGGCGTACAATGTGAAGCTGGAATGGGAGATTAGACGTAAGTTAACTAAATAAATTAAAAAAATTCATAAAGTTCTTGCTCCAGCCGCGCGCGACTTCGAGCGAAACGCGCTTGAAACTTTAAGCGCGTTTTCCTCAAAACTACTTTTTCTGACACGGTCGGCATGATAACTCGTACGGTTTTTAATATTTTTTGATGATTTTTTTTTTTAAATATTCGGAATTGTTTTTTCTATAGTCGGTCGAGCCGGATTTTAAAAATTATAATTAGAAAATTTTATAAAAACAATTAAAGTGTGACTTTTTTGACACAAACTTAACATTTTTTTTTAAATTACCGTAAATTGTTTAATTTTTCGAATTTCAAAAATCCGGCTCGACAGACTATAACTACTACCTTATTTTACAAGAATTTCTTTACATTTTGCAGATCCGTCAACATTTGAGGAAGAAATACTGCCGACCGTGGAGCAACTTTTTTTTTACAGTGCTTCCAAAAATGTGATTTTTCATGTTATAATTTTTGAAAAACAAAATTGAAATAAATTTTTTTACATACTTAACACAGTAATAAACAATGTGTAAGAATTTTTTTATTAATTTCTATTTCTATCCCTCCTAAAAACAGTTTTTCTTTTGGTACGTTTTCGGTACCGCTGGACGTATGTAAGGCCTTAATAGATTTTTCTGACAAGACGCAAATTTAACGTTTGATTTTGATACGATTGAAAACGTTTGACAGCAGCTAAATCAAACCATTGTTCCGAAATGATAGGATGGCAGACCTTAACGCTCATCAAATCTAGTATGGAGGACCATATTATTTGATCTGTATATTGAATACCAATATACAATAGCTTCGGGAAGTTAAAAAAAAAATTGACACATAAAGTTGATTAAAAAAATCAAAATTTCTCCAATCATGAAGAAAAATTGATATTTAAATTTAAGTTCATGCTTACAGCCACGTTTTCCTCTTAACGGACATAGCTGGGGCTTCGCGTAGGTTTTTTTTAGTATTCGGAACCGCTTTGAAGGGCGGCGCGATCAATTTTTTTTACCCATATTAAGGGCCACCCTAATATACACACACACACAGCCAGACATATTTTCAAAGACGTGTCAGAATGATTCTAGGGGTCATGAAACGTGGAGATCTTGAAATTTCCACTTTCAATTATCGGGGTCATTACAATAATTTCCCTCCAGGATCGGGAAGTTAATCAAAATAAACCGACACCACCGTCGCTCCTTGGGGTCATAGCACGAAGTTATATAGCCTAGAACCTTCCCAAATAAACGGGCTATGTAATGCGAAAAGAATTTTTCAGATCGGATTAGTATTTCTAACGAACTACTAACATACAAACTTTCCATCTTTATTATAGTAGTAGATATGTAATTATGAAAGAGTTATTAATCCCGTCAACTTCAATGAATATACTGAATAAATATGGCCTTAATTTGAATCGAGTTTTAAACATTCTAACTGTAACCGAGCATGATAAATGTAAACTTTTTGTGAATACCTATGTCATATGAATATATATTAGGCGAAATAGTTGTCTACCTCTTGATGGATCGATCTCCGTTAGATTTTTTTAAATCCTATAAAATAAACAAGTTTTCAATTTTCAAAAATAGAAATACATCGAACCGTTTCATATATTTAATTTGATCCTTTTTCATTATATTTTCGTGAAACTTGCAGGTACTCAAATAAAGAGAAAAATTAAAGAATTTATTTTTATTCGTACTTACTTGATTTAGAAAACTCGTCATTTTTAATATAATAATCACTAAGAGACTGTGATCTACACCAAATAAACATAATATGCGGGCATAGCAATATCGAGGGGTTTTCAGGTTATATTGATTTGCATTACGCGATCGCGACGCCTCTAGCGGTTGCTACAGAAATTAAAAACGACTTCGTTAGGGCGCCCATCCTCGGCGGAGGAGTTTCCAGACCTGTATACAAGACTGTGATCGAGGCTACCTAAGCTCCGCCACTATACGCTAACAGCGATTCGCGTGCTCATGATCGGGACCGTATCGTAGAATAAGATCGGAGCGCCTCTCTCGTCATGTTCGTCCTTATTTTTTACACAAGTACACTACGTTACGTTAAAGGTTAACACCACTGTGACCCCCTGTTTTTTGTCACATTTTTCAAGAATTTTTTTTTGTGGGAAAAAAAAGAAATATTCGAAAAATTTTTGTGGGTTTTGTTCCTTGTTTATTAATGTATCAAAAAACATTTTTTTCACATTTTTCACGCCGCATGGTGGCGCTGGGGAAGCTCTCGCGTCAGGTGCTGTCATGTCCGCAGTGGTTCGCGGCACGCAGCAGAACTCTCTTCAACGTCGATCTGAAAAAAAATACCGAGTGTTTTCGTTAATAATATGATATTTTGAAGAGAAGTACATAGGGTGTTGGAAAAATATTGTTTTAAAAAAAATAGGCACGCCTTCGAAATTAACTTTAATTTCAAAGGCGTGTCTATTTTTTTTAAATAATATTTTTCCAAAACCCTATGTACTTCTCTTCAAAATATCATATTATTAACGAAAACACTCGGTATTTTTTTTCAGATCGACGCTGAAAAGAGTTCTGCTGCGTGCCGCGGAGATGACAGCACCTGACGCGAGAGCTTCCCCAGCGCCACCATGCGGCGTGAAAAATGTGAAAAAAATGTTTTTTGATACATTAATAAGCAAGGAACAAAACCCAAAAATTTTTTTCGAATATCTCTTTTTTTCCCCACAAAAAAAAATTCTTGAAAAATGTGAATAAAAAACAGGGGGTCACAGTGGTGTTATCCCTTAATGGGCAAATAACCTAATCTAAATAGTAGAGTAAGTAGAGGATCCGTATTAAAATCGACCTTCACCCATCGCGTAATTGGATGAAACTTTTTTATATCAAATTTAGTATGTTAGAGAATATATCGCAGAGTTGATTGCCAACAAAATCCAGGGATAACTTTGATTAATTAATAATTCAATTATGAGTTTTTATTCAACATTGCAGTCATAAGTTTAACGAATAAATTTAATACCAACCGAAAGTATAAAGCCTATAGAATATGCAAACGTTGGGTTGTCTATTTTATTCCTAGTCCAACTACTGGGTTGTCAGGTATAAACAGATAAGTCGAAACTAACAATCTTCAACCATTTGTTTACTAAATAAATCTTATATCAAAACAAGCGCGGTTTCATTGCAAACACGATGATATAGAGTTGTCTGCAAAAAAGCTGTGTTTAATGACGGTTGTCGAGTTTTGAAAAGTGAAATTTTGATGCGAATGGAATGTGCGACAACGAGGTCTGAGCAAAGTATCCCGTGCGATAGAAGAGGACGCATCATTGTAGCTGCCAGAAAGAACGCGAACTCTCATATATCCGGTACACGCGCCGCGCGCAGCTACAATGATACGTCCTCTTCTATCGCACGGGATACTTTGCTCAGACCTCTTTGTCGCACATTCCATTCGCATGAAAATTTCACTTTTCAAAACTCGACAACCGTCATTCGACCCAGATTTTTTGCAGACAACCCTATATCATCGTGTTTGCAATGAAACAGCGCTTATTTTGATATAAGATTTATTTAGTAAACGAATGGTTGAAGATAGTTAGTTTTGACTTACCTGTTTATACCTGACAACCCAGTAGTTAGACCAGGAAAAAAATAGACAACCCAACGTTTACATATTCTACAGGCTTTATACTTTCTGTTGGTATTAAATTTATTCGTTAAACTCATGGGTGAATAAAAACTCAGATTTGAATTGTCAATTAATCATACTTATCCCAAGAATTTGTTAGGCAACCCACTCACGATATGTTTTCTAACATACTAAATTTGATATAAAAGCTTTTCATCCAATTACGCGATGGGTGACGGTCGACCCTAATTCGGATCTTAGACTAAAAAGGGGGTTCCCGGAAGCTTTTAAGATAAATACGGCGAGGCAAAAGAGTGGGGATTAAAATTGAAGTCCTTAAAATCGAGATTCTGATGTATTTGGCACATTTCAAACAGTCTGGGTATACAAATGTCAAAGAGAAATGAATAAATAAATATTTTCACGAATACAAAGTATCCTGTCTGAGGGAAGAACGAAAACCGTGAAAAGAAAGAGCGGTAAAAGATATCGACTATTTATATTGCCTCTAACTGTTTTTTTTTGTCCCTATTTATCACGCACGCGCGATAGGATCGCGAGAAACAGCAACAAGTATCAGCTGAGAACGTCGCCCAGCAACGGTACAGCGTCGCTCACGACGCCCTTTCTTCACTGCACCGCTTCCCTCGGCCAGACTTCCCATCTCTTTGTACGCCGTGGAGAACGACGAATGCATTACGACGGGACGAGCTTTATCGTGAGAAACGCCGGTCATAGCGCGGGCTTCGACGACAACAATCAATTGAAAGTTTACTGAAAATAATCGCGCGAAAAACGACCGCGCGTGCGTCGATGTGGCGGGAACGAGGAATGAATCCCGCGACTCTCATCGCGAATCTAACGGCAGGAAGTTTTCGATTTTTCCTATCCTTTTTTTCTTTCTTTATGTTTACTTTTAATTTTGAAGCGCAATCATGGAACTAGTATCGTTCCTCATTGGCTCAATCACCCAAATTTTTCTCACATCGTTCGGTTCCGCAATGTTTGGCACTTACCGGTCGTGGTGTTTCGTTACTCCGAAGAGGACGAATCGTCAAAGATAAAGTTGGGCAAGCTGTTTTTCCCTGGTGCATTAACAGTTTCCTCGTTATTCGAATCCGACGTGTCCGTGTCAAAGCCGTGACCAAGTCGGCATCTAATCGGATTGACTAACGCGCGATTCTTTTTTCTATTGTAGAAAAGTGGGAAAAAAAGAAAAGATATCAATGTTTGGGAGATCGTGATTGCGTTAAGTTGACATTATCCAATATACGGGTACTCACGTCGAATCGAATTTTGTTTGACCGCCGTGACACGGTGTCATTGCGCGATAGTCACTGAGATTCGTGAATTTCCTTGAGTTCTCAAGTTGCGCAACGCCATCCAAAAGTTTTTTACCAAAGCAGCAATCGTACAATCTGAGAGCCTCTTGCGATCGGTCGTTACTGCCGCGCGACGCACCGGCCTGTTCCATCTCCGAGATCTTATTCAGATTGTAATATTCGCTCAGTGCGTTTACGCGATCAAAGAGATCGTGAGGACCGGCGAGTTCCCTAATATCGGCCAGAACGGAGTAAGTATTTCTTAATCCAGGGACTTTAAGACGATAGCTCTTCTCGAGACCCAGCTGCAACGAGAAGGGGACTTTGACGAAGCCGGCCGGGCAACGGCGTAAGATAACTCGCGTTTAGCTGTTGTTTTTTTTTTACCTCTCGGTCCAGCGGACAGTGGACAAAAGCATTTTCCGACATTAGTTTTGACAGTACGTAACTGGCGTCATGGTGCTCGGCTTGATCAATCTCCGCTCGAATCTCCATTATATCCCGCCAATCTTCCATCTTTGCTCTGATTTTGGGTCCCTCGACCGGCATTTTAAAATAGAGAGCGTAAAGCAAATAGAGACCGCCGATTCGTTCTTTGAACGAGAGAGGCGGCAGAAAAAATTCCTTAGCCACAACGAGAGTGTCTTCGCAAAATTCGATCTGTTCAACGAAGGATCTGCGTCCTCTGTAACGAGCAAACAAGTGTCGTTTGTCACGCAGGACGAATTGAGACGTTACACGGAAATACATTTCTTGTGTTTCCCACGAATATCAGGCTAAACATGGATTAGGTCCCCGGTCTTTACGGAAAATACGGTCGCACGTCTAAACATCACGTTGCAATTACTTAACTGATAATAACATTGCAGGTAAAAACTACACGGCGGATATTTGCAAATCCGGTTTAGTGGATTTTGCTCGATATTGTTGGGTTTGGTTTGGTTTGGTTTGGTTTGGTTTGGTTTGGTTGTGTTGTGGCGTTCAAAACAGAACCCATTGAACCGGATGTGTAAATATGCGCTGTGTGGTTTTCGCCTACGATGTTATTATCCGTAAAGTAATTGCAACGGGATATTTAGACACGAAACGGAAAATACAGGGACCGCGCTTCTATATGTATAAAGTTCGAATTGGTTGACGACGCCCGGTGCTGCGATTCTGACTTTGAGCTTACCGTCAGGATTTCAGCCCAACATGATATGTACAAAGTAATAAGTTCGACTCACGCGAAAACGAGGGAGAATTTCATGTCCCTCCATATCTCGGAAAAACCTTGGAATCGTACGGTTTCGAGTTTCTCGAAACGAGCTATTAACCTCAAGCAATCCTCTCGAAATCCTTGAGTCACGTAGCATAGTTTGTTCGCCGCCATTTTTACAAACACTCTTGCGACTCGCGTTCGAACCAATAATTCAACATCTCTCTGTCCTTTTGCTGCCGCGCTTAAACTGTATCCTCCGTTGTTTAAAACATCGCATAAACACTTGAGTTTTGTAAAATCGCGACACCATCGAGCGAAAAAAAAAAAGTGCGACGTTGGAGCAGCGGTATGCAGCGGTAGTGTGCGGTAGTGCTCGTACATGAAACACGTTAGCATTTTGCTGTGACACACAGTTGCCGGAGAGACGCGTCGAACGCGGACCAAACGTAGCGCCAGCCAATCACAGCGATCTTTGGTATCGGACCGGCTCGCTGTTTTGCCCGTGATTGGCTCAATCGTTTGATGCCCGAGCACCCTATCATCGTTCCGCAGCAGCAGCGATTGCAGCCAAAGAAAAAGAACCAATATGGCGACGACGCACTTGGCAGCTGTCGTTGGTGAAAAATAGGTTATATGCGGTTCGATTCGCGGGAGAAAGCAGGGAGAGAAATTATTATTGTACTCGAGTGTCGTTGTTGTCGGATTATCGGAGATTTTCGGGACTTTGGTGAAAAAAAACAACGCGAATGTTTGAACAAGAAACAAATACGAGAATGACCGCGTGAATCGGTGCCGAGCTGGAGCGGATAATTACCTCTATCATTCGTGATTGTAATATCGTGAATAGTTTCCGCGAATAGGAACTAGGATCCGGAGACAATCACGGAATAGACGGGGAACGAGCTTCGAGCGAGTCTCGCGTGTTATACCGAGAATGGCGGAAAACTCTGCGAGTCAGGATACCCAGTTACTCCATCAAATAAGGACACTACTCTGGGGTAACTCCGTTAAGGAAGATGTTTTTAAACGATGGGCGCAGGGTGAGAGAAAATTCGTTTGTTTGCTACCAAATGTATTCCCCTGCGCGAATGAGCTTCCTTTAATAATTCGTTGCGCCATCAGGCTTTTATTTCAGCCCCGACGAGGCGACCGCTCTTGTACAGACGGAGGGTGGACCTTGCGCCGTTATAGCCCCCGTTCAGGCTTTTATCCTGAAGCAGCTGTTGCTGGAGGATGACTCGGACTCGTGGATGTCCGTGTCGACGGAGAAGCAAAATCGATTACTGGCAAGGGCTGCGACCGAGATTATTGCTCAATCGGCAAATCCAGCGAGCGCCACTTATCGGATCGTTCGTCTCGAAGCTCCCGCCGTTATTGTATCCTCCGCCGACTCGGACGTTACGACGGAGAGCGACGAGCGGTCGGATCTTGTGGAAAATGGCCAAGCGCCGGAGCTTCTCGACGACCGAGCCATGGAAACCTCGTTCTCCAAGCCGGACAAGGATAACGTCGATGAGAATTTCGTTCGGCGGACACCCTATTCGGAATTCTTTCATTCGCGATTGAGGTTTGTTTAAATTTTACTATAACGATAATAAAACGCTTGAAATCAACGATCGGCGGCGCAAAGAGAGCAATGGACGTTTTAGGATACTCGATTCCGAAAGCCTCGACCAAGTGGAGAAGTATTTTGTGGACAGCATTGAAACGCTCAAAGAGCCATTTGGCGTTCTACTTCTTCTTTATACGGTCGTATGTACCAAAGGAATATCGGCAATGCGATCGGAGATGTCCGATCCAGCCGAACCCGTAATAGACTCCACTTACGGTTACGGGAGTCAGAGTCTGATAAACTTGATGCTGACGGGTCGAGCGGTTGGTCACGTTTGGGATCACGATCAGGATATCGGAGGGCTGAGTAAGTCGTTAACTTGGCCCCTCAAACATTTTATTCGACATCCGTCAATGACGATTCAAACGTTTACTTAATTCTCCCCGTTGTATCAGAACTTCGAGGTATCGACAAACAGAATGCGGTGGGTTTTCTCGCGCTTCTCGAGCACTTGCGTTACTGCGAGGTCGGAGCGTTTCTCAAATCGCCGTCTCATCCCGTTTGGGTGCTCGGCTCGGAGACCCACCTGACGGTACTCTTCTCGACCGATCGGAGGCTCGTAAGCCCTGAAACACCCGCCGAACAGGCACGCAGGGTATTCAAGAAGTTCGATCCCGAGGGCAACAATTTCATTTCGGCAAATTTACTCCAGGACGTTTTGGAAGAGCTCGGACTTTGTGCGGAAACGGAATAGTCAGTATCCGAAATATACACTCGTTATTTATTCGAACTTGTCGTTCGAGCCACGTTACTTTCGTCAAAGAAGCGCTTCTTTAATGAAAGTAATATTAATATACCACCCAAACAATCCTAAACTCAAACAAACCCAAACAAATGCAAACAAACCTGAACAAACTCAAACAAATCCAAACCAGAATGACCGGAAATGCACCTAACCACAAAAAAACCCAAACAAATGCAAACATACTCAAACAGATCCTGTCCAGAATGATCGAAAATGACCGCAAATGCACCTCTGCATGTTTGGGTTTGTTTGGGTTTGCGATGGGGTCAGCTTCGCCATACCGGTGAGTGGTCGTCCCGTATGGTGAAGTGAATCCTCCTCGACGCTTGTACACGACGGCGGCGATATATATATATAATATAATAGAGATAATCATACATACGTACAAATAGCAAACCAGATCCATTATTTCTTTCGTAGTGTCAACATAATGAGGAAAAAGTTGGACAGCGAGTGCCTCGGTATAATACTTTTGGCAGGCTTCATGGACGAATTCTTTCCGGAAGAACACCGCACCTGCCCCGACACATTTCCTCTGTATCATTACAACGGTTTACCGCGTAGCAATCCCGACAACGGATTAAAGTATCACATTGGACAGGCGGTACTGCTTGAGTGCAACGTCAAGTGTATCCTGGACAGTAATCCGATGCTCACTGTACTCCAGACCAAATGGCCGAGTATCGAAATTCAGTGGGACACCGGTAGAACGCCCAGTTTAAATTAACGATTATTGAACTAATTAATTATTGATAATACGAATATCATTGGTTATTATTATTATTATTATTATTATTATTATTATTATTATTATTAGGAGCCGGTGAGTAAAACCGCGCGCGTGATGGGATGGAGACAGGCGGTAAACAGGTGGTCGTAAAGTGAAAATGTTTTGCCCTTTATAGAAACGCGGGGTCGCATTAGAACTGCGTAAAATTACAAAATAATATAACACGAAGAGCGCCTTCTTAATAAATAAAGACTATTGAGAACAAATGGAAGGATGGGAAAAAAAAAACAATCGGACCGAATTGTCATTTTCACGTTCGTCATGAAACGGAGAGAGAGAGAGAGAGCTCCGATAATACTTATAGTGTGTGGAATAACGTATTGACAATGAAGGAATGAGAACTGACAAAACGATCGTATCGGTCATCGGTGAATTCACGAGAAAAAAAAGTAGTATGTGGCGCGCGCCACTTTGGAAATTGCGATAAACGAGAGGCATGGATCTTAGTTGTTAGTAATACATTATTAATTGAGACTTTGGGTAACTCGTCATTTGTTATTTTATTATTTTTTAAATTATATATCACTAGGACCCGAAAGTTCGTACAGGATTCGTCGCGCCACTTATTGAAAACACTCGGAAAAAGTGAGCGCCGTTCAACTTCTTGGTATGGTGTCATAAACACGAAAAAACGTATCCCCGGTATGTCTACCCGAAATTTTTTATTTGTTTCGTGATGGGGTATCCCCTTATAAATATTGATAAAAAATTGCAAATTCAAAAGGACGGATGATTCAAAAATCGCGTACCGGATTTGTATGAAATTTTGTATACAGGGGTTTTTTGAGTCACTCAATACAAATTTGAAATACAAATTACAGTTTTTGAGTTTTTGATTCGCCATTATGAATCGCACAAGTTTGATCTCAATTTCGTATTCAGCGACCAAAAAAAATCTATCAAGGTACACGATTTTTCGAATTTTCGTTGCGCTATTTTTTCGAATTTCGTTATTTTCACCTCAAACTCGTATTCAGCGACGCGAGATAACGCCGGATACGAAATTTCATTCAAATCCGGCAAGTTATGCGATTTATATCGTTCATCAGCGGTCATTTTGAAATTGCAATTTTTTGTCAAATTGTACAAGGGGACGCGTCACGAAAGAATAAAAAATTTCGTGCAAAAAAAAATTGGCGGACATGTCTTTTCGGGTTTAAGAATTTTCGTGTGTATGACAACCTTCTAGCTTTTGTTATAAACTTTGAAACTTTTCGAGACTGTATAATTTCACGTTATGGGAATTCATACAAAATTCCAGTTTTTTCCAGAAGCATAGAAAATATTCGAGTCTGTGGGACTAGGAAATTTTCGTATCACTTTGACCTCGAGTATTTTCTTCTTTTCGACGATTTCCAAACGCCCACGGATAATTAAGTTTCAAATTTCGATAGATCCACATTATTTTTCTCGATGTTTGCCCGAAAATCTTCAAAAATACGAAAATATTCAGAGGCAAAATAATACGAAAATTTCGAAGTCCTGCGGATTCGAATATTTATTATGTTCTCAGAAAACAAAATTTTTTTTATGTACAACGATGAAAAAATGTTCAAAGTTCCACGTAGACGAAAGTTTTCCAAGTCCCAGCGATGCGAATCTTTTTCCATGTCCCTTCCAATCAATTTTTTTATAAGTTTCCATAACGTGAAATTATTTAGAATCTCGAAAATGTTCAAAGTCCCGAAAAATGTTGAACTTCGTTCACTCTTTCCGAATATTTTTAATCTTGCTGTGACGAATCCTGTAGGCCCTATATATTACTATCATTTCGTGAATGATGTTTCGAGCATTTTATGATAATACTGCTTAGGTATATTCGTAAGCCACTTCATGGCGACGCTTGCGCACGACTATTTTTTTCTATTCTTTTCAATTACTACCGTTATAAATCGATTGGGATAAATTCCCTACGAATGTACCCTGTCGAACTCCATCTAGAGCCTTAATGATCAAAAGATAAAGTGCAAAATAAAATGTAAAATCAATTAGAAGCTGACGGCTGCAAACTGAACATTTGTATACTGATCGCTTAACGGAGAACACCACTGTGACCCCCTGTTTTTTTTTCACATTTTTCAAGAATTTTTTTTTGTGGGAAAAAAAAGAGATATTCGAAAAATTTGTTTGGGTTTTGTTCCTTGTTTATTAATGTATAAAAAAACATTTTTTTTCACATTTTTCACGCCGCATGGTGGCGCTGGGGAAGCTCTCGCGTCAGGTGCTGTCATCTCCGCGGCACGCAGCAGAACTCTCTTCAACGTCGATCTGAAAAAAAATACCGAGTGTTTTCGTTAATAATATGATATTTTGCAGAGAAGTACATAGGGATTTGGAAAAATATTGTTTTAAAAAAAATAGGCACGCCTTTGAAATTAAAGTTATATTCAAAGGCGTGCCTATTTGTTTTTAAACAATATTTTTCCAAATCCCTATGTACTTCTCTTCAAAATATCATATTATTAACGAAAACACTCGGTATTTTTTTTCAGATCGACGTTGAAGCGAGCTCTGCTGCGTGCCGCGGAGATGACAGCACCTGACGCGAGAGCGTCTCCAGCGCCATTATGCGGCGTGAAAAATGTGAAAAAAATGTTTTTTGATACATTAATAAACAAGGAACAAAACCCAACAAAATTTTTCGAATATCTCTTTTTTTTCCCACAAAAAAAAATTCTTGAAAAATGTGAAAAAAAAACAGGGGGTCACAGTGGTGTTCTCCCTTAACTCAATTCCCAAAATCCTTACCATTGGGCTCTAGATGGACCAAAATCCTGAATAACGAACACTCGTTCGTTGCTGTATATTGAAAAAATAGCATAATGGCGTTTGGCCAAAATGTTGTCACATCTAATTGGTTCTGTGTACAAAAACCTTAATACGCCGATCAATAGTTCTCAAGTCTCCGGATGGTAAGTCGGTAAAGTTGAGCGTTGCGTTATAGTCGGATAGCGCGCCAAATATATCCGCCATTCGAATGGCTTTCCTCGGAATCTGTTCATTAGCCCTTTTAATACTGACAAAATTTTTTCGAATTGCTTGACAATTCGAAAATGTATCATTTGCGCGAAAACGGTAAGAATTATCGAAAATTTGGGTATCAAACGGCAATGATTGTGTAGGCCCCAGGGCCTGGATTGTGTGCACTGTAACGGGTCAGATAAACGGAATTTGGTGAGTTTCTGGTCGGTCAATTTCATAGTTCGTGCTTATTACTCTTTTTCACGAAATCGGATGCGTTCGGTGTATGTTAAGCAGACCTTGCATGTTCCGGCGAAGGTGGCGTCTTATTTGGGTCCACGTTTACATCGTTAACATTGAGACAATCCTCAGGCACGTACGCTACTCAAGGCGGTCTTATTTCGTTCATGATCGTCTTGATCGAGGCCGTACTTGTTCTCTATTCGCACGTTTTCGGCATATTATCGTCGAATCGACCAATCAAAAGGCCGCATACGCCGAGGACTCTTTTGAATGCGTCTTCAAAGAACGGTAATAAATAGAGCATCCTTGGCTACTGTATCTACGGTCGATATGTGCCAATCCAACCCGTTTCTCACCAAGCGTTTCCTGTTTCCTTCCAATAAGCTAGATAATCGACCTAGTAATTAAAGAGTTCGATTTTAAGGGATTTGGCCATGGAAGCAGGCATAAAATCATATACACATTGAACAATTTTTTGTTTGTATGAAAAAGTGATTTATTTATAAAACCAATTACACATCTATTTAGTACAAATATCAAGATAATAAAAAATATTCTTTTTGTTATACAAAATGGCCAACAACCGCTATTTGCTTTTGCTATCTTTTTTTTTTGAGGCGCTCCGCGGCGTGACACTTAGCATTGACAATTTTTGACCTGGAACAAAAAAAAATCTCGTTAAGGGAGAACACCACTGTGACCCCCTGTTTTTTTTTCACATTTTTCAAGAATTTTTTTTTGCGGGAAAAAAAAGATATTCGAAAGATTTTTTTGGGTTTTGTTCCTTGTTTATTAATGTATGAAAAAACATTTTTTTCACATTTTTCACGCCGCATGGTGGCGCTGGGGAAGCTCTCGCGTCAGGTGCTGTCATCTCCGCAGTGGTTCGCGGCACGCAGCAGAACTCCCTTCAACGTCGATCTGAAAAAAAATACCGAGTGTTTTCGTTAATAATATGATATTTTGAAGAGAAGTACATAGGGATTTGGAAAAATATTGTTTTAAAAAAAATAGGCACGCCTTTGAAATTAAAGAATGATTTTTGAGCAAAATTTCTCGTCGAAAATAGGCTATAACTTTTATAATTATTGAGATATCGAAAAATTTCTATGTACTTCTCTTCAAAATATCATATTTTTAACGAAAACACTCGGTATTTTTTTTCAGATCGACGTTGAAGAGAGTTCTGCTGCGTGTCGCGAACCACTGCGGTCATGACAGCACCTGACGCGAGAGCTTCCCCAGCGCCACCATGCGGCGTGAAAAAAATGTTTTTTGATACATAAATAAACATGGAACAAAACCCGAAATTTTTTTTCGAATATCTCTTTTTTTTCCCACAAAAAAAAATTCTTGAAAAATGTGAAAAAAAAACAGGGGGTCACAGTGGTGTTCTCCCTTAATGTACATCAGAATACCTAGAGAAGTACGTACGGAATTTCTGATCAATTAAAAACCTTCCATTTTATGAGCAGTTTTATACGAAAATCTTACAGGATATTCACCTTTTAAGTTCAAATGCTTAAAATATGGGAATAAAAAAATACTTTTCAAATTCCGTACGGACCTCTAATGCCCGTATTCATAATAGTCGTTCCTTGAGGAATGAGGATCCCTAAGTATTCTGATGTAGATTAGCGACAATTTTTTTTTGTTTTAGTTCAAAAACGCGGAAAAAAGATACGAAAAGCAAATAGCAGTAGTCGGCCATTTTGTATAACAAAAAAAACAAAAAGAATTATGTATAATTAGCTTGATATTTATACTAAATAGATCTGTAATTATTTTTATAAATAAATCACTTCATAGAAAAAAAAAAAATTGTTAAATGTGCACATGATTTTATACCCGCTACCGTGGCCAAGGCCTATAAAGAAAATTCCCATGGCTTTGCTTCGCCTGCGCATGGTGGAACGCATGGAAACTTGAATAAAGTTTCCATGGCCCAGAACGTGATGAAGCGACCCATTAGCCGGTGCGGGAAACTTTCCATTGGCCAGGTTGGAGCGCCAGTCAGACGGTCTTTTAACCTAATTGAGAAGATGAAGAAGATAAGAGACATGGTGGAAGTAGACAAGGTGTAGCCATGCGCATAATGTACGAATAGCCAATGAGAAATTTTGACCACTACGTCCGCCATTACGAGCGGCAATTCAAAAAGGTTTAGAATGAAATCGACGTAAATCAAATCAATTTAATAGTAAAAATAGAAATTTTTTTATTATTTCCCAGCAGAAGGGTAAATGCGTAAAGAGAGGCAAGACATTTTATTTTGGATGTAGGCATTATTAATGAATGTTTTTTTTTCCAGTAGACTATTTGTATATGCTACCTTTTCAGATTGTATTGTTTTTTTCAAAATAAAAATAAAATTCTGATCTGAATTGGTTTCTCTTCATTAATTCATACTAAGCCTCCAAATCTATTCTTCATAATCGAAAACTTTGAAATTATCAATTAGTTTTCATCGATTAGCTTAACATGATTTCGAACTGAAATATACGAAAAAACTTAATTTTTGTCTCTCGAATACTTCTATCCCACATGATTGAAGGCAGAGAAGAGACTTCAGTCTCCTCAAGGACAAAATTATCAGAAACAGGGTGTATTAGATAATCATTGTGAAATACACACTTATCATATTTTATTTGACATTTTGTACAGTTTCAGATTTGCCTTTATTATGAATATATTATTGGTAATTAATGTTGATAAGTTTACGGATTTCGTACGCAAAAATAATAAAACTCTATAAATTACCGTTTTTAATATCTATATTTTCTCGTCCACAGGCCGTCTTCCACTTTTCAATGTAGTGGGCGTTCTTTGGTGAACCATAAATATGGATTTTTTCGGGTGCATTGTTTTTCTTGAGAAAGTCTGTTTTTGCAGCCCTTGACGTAGCACGACGGCATGCTGTATTGAAAATTCATTATATAAAATGGATGATATAACGCACGGTGAAAGAATGAAGGGCATATTGTTATCGTAATCGGAAACTGAATTATCTATTTTAAAGATATAATGGGGGGAAATGATAAAGTTAAAACATTATTGGGATTGAGTTTGAGGTTATAATTGTCACCGGTACATTATACATTTATTCCGTATCAACATTGTGTGATTTTCAATATATGCGATATTCTGGGCGTTAGACTCGTACGAAATGATTGTATAATTTTAACAACTCACCTGTTTTCTTGTTGTAATGAAGAAAGATTTGTTGAATATAATGCACTCGTGTTAGATTTTTGTTCACAGCGTATGCAGTAAATATAGGATATGTTTTGGGTATATATAAAATTAAGATGGCCGCAGTAGTGGTACTGCGCAGAACATGCGAAACCGCGTCGCGAGTATGGCAACACCTTGTCTACTTCCACCATGATAAGAAACATGGAGCCTAGAGCAAAGGAGTGCAATCTCCGTACTCTGAGGCGGCATCAAAAATTCAGCAAGAAAGGTGTCGCTGCGGACGCAAAGTAGTCCGATGTGAAGTGAGCGAGAAATAAACTGTACGTGAACCTTGCTGAAGCTAGGCACCTACGGTCAATATACACATGACCCTTCGGTGTAATTGAGTGTAATCACGCGTCATCGTTATTATAACAATTTTATGAAACTTTTAATTACTGCCAATCTGTAAAAGTAAGGACATAGAAACATAGAATAAGGGCATTATATCGATTTTATAATATACTAAGAAAAAGAAATGACATAGTTTCGTAAAGGTTACAAAAAAAACCAATGTGATTTATATTTAACGAAATTTAAAGTACAATACGTGAGGAGATTGTGCATTGATTATTCCAGGATCAATAAATAACTATAAAGACATCCCAGTTAAAAAATACAGACGATAAGCGTGTAATAAATAATGAGGTAAACATCGGGTTTCGGCGAGCCCCTTCCGATTCCTTTAGTAATAGGCTCATCCGACGCGATTTCGCACGCGAAACAACTTTTTCCTCTGACAAAATTGGGGGACGTTATTTATCAAAAAGTTATTAACAAATAAAGTTAATAATTCATACAGCTATTTTTCTTATACCAGCCGGTCCCAATCATCTTGTCCTTCACATGTGTTGTTAAGAATACCCCCTGAGTAACATACAAAAAGTTTTATCTGTCGCTCATTATTTGTTAAAAAGTTATTAACAAAAGAATACTTATACTATCGTATGGTGAACAGTACACGTATGAGCGGGTTTGCTACGCCCCCCGTGCACCCCCCACACACCAACCCAAAAACAAACCAAAAACAATCGAAAACAAACCAAACAAACCAAAAACAACACAAAAACAAACCAAACAACCCGTAGGTATAGCAAATAGCACATATATCCCTTGCTTATACGTATGCTACTCATCATACGAATACAAATATACATGAGTAAATGAGGGTGGGAAGGTGAGGTGTCAGTGGGTCGCGTTTGGCGTGGGGGGTTGTTTAATTTGTTGTTTGTTATTTTTGGATTGTTTTTGGGTTGTCTTTGGTTTGTTTTGGTTTGTTTGTGGTTTGTTTTTGGTTTGTTTTTTGTTTGTTTTAAATTTGTTTTTGGTTTGGTTTGCGTTGTTTTTGGTTTGATTGTTTTGGTTTGTTTTTGGTTTGTTTTTGGGTTGTTTTTGGGCTGGTGTGCAGGTGGTGCACGGGGGGCGCAGCGAACCCGCTCATACGTGTACTGTTCACCATACACTAGTATAAGTATTTCATTTTTGATTTATGAAACTTATTTTGTTAATAACTTTTTAACAAACAATGAGCGACGGATAAAACTTTTCCTATGTACTGAGGGGGTATTCTTAACAACACATGTGAAGGACAAGATGATTGGGACTGGCTGGTATAAATAGCTGTATGAATTATTAACTTTATTTGTTAATAACTTTTTAATAAATAACGTCCCTCAATTTTGTCAGAGGAAAAAGTTGTTTCGCTTGCGAAAGCGCGTCGGATGAGCCTATTACGAAAGGAATCGGAGTGGGGTCGCCTAAACCCGATGTTTACCTCATTATTTATTACACGCTCATCGTCTGTATTTTTTAACTGGGATGTCTTTATAATTATTTATTGATCCTGGAATAATCAATGCACAATCTCCTCACCTATTGTACTTTAAATTTCGTTAAATATAAATCACATTGGTTTTTTTTGTAACCGTTACGAAACTATTTTATTTCTTTTTGTTAGTATATTATAAAATCGATATAATGCCCTTATTCTATGTTTCTATGTCCTTACTTTTACAGATTGGCAGTAATTAAAAGTTTCATAAAATTGTTAGAATAACGATGACGCGTGATTACACTCAATTACACCGAAGGGTATATTGACCGTAGGGGCCTAGCTTCAGCAAGGTTCCACCTACAGTTTATTTCTTGCTCACTTCACATCGGACTACTTTGCGACCGCAGCGACACCTTTCTTGTTGAATTTTTGAGGTCGCTCTTTTCGGCCGTTCCCCATTAGAGATTGCACTCCTTTACTCTAGGCTCCATGATAAGAGAGACGTCTCTCTTCTCTGGCCAAGTCTAAAACCGTAACCTTAATTTTTGAAAACCGGCACTTTTTTTATCCCAGAATTGATCGTGAGAGAAAAACTTAATATTTCAATACATCACCTCTTAGGCCAGTGCTTGCTTGTTCAAAACAATAGACTCTATTTCATAAAAGAATTCTCGGTTTCACATTTATAATGTTCTATTCTTCTTTGCTCCGTAACATTGATTCTAACACAACACTGCGGATAGAATTTCATGGAGAAATTATATCTGCAATTTTATTATTTTTCAGCTTGCCCTGCGATTGATAAAATTGAAGAATGGCCAAACAGCTCGCATGGTTCCTGACACCGGCAGGTCGAAAACTTTCCTTCGGATTTATGACCACGGCATCAATCTCAGCATTCGGTTTGCTATACTGTCCGCACACGTTTTTTCTCGTGAAATTCAAAGAGATTGTATCTATGTATCAGTGAGTATTGTTGATTTGTTATTCTCATCTTTTATTGTACTTTTATGCTTTTTCAACTTTATCCCTCGGTGGATGACAAACTTGCAGAGCTTTTCACTGGGTTTTTCCCTTTCGCAATATTCAAATTGGTTGTTTGCATTAAAAATATTGTTGAATAATTCTTAAAAAATTGTACAAATGACCCGAAAGTCTATTTTCTTTTAGTAGTCGAGTAAATGTCATTTATATACATTTAAAACAATAGTTTGCATCAGGGTACTTCTTACTTCACGAAATTTCAATTTTTTTTTTTGCTGCACCACCCAAATCTATTTTACTGAAGACAAAACAATCTGCTCAAATTTTGAGGACGATTGGTACAAATTAACCCAGCATTTTTAATTGTGATTAAACGTGACACGTTCGCACGGTAATCATCGGGCACCGACCGAGAGAGAATGGTCTGAAATTTGGCCGAGACAGGTCAAATCGCTAAATGATAATTTCCGATAACTTTACAGTAACGCTTTGGGCAATTACAACCAATTCGCGTGACCGCGAGGTCCAAAAGGTTCTGATTTGTCAAAGGATCCACCCATTTATAAATTTCAAGATTTCTCGAAATTTCATTAGCTAATCGTTACAAAGTAACTCAGATCCGGGAACGGCGACCATCTTTTCTCACGATCCTGTCCAATTTACAGGGCCGCAATGCCGGTACCTTTGTCCGACCGTCTGGCAAAACGTTGGCAGGATACTCTGGCTGACCTGAGCCTTCCCGAGTACGAGGTCAAAAATATGAAGCCCTTTACTGTGTTTGGCTTCGATCTCTTTAACGCTGGTACTACAACCAGCCAATACGGCGCCATAATTGGTCTACCAATTAATTTCACGTACGAGAGTGTCTCAACGGTCAATCCATCGCCGATTCTTGTTAATCACGAGACCGTCGATTGGGAACGTGAGGATGCAAAGAAATTGCTCGACGCTTTAGTTCTTTCCGAAGATGCCCAACGATACGGCATCGCGAGAGAAATATTGATGACGAGACACAACAAGCCGTTGATCCGTGCGACCCTCGGAGCATTTATGGTTTCCTCAACTTATGTTCTGTGTCGTGGAATAAACGATAAATTCAAACTACTCGAGCGTCCTCTGCCTGTACGAGGATTTATTTATTTTGTAGGTTGTCTTTTTAGCTTTGGCGTATGGGCCATACAGAATGATATGTACAATAACCATTGGGAAAAAGAGGCGGATCAGCATCTCGCTCAATTGAACGAACGTTATACAATGGGTGCCATTGAATTTTACGACAAATTGTTGAAGAAAAACATGGCGCTACGATCGCTTAACGGTACAACGGGTGAGGAAATTTATACGCCGACGGGCAATGAAAAGTTTTTATTCAGGCAGCCCCGACTTCCCATTGAACAGAGAAAAACATTCTTCGAGAATAATCTCGCTAGGATCAAACATGAAAAAGAGTTGTTGGAGGAGGACCAAGCTGATTCTCGGATTGCGTAGATTTTAGTAGATGTCAATGGCTAATGTTAATTGTTCAGAAGTACACGATTATGTCGCAAATGTATTTTTCATTCACGGTCCATATCGATCGATACCACACGGTGTGTTGGAAAAATCTCGCACTACTGTTTAGTCCAGCCAAGCTGTGTTATGTTGACTTTTCATACATTACCATCGAAAACCAATAAAAGTTATTATGTACTAAAAAATGAGGGTGAATTGTGATCTCCGACGTTCAAGGAGTCTGAGAAAATTGAAAATTCATGGTACAATCTCCGAACATTATTTCTTTTCTTTAAATGTAGCTGAAGCTAACGGCCAGAGTTAGTAGCCAAGGGGCTCGCGGCCAGGTCCGAAATAACGGTCGGGCCCTGTGCATATTATTGAATCACGAAATTCAATAGCATTAAGGTACTTTACTTAAATTTGCTCTATACCCTTCAGAATCGATTAAACAAGTAATCGAAGTGAGATCCGTTCTTCCCTAATGGTTGTTAATTTTTAGAGCTTCAAGTAAATAGTTTTTCCCTAAAAACTATAACGAAACCCGCTCTTTCCTAATTGTTATTAATTTTCAGTATAGCCAACGACGATAGGGATCCTCTACGTTCGTTGATACTGTCAATTGACTGCATTCATTTGTGTTTGAATAAAAGTTCCACGTTGTCTATTTACGAAGGGGCTGTTTCGGAAAATTTGTCAAATTTTACGTTCACGCGAAATACGAGGGTCGTTCAACAAGTACTTAGCCTCACCGCCCGAAGTCGCTGCTATTACAGAACAGTGTTACCATCGTGCAGTACATACTTTTAGTAGCCTACTGTGAAAGCTTCATTCAATGCCCTTTATTAGTTCTGTTTTGATAGCCTTTGGAACCGAGCGTGTCAGTAAGTTTTACAAAAATGGAAAAAGAGCAGTACCGTTCGGTGATTCGATTCTTGTTTTTGGAAGGGAAAACGCGCAGCGAAATCAAAGATCGCTTGGATGCCGTCTACGGTGACTCTTCTCCGTCGATGGCGACCGTGAAGAATTGGTTTAACGAGTTTGCTCGTGGCCGCGCGTCGGTTTTTGATGAACCACGCCCGGGTGCCCCGAAAGCGGCTTCTACGGAGGAAAACGTAAAAAAGATCCACGATCTCGTGTTGACAGACCGCAGATTAAAGATTCGCGAGATAGCTGAGACTGTAGGCATCGCAGAAGGAACGGTGCATAATATTCTATACGAAGAACTGGGCATGAGGAAGCTGTCAGCGCGATGGGTGCCGCGTTTGCTTACGCCGGACAACCAGCGCAACCGTGAGACCACTTCGGAGCAATGTTTGAAGCTGTTTAAGCGCAATCCGGCGGAGTTCTTGCGTCGTTTCGTGACCGTCGACGAAACATGGGTTCACTGGTACACACCAGAGACCAAGGAACAGTCAAAACAGTGGACTTTACCCGGCGAACGTGCTCCGAAGAAGGCGAAGACTGTTGTTTCGGCCGGTAAGGTAATGGCCACCGTTTTCTGGGACTCACAAGGTGTGATCCACATCGTTTACCTCCAGAACGGTAAAACTATCACGGGGCTCTGCTATGCCGACCTATTGGGCCGATTCGACGCCGAATTGAAGAAAAAACGGCCCCATTTGGCGAAGAAAAAAGTGCTGTTCCACCACGATAACGCGCCGGCTCACACCTCCGCCGTCGCCATGGCCAAATTGGTTGAACTGCGCTCCGAATTGCTGCCCCATCCACCTTATTCCCCAGATTTGGCCCCTTGTGACTTTTATTTGTTTCCAAACCTAAAAAAGTCACTCGCTGGGAATAGATTTGGGTCGAATGAGGTCATCGCCGCCACGGAGGACTATTTTGCCGACCTCAACAAAAATTATTTTTTGGACGGATTAAAAAAGTTGGAGCATCGCTGGGCCAAGTGTATAGACCTAAAAGGAGACTATGTTGAAAAATAAATCGCCACTTCGCAAAAATTTTCGTTTTTCTTTTGTAGGCTAAGTACTTGTTGAACGACCCTCGTATATTAGTAGAGTGTTTTTTTTGTGCTTCATCATTGTTACGTCTCGGGGGATTTCACAACCTAGACATGTACGCGGTGACTCAGAGGTTACCCGAATAACATGGCCGTGGCGGGTCTCAGAGGCCGTGGGGGAAACGATAAATAAAAATCGTTACGTTGTGACATATTCCCTGGAGCTTTTTATTTTATCATATTTGTAATTCGACGTATAATTTTTGGCTTCCCATGCTTTTATAGAAAAATTCCCTTCAAACCGTGAGAACGAATATTGCCGTTAATATTTCTGCATATTCCACTTTTGGCAAAATTAGTACAATCAATGGGTAATATTGTGACGCACTAAATTATAGGAGTTATTATTATTTTTTATTAGGTTCAGTATCCGTCAATTAAGTGACCGGAAGTGCCGCCATTTTGAGGAAAACCGTATCGGCCAATATCTCCGTTACCGTGCACTTTAGGCCAAAAATGGTATTAACCTTTCTTGTAGATAATTGAATTTCCTATCTTTTTTTTTCGATAATTTTTTTTTGTATTAGTTACCATTTACGACTTATACGACTGTTAAAATTTACTTGTTCACTTTTTGCCCTGTATCTCTCCTAATAATAGTTTAAACAATGAAATGCCAATAACTTATCTTTTAAATGCATAAATTTCACACACCTTTTTTTTTTAACTTTTTTGTCTAAAGTTAATATTCTCAAAGTTATAACGCGTTTTTGCCCTGCACCCAGTAGCGCAACATTGAACGCGTTATAACTTTGAGAATATTAATTTTACACAAAAAAGTTTTAAATAAAAGTTGTGTAGAATATATGGATTTAAAAGATAAGTTATTAGCATTTTATTGTTTAAACAATTATTAAGAGAGATACTGGTCGAAAAGTGAATAAATAAATTTTAACAGTCGTATAAGTCGCAAACGGTGATACAAAAAAAATTATTTGGAAAAAAAGATAGGAAATTCAATTATCTACAAGAAAGATTATTACCATTTTTGGCCTAAAGTGCACGGTAAAGGAGATATTGGCCGATACGGTTTTCCTCAAAATGGTGGCACTTCCGGTCACTTCATTTGTGAGGATTTTGTCCATTTATACTCAGTACGTGATACTGCACCTAATTAAAAAAAAATAACTCCTTTAATTTAGTGCATTATGGACAAGAGTAACGGGCTTCCTATTGATTGTATTAATTATACAAATCGTCCGAGCTCTACGCTCGTAGAGCGAACGCTCAATATCAAATTTCTGATGATCCGTATCCGCAGCGACGAGGCAGGAGGCCTCGCACGATATCTCCTTCTCCCTTTCAATCCATTTAGTGCAATCAATAGGGAACCCGTTACTCTTGTCAATTCCACAAAAAATTACAAGAGTTATTTTTTTTTTAATTAGGTTCAGTATCACGTACTGAATGTAAATAAACAAAATCCTTACAAATTAAGTGACCGCAAGTGCCGCCATTTTGAGGAAAACCGTATCGGCCAATATCTCCGTTACCGTGGACTTTAAGCCAAAAATGGTAATAACCTTTCTTGTAGATAATTGAATTTCCTATCTTTTTTTTTTATAATTTTTTTTGTATCACTTACCGTTTACGACTTATACGGCTGTTAAAATTTATTTATTCACTTTTTGACCTGTATCTCTCTTAATAATAGTTTAAACAATAAAATGCTAGTAACTTATCTTTCAAATCCATACATTTTCCACAACTTTTATTAAAAACTTTTTTGTCTAAAATTAATATTCTCAAGGTTATAACGCGTTCAATGTTGCGCTACTGGGTGCAAGGCTAATAAAAACGCGTTATAACTTTGAGAATATTAACTTTAGGCGAAAAAGTTAAAAAAAAAAGGTGTCGGAAATTTATGGATTTAAAAGCTAAGTTATTAGCATTCTATTGTTTAAACAATTATTAGGAGAGCTACAGGTCAAAAAGTGAATAAATAAATTTTAACAGTCGTATAAGTCGTGAACGGTAAGTGATACAAAAAAAATTATTTAGAAAAAAAGATGGGTAATTCAATCATCTACAAGAAAGGTTATCACCATTTTTTGCCTAAAGTTCACGGTAACGGTGATATTGGCCAAAATGGCGGCACTTGCGGTCACTTAATTTGTAAGGATTTTGTTCATTTACATTCAGTACGTGATACTGAACCTAATTTAAAAAAAAAAATAACTCTTGTAATTTTTTGTGGCACAATATTCTCTATTGATTGTACTACTTCTATAATTTTCGATTTTCATATTCACACGTGCCGTGATAAATCAGCACTTTGTTGTTGTCGCTTTACAACAGCCAAATCCGCCTTCTTTTCTTCAGTCTTCGCCTCAACACCCGTGGCAGGAAGTTCGCTTTTAAAATCTAAGCGACTCAAGTCCTAATTCAACGCTCATCGCGACAACAACTCTAGATACTCATACCACCCTAGGTACTTCCTCGAAACAATTAAACAGTTAAGAACTTGGCTTTTGAGGTCGCTGTTCACGAACGTAAACGAAGAATTCGGAAATCGAAAGAACGCGTTCAATATGGCGGACTAAAAGCGAAAAAGTGACTTGATTTGTATGAAACTCGTGTGCACATGGGTTTTTAAGGTCGCTAACCAAATCTGAAACTGGAAATTCATAAATTCAAGATGGCGCAACGAATGCGAAAAGTTCCTAGACGCGGACGTAACGCGGCTACTCGGAAGTTTTTCCGGTCGGTGATTACGAACCTGAACGCAAAATTAGAAATTGACCTGATTTTCAGGGGTCTCGAGGTCAATTTTCGTGGGCTATGGAGGTAACTATCGGAATTCCTTCAGTTGGGGGGGTTATCGAGTTCGTCGTTTTGGCGGATGCGCCTGTAATTCATCCTTTCAAATTCCCATAGAAAATATAAAAATTGTTTACAATTCGGCAATTCGTTTGTCAAGAAACAAAAGGAAATTTCATCGCCGACAGTTGCGGCGGGGACTAAAAATAATGAGAGCGACAAGGTGTCGACGAGGGGGGGGGGGGGGGGGGGGGGAATAAAAGTCTCCGTTACTTTGGCCACAAATTTTCTTATTTTAAAAATGATTTAAACGAACACAAAACTGTAATTAGCGGCAAAGGTTGCCAAATAAAAAGACGGACAACGGTTATTCCTTTGGTCACGTTGACTCTCACAAATTTTCGTATTATTATTTTCATAAAAAAGAATCATAAACATGTCTCGTCGTTGTCGTTACAATTGATGTAAAAAATATACAAATATTTCACACGCGACTATAAAAGTGCCGGCCAATATCCTTTCATTCTTTCTAATTTTGTTTGTCACTGCACTGAATACATCGTTTACAAAATGCTCTGCTATCTCAAAATTAGATAGATAAATATATATACATATATATATATAGATATATATATATATATATATATATATATATATATTTTTTTTTGTATTTATATATGCATATATAATATTTATAATATCTGTAGAAAATAAAATGATGAGAAGGAAAAAAACAGGAGGAGGGCTCTAAATTAATACAACGAGTACAATGATAGCAGGAAATATTCAAGAATTTTAAGGACATTACGGAAAAAAATAATTTCTTCTTGAGCGTAACGTCGACAGATTTGCTACTAAAATTTATAAAAAAAAAAAATACATGCGCGAACAATGTGCGTCGCAAGGGGGAATAAAATAAGAATAATGAATCCCGAAAAGACATTTGTCCGAATACTTTAATGGAGAGGAATTTTCATAACTCTTTGTATATTCGTAGAATCGTTACAAAAATGTCGACAAAAGCGAAATGCACATAAAATTCTTTTGACATACGTTCGAAGAATACAACCGATCGATAATGAGGGAAAGGGGCATGAGATGATTCGACAAGGGATGAAGGAGCTAAAGTAGCGATGTGAAAATAGAACTAAATCGGACATGCCGCCTTGACCGGCCGTCAACGACAATTTGTCAATATAAATATAATTATAAAGACAGCAGTTGCCGAGGCTATGGAACGGTCTTGGTTGGTAAACATTAATGAGTAAATGGTAAAAGTTAAAAAAAAAAAACGTTAATGAATAAAAGTTAAGATTTACCATTCAAGGCGGGTCCGTAGCCGCAGCGACCACTAACTTTTTTGTTTTTTTTTCTTCTTTTCGTCGGCCACAGCATTTTCAACTTGTTTAATTATAATAATATTAATAATATTCCTATTAATTAATGAATAAATTCATGCTTAAGGTCGGGATCCACGGGCCGCTTCTTCCAGTGCACGGACCTTAAGCTCGCGTTCCCGTTGTTGTCTAAACAAAAAACAAAAACAACATTAGTACAAACACACCGGCGATGAAATAGTTTCTGAAATTCGTTAATCTATTGTTGTCGTTTGTTAATAAATCATCCTAATTACTTTCAAACTCAATATTCATCTACATGTACTTTGCGATTAATCGTATTTCACTGATTATGATAATTGCTACGTTCAAGGGTAAATATCGGGTTCAGGGGACCTACCTCCGTTAAGGCCTTACATACGTCGAGAATTTTCAAAAAATCGATTTTTTTTTGTTTACAGATTATTATTCCTTATAGTCTTAGGCGTATTTCTGTGTAAGCTGATTGTAAAAATTCACCATAGTTCAAAAGTTATTGTAGATAATGTGACTGCCTGATAATGTGAAACACGCTCGAATCAACGCTACTAAAGCAACAAAAGAGGCCAGAACAATTCGTCGATTAGAAAAAAATAAACACCAACAATTTTTTACTGACAAGGAAGGCGTACAATATGAAGCTGGAATGGGAGATTAGACGTAAGTTAACTAAATAAATTAAAAAAATTCATAAAGTTCTTGCTCCAGCCGCGCGCGACTTCGAGCGAAACGCGCTTGAAACTTTAAACGCGTTTTTCTCAAAACTACTTTTTCTGACACGGTCGGCATGATAACCCGTACGGTTTTTAATATTTTTTGATGATTTTTTTTTTAAATATTCGGAATGGTTTTTTCTATAGTCTGTCGAGCCGGATTTTTAAAATTATAATTAGAAAATTTTATAAATACAATTAAAGTGTGACTTTTTTGACACAAACTTAACATTTTTTTTTAAATCACCGTAAATTGTTTAATTTTTCGAATTTCAAAAATCCGGCTCGACAGACTATAACTACTACCTTATTTTACACGAATTTCTTTACATTTTGCAGATCCGTCAACATTTGAGGAAGAAATACTGCCGACCGTGGAGCAACTTTTTTTTTACAGTGCTTCAAAAAATGTGATTTTTCATGTTGTAATTTTTGAAAAAAAAAATTGAAATAAATTTTTTTACAAACTTAACACAGTAATAAGCAATGTGTAAGAATTTTTTTATCAATTTCCATTTCTATCCCTCCTAAAAACAGTTTTTCTTTTGGTACGTTTTCGGTACCGCTGGACGTATGTAAGGCTTTAACTTTCGGAATAGGCCCGTTCGACGCGTTTTTGCACGAGAAACAACTTTTTCCTCTGACAAAATTGGCGCTCGTTATTTATTTAAAAGTCGTTAACAAATAAAGTTAATAATTCATATAGCTATTGTCCTTACATGTCAGTGCCATTCATCTTGTCCTTCACATGTGTTCTTGAGAATACCCCCCTGAGTAACATACAAAAAGTTTTATCCGTCGCTCATTGTTTGTTAAAAAGTTATTAACAAAAGAAGTTTCATAAATCGGACATGAAATACTTGTACTAGTTTATGGTGAAGAGTACACGAATGAGCGCGGGGGGGGACAGGCTTCCTGCACTTCCCCACACACCTGCCCAAAAACAACTCAGAAACAGCCCAACCAACCCAAAGAACCCTAATAAACAGACAAGGAAACAAACCCAACCAACAAACAAACAAACAACCCCCCCCCCCCCCCCCCCCCCCCACGCAACTCACCGCCATTCGATCATGTGTATTTTTATTAGTATGAGTAAACAGCACATATATCCCTTGCTTATACGTATGCTGCTCATCATACGAATACAAATATACATGAGTAAACGATTGATTGATTGTATTTATTAATGCCTTGGTATAAACCTCGAGGCAAATTACACTAAGTAAAATGTATAAACATTAAAGCAAGTACAATAAAATAGATTAGAGGCATAACATTAACGAAGAGCACCACTGTGACCCCCTGTATTTTTTCACATTTTTCAAGAATTTTTTTTTGTGGGAAAAGAAAGAGATATTCGAAAAAAATTTTTGGGTTTTGTTCCTTGCTTATTAATGTATCAAAAAACATTTTTTTCACATTTTTCACGCCGCATGGTGGCGCTGGGGAAGCTCTCGCGTCAGGTGCGGTCATTTCCGCGGCACGCAGCAGAACTCTCTTCAGCGTCGATCTGAAAAAAAAATACCGAGTGTTTTCGTTAATAATATGATATTTTGAAGAGAAGTACACAGGGATTTGGAAAAATATTGTTTTAAAAAAAATAGGCACGCCTTTGAAATTAACTTTAATTTCGAAGTGCCTATTTTTTTTAAAACAATATTTTTCCAAATCCCTGTGTACTTCTCTTTAAAATATCAAATTGTTAACGAAAACACTCGGTATTTTTTTTCGGATCGACGTTGAAGAGAGTTCTGCTGCGAGTGTTTTCGTTAATAATATGATATTTTGAAGAGAAGAACACAGGGATTTGGAAAAATATTGTTTTAAAAAAAATAGGCACGCCTTTGAAATTAACTTTAATTTCAAAGGCGTGCCTATTTTTTTTAAAACAATATTTTTCCAAATCCCTGTGTACTTCTCTTTAAAATATCATATTATTAACGAAAACACTCGGTATTTGTTTTCAGATCGACGTTGAAGAGAGTTCTGCTGCGTGCCGCGGAAATGACCGCACCTGACGCGAGAGCTTCTCCAGCGCCACCATGCGGCGTGAAAAATGTGAAAAAAATGTTTTTTGATACATTAATAAACAAGGAACAAAACCCATCAAAATTTTTTCGAATATATCTTTTTTTTCCCACAAAAAAAAATTCTTGAAAAATGTGAAAAAAACAGGGGGTCACAGTGGTGTTCTCCCTTAAAAACAAATAAACCTAGAGTGTTTAAGATTAAATACAGCACTGACAATGCGTGTGACTGTAATTATACTAGTAAACAGTGCGTTAAGGGCGGGGTAAGGGTTTACACTTTCGACAAATCGAATTTTTTTGTCTTATCTTATTGTTTAACATTTCGAGAATATGTCTTTACAATTTTAAACCGATCTAAGCAATATTCTTGAAGTTATTGTCTTATTAATCTCCTGGCCTTTAACGCTATACCTCTAACAGCAGCGGGCGGTCGGGCCAGCAGTGCAGCTGTCGAACAGGTATACAGTTTATTCATTGCTATTGCGGATATAGTATATAGTGTATACTATACACTGCAATATTTTAAAAGAAGAAACGAGCTGGAATCGATGATTCTGTGTGAGTTGGAAAAAAAAATTATTTTCTTCACTTTTTTACTTCATAAACTTTAGCCGCGTTTTTCTCAAAATTACTTTTTCAAAGTCCGTGTTCACTGCCATTTAAAAACTACTTGACCGATTCATTTCAAACTTTGTACACATTTTCTACATATAAAATACCTCCCCCCAACGTTTAGTTAAATTTTTTTTTTTCCATTAAGGGTGTTTCCCACCCACAAAATGGCGGAATTTTTTGTGGAAAATAACAGTTCACACTTTAGATGGCCGTCAAAAGTTTTTAAATGAAAAAAAAAATTATCAGAGAACGTTGGGGGGAAGATTTGATTATAATTTGACTAAATTTTCATGGTTTTTCATTTTCAGATAATTTCCGGCCGAGTTATAGTGAACACCGCAAATTGTTTTTTTTCCAAGACGTTCTGGGGGAAGCTCTGTTACGGGCTTATGCTGCAATATTTCTGCATGAAAAAATTACACAACGGTGTCAAAAGTATCCTCAATAATGTACAAAAGGTTCGAATAAAATTGCTCAATCCATATTTGAGAAAAAAAATCGCAAAAAAAGTGTTTTTTTTTAAGCTGAAACTTTTACCCCTCCCTTAAAATACAGTGATAGCTGAAACAGCAAAGCAGGTACAACGCACAGCGTCACAACTCTCGTTATGACACTTAGCTTATCAATAACCTGATTTAATTAATATATATTGTGTCACTCTTTGAGAGCTTTTTCATTTTCGTATCTCAAATGAGGGTGGGAAGGTGGGGTGTCGGTTATTTTTGGTTTGTTTTTGGGTTGTCTTTGGTTTGTTTGTGGTTTGTTTTTGGTGTGTTTTTGGTTTGGTTTGGTTGTTTTGGGTTGTTTTTGTTGTGTTTTTTGTTTGTTATTGGATTGTTTTTTATTTGTTTTTAGGCTGGTGTGGGGGGGGGGGCAATCCCTTCACTCACACGTATACTGTTCGCCATACGCTAGTACAAGTATTTCATGTTCGATTTATGAAACTTCTTTCGTTAATAACTTTTTAACAATGAGCGACGGATAAAACTTTTTGTATGTTACTCCGGGGGGTATTCTTAACAACACATGTGAAGGACAACATGATTGGGACTGACTGGGATAAGGAATATAGCTAAATGAATTATTAACTTTATTTGTTAATAACTCATTAATAAATAACGACCCCCAATTTTGTCAGAGGAAAAAGTTGTTTCTCGTGCAAAAGCGTCGAACGGGCCTGTTCCGAAGGCCATCGGAAGTGAATCCCCTGAACCCGATATTTACCCATTCAAGTTCCGTGGTATATTATTTGCTTAAATTATAAGCTGAAAGTAACCGAACCTAAGACTTGAGCTATCAGGATATGACAGCGACTCGATGTGACTGAATTTTTAAATATTGTTTTTAATTAAACATTGTCTCCGACGCGCCCGAATCCGAAATACACGATTGTCAAATGAGCCTACACCACTTTACGAATGGCCCACTTGAGGAAAGGTTCCTGCTTCATCGCTGCAAGCACTACTTTTGGTTTCTTAGCGCTTGTGTCATAAAGGGCACGTGGCAAACGCGGATTTGGAGGATACGGTCAACCTGTCACGTCATTCCCTGTTTAACTTCAAAATCACCAAAAGTATTGCCGACACTTTCCGCTTAAATTAATCCCATTGAAGAAACAACCGATACTTGACGCGGATAATATTCGTTAAGATAAATGTTGTGAATTGGCTGTAAAGTGGCGTTCAAAATAATCACGGTTGAGTCGCAGTTTCAGTTCATGCTTTGCTATTTCCCAATTATAACCCCATACCCGTAGTTTTTTCGGCATTGCAACCCGGACCTTATGGATACATTTGCAAACCATGTACAGTACTCGGCCTAACACATCTTTAATTATTGTCTTGATTGTTTATTCAGCGTGTTTCTCCCTATCCTTTCTAATCTCGTCACTTTTTACATTTTTCCAAGTATACCAGGCCCTCAATTTTGAGGAGTTCGATTTCAAGGAAAGTCCTCTCCTTTTCCTCGCCCGTGCATGGTGGGGCGCATCTACGTCACGACGGCCGAGACAGTAGTTGTTTTTCCCTTAGAAGTCATTGGTCTCCTTTTTAGGTTAGGTTGTCAGCACGTTAGCATAACGTGCAGACAAATTTATGTAAGGAACTTATGTAAAAAATATGGACGTATATAATTCCAAAAAATGGGGATAAAGAGCGCCCCGATCCTGTGCAACTATCATAAGCCCGCGTGACTGGTTGCGTTATAGGGGGGCTTGGGCAGCCTAGATTTTTTCATTTCGGACGGAGCCGCCCGACAGGCGAGCGTCGCTGTGGACGACAGAACGACGGACGTACGCCGGACGCAGAGCGAGGATTGGGCGGCTATATGCCGACACGCGTCTGCAAGGGTAATAGTAGAGGATCCGTATTAAAATCGACCTTCACCCATCGCGTAATTGGATGAAACTTTTTTTATATCAAATTTAGTATGTCAGAGAATATATCGCAGAGTTGGTTGCCAACAAAATCCAGGGATAACTTTGATTAATTAATAATTCAATTATGAGTTTTTATTCAATATTGCAGTCATAAGTTTAACGAATAAATTCAATACCAACCGAAAGTATAAAGTCTATAGACTATAGAATATGCAAACGTTGGGTTGTCTATTTTTTTCCTAGTCCAACTACCGAGTTGTCAGGTATAAACAGGTAAGTCGAAACTAACTATCTTCAACCGTTTGTTTACTAAATAAATCTTATATCAAAATAAGCGCTGTTTCATTGCAAACACGAGAATATAGGGTTGTCTGCAAAAAATCTGTGTTGAACGACGGTTGTCGAGTTTTGAAAAGTGACATTTTGATGCGAATGGAATGTGCGACAAAGCGGTCTGAGCAAAATATCCCGTGCGATAGAAGAGGACGCATCGTTGTAGCTGCGCGCGGCGCGTGCACCGGATATAAGAGATTTCGCATGCTTTCTGTCCGGTGCACGCGCCGCGCGCAGCTACAATGATGCGTCCTCTTCTATCGCACGGGATACTTTGCTCAGACCTCTTTGTCGCACATTCCATTCGCATAAAAATTTCACTTTTCAAAACTCGACACCGTCATTCAACACAGATTTTTTGCAGACAAGCCTATATCATCGTGTTTGCAATGAAACTGCGTTTATTTTGATATAAGATTTATTTAGTAAATAAATGATTGATGATAGTTAGTTTCGACTTACCTGTTTATACCTGACAACCCAGTAGTTGGACCAGGAAAAAAATAGACAACCCAACGTTTGCATATTCTATAGGGTTTATACTTTGGTTGGTATTAAATTTATTCGTTAAATTCATGGGTGAATAGAAACTCAGATTTGAATTGTTAATTAATCATACTTATCCCAGGCTTTTGTTTGGCAACCCACTCACGATATGTTTTCTAACATACTAAATTTGATATGAAAGCTTTTCATCGCGTTACGCGGATGGGTGAAGGTCGACCCTAATTCGGATCTTAGACTATAAAGAGGCTTGGGCGGCTGTTTACCGACACTCGTCCGCAAAGGGTTAAAATCGAGATCATACTCATTTTTTATCGACTTTATAGAGGGCTTACTCGACTTTAATCGACTATAATCGAGGTCTTACTTGACTTGAATCGATTCAATGGAGGTTTTACTGAACTTTAATCGAGGTCTTACTTGACTTTAATCGAGGTCTTACTTGACTTTAATCGAGGTCTTACACGACTTTAATCGAGGTCTTACACGACTTTAATCGAGGTCTTACACGACTTTAATCGAGGTCTTACACGACTTTAATCGATCTAATCGAGGTCATACTCAATTTTAATTGATTTTATAGAGGGCTTGCTCGACTTTAATCGATTATAATCGAGGTCTTACTTGACTTGAATCGATTCAATGGAGGTTTCACTGAACTTTAATCGAGGTCTTACTCGACTTTAATCGAGGTCTGACTTGACTTTAATCGAGGTCTTACACGACTTTAATCAATCTAATCGAGGTAATACTCAATTTTAATCGATTTTATAGAGGGCTTACTCGACTTTAATCGATTATAATCGAGGTCTTACTCGACTTGATTCGATTCAATGGAGGTTTTACTCAACTTTAATCGAGGTCTTACTTGACTTTAATCGAGGTCTTACTTGACTTTAATCGAGGTCTTACACGAGTTTAATCGATCTAATCGAGGCCTTACTCGACTTTAATCATTGAACTGAGGTCTTACTCGACTTTAATCGATTTATTCGAGGTCTTACTCGATTTTAATCGATTTAACCGATTTAACCGAGGAGCTCTGCACAGTAAGGCCCGTTCCTCTGACTCGGTTTAAACGGGATTCAATTTTTTTTATAGTTTGGAGATGGGCTGTACCTGGTTTGAACTTCGATTCAGGTTGGATGAATTGGGCATAAGACCTCGATTTTAAGAACAAACGGGGAAAATCGAGTCTGCCTAAGCAAGCGGTCGAAGCGTTCTTTCTCGTCACTTTTCGGGGTTACGCATGTCCATATTTTTTAAATAAGTACATTACGCTATGCTAACGCGCAGACAACCTAACCTAAAAATGTCCCAATGACATTTAAGAGAAATACGACTACGGTTGTATTTCTACACCATCCACAGACGAGGAAAAGGGTGGGGGTGTTCCTTAAAATCGAATCCCTGAGAATGGAGGTCCTAGTGTATACCGAGCGGGTGAGCCAGATTATGGTCACGGCGGGCGAGAAAAAAATGCCGCGGACAAGCAAGTATTTCGGAGTCGTTCGATCAATAGCGAGATTAAAGTTAACTGATAGTTTCGTTTAAATAGTTTGTTTTTTTTAATTTATTTATTCATGAAAGTGCTTTCCCTAATGATTCTCTTTTTTTATGTATTTTTCTCGATTTGTTCTATTATAATTGAGGCCTTCTCCCTCTTGGTTATCAGTTTTAAGTACTATCGTTTTGCAAGCTTCCAATTAATTGAACGCTCACTCGACTCTTTATCAATATGAATCATATAAGAAGACATAATGGTTATAAAAAATTCATTCATGAATGAATAAATAAACATAAACAATTTGGTATTGCAAACACGAACACTTTTGCCAAACAAAGTTGCCTTCGTGAAAATAAAGAAAAGAGTGTGATTGATGAAAGATTTGAATTAAAGGTGGAACCTCAGGTATTCCTCGTGATGAGCGACTAGGGAAGGGTGCGGCGGAAAACGCTCGCGCTCCATCATCAAGTGACGCTGGAGTTGTTCGTGGTGAGCGGCCATGTCCGCGTAAGGTCGTCCAAGAAGTTCGGCGGGATGGAGCGCCAGAGTGGGATCCCTCTGCATCATACCTGGTCGAGGATAATTGGCTCCTGCTGCCGCTGTGCGATAAACAAAAATAGAAACTTCCGTGAGGTCGGTATTTTCTAGTACGTATTCGTGAGGTGCTTTTTTATCCGAGGAATATACAAAAATACTCGATCACTTTTACAAGAGAGAACGGGTTTAACAACGAAAACATCGTTACCTTTACCCAAAGCTGTAATTTCGTTGGTTCTCTTCCTCATGAAAGAAGCTTTGTTTTCGTGAAACATTTTCTTTTTAATTTTCATGCCATAGTACTTAAAATTAGGGCTATTACTTTTATCCGGTTTAACCGGATACCCGAAAGTATCCGGGTATCCGGGAAATCGGATCCAACACTTCAGATTCGAATACCCGAATATCCGGGTATTCGAGTACCCGAGTATCCGGGTATCCGGATCCAACACTTCAGATTCGAATACCCGAATATCCGGGTATTCGAGTACCCGAGTATCCGGGTATCCGGATATCCGAATAATCACGGATCCGGGTAACCGGGTAATAACGAATAATGTCGGGTAATTACCCGATTTTTCGCGTACAGGCTCAAATAGGACCGCCGGCGTAAAAAAAATAATGATATTGTATTAGTCTGGTCATCAAATAAGCCGAAATATAGGCCGTTAATAGTTACCATTGAACAAAATTGGAAAATAACTTGTATCAAATTTGCTCTGTTCAAAGAAATTGTGCAAAACTGCGGTAAAAATGAAAACTTAGTGTTGACGAATCAAACATCACGGTTTTCCAATTTATAATAATCGTGGATTTACTCGGGAAAACATTTTACATGTGACTCCCGCAATGTTTTAGAATCTGCTGTTACGATCACAGTTGCTTGCCTGCGCATATTAAGAATAGCCGAGATCTGCTTCTTCACATTCTATATTTTCTGTCCAACTCTAAAGTTCATAAAAACTGCACACACGCCCATAAAGCAAATATACATCTCAGAAACTAAGGGTATTTATTAAATAATAATAGATCGTCATGAAAAAATAATATTAAAGATGCAAATAGTGCGGGTCAATGTTGATTACGTTCTTATGAAATGATCATGTGTTTCCCTAACATTGTATAGAAGATTATGTCATTGCTTTTTTAATCTACACAAGAATGTTTTATTAAAATTGTAGTTTTTGTCGGATGTGAATTACAGTAAAGAAATAGTTTGGTAATAATAGTAAATAAGCCTGCAAGATTCTTTCCAAGAATCTTCGTTATAATGATAATCTAATTTGTTTAATATTGATATCAGTCGGGAAAAATAGAAAATGGTCAACTAAATGATCGGACATGAACACCGATATAATCCCGGTTTCTCAATCTTTCGGTAATGATTTATTATTCGTCTTATAAATGTACTTCGCAAACATTGTTCTTGGCAACATCTACGCGTGGCTCACAGATTGTGTAAATTGAACAATTATTTTCAGCATTTTCGGCATCAATTATCGGCGGTAATTGCCCGATATTATCCGTTATTATCCGAGTACCCGGTTACCCCGAAACTATCCGTATAACCGAATCCGTTATTACCCGGATATTATCGAGTTATCGGGATATACGGATTTGAAGCGTCGGATCCGTGAAACCCGAATTACTCGGGTATCCGGATACCCGGAAAAGTTCAAGCTCTACTTAAAATGTTCCGAAACGCCGAAAAAATATATTTAGACAAAATGGCCGACAGCAGTGGATGCGTGGTCGGTGCGCGGATTTGGCTACCTCCCACGTTATACTTCTGCGCACCAAGTATCAATTGGATATATACGATTTGACAGGTCGGAGGTGAAGGAAGTTCGATGTCTACTGAATGGCATTGATAAACTATCCTCGGTTTATGCACTGCTCGGATCATCCGAAGATGAGAATTACGAGTATCTGATTTTTTAATTAAAAAAAACTCTCTTCGATTGGAAAAAAATTTATAAACCCCCACTATTCACACTATGTTTTTCAGTGCGCAGTGAACAGAATACTATCAATATTGAATTCATGACTTTGTTCCCACTGATGTGAGCCTGTAACAACATGATTCCGTTTGTTGAAGAGGTTTTCCAGCTAACGGACGGGGCCCTGCAGGGAATAGGGAGGCTCCCGAGGTAATTGGGAAGGGTTCCGAGGCGGAAACTTGCAAGGAAGTGCGAAGAAGCCTTCGGGGGGGGGGGGGGGGGGGGGCATCCAGTGGTTGATGAGCGAAGCGCGCAGAGGGAGGAAACCCTCTAGTATATATATTTGTTTTTCGATGCAACATCGCAGTTCTCCTTCGTCTAGAGTATGATAATAGAACTGGCGGGATTGTTGCAACCGTATGATGTGCAAGTCCCATGTCCAACTCCCGTTGTGTGCCAACTCCCATGGCGTGCAACTGGTCTCGCGCTGCTTCAGTTTTGGCAGTTCGTTCGATTCGACCCAGTTTAATAGTCGGGCGTGCAAGTCTCATGTGTAGCAACTGCCTTCGCGTTCGAGCCAAGGATTTGTGTACATTGGACTCGCATTGTTTACACGAAGGCAGTTGCTACACACGGGACTTGCACGCCCGACAGTTCAAGCAGGTCGGTTCGAACGAACTGCCAAAACTGAAGCAGCGCGAGGCCAGTTGCACGCCATGGAAGTTGGCACACATGGGACCTGCACACGAGAGGAGTTGGACACGAGAGTTGGCACACATGGGACTTGCACATCTTACGGTTGCAACCATCTCGAGCTTTCTGATTAAGCCATTCCCATTAAGCCAAAGTTTTGTTCCCTCTCGAGTTTTTACTCGGGAAATTAGGAAAGGTCGTACACCTTTCCTAATCCCATTTTTCCTCCCATCACTCCCGCATTTCGCTAAGCTAGCCTAACTTCCATTCCGCCCGCACACACCTTAGCTACGCTGTGTCGCAATTATCATGGGCACAGGAAAACCGCGGGAAACCTGTGTCGATTCGGACGGTTTTTTTTGTTTTGACGGAGTTCCAGTTGTATTTACTACATCAGAAACTCGACAAAACTGCCTCCACGCTCAACACTCGGCGCGCGCCAGCCAGTACACGGCTAAGCTGTCAACCATCCAAGTAGTGACCACGGCTAAAGCTGCGGAATTTGGGTGATTCCCAGAGCCGCGCATTCATCGCGCGGCCCCTGATGTCGGTGCTAACCAGAGTATTTAACTATACTTTTTTTTTTATCGACAGCTAAAAAATTGTTCAGGTACCAGTAAGAACAAACATTTTTCAAAATTCGTAGAATCGCCGGAAAATCTTATCGAATCTATCAATTTCAAAAAAATTCGCGGTATCTCATTGACGTCAGGACATGTGCAAAGTTTAGAACCTAAAATACTTATTCGCGGTTACAGCACTGACACTTGGTACCATCTTTCGGTGGATCGTTGTATTAAGGGAGGAAATACATGTAAAATTTCCATTCAGGAATTTCTTAAGAAAACGAGTTCTACGAGGATACCGAAGGACTATTATATGGCGCTGGAATTTCTGACTAATCGGTAAGTCACTACAATCATTGAATTTTCATGTGCCCAAACTGTAAACGCATTTTTTTCAAAACTATATTTTTCAAATCGGCGTGGGCGATAACTCCAAAAGTTTTTTATCAATCGGGCTGAAATTTGGCACACATCTTTACAATGATGTTACTTTCTTCATGAACCTACTTATTTTGAAAAAATTGTTGAATAGAATATTTTTTCGAAGCAAAAACAATTGAAAAATTTGGTTTAAAATTTAAATAATTTTTCTAAAGTGTTTCAATCCGCAAAGTTAAAAAAAAAAATTTCTTTTAGGCTCATCTACAGAATATGACATTAAAAAACACTCAGAAATTTTTTTTTCAATTTCAGTCCAATACAACAAAGGCTTACACCAATCAACAACTCTCGCTGCGACCTTCCCGGCAGACTGGACTGTAAATCGGCCAATTTGAATTGTTTAAAAAAAATATATATTTTTTAATAGTTAAAAATATGATTAACTATACACTAAGTTTCAAAAACATCGAATGAATTATTCTCTAATGAAAAAATTAATCAAAATCGACTAAAATTCACTATGTATCTCCCCCCTTAATGGTCGAGGGAAGTATTTACACAACCGAACGCTGAATGATCACTTTCACCGTCAGTATTATCTCTGTTCTATTAGGGGTAAAAGTAAGTTCTAAAGGATTTTTTGTGAACCCCTTTAGAAAAAATTGTGTACTTTTAAATTCCATTTTAGGACGCTATATCGATGTATTTTGACTCGCTGATCACTAATTCAGTAGCCATTTCTTCGAGAAACTCGACATTTTTTTTTCATTTTTTGCCCACACCTTTTTCGGAAACCTGAAAATGTCGAAATTTCAAATGGGCATAACTCGGCTCCCGTTTCATTGTTTTCGGGTTTTAACCGATGTTTTCAAAACGTCGCGAGCAGACTTAGAGAATGCATTTTGGATCATCCCGATATCTCAATAATTGTAGCCGTGAGAGCGGGTTGAAAATAGGCAAAAAAATGCAAAGGGCCCTTTGCATTTTTTGTGAGCAAAAAATTGTGTACTTTTAAATTCCATTTTAGGACGCTATATTCTGAAAAAATGGTAACAAATTGATTACTCAAAGTGTTGTCTATCGCTAGCCACTACTTTTTCCTATGTTTCTGGCAGCGTACGAATTCCGCGTTAAAAGAACGACTGGTCTTTAGAGGCAATTTAAGAATCGACCCATTTTTTGCATTCCTCGTATGAACGGAAGTGCTGCTCAGACAGGCCATGAGTCATTGATCGAAACAAGTAGTAGTCGGAAGGAGCAATGTCCGGTGAATACGAGGGGTCGGGTAGGATACCGCATTTCAGTGTTTCTAAGTAGTTTTTGACTCGCACTGCAACATGTGGTCGAGCATTGTCGTGCTGCAAAATCACTTTGTCGTATCTCCGCGCATATTCCGGCCGTTTCTGCTTCAACGTTCGGCTCAAACGCATCAATTGTAGTGAGTAGCGATCCCCCGTGATGGTTTGATTCGGTTTTAGCAGCTCATAATATAATTAACCCCAGCTGATCCCACCAAATGCAGAGCGTGAGCTTTGATCCATGAATATTTGGCTTCGTCGTTGATGTTGATGCATGGTCGGGCTTACTCCACCATTTCTTACACTTTTGATTGCCGTAATCCGTAATGAGTCCACTTTTTATCACCAGTTACGATTCGATGCAAAAAAACCCTTCTGTTTTTGCCTTTGGAGCAGCTATTCTCAGGTTGAAAAATCTCCTTCCCACGTGACTTGGCTTTAATTCGTATGGTAATCAATTTCCTTGCTTTTGGACCATTTCCATGGCTTTCACGCGTAATGAAATTGCTTGTTGAGTCACTGCCAAAGATTCTGCAAGTTCTTTTTGCGTTTGACACGAGTCCTCATTCAATAATCCCTCCGATTCTGCATCTTCAAACGTTTCTGGCCTTCCTTCACGTTCCTTATCCTCCGTGTCAAAATCACCACTTTTGAACCATCTAAACCAGTACTCACAAGTTGACATTGATGGAACATGGTCCTGATAAGCCTCATGCAACAATCACTGACCTTCAGCTGCTTTTTCCTTCAAATGAAACCAGAAAAGTAAAGCTTCCCGCAAATTGCGTTTCGTTGGCACGAAAGTCGACATATTTGGAATTCGAAAGAACTATGTTATTTACACTCTGACAAAAAGACACATATTGAAAAATAAGCCTACTGGTAACGCATTAACATAAAGGTTATGGTCTGATGCAATTTAATACTAGTAACGCCCTCTCTTGTAAATCCTTTAAAACTTACTTGTACTCCCAATACCATTTCGCTAGTTAGATGTTATTTATATGTAATCGCTTTTTGATAGAATGGGTAATGATCGCAGGTGCATAATGTCTCCTTGACATTCGTCCGTTCGGTATCGCTGACAAATGTATTGGCATTTCAGCGTTGTTTAGAAAAACTGTAATGTCGACAAGACACTAGTGTTCTTGGAATTATTATGGCCGCCGCACGCGTTTGTTTCCGAGAAATTCCTGATCGCGAAGGCACCTCATCATTTCGTACATTTTGCCCATTAGTTCTTAGTACAATGCAAGCCCTAGGTCCTTTTTTTCTAGTGTAGTGGTACATTAGCTATATTTTGCTTTCGGATATCTATATGTCGCCTTTCGCCGGGGGTACGTACGTGGACGCGCGCACGAGTAGAACGAAAATTTTTAGTCGTTAGATATTTTGGCATTAGCTACTCTGTCGGTCTTTGATCGTGCTACCCGGATAAACACACACAAAAGTGCGGGAACGGGTTCGCATCACGCACACACGCCATCCATTTTGTCCGCAATGTGATTGTACGATGATTTGGAACATTTTAACCACTCTAACATCAAAATTTCAAAATTTCATTCGGCCATGAATACAGGGTTTCCTCTGTGAGGAAGCAAAATAAATATGACTATTCGATCAATAAAATTGAAGTGAGAATCAGTTATACTACTGAATGGCATGCTTGGTAATAGAGAAGGTATTATGAAAAAATATAACACAAATTAAGGGCGGGGTAAGGGTTTTCACTTTCGAAAAATCGAATTTTTTTTTGTCTTATCTTATTGTTCAACATTTCAAGAATATGTCCTTAAAATTTTAAACCGATCTGAGCAATATTCTTGAAGTTATTGTCTTATTAATCTCCTGGCCTTTAACGCTATACCTCTAACAGCTGCGGGCGGTCGGGCTAGCAGCGCACTTTAGACGCGTTTTTCTCAAAACTACTTTTTCAAAGTCCGTGTTCACTGCCATTTGAAAACTACTTGACCGATTCATTTCAAACTTTGTACACATTTTCTACATAGAAAATACCTCCCCCCAACGTTTAGTTAAATTTTTTTTTTTACATTAAGAGTGTTTCCCACCCACAAAATGGCGGAATTTTTCGTGGAAAATAACAATTCACACTTTAGATGGCCGCCAAAAATTTTTAAATGAAAAAAAAAAATTATCAAAGAACGTTGGGGGGAAGATATGGTTATAATTTGACTAAGTTTTCATGGTTTTTCATTTTCAGATAATTTCCGGCCGAGTTATAGCGAACACCGCAAATTGTTTTTTTTTCAGAAGCATAACTTCTCGTAATTTCACTATCAATTAACGGACGTAAAGCAAAAGTGTTTGTTAGTATATCCAAGCGATGGCCTATCGGACAAATGGCATCGGAAACGAAGTTATTGTAGTGACCCCGAAAATCGAATGTGAAAATTTCAAGATATCTCCATGTTTCATGACCCCTAGAATCATTCTAACACGTTTTTGAAGACATGTCTGGCTGTGTGTATGTGTGTGTATTTATGTACGTATGTGAGTAAAATTTTGTCGAACGTAATCTCACGAATGAATGGAGCGATTCGATTTTTTTTACCATTTTTTCACCAATAGATAATTTACATATTATTGAAAAAAAAAAACAAATAGGGGCAGTTAAAAAATTATCGAATTAAAATGATCGAATTTTCATACGTTGTTCATGCCCCTCATGGTGGACTAACTTGCAAGATCAAAATGGCATAAAATACAAGGGATGATCGGGAAGTTATAGGCTCGACCCACTAAGGGTCACACCCACGCCCCCCACGGCTCGTTTTTTTTTTACGCTGAAACTCTTACCCCTCCCTTAAAGTAATATGATTGTTACCTAGTCGCTCAAGTCGGTCCCGATCGAGTTGACTGGGTCCAGGTGGCGCGCCGTAAAGCCCAAATTGATGAAGCCCTTGCGGCGGTCCCGAAGGTCCTGGCGCAAGACCCGCAGCGGCGTATCGTCGATGAATCTCCAACCAATGAGGATCAACCGGTGTTGCCATGGGTCTGGGCGTTCCCTTAAGCAATTCTTCTTTTAGTCTGTCATTGAGTTCCCGTTCTCGGAGTTCCCTAATTTCCCGTTCTCTCTTCTCTCTCTCCAGATGCTCGAGTTCCAGTCGTTCACGGGCCCCCGGTCCGTACATGTAGTGAAGCATAGGATCGGGGGGAGCCGAATGTCGGGCTGGGGAAAATGCCGCATGCGGTCTAGCGTATTCCGACAGCTGTCTTAACGCCGGCGTGTCCGCGTACGATCCGGGTCTGGTTGCGGCGTACCTGTCGTAAGGTGATACAACAGGTTCCAGGGGTCCTCTGCTAAGGGGCTTACAGCTTTCCTGCTGTTTCTCCGGCGTCATTTTCCTCGCCTGTTGAGCAACCGCTGCCGCGCGATCCCTCTCCTCTCGTTCCCTCTCCGCCTGTTTCCTCGATCTTTCTTCTCGCTTTCTCGCCAGCTTGGAGTCCGGCACGGGTTTGAAAGTGAGATCGGTCCTTGTGCATGAATTATTTTCGCCCCGATTCCAGTGCCGAAGGAAAATAGCCGATTGCGATCTGTGACATTCGGAGTCCTCGATTCTTGGCTCGGGCGATGGTCCCCGAGGACTCGGCGGTTCTTCCGGTTCGGGTTCGACCATTTCCTGCTCCATTTTGGGCTCGGGTGCTTGAATGGCTTGCTGTACCTGTTGCTGTTGTTGCTGCTGCTGTTGCTGTTGCTGCTGTTGAGGACGATGCTGATGATGATGGAGAACGGAACTGGTGGACATCAGGCACGACGAAACGAGTGAAGGTTTCCTCTGCGAGCCCGAATGAACGGACGAGGAATGGCCGTGCGCGCTGTGCGACGCGATGGTCATCAGTTTGTCGTGATGAAGAGTGGTAGCTTGATGCATCGAGGACTGATGATGATGGGTCGCTATTAAATTTTCACCTTCGTCGCGCGACGTCGAGACGCTCGACGAACTCGTGCTCGAGTGATGCGCCGCCATCATAGTCGTACTTTCCTGGTTGCGTTGGGACGAAGGTGGCGGAATCGCGTGAGGTACTGGTCCGTAAGGGTAAGGAGAAAATGAAGGATAACCGGCGACCGGTGGGTATCCGGGATAAGCGTGAGCGTGGTACGGATGCATCGCCGCAAAGAGCGAATGATGCATCAACGAATGATGAGGATGAAAGGGATGCGTCATGTGAGGACTTGGCTGCTGGGATGGATGCATTACCGGCTGAGGAATCGACGTTGGTGGAGGAGGTAGACTAGGTTGCGGTGACGCGGTGACTGACTGAATTTGAGCTACTTGTTGTTGTTGTTGTTGTTGTTGTTGTTGCTGCTGTTGTTGTTGTTGCTGCTGCTGCTGTTGCTGCTGCTGTTGTTGTTGTTGTTGTTGTTGTTGTTGTTGTTGCTGCTGCTGCTGTTGTTGTTGCTGCTGGTGCTGCTGGTGCTGTTGTTGTTGTTGTTGTTGTTGTTGTTGTTGTTGTTGTTGATGATGGTGATGATGATGATGTAATTGTTGCTGATGCTGCGCGCTTGAGTGCAAATGTTTACTAGGCGTCGGAGGCTTACTCGAGTCCGGATCTTTCTTGATATTATCCAAACTTGGGCCCGGAAAGCTACCCTGAAAGCCCGGAACTTTGACCTCCTTGAGACTCTGCAATGGATCCGGTTCCGGGAGAACTATCTCTTGTTTGATCTTCAAATTTTGGGGTTCCATGGGAGGTGTACCGGTCAGACTGTACAGCGGTCCGATCGATTTTTCGGGATTCATTAGGTTCGATAGACCGGGTGACGGTGGAATAGGCTGGAAAAGATTGGTCGGTGGTTCCGGCCTGTCAAGACGATTATCGTCCGGATTGTTTAAACAACCGTCCATCATACGATCGGACTGCATACGCTCGTTAAGTCTGCTGTCAACTATCATTCGGGAATCGCGCATACGCTCGGCCGCTTGTTGCATCCTGACCTCATCGTCTCGTATTCTGTCCGCCAATCGATTGTTCTGCTGTTGGTGCTGTTGGGGAATGACCGCGAGCCCGAGTGGCTGCGGTGATACGGACGATAATTGGGACATATTCGTAGCCAAATTCTGAGCTATATTCAAATTTAACGCGGGAACGGAAATGCCAGCGGTTAAATTTTGCCCGCTCGTAATGGGATCGGCGTGATTGGTGAGATTTTGGGGCGTTAGTATGCTATTCGCGTGATCACGCACGGGCGGGCCTAAGATCGTGGGGAGTCCTAACACGGGACCCAAGCCACTGGGAATTTGCACACCGTGCGACAAATCTCTCGGCAAACTTTGCGCACTTTGTTGCTGTATACCGGCGTATTGCATATTCAACGGATGAATTTGAGTGGCCTGTTGCTGTTGCGCTATTTGCTGCGGCAGAGTAATTTGTTGACTAATTTGAGAAGGTGGGAGGGCCGCGGAAGCTAATGACTGCGATATGGGAAGCGCGCTCGACACGCAATTCCCGGGATTCGTTATTAACGACTGTTGAGTCAAATGACGCGGCATGCTTTGCTCAAGATCGTTTATCGACAACGACTGGGCAACGGCAACACCGGTATTTTGACATGGTGTATGTTGCACCTGCGGCTGCGTTTTATCCGTCAGATCTTTCAAATCCTCGTGACGCGGTGACATATTCGGCTCGGATCCCATCGGCTCGATTTTCAATTGTATCGGTTCCCGTTGTTCCGTCATCGGATGAATCATCGCCGAAGCCGCCGACGTATCCTCGGGTTCCGTTTTGATTTCCGGTGACGACGTTCCTATGTTTCCTGTGTTTTCCGCCTGATTCGAGTTGTTGTCCGACGACAGGATCACCGGAACATTGACGGGATGATTCGGAATTGTCGGAGGAACAGGGGTGGAAGCTAGTATGGGTTCCGAAGATTGTTCCTCGTTCGTGACTATTGGACTTATCGGTTCTTCCGTCGTGGACGTTGGTAGCGGTGCTATCGGTATGCCCGCATTGGTCACAAGATTTTCGCCACAGTCAGGCTCAGCCTCGCGTTCCGGTTCGTCCATAAGGGAATTGCTATCCGTTGTTAAAGATTCCGCTGGACTTTCCGGCCTGTCACCATTACCAGCCGTGGCTTTCTTTCGCTTCTGAGGATCCTTGTCCTCATCCGGGTCCTCGGTCTGCGACCTCTTTTGCCCTTTCTTCGGGGTCTCGGGTTTGTGGGAACCAAGACCACTGGCTCCGGCACCCGCGCTCCCGGACTTTGATTTCTTCGTCTTGTCCGTGATTTGTTGCGGGTTCAGAGAATCCCGCGACGACTGGGAGTCTCTGGGTTGTGATTCACGTTGCTGTAGCTGTTGATGTTCGCCACCGCGTAATTTCTGTTCGTTCTCCGGTGTATCGGTGCCACCACCTGTGCGTCTCGGTCTCGACGGCCTCGGTGACTCTTTCGCCTTGTTGTTCCTCGTTCTCATTCTACCAGGGCTGTCAGGCGACTCCGCTGGCACCGGCCTGAAAAGATAGGGCGGGGCGGGCGGCAATTCCCCACTCTTCTTCGAGTGCGAACGGCATTCTGCGCATAACAACAATCTATCCTTTCCCCATACTTGATAATCCTTCGAGTTCGTTGAGAAACAGTGCTGGCAAGACGATAGCGCCGAACCGTTCGTGTTCGTGTCCCGCGAATCGCTATCCTCTTCCGAATTGTCGTCCTCCGTCACCGAACTTATCTCCCCACCGGGATGATTGTTTGCGTTAGTGCTATTGTTATTGTTATTGTTCCCCGTAGCGCCGGTGTTGTTTCCACCTACGGTCCCACTTCCCCCTCCACCTGGTGTCGTCGTTTCGGATTCGGAGGCGGCCGCCTCCTTAGCCTCACGATTTCCACGTGGTTCCGCACTGTCTCCCCGGGTTTCGCCGTTTCCAACGCTCCCCGACGTACCGTCCTTTCCTGTACCCACGGACTGCGACGTCGAAACCTCCTCTTTCGGCGTGCCCGCTCGCGAATTACGCGTGTTACGTATACGGCGCAATGAGCCCTGTCGTCGACGACGGTGCGGACGATTGTTGTTTGCGCCAGGAGTCTTTTTCCAAAGGTAGTAGAACTCGACGAGTTCCGGCTATTTCAACATACACAAACTTTAATTAGAGATAATAAGGCAATCTAAGTAAACCTTCATCATCAATTCGAACGCTAAAAGACACCCGGCAAGTCTAAAAATTATATTGAGGTCAAGCAATCAATCCTATACGGATATCAATTTTCAAGTAGTCGGTTAAGGGCTCACATGGCCCTGAAATTTACGAAAAATCGATTCTTTTCTTAGATTTTTATTCTTTATACTTTTAAGAATAAAAAAAAACTTTTAAGACAATTCCGCTCCGTTACAAAGTTACAGCTGGAATGTGAGACTAGCCGCTAGGTCACGTTGTACCTACTAGAAACTTTAAACGCGTTTTTCTCGTCACTATGTTTTTAGAGAGTGTCAGGACGATAATTCAGTCAATTTTTAATATTTTTGAACTTTTTTTTTTAAATCTTGATAAATATTTTCTCTATAGACTGACGGGAGGTTTTTTTAATTGTTTGGTTGGACAATTTTTTTTTAATTATTAAATACAATTTTTTTTTAAATTGCATACGAAAGTTTGAAATACTGTAATTTATTTGTTTTCGAAAAATAAAATGAACATTTTTTTAAATTTTTGCAGATTGGATAACTTTTGGTGGAGTTATGATGTTGACAAGGAGGCGCCATGGTTTTCATCAGTGGTCCATCCATACCCGTAAAAAATTATGTTAATGTTAAAAAAAACAACATTTTTAATTTTTTTTTCTTATAGTTGAAAAGTTAATAAAAAATGTGAAATCACAAATTTGATATTTTTTTTTAACCATATAACCTTTAGACTAATTTTTCAAATTTACTCGGATTTCAGCGCGCGCAGGGATATGTGAGCCCTTGAATTTCAGGGATGAAGAGTTGGGGGGAATGGGGAAGGCTTAAAATCTCAAAAAATCGTAATTGTTATTGACCTATTCTGTTAGTACAATCTTTTACGAACAATTTGGTCGCAAAAAAAAACTGAAAAATTTCCAGCATTAGAAGAGCCAAAATTAGATGATTCGTTTCATATTCGTTTGTGGACAACCTAATGAGGACATTCATATCTTAGAGATAACATTTTCATTTATTTTAAATATAAATAATTTACCAAAAAATAATTTATATCTTACTACTATAATAAAGTTTGGTGGAGAGTTTGTATGTTTGTTCGAACGCGCTAATCTCAGGAAATGCAAATCCGATTTGAAAAAGTCTTTTTTGCATTAGATAGCCCATTTATTCGCGAAGGCTTTAGGCCGTATAACTTCATGATATGATCCTAACGAGTGGTAACGAAGTCGGTTTTTTTAGGGATTGGTCCTTTTATTTTCCCACATAATTTCCGAATGGTATTTATAGTTAATGAGACGCACTTGGTTATGTACTCATAATGCGTATAAAAGAGATATATATCAAAATTTAACGGGGGTGAAACCGCGGGGTACAGTTCGTTAAATAAAAAAGCCTTATTCGATCGGAATAATAAATTTTGAAATCGATATCAATAATCTGTTAGGGTTCTGTGCTAATACATTTTTTCTCGATTGATCATAAAAATTGTAAAACCCAATATCTAGATTAACTTTTTCGTTCTGACGTCATGATTTTCTATGATAAATAGATTGTCTATGAGTTTCTTAAGGGCGGGGTAAGGGTTTTCACTTTCGAAAAATCGAATTTTTTTTGTCTTATCTTATTGTTTTACATTTCAAGAATATGTCCTTAAAATTTTAAACCGATCTAAGCAATATTCTTGAAGTTATTGTCTTATTAAGGCCTTGCATACGGCGAGAATTTTCAAAAAATCGATTTTTTTTTGTTTACAGATTATTATTCCTTATAGTCTTAGGCGTATTTCTGTGTAAGCTGATTGTAAAAATTCCCCATAGTTCAAAAGTTATTGTAGATAATGTGACTGCCTGATAATGTGAAACACGCTCGAATCAACGCTGCCAAAGCAACAAAAGAGGCAAGAACAATTCGTCGATTAGAAAAAAATAAACAAAAACAATTTTTTACTGACAAGGAAGGCGTACAATATGAAGCTGGAATGGGAGATTAGACGTAAGTTAACTAAATAAATTAAAAAAATTCATAAAGTTCTTGCTTCAGCTGCGCGCGACTTCGAGCGAAACGCGCTTGAAACTTTAAACGCGTTTTTCTCAAAACTACTTTTTCTGACACGGTCGGCATGATAACTCGTACGGTTTTTAATATTTTTTGATGATTTTTTTTTTTAATATTCGGAATTGTTTTTTCTATAGTCTGTCGAGCCGGATTTTTAAAATTATAATTAGAAAATTTTATAAAAACAATTAAAGTGTGACTTTTTTGACACAAACTTAACATTTTTTTTTAAATTACCGTAAATTGTTTAATTTTTCGAATTTCAAAAATCCGGCTCGACAGACTATAACTACTACCTTATTTTACAAGAATTTCTCACATTTTGCAGATCCGTCAACATTTGAGGAAGAAATACTGCCGACCGTGGAGCAACTTTTTTTTTTACAGTGCTTCAAAAAATGTGATTTTTCATGTTGTAATTTTTGAAAAAAAAAATTGAAATAAATTTTTTTACAAACTTAACACAGTAATAAACAATGTGTAAGAATTTTTTTATCAATTTCTATTTCTATCCCTCCTAAAAACAGTTTTTCTTTTGGTACGTTTTCGGTACCGCTGGACGTATGTAAGGCCTTAATCTCCTGGCCTTTAACGCTATACCTCTAACAGCTGCGGGCGGTCGGGCTAGCAGTGCAGCTGTCGAACAGGTATACAGTTTATTCATTGCTATTGTGTATATAGTGTATACTATACACTACAATATTATAAAAGAAGAAACGAGCGAAGAAAGGAGCTGGAATCGATGATTCTGTGTAAGTTGGAAAAAAAACATTTTTTTCTTCACTTTTTTACTTCATAAACTTTGGACGCGTATTTCTCAAGACTACTTTTTCAAAGTCCGTGTTCACTGCCATTTAAAAACTACTTGACCGATTCATTTCAAACTTTGTACACACTTTCTACATATAAAATACCTCCCCCCAACGTTTAGTTAAATTTGTTTTTTTTTACATTAAGGGTGTTTCCCACCCACAAAATGGCGGAATTTTTCGTGGAAAATAACAGTTCACACTTTGGATGGCCGCCAAAAATTTTTAAATGAAAAAAAAAATTATCAGAGAACGTTGGGGGGAAGATATGATAACAATTTGACTAAATTTTCATGGTTTTTCATTTTCAGATAATTTCCGGCCGAGTTATAGTGAACACCGCAAATTGTTTTTTTTTTCCAAGACGTTCTGGGGGAAGCTCTATCACGGGCTTATGCTTCGATATTTCTGCATGAAAAAATTACACAACATTGTCAAAAGTATGCTCAATAATGTACAAAAGGTTCGAATAAAATTGCTCAATCCATATTTGAGAAAAAAAATCGCAAAAAAGTGTTTTTTTTAACGCTGAAACCCTTATCCCTCCCTTAAGTCTCTGCTAAATGATGTAAAAAAGGAGTAGGGATTGTAATCCCACGCTCCTGCGATCATGAGATCAGGTGAACGCGCCAATTTTACGTAGTTTCGCAAAAGATACCTCGCTTGCAACTTCACGCGGAACGCGGGCCACAGTTGTAACACTCTGATCTACATGTTGAAGCTGACACTTCCATTGGTTTCGTGACAAAATACGCAGTTTTCTGTTTCATTGCATTCGTCTTGTGTATTTTTTTTTCTGTAAATAAGTCGTTTTTCTATGGCACCCTCCGTTAGATCTGTGTATTTTCTCGCCCGACGTCATTTTCATCATTACGATTCAATATGCCTGACGCTAGTACCCGGGGTGAGGCCTTTAAGTCTTCAACCCTCAACTCTACAGATGCAATACTGCCCGCTGCGTGGCACGTAAGCAGGACTGCCCAGCGCGTGTCACGAATGCAGGACTGCCCAGCGCGTGTCACGAATGCAATATTGCCCACCCATGGGCACGAACGCTAGATTTCCCACTGGGCCTCGAGGGGCATTCACGGCTCGATGCCATTGCACCGCTCCGACGTAACGTTCGTGCGCGATGAGAACGACTGGGAGCTTGTCGCACAGTGAACAGACTCAAAAAAGGTCCTTTTTCATGAATTTTTGTTCGTTACTTCATGGATTATTTCAGGATTGTAAGAATGGTATGTTTGTAAGAACACTTTGAAATTGTTTTATAAAAATTTTCATTAAAAAATAATAAAAATGATGACACTTATAATTTTTTCTTTAATTTTCCGTGAAAATTTTTCTTCTAACGGTAGAATCCCCATCTCTGGCATGGTTCATCCGAAAAATAAAACAAAAATATTCTCTTAATCTGCGTAAATATAGTTTTCGTTAAGCGGAGCCGTTTTTTTTAATTCATTTGTCACAATGGCGGCGGGTTAAAAAAAAAATGTTTACCCGCCGCCATTTCGAGAAAACTACGAAAACTACATTGATGCAGATTAAGAAAATATTTTTGTTTGATTTTGCAGATGAACCATGCCAAAGACAGGGATTCTACCGTTAAGAGAAATGTTTTTACGAAAAAGTTTTATAAAAATTATAACTGTCATATCTTTTATTGCTTTGTCATGAAAATTTTTATAAAACAACTTCAAAGTGCGGTGAAAAACATACCATTCTCCTAATCCCGAAATAATTCATGGAGCAGCAAACAAAAATTCGTGAAAAAGGACGTTTCTTGAATCCGTTCACAGTGGAGTATCCCCTTAAAAGAAAAATATTTCGATGTTTTGAAAAATCATAATTTCATAAACGTAAAATAATTTGAGATTGATTTAATATCGAAATGTTTTGAGATCTTGGGTTAAATTTTCTTTCGTGAATGAGAGTGTCATTGAAGCGATGATTATTATTGAATTTTGCACGGATCAGCGAAACGGTTCGGTTCATTAAATTTTTAAATAATAATTTTTTTTCGTTACATCGTGACATTATTCCCGGAGCGTTATTTTATCATATTTCTAATTCGACGTATAATTTTTTGCTTCCCATCTGCATATAGAAAAATTCCTTTCAAACCGTGAGAACGGATATTGCCGTTAATATTTCTGCATATTCGACTTTTTGGCAAAATTCGGTCGTAGAGCGAACGTTAAATATCAAATTTCCGCTGATCTCTTTGGCCCCATCCATAATTTCCAATTTTCATATTCACACGTTCCGTGATAAATCAGCACTTTTTTTTTATTGCCGCTTCACGACCAACCAAATTCACCTTATGTTCGTCAGTCTTCACTCAACACCCGTGGCACGAAGTCCGCTTTTAACATCTAAGCGACTAAAGTCCTAATTCAACGCTCATCGGGACTACGACTCTAAATACTTTTCCTACCCTCCGTACCTCCTTTAAAACAATTAAAGAGTGTCCAGAACTCTATTTCGGTAACTGATTTTATAATTACAAGTGTTTGCGATTATACAGGGTGAGGGACTAACTGCTGCCACGTAGAATAACTCCGAAAGTACGATAGTAGTAGAAAATTTTTTGATACAAAAGTTGCATGGGACAACGGGGGCTATCATATGGCGTTAGTTTTTTGTTGCTAGGTGGAGTCGCTCGGAGATTTCAAGGTCAACTTTATTTTCTTTTAGATAGAATGGTATGTTTTGGTACTTATTTTCTGATATGGGCTATCGAAACGAATCCAATGATATTAAAAAAAAATATTTTGATTTTTTTTATTTAAAATATTTAAAGAAAATGTATTTATTTATTTCTTTTCTGCCCATCGGCAGAATTCAATGCGATTCATGAAATCCGTACCAGTTAATTTTTAGTGGAGACTGATATGGTAAGGATGATATTTATGGCGACGCAGAACACGAATAACACTTCTCTGGCTTACGCCAGATTCGCTCGCAATTTGACGCGAACTAACACAAGGATCTCGAACCACAGTGGCAAGAATACCAATTTCCGTTTCTTCGTCAGTTACTTCCTTTTGTCGGTTATTTTTCCGACGGGTTAAGGATCCAGTTGTTCTCGATTTATTGTACAAAATTTGAAATGTACGGCGTGTAGGGTGAGAACGTTCGGGATATCTTTCAGCGTATAAGTCTCTAGCTCTCACTGAATTTTTCTGACATTCTCCGTAAATTAGAAGCATATCGGTTTGTTCTTCAAAAGAATACGACATCATTTACATCGCTTGATGCGATGATACTGGTCTTACCATTCTTACTATCGTTGTCTCGTACAAGACACAATATAATGTAATACATTGTTCGATACAATGTAATGTAAATGTGCGTTAAGGGAGAACACCACTGTGACCCCCTGTTTTTCTTCACATTTTTCAAGAATTTTTTTTTGTGGGAAAAAAAGAGATATTCGAAAAAATTTTTTGGGTTTTGTTCCTTGTTTATTAATGTATCAAAAAACATTTTTTTCACATTTTTCACGCCGCATGGTGGCGCTGGGGAAGCTCTCGCGCCAGGTGCTGTCATTTCCGCGGCACGCAGCAGAACTCTCTTCAACGTCGATCTGAAAGAAAATACCGAGTGTTTTCGTTAATAATATGATATTTTTTAAAACAATATTTTTCCAAATCCCTGTGTACTTCTCTTCAAAATATCATATTATTAACGAAAACACTCGGTATTTTCTTTCAGATCGACGTTGAAGAGAGTTCTGCTGCGTGCCGCGGAAATGACAGCACCTGACGCGAGAGCTTCCCCAGCGCCACCATGCGGCGTGAAAAATGTGAAAAAAAATGTTTTTTGATACATTAATAAACAAGGAACAAAACCCAAAAAAATTTTTCGAATATCTCTTTTTTTTCCCCACAAAAAAAAATTCTTGAAAAATGTGAAAAAAAACAGGGGGTCACAGTGGTGTTCTCCGTTAGTAGTAAATATTTACTAAATACGGCGTTTTCATCAAACCTACAATGTACCGTGTAAATACACGGTCAAATTTTGCATGATATGCGAGAAAAAAAAATTTTTTAAACAAAAAAAAATGAAAAAAAATGAAAAAAATGAAAAAAAATGAAAAAAAAACATCATTGGATTCGTCTCGATAACCGCTACCAGAAAATAAGTACCAAAACATAGCATTCTATCTAAGAAAACAATGTTGACCTTGAAATCTCCGATGCGACTCCACCTAGCAACAAAAAACTAACGCCATATGATAGCCCCCGTTGTCCCATGTAACTTTTGTTTCAAAAAATTTTCTACTACTATCGTACTTTCGGAATTATTCTACGTGGCAACAGTTAGGGCCTCACCCTGTATAGAATCAACTTTTATACAATTATTTGTTCGAATAAAAGCCAAGCGATTAATTATATTCGATACTAGGGGGGTCATTCCATTCAGGGTACCCCCGCCCGTCTGTTGGGTTTGGGCGTGAGGTACGGTAAAGGGAACGACCGCCTCAACTCTTGTATACGGCGGCGGCAACGGCGATATATTTATATAATATAGAGAGATATCGATTTCAATCGTTAATCGGGAAAGTACCATGAGCACTTCATTATTTTCTCATAGATCGTCGTCTATGCGTTTTCCCCACAACCTCCGAGGCACCTGGTCCATGTTATTCGTCTTTTTACCTCTGAGTCGCCGCGCACACGTCTAAATTGCAAAACTCTCTGGGACGTAACATTTTTTTATATTTTATAAGAAATTGTACGTTTGTTTAAATTTGCAACTGTAACAGAGCTACTAGCCATAACAATAGCTCGAAAGACTACATTCCGCTTCAATTAGATACTATGGAAAGACACTTGATATTGAATTTAGAGAAAAAATCGATAAAAGCCATTCTATTGGGTTTTAAACTTAATTCCCGCTGTTTTTTAATTACAAGAAAACACATTATTTATAGTTTAGGCATATTCTATTTTATTCGAAGTATTGTCCTTCAGAAACTACGACCTTTTGCCATCTGTTACGCAACAAATGGATTCCGCGCCAATAACCACCGTTGCTGTATAAGGCGATTCATTTTTTGATATTCTCAAAAGACTTGAAACGCTGTGATGACAAATCATTGTTAATCGCTCGAAACAAATGATAATCGGATGGTGCTATGTCCGGTGAATACAGCGGGTGATATAATACTTTCCAGTTCATTTCCTTTATACACTTTTTTACGATTTCTGCCACATGTGGCCGAGTATCGTCACGGAGCAAAATCAGTTCGTTATGACGTTTGGCTTACTCAGGCCGCTTTTCTTTCAATTCGTGGTTTAGTTTCGTTAATTGATGTTTATAGAGAACAACTGTGATCATTTCACCCGGATTCAGCAACTCGTGATATAACATACCTTCTTCATCCCACCAAACACACAGCATCATTTTTTGACCATGCGTTTTAGCATCGATGGACCTGGTCCACCTGACAGTATCCGTGCATTTTTTGCATTTTTTCGTTTGAGATTTTCATAATAAACCCATTTTTCATCACCAGGCACGATTCGATGTAAAAATGATTTCCTTTCGCATCGTTCAAGCAGCGATTCACAAATCGTTTTTCGCTTTTCGAGTTGTCACTCGTTTAATTGATGTGATAACCAATTTCTCGCTTATTGAACCAGTCCAAGATTATGTAAACATTTGCTAACAGTCATTTCAGTAACATTTAATGTATCAAACAATTCTTTAAGAGTCTTTCTTCATCTTCATCTTCAAAATTTTTTCGGCTGTCCTGGACGTTCTTTGTCTTTAAAGTCAAAATCACCACTTTTGAATCGTCTAAACCAATCTCAGCACGTCGTCTCAGATCGAGCATGTTCACCATAAGCTTTTTGAAGCATGCGGTGACTTTCAGCAGCACTTTTGCATAGCAAACCTTCCCGAATATGCTGTTCCGTTGGTTTAAAACCTGATATTTTCGATATTGAACAAAAAGTAGTGTATACAACTGAATTCACTCTTGAATACTGAATATTGTAGGTTATGTCCAATACTTCAATACGGTATAATTTTAGTGATATTTCCATGAAAGTAATACTGGTTACGCCATCTCGTATAAAACAGCGGGAATTAAGTTTAAAACCCAATATATTTGTGGTATTTTCAATTTTCCAGAAATGCATTGCAAACGAAGGAAATCTATCAACATAAGGGAGACAAAATAATGTAAATTGAAAATTGCATATTGTTTCCTCATCATTGTTGCGTATTCGCAAAGCTTCCTCGATAAAGAAGTTAAATCGAAAACAATTGCTTATAGAGTAAAATTTGTGAATGCGCACCAATGATGAGGAAGCAACGTGCAAGTTTCAATTTGCATCATTTTTTTTTCGTCACGAAAAGAAAGCTTCCCCTATGAGAGAGTAAAATTAGAAGTCCATCAATTTCACGCTGAAATTAAATACGAAACGTAATTATAAAAATTTGTGAAAATGTGCGGTTTTCATATTTTATTGTAAGTCAATAAAATAATATTTTTCCGTCAAGCCCATCATTAATATCGACAAAGATATAATACCCGCTCGAAGCTGATTGGTGCATAGTTACCGTATCTTTGTGGGGCAACAGATCCTTCCTGATACGCGAAAAGTTTTTGCCAAACTGGCGGAGACCCTTGACGAATCGTTTCTGTGAAATAAAACAAATTAATTAACACAATTACTCTTGTGATCGTGTCGCATGAAAATCGCGTCTGGCACGGGAGCTTCGAGTCATTGAATTGAGAGAGAAAGTTTTGATAAATCTGAGGATTGTACGCCTTAAAAATGTCACACTACTTCCAAACTCGGTAGTTCGTATTGCGCATAACTTAGATTAGGTTAACTTAGATTATTGGGAATTACCAAGGAGGCGCGGCCCATTCAATATGGCCGTTCAATTTCCAATCAGCCAGCACTAGTTAGCACCGGGAACGGTGGTAAATCCTCGATTATCGTTTTTTATTTCGCGATATGTAATGATTCCGCGTGGACAGAATCAACCGCGCCAAATTGGATACAGCAGGAGTGCGTTATTGCCATAAGAATACGGTGAACCTATATGACGTGCCGTGTTTAACCTCAAAATCAGGAAAACATTTCCCGCCAATCTACGGCTAAATAAATGACATCAAACTGGGGCCTCGCAAAAATCTTTTACCACTACTCATATCGATGTTAAAATTGCCAGAACGGTTATTTGCAGAAGTTTATTTACGTTTTAATCACAATTAAAAATGTACTGTTTTATTACAGTAACAATAAGATAAATAAAAATCGGGGGAACATGGACAATGTTCGATCCAAGGGGTTTGAGACTTTCAGCCCACGCTAAAGATCAAAAACCGTTTTGTTCGTTTTATGTAAACAACAAGGGATGCAACAGAAATTGCATGATTTCTGAGGAAAGAAGAATTTATAAATATGACACTATGTCATGTGATAGATTGATGTTATAAGTGATAGTTTGTTATTCGAAGTCATTTATCTAGTCGTAGAGTGGTGACAAGATTTTTCTGATTTTGAAGTTAAACATGGCACGTCATATAGGTTTACCGTATCCTCATGGCAATGGTGCATTCCGTCTGTATTCAATTGTCGTTTCATAGCTTATAAATGTTGCGTAATAGGATACAGCATTGAAAAAATGATATAAGCACACGGTTTCATTGAGCGCTGTTTCTTTAAACAAACAATGAGCTTCTAATGAAGTTTATCGAAACCGATGGCGTTGCGCGCCACATGGCGTTAAATGCTACCAGTGAGGTATTGGGAATTGTCATTTAGGAACCTGACCTCTCTCGGCCAAAGTTCGAACCACTGTCTCCCAGTCGGCGCCGACAGACCTTGAAGTTTTCACTCCTCAATTCTACAGACGCAATATTGCTGACCGCGTGTCACGAATGCAATATTGCCGACCAAGTGGCACGAATGCTAGATTGCCCACTAGGGGCGTTCACGCCCCGACGCCATTGCAACACTCTGAATTAAACGACACAGCACTCCATCTATCGGGTAAAATGAACACTTCAGCAGCGGCAGTGGCAGAACACTGTTTGACTGGGCTCCGAATCGTTCCTATCGGGCGCGAACGTTGCGTCGGACCGGTTCCATGGCGTCGGGACGCCTCTTGAGTCCCAGTGGGCAATCTAGCATTCGGGTCACGTAGTGGACAATATAGGATTTGCAGAGTTGAGGAGTGAAAACTTGAAGGCCTTTCAGCACTATGTCATGTGATCGATTGATGTTATAAGTGATAGTTTATTGTTCGAATTCATGTATGTAGCCTTAGAGTGTGCGGGCAATATTTTTTTTATTTGAAGGTTAAACATAGCGCGTCATATAGGTTCACAGTAACTTTATGGCAATAATGCATTCCGTCTGTATCCAATTGTCGCAGTTAATAGCGCCGATTGTAAGATCGTAGTAAAAACATTACATGTCGTCATAAAATGTACGATGATCGAGGGTTTACTACTGGTCCCCGTGCTAACTGGTGCTGACTGGGAATGAGCAGCTTTATCGAATGGACCACACCTCCGTGGTAATTCCCAATAACGATGGCGAGAAATTTCACGACAGTTAAGGTTTCCCCATGACTTTTCGCTCCGTTACACGCCCTTAAATCATGGAATCACGTCTCTGACAAAATTCCTCAACCACAGTTTCAATAATTTCTCGACACGTTGGAACCGAAACTGCCAAACAATTTGCAACCCATTTTGCCGCAAACCTGAGTTGAATTTTCAGTTTGCAACATATAAAAAAAATGATGTTCTATCTTCAATCGTCTCCTTGCGTGCAATATCACTTCCAACGTAATACACGATTTCGAACGGTACTTAAAAATACGTGAACATAAATATTAGATGAAGAAATACATATTAACTCACAGTCTCTTCCTCGGACCATTTCTTATCGATGCCTTTGGGCACTGGACACTTGACGAGGGCCTGCAACGCCCTACCTGGGTCATAGCCAGAGTCGTGGAGTATGTCGAGCGCGTTAATGGTAGTGTCGTCTCTGGAAGCCGCGACGCAACCATCGTCCGGCGAGCCTCCATCACACATACCGGCGAACGCGGCCATAGAACGAGCCGCCCTCAGGTACATTAGCAGATCGCCGTCCAATGACATAGCTGGGATCCATCTTAGCTCCTCGCGCTCCTTGGAGAACTCAGGATCGGGCAGCAGATCGGCAACCGGCACGCCCGGCCGGTAATCAGGCAAACGGGCCTGGCAAGAAACCAACTCCTGTACACCAGAATTATGCGATTTCCGCCCCGTTAGCACCACACCACTCAATGGCATCGTAAAGCGATATTAGATTTTGTTCTTTTTCCAAATTTCTCGTCTTTTGTTTCGTTTAATATTTTCGAGCAGTTTATGGGCAATTGAACCGTAATCATGTGGTAATGAATCATCCTAGTGTCAAGGATGTGAGAAAGTATTGGAATCCATTGTTTGGACGCTGTGGTAATCGACAATGATTTTTATGGTGTAAAAGTTAATGGGATCACTTTTAATTTGAGGAAAATGATGCCCAAGTCCATAATGTATCGGAAGAGTCGCAGTCTCCCTGCCCCTCCCACTTCTACCCATTGTGTTGCCGATCGAGCACACGCGCACTCACACACACACAACTTTCACATCTATTCGATGATCCAAATATCATGTCGGTCTCTGAGGTTCTCGAATACTACCCTCTTTGTCGCAGTCTCCAAAATATCATATAGTAAGACCTCGATTTTAAGGATCACACCACTCTAGCGGCAGAAAAAAAGGCTTTACTTTGACGATTTATTTTGGGAGTATGAGAAAAGGAATAGGATTCCTTTTCAGAAGGTTTATTCAACACATACTGAAGTATGAAATTTTTTTTTTATCATCATTTTCATACAAAATGGCGGCGATTGAGCCCATTTTGAAAATCATCTTTTTCAAACTGGTAGGACGTATTACTGGAGCGCCGTTGCATGGATCGATTTGAAATTTTCATAGTAGCTTCACAATTGCATTCTCTATCGGAGTACGTAGCCGTTTTTTTTATTTAATGTAAACTATCTTTTTATAAACAATTTAATCCTTTTTTTCCGCAAAAAATCGATTCATTTTTTTGAAAAGTGCACCTTTTTTACAAAATTTGTTTAAAACAAAACCCTACGTAGTCCCATTGCCAATAGTATATGGATTATAAAATTTTGGATTTTTGTACCAGGTCTTATACTTTACGATAAAACGGTCCTGCCGTGAAGGTGTTTTAAAAAAAGACGATTTTCAAGATGGACTCTGTCGCTCCCATTTTGTATCAAAATGATAATAAAAAAGAAAAGGGTTTCATACTTCAGTATGTGTTAAATAAACCCTCTGAAAAGAAATCCTATTCCTTTTTTCATACTCCCAAAATAAATCGTCAAAGTTACGCCTTTTTTCTGCCGTTAGAGTGCTGTTACTCCTTAAGGTAGTTCAAATGAAAAAATATAAACATACTTTTGCCGAAAACGAAAAAATGTTATTGTAAATTTTGACCATCGTATACAAAAAAGAAGCTTCAACAACTTGTCTCGTATGGAGCGCGAGATTGCACGATATAACAATTTGAAATTTTTTGAGATAAAAAATTGTCATATGTCATTGTAGAAAATACTGGAATTTGAACGGAACTTAAGATATTCAATCGGAAGCTTCTAACCCGTTTAGATACGGAATAGCCCCTGTGCCAGGTCACGAGTATGGACGCTCGTTATCGTTTCGATTAAAATGACTATGCCGATTATACAAGGCAAGATGGCGTGGGTTCGAAACGGTGGATATTAGTTCGGAAAATATTACTTTCAATACATCATTGACAGATGCAAATCTATGATAGGTTTGTTTTATCCTGTATTAAAAGAAACATCGCACGATTTCGAATCGGACAATTTTGAATTTGAGGACACAGATTCTCGCGTACGTAAAATACCGACGCCCGGTACTGCGATACTCGAATTCTTAACGATAACGATAGGTGGCGCTAACAGTTCGACAATCGCCGTACTGCGCAGCGATTTACGAACTTTAACGTCACTCGACCGAAGTTTCGGTCAATGGGATCTATCACACCGTCCGACCACTTCGAAAACGCGAAACGTACTTTCTCCGAAATTACACAATCGACGCGAATTGAAATAAGCTTAGCCACCGCAGTCTGATGGCAAAAAGTGGGAAAGCTTGTTTCATCTCGATCGGTTGTGCCCTTTGGAAAAAAGCAACCATACAAATTTGCAGCCTATCTCTCTCACACTCGTGCGTCACGTCATACATGTGCGCTTTCCTCTTAAGGGAAATGCGGGTTGAAACATAAATTGACAATAAATAATTTTCCGAAAGCGGCATCATACCTTTTTAAAATGCTGTTCCATTTATCGAATTTGAAGTGAGGAGGTTTTATCTTCAAAATAAAAAATGGCACATCTGACAGAGTGCATGGAAATGTGAACGTTAAGTTCACATTTCCACAAGTTCACAGTTTCCATTAAGTTCACAGTTCACAGCCAGTTACTTAAAATCGAGTACTCGGAGGGTGTAGGATCAATGATGATGAATCTGAAGTACAAATGGGAAAATTAAAAAATGGTTGATTCAAAGCATTTTTTCAGTATTTGATATATTAAAAACTTCGATATTTCGTCTCATCTCAGTGAGATTCGTTCAATTATGAGTTCGTGAGGAATGTTTGGAATTGATTACATTCATACAATTTTCTTGAGATGTTCGACAAAACCTATTTTTCGGGACTTAATGGCATAACTTTGATATTTCATCTCATCTTAATGAGATTCGATCAATTATGAGTTAGTCAAGAATGTTTGCAATTCATCGCATACTATTTTTCTCGAAATGTTTGACAAAATCTATTTATTTGAGATTTTTACGAATAACGGCATAACTTCGATATTTCATCTCATCTTAATGAGATTTGTTCAATTATGAGTTAGTCAAGAATATTTGCGGTTTATTAGATTCATACAACTTTCCTCGAGATGTTTGACAAATCCTATTTATTTGAGATTTTCACGAATAACAGCATAACTTCGATATTTCATCTCATCTTAATAAGATTTGTTCAATTGTGAGTCAGTCAAGAATGTTTGCAATTCATTATATTCATACAATTTTCGCGAGATGTTTAAAAAAACCTATTTTTAATTGGATTTCTACAAATAAACAGGACAACTTTGATATTTCATGTCATCTCAATGAGATTCGTTCAATTATAAGTTAGTCAAGAATGTTTGCAATTCATTACATTCATACAATGTTCTCGAGATATTTGACCACACTTGTTTTTTTTAGATTTTTTACAAATAACAGCTTGTAACGTTTCTGTACCAATTTATGGACACAAAATGGGCTAAATCGTAAAATTTAATTACACAGTAACCATGTGCTGGATTATGTCGTCGTTTCAAGACGTTTCATACCGAACACACGTTGCGAGTGTATACTTTCTACAATACTTGAGGCGCGGTAATCTATATTCATTAGTGTGTGCTAGAAAAATTGAATAATCGGGCGTATAAGGACGCTATCATCTAATCGCAATTCTCCACATTATGTGAGAAAAATAAATTTATAACGAGAAAAGACAGGAAATAGTCAGCACCTCTTCCGAAAACTATGGGCATTGGTCTCTTTTACTCTGGGACCATCGTGGATTACAGTTCGTCGTATCACTTACAACCGAACTTGAGAAAAGGCGTTATATCGAGAAATCAATGAACAACATCGTCGATGGTGGATGGACCGAGGTGCATTTTTCCGTCCCGCAGTCAGGAAAGAGCCAACGAGGGATTAATTCGCGTCCCGAATCAAGACGAGTACACTGTCACTTCTATTTTCCGGTGTCACTAAATAGACTTCAAATCGAGATAATTGAAAGACGTTATTAAATAGTATAATAGGGACTCAGTGCAAAAGTGTATGTGCGAAATTGCGTGATACGAGTTGGATTCCTTTGTTTCAATGGAGATTTATATATTGTTAACTCGTGAGACGTATATTCCGAAAACAGGATCAATGACAAAAATAGAATGAACAATCAAGAAAAGAAATACTCAAGCTCGAGACTAATCAAAACGAATAGTTAATCCACGGGAAAATGGTTTTTGCGTTTTTTATTTCTAGTACATTAATAAACTCGAGTCCCGAATTTCGAAATTCATCTAGCGTGTATTATTCTCGACCATTAAATAAACATAACATTCTTACGCATTCAACCTCAGTGACCTTCGAGACGACGACGAACGTATCCGTATGTTGGTAATATTTCTAACCAGGACTGAACTGACCATAAACATCGGAATGTCAATATGGCGAAAGATTACCACAGCAGCGTTTAGAATCAACGAACGCTTAACACGTCGAGCCCGGAGCCGATTTTGCTCTGCTTTTTGTTCGGGCGCCACACAGCCGCGATCATTCGCGTTTAGGCGGCGTTAGTCCTGTGGGGACTGACGCCACCTAAACGGAAAGTTCACCGTCGATTCTCGCGGACTGACGCCGCGATTAACGTGTTAAGGGCTAACACCACTCTAGCGGCAGATAAGAAGGCGTCAATTTGACGATTTATTTTGGGCGTATGAAAAAAGGAATAGGATTTATTTTCAGAGAGTTCAATTAACACATATTGAAGTATGAAAAACTAAAATTTGTCTTATCATTATGATACAAAATGGCGGCGACAGAGCCCATTTTGAGAATCGTCTTTTTCAAACCGGGAGGACGTATTATTTGAAAACCGTTGCATGGTTCGATTTGAAATTTTTATAGTAGCTTCACAATTATATTCTCTATCGGAGTAACGTAGCCGTTTTTCTATTTAATGTAAACTTTTTTGAAATGAAACTTCTTGGGCGGCGAGTGAAATTTCAAGGACGCGTCATGTTTAGGCACATTTCGTTACACGAGAGAGAAGAAAGATATTATGTAGAGAGCTATATATTCCGAGACTACGGGAGTGGGGCAAAAGAGAGCTATACATTGTGTAGCCACGGTAGTGGGGCGAAAGAGAGCTATGTATTCTTGTGCCACGAGAGTGGGGCAAAAAAGAGCTATGTATTCCGATGCTGCGGGAGTGGGGCAAAAGACGGCTATGTATTTCGATGCTACGGGAATAGAGCAAAAGAGAGCGACGTATACACGATACAAAGCGATAGAATAAGATAGGCGCGCGCATGCGCGCGTTATAGATGTATGCGTCAGTCAGACGCCGTATATTTACAACTGAGGTACTACGCATGTGCTTTATAATTAACATTTATCATTGGTTTTGTGATTATTTACATTTTTTACGTGTGTGTACTGTGATTGTTCAATTATAGCCGTGAAGAGTTATTATGTAAGTATATTTAAACTATGAAATTTTTATTAATAATAATATTTCTACAACGGCTGGAGATAATTCTACATTCTATCATGGTCGAAGAGCATCTGTTAGTATGTCACATTTGCAAGACGAATTTCGGAGACTTTCATTGAACCGACTGGAAACTATCGACAAACAGATAATTGATTTTATGACTCAGAGGAATGGATTATCTGTATATACCAGGGGTGTTAGTTGAAGTTTGCCGGTTTTACCAGTAGATGTCGCTAGCAATATGTATACATTTCTATGGTTTGGCATGTATGTCATTTTTTTCTACTGACATTAACCTACAAAAATACGCAAGTCACATTCCGCCAAAATAATAGCGTCATATTTGTTTACCTCAGTGAATATGTCAAGTTTCGTGCCAAGTAAATCGCACTTGCGGCATTCGCTGCTTTTCTTATTTCATCAAAAGAAAAAAGCAGCTAAAGCTCACCGGTTGCTGGTAGAAACTTATGGTGAACATGCTCCAGTGATTAGAACATGCGAGACATGGTTTCGTCAATTTAAAAGTGGAGATTTCGATTTGACAGACAATGAACGTCCTGGTGCAGCGAAAAAGTTCGAAGACGAGGAATTGCAGGCGTTATTGGATGTTGATCCAACCCAATCGCAACAAAAATTGGCAGAAACACTAAATGTGACTCGAGGAGCAATTTGCCAACGTTTAAAAGCCATGGGAAAGATCCAAAAGTATGGAAAATGGGTGCCACACCAGCTGAACGATAGACAAATGGAAAATCGAAAAACCGTTTGTGAAATGCTGCTTCAACGATTCGAAAGGAAATCTTTTCTGCATCGAATTGTCACGGGGGTCGAAAAGTGGATTCATTTTGAGAACCCGAAGCGAAAAAAAATCATAGCTTTCACCTGGTGAAGCCGGCCCATCGACTGCAAGGCCAAATCGCTTTGGCCGTAAGACAATGCTCTGTGTTTGGTGGGACCAGTGTGGTGTGGTGTACTACGAGTTGTTAAAACCTGGTGAAACGGTGAACAAGGATCGCTACCGACAACAAATGATCAATTTGAATTATGCGTTGACCGAAAAACGGCCGGAATGGGCCCGAAGACATGGCAAAGTTATCTTGCAACATGACAACGCGCCGTCTCATACCGCTAAACTGGTGAAAGACACATTAAAAACACTTAATTGGGAAATATTATCACACCCGCCGTACTCTCCAGACCTCGCCCCGTCCGACTATCACCTTTTCGTATCGATGGGACACTCCCTTGCGGAGCAGTGCTTCGCTAATTTTGAAGAAGTCGAAAAATGGCTCGTCGAATGGTTTACCTCGAAAGAGAAAAAGTTTTTTTGGGATGATATCCATAATTTGCCTGAGAGATGGGCGAAATGTGTAGAAACCAATGGTCAATACTTTGAATAAAAAAATTTTGAGATTCCTCTGAAAATTAAGTGTTTTCTTTATCGAAAAAACCGGCAAATTTCAACTATCACCCCTGGTACTCTGAATTGTCAGCCTCCGAGCACATTCCGGCGATCTAACAGACGCTGTCATACAAAAATCAAATGTTGTACTTTTGTCCGAAACGTGGTTAAGCAATGACGACGATGTCAGCATACCGAGCTTTAATTGCGTCATTAAATATAAGCGACCGAATGTTCGAGCAGGAGGTGTGGTAATATATCATAATCAATATGATACTGTAAATATCTTGACATCGAACATAGAAATGACTGCTATGCAATCTCACTCGTATACATCTACAGTGACACCAGTTGCTGATATTTGCATTGCGGAGTACCAAACGCCAGATGGGAAGAATAATATCGTTATTGCGGCCATCTATATATCGCCGAACCAGAGTCTCGCCGATATAATATATTTCATACACCGTTCCCTACTGGTTTACACTTATACAGGTGGTGATGCTCTTGGAAGAGGTGAAGATAAAATCCCTATGATTCTCGCCGGAGATTTTAACATAAATTTTGCATCAAATGATTCTTTACCGCTAACTAACATTCTTCGCGAAAAATTTGGTCTGTACATGAACAATAAAACCAACGAGTCAACAACAAAATCGGGAACTACAATAGATGGAATTTTTACACGTTATCTCGAAAACATCGAATCACGGACATATATTTCATATTTTAATTATCATAAACCATTAATATAATTATTACCAATTGAAGCACCAACCAATGATAATGTAAATATTGAATAAACCGAATATTTTTTATGCAAATTTTGTATTATTGTATTTATTTTGAAATGCTCTCTCTCTCTCTCTCTCTCTCTCTCTCTCTCTCTCTCTCTCTCTCTCTCTCTCTCTCTCTCTCTGTCTCTCACACTAAATCTCTCTTATTCTTTTTCTTTATTTTTTAAGAAGTTTCACTTCAATCATGTGCACGGTGATGCACACGCAACTTTTTTCTTCTTCTTTAATGGCCAACGGGAAGTTGTTTTTTTGATAAACAATTTACTGCTTTAGCTTTGCAAAAAATCAATTCATTTTTCAAATGTTCACCATTTCTACAAAAATTTGATTAAAAAAAAACCCCTACGTAGTTCCATAGCCAATACATCGACTATACATTTTTTTGGTTATTTGTTCCAGGTATTATACTTTACGACAAAACGGTCTTGCGGTGAAGGTGTTTTAAAAAAAGACGATTTTCAAGATGGGCTCTGTCGCCGCCATTTTGTATCGAAATGATAATAAAATTTTTTTTTTCATACTTCAATATCTGTTAAACGAACCCTCTGAAAAGAAATCCTATTCCTTTTTTCATACTCCCAAAATAAATCGTCAAAGTTAGGCCCTTTTTTCTGCCGCTAGAGTGGTGTTATCCGTTAATAAATGCGTATCTCTATCGAAAGCGATATATCAAAGCTGATCCGCACTGGGTATAATCACGGATGATACTTCCGTGAATGACATAAACGAGAAGTCAGATTTTCATTGTGGTTATGGCTCAAAGACCCCACCATCAGTTTATGGGAAATCACGAGGGGCCGACGAAACCATCTTGAGATTTAAATCGATCGATCTTCGAAATTGATCAATGAGACTTATTGAAAATTTTAAAAAATCTCTGTTGTTAATGCAATGTCGATTCTAATCTGTTTTATTTTCTCCTACGTATCTCGTTGTTGCGTTGAAAATATTGGAAAACGATCTTCCGGATCTCAAAACAATTCTATTGAGTAATATCTGGAATGCCCATTATGAGATTGACGAGCCATTGTAGCGTGTTTACGTGAATCAATTATAATTATTACGATTCAATTACCAATAACACTGCTTGAAAAGTGAAAATTTTAATTGACAACGAACCTGAACATTCATGCACGGTACAAGCAGGAAAAATACTCTACCGTCGTTGAGTTGGCAACAATGCAACCGGACTGTAATTGCATCGTCTCACTCGTTCACTGTAATTAAATACTTTTTCATAACTCAATTAAATGTTTGTTTGAAAAAAACAGAATGCTCAATATTTTGCATGTACTCTCGAGAATAATTAATGAATTACGACAGATTAGAAGCGGAAATAAATAGGGCCCGGAAGCGAGTACAAGATTGGTCAAGGCAAAATTGAAAGCACTCGCAAGATGTGAACGACGTTCAACTTTTTTAGGGACTTGAACATTTACGAAATTTCGAATAATTTTACGTTATGGGAATTTATTAAAAATTCGGTTGGAAGGGACATAGAAAAAATTCATGTTCGTAGGACTTGGACAAATTTGAACTACGTGGGACTTTGAACATTTTTCCATTGTTGGATATGGACAAAATTTTGGTTTCTAGGAACATCGAAAATATTCGAGTCTGCAGGACTTGGGAATGTTCGTATTATTTTGCCGCTGAATATTTTCGTATTTTTTACGATTTTCGAACAAACACCGAGAAAATAATGTGTATTCGGAGTTTGGAACTTAATTAATCCGTGAGTGTTCGAAAAATTTTCAAAAAGACGAAAATACTCAAAGTGAAGATAATACAAAAAATTCCGTGTCCCGCAGACTCGAATATTTTCTATGGTCCTAAAGAACAACATGTTTTCTATGTACCAGAGAGGCCCTTCGTGTCTTTACCCCTCAACTCTACAGATGCAATATTGACCACTGCATGGCACGAATGTAACACTGCCCACCGCGTTGTACGACAGCAATACTGCCCACCTCGCGCACCAATCCAAGATTGCCCATCGTATCGCACGAAAGCAAGATTGCCTGCCGCGTGTCACGAATGCAATACTGCCCACCAAATGGCACGAATGCTAGATTGCCCATTGGGCCGTGAGGGGCATTTACGGCTCGACGCCATTGCACAGCTCCGACGCAACGGTCGCGCGCGATTGGCGGTGGAGACTGGAAGCCCTGTCAAACAATGTTCTGCCGCTATCGCTGCTGAAGTGTTAATTTTACCCGTTAGATGGAGTCCTGTGTCGTTTAACGGAGAATACCACTGTGACCCTCTGTTTTTTTTTCACATTTTTCAAGAATTTTTTTTTGTGGGAAAAAAAAGAGATATTCGAAAAATTTTGTTGGGTTTTGTTCCTTGTTTATTAATGTATCAAAAAACATTTTTTTCACATTTTTCACGCCACATGGTGGCGTTGGGGAAGCTCTTGCGTTAGGTGCTGTCATCTCCGCGGCACGCAGCAGAACTCTCTTCAACGTCGATCTGAAAAAAAATACCGAGTGTTTTCGTTAATAATATGATATTTTGAAGAGAAGTACATAGGGATTTGGAAAAATATTGTTTTAACAAAAATAGGCACGCCTTTGAAATTAACTTTAATTTCAAAGGCGTGCCTATTTTTGTTAAAACAATATTTTTCCAAATCCCTATGTACTTCTCTTCAAAATATCATATTATTAACGAAAACACTCGGTATTTTTTTTCAGATCGACGTTGAAGAGAGTTCTGCTGCGTGCCGCGGAAATGACAGCACCTGACTCGAGAGCTTCCCCAGCGACACCATGCGGCGTGAAAAATGTGAAAAAAATGTTTTTTGATACATTAATAAACGAGGAACAATACCCAACAAAATTTTTCGAATATCTCTTTTTTTTCCCACAAAAAAAAATTCTTGAAAAATGTGAAAAAAAACAGGGGGTCACAGTGGTGTTCACCTTTAATTCGAAGCGGTGCAACGGAGTCGGGCCGCGAAGGTCCCTCGAGGCCCAGTGGGCAATGTCGCATTCCTGCCACTCGGTGGGCAGTGTTGCATTCGTGACACGCGGCGGGCAATCTTGCTTTCGTGCTATGCGGTCGAAGCCCAGTAGTTAATGTAGCATTCGTGTCACTTGGTGGGCTAATATTGCATTCGTCACACGCGGTGGACATCGTTGCATTTGTGCCACGCATTGGGCAATATTGCATCTGTAGAGTTCAGGGGCGAAGACACGAAGGCCTCTCATGTCCCACGATGAAAAAATGTTCAAAATCCCACGTAGTCGAAATTTGAGCTAATCCTACGGACATGAATTTTTCCCATGTCCCTTCCAACCGAATTTTTGATAACTTCCCATAACGTTAAATTATTCGGAGTTTCGAAAAATTGTCAAATTCCGTTAAAAAGTTGAACGTGTTTCACTTTGTCCGAGTGTTATCAATTTTGCCGTAACGAATACCGTACGAACTTCCGGACCCCAGTAGTAAATTATACATTTTTAACCTGTAATAACATACGTTCAATTTATTAAAAATTATTTCCATTCTAATCGTGGTCATAAATGTTGCGATGAAAGATTTGAGAAGCCCCGAGGCCATCTTTTATCCCGAGCAAGGAGCAGATAATTAAGTTATCGGACGAAAATTCGCTCTCAAGAAACGGATTATATGAATTAACGTATCTCACAGTGAACGAGTTCGGGATTTTTAGTCGATCATCGTTAAATTATTTATTAATCATATACAGTTGGTAAGAACACACACAAAAGCATCGTGTACAGTGCAATTCGTATAACTACTTAGAGCGAGAAGCAGGATTTAAGATTGTTGATAAAAATCGGTCGAAGCTGGACACGCGCGACACGGACCGTTCGGGCCAGTGTGCGACATAGAATGAGAGGAAGAGAAAGTACTAAGTACAGAGCGACATAACCTCAAAACTTTGCGCGATAGTCAGTTTAAGAAAAAGATCGGCAATCCCTGTTCAACTGGTACTATATGTTTAACGTGTTCGATATAGATCTATCTTAATATCTCTACGTTAGATATTTATCTATGCTCTCTTCCGTATGTCCCACGCTAATAGATCCAACATTGACGATTAATCGTTCGCAAACAAAATTGAAAACTCGCTCTCTTTTTTCAAACGCCAGAAAAACGATTTAATAAATAGTGAAATAGTTCGAAGACAATTCTAATCAGTGTACAACCATTTTTATCAACAACCTTAGAAAATTATTTTCGAATATTGTCGACCCAGTTATCTCGTTACAAAATTGGCACAAACAATACCGAGCGAATCAGCGATACATCTGCGAATTAGAAAATTATCATGAACATATTTTTTTTCACTAGGATACATTATTCTTTTCGGTAATAATGTTAATTACTAGGGACCGGAAGTTCGTACAGGATTTGTCACGGCAAGATTGAAAACACTCGGCAAGTTTGACATTTTTTCGAGACTGAATAATTTATGTGGTTGAAGTTATAAACGTTCTGGCGAATAAAAAATTAAATGTGGTTCACACTAAACGTACCCGGCACTTTACATATACCTATTCTTACCATAAGGGGTCAAATGACCCCTCGTGGTACATGACGTAGGCAAAGGATCTTTTTCGATAAAACATAAGCTAAGAGAAAAACGGAAAGCGGGAAATTGAACAATCAGGTAATATAAGAATTTACAGAGTCAGATCTGCGAAACAAATAACAATGAATGTACGATTTTAAAGTAAATTTTGAAAGGGGTCGTTTGACACCCCGCTTGGTACGTTTAGTGTTAATTAGAGAAAATTTGCTCAACTTTCAACTTTTCAACGTTCAATTTTTTTAAAGGGATCACATCACTCTAGCGGCAGAATAAAGGTCTAACTTTGACGATTCATCTTGGGAGTATGAAAAAAGGAATAGGCTTTCTTTTCAGAGAATTTTTTTTTTTTCTCAACAAAACCGAGCCGGAGCTTCATTCTTTCGCCTCTTGAGCCTATTAACGTGCTAAATCACATGGTTTCTGTACGAATATATACTCCGGTACAATCGAGGAATAAGTTTTCTCTAGTTAAGCACATTTAATTTTTTTTTCACGTTATGGGAACTTATAAAAAATCCACGTCCGTAGGACTTGGAAATTTTTCTAGTATTTCGACTCTGAATATTTCCGTTTTTTTTGAAGATCTTCAAACACTCACGGATAATTAAGTATCAAACTCCAGACAGATGCACATTATTTTTTCGATGTTTGTTCGAAAACCTTCAAAAAGACGAAAACATCCAAAGGCAAAATAATACGAAAATCTCCAAGTCCTACAGACTCGAATATTTTCAATGCTCGTAGAAAACAATATTTTTTTCCCTATCCCACGATCGAACGAATTTTCGCAAGTCCTACCGGATGGGCTATTTTATGTCCCTTCCAATCGAATTTTTTGTACGGTTCGCACAACGTGAAATTATTCAAAATCTCGAAGAATGTCTAAAGTCCCTAAAAAAGTTGAACGTCGTTCAGTTTTTTCCGAGTGCTTTCAATCTTGCCGCGACGAATCCTGTACGCACATCCGGTGGGCCCTATTAATTACATATTTGGCATCACCGAGAAGAGATTTGCCACTCTGCCAGAGCGAACAAGCTAAGTGCACGGACCTTAACTCCGGCTGTTCACTGCCCATTATAATGCACGGGATGGAAATAATAATTTATTTATATAAAATTTAAGCAGGCAAATTTGGATTAAAACAGCGGATAAAAGTGGTGTCAATTGAGAAACAACGTAATTCAAGTTGGTGCGACGTAACTACGAGCTATGGTTTTTCTAACGCTCCGCATCCTCATCGGATCTTCTTGCATTATCATAAATTGAATTTTTTTTTACAGATTCAGTGTAATATTGGATTGTATCTTGAAGATAAAGACCGTAAGAGTATCTTCAACAAAACTTGAAAAATAATTGCCGCTAAGAACTTAGAGTGAAAATTCAAAAATTCTCGAATTTACGTTTATACCTTCATCCGATATTTGGTGTTATGTATTTGGAGGAAAAAAAAGGAAAAAAAAAAAGTGGTCGAATGGTTCAAGTAATTCGCTTTACCCTTGTAAAAATCACAAGAAATCCGGCAATGTTAATTATATTCGAAGGACATATTGAACGCAAAGTCTTCACTATCACGAGATGTTCTATTTTCGAACGATAAATGAAATTTCGTGCGATACAAGTTCGCACGATTGGAACAATCGAGAACGGCGAATGTGATTTTCACTGTGAACGATCAGCACTCTGAGACCACGTGTCGTTGACTTTTTTACGTCTTGGTTCGTATCTAACTCTGTATTATCTAGAAGTGTCATATTGAGAATTACCATTTAGCAACTTGACCTCTATCGGCCAAATTTCAAACCACTCTCTCCCAGTCGGTGCCCGCTGATTACTGTGCGAATGTCGCGCATTTTAATCGTAATTAAAAATCTACTGCTTTATCACAGCAGCAATATAATCCCCCCCTACGTGACGAAATATCTCGAATTGCGATTTATTTCTGAACCCGGCTAACTCGCTCAAGGGCTCACACACCCTTAAAATTTTCAAAAAATCGATTTTTTTTTATAGATTTTTATTCTTTATACTTCTAAGAATCTAAAATAAAACTTTTAAGAAAATTCCACTCCGTTACAAAGTTATAGTAATAAATGTGACCGAACGTCGGGTTGGGACCGGCTACCTGGTCCCAACTTTAAAAGTGCTTTTCTCGAAACTATGTTTTTAGACAGTGTCAGCACGATAACTCAGTCAATTCTTAATTTTTTTCAAATCTTGATAATTATTTTCTCTATAGTCTGACGAGAGGTTTTTTTAACTTTTTGGTTGGACAATTTTTTATAAATTATTAAAAACTTATTTTTTTTTTAGTTCCATACTAAAGTTTGAAATACTGGAATTTCTTTATGTGAAGAAAAAAACATCCCTCCGTCAGACTATGATACTACATTATTTTACTAGATTCTTTTTTATTTTTGCAGATTGGATAATTTTTGGTAAAGTTATGATGTCGACAAGGAGACGCCATGGTATTCATCAATAGTCCATTTATACCCGTAAAAAATTATGTTAATATTAAAAGGGAAAATTTAAAAAAAAATTTTCTTATAGTTGAAAAGTTAATAAAACATTTGAAATCAACAATGTAATTTTGTTTTCACCATATCGACGCTGCTTACGAAAACTAGCATGTTTCAGATTTCTTACGAAAACTAACACGTTTCGAATTCCACCACGAAAACTAGCATGTTTCGGCTTTCACCACGTAAACTAGCATGTTTCGGCTTTCACCACGAAAACTAGCACGTTTCGGCTTTCACCACGAAAACTAGCATGTTTCGGCTTTCACCGCGAAAACTAGGATATTTCGATTTGCACTGGAAAAAGTAGTATATTTGCCGAACTAAATCGAATAAGATTCAGATCTTTCACAAATGTTTTAATAATTTTTTCGGGAGCACTATAAGGAATAAATGAAAAACATTGAGGGAGAACACCACTGTGACCCCCTGTTTTTTTTCACATTTTTCAAGAATTTTTTTTTGTAGAAAAAAAAGAGATATTCGACAAAATTTTTTGGGTTTTGTTCCTTGTTTATTAATGTATCAAAAATCATTTTTTTCACATTTTTCACGTCGCATGGTGGCGCTGGGGAAGCTCTCGCGTCAGGTGCTGTCATTTCCGCGGCACGCAGCAGAACTCTCTTCAACGTCGATCTGAAAAAAAATACCGAGTGTTTTCGTTAATAATATGATATTTTGAAGAGAAGTACACAGGGATTTGTAAAAATATTGTTTTAAAAAAAATAGGCACGCCTTTGAAATTAACTTTAATTTAAAAAAAATAGGCACGACTTTGAAATTAACTTTAATTTCAAAGGCGTGCCTATTTTTTTTTAAACAATATTTTTCCAAAACCCTGTGTACTTCTCTTCAAAATATCATATTATTGACGAAAACACTCGGTATTTTTTTTCAGATCGACGTTGAAGAGAGTTCTGCTGCGTGCCGCGGAAATGACAGCACCTGACGTGAGAGCTTCCCTAGCGCTACCATGAGGCGTGAAAAATGTGAAAAATATGTTTTTTGATACATTAATATACAAGGAACAAAACCCAAAAAAATTTTTCGAATCTCTTTTTTTTCCCACAAAAAAAAAAATTCTTGAAAAATGTGCAAAAAAACAGGGGGTCACAGTGGTGTTCTCCGGTAAGAGGAAGACGTGGCTGTAAGCATGAACTTAAATTTAAATATCAATTTTTCTTCATGATTGGAGAAATTTTGATTTTATTAATCTAGTTTATGTGTCAATTTTTTTTTTTACTTTCCGAAGCTATTGTATATTGGTATTCAATATACAGATCAGATAATATGGTCCTTCATACTAGATTTGATGAGCGTTCGGGTCTGCCATCCTATTATTTTGGTACAATGGTTTGATTTAGCTGCTGTCAAACGTTTTTAATCATATCAAAATCAAACGTTAAATTTGCATCTTGTCAGAAAAATCTATTAAGTAAGAAGGATATAAATTCACGATAAACCATTAACATCGAACTTATTATGAAAAAAATATTACGATAAAAATATTATGTTTTTTACGACCAATTGGATGACTTGTGCGAATAAATAATTTCTTTGTTTTCAATAAAACGAACAAGCTCGCCAAGTTTAAAATCCTGCCAAATTTAAAATGTCCTTATGCATTTTTGCGAAAGTAATTTTCATATATATTTTTTGTCCACATCACTGGAAGTCTGATCTCAGTGAAATATTAATATGTTTGCATCTCAGCACACAAGGAATATTTCTGACAAAATTGAAGAAAAAAAAAAAAAAAAAAAAAACAATTCTGGCCGATCCGGAAGTTCGATGTGAATGGTTTATCGTAAATTTATATCCTTCTTACTTAATAGATTTTTCTGACAAGATGCAAATTTAACGTTTGATTTTGATACGATTAGAAACGTTTGACAGCAGCTGAATCAAACCATTGTTCCAAAATAATAGGATGGCAGACCCGAACGCTCATCAAATCTAGTATGGAGGACCATATTATTTGATCTGTATATTGAATACCAATATACAATAGCTTCGAAAAGTTAAAAAAAAAATTAACACATAAACTTGATTAAAAAAATCAAAATTTCTCCAATCGTGAAGAAAAATTGATATTTAAATTTAAGTTCATGCTTACAGCCACGTCTTCCTCTTAACGGACAGAGCTGGGGCTTCGCGTAGGTTTTTTTTTAGTATTCTCTTCGTGCGCTGCTTTGTAGGTTAATTCGTCACATACGATCGTGCGATCTGAAGTATGCACATGAACGTATTCCAAGGACAACATCGACAGCCAATCGTAACGACGAGCTAGTCGGTTTCAGAGATAAATCGCATTTCGAGATATTTTGTGACGTGTCTTTTTTTATAGGGCAGATAAGTGATCATTTTTTGTTCGAAGTCATTTATAGTGCTGGGCATTTGAAGTGGAATGCGGATATCTTCGCTGATTCTCGCGGAAATTTGAAGAATTTGATAATTCGACGATGCATCTCGCCACCGTTTCTGGGGAACGAAACCGCCAATTTATTTTCACGAGATCCTAAGCCCTCGTGAATAATATATCCACGATAAAAATGGCCGCAACCGGTCCAACAGTTTTCGCGCTAACCCCGATCAAAGATTTCTCCTTTACCGCCTACCCTGTCGCCAGGGGGGTTGCACATCCAAATGCTCCTGGAGTAGTTTTCATCCCTGTTCGTAATCCTGTAGTTCGATACCATATTTACCCTCTATCGCATCCGCAACCCTTAAATCAGGAGGTCCGCGGATCACCCGATTTTCCACCCTCTCACGTTTTCGTTGCGCACGTGCGAAATTGTTCACCAATTCCAATGGGACCCGTTTCATTCGAATTTGTATGAAATATTCTTCACTGTACTTATTTGACATTTTCAAATTCGTCAAATTTACGCGAAAATATCCGCATTCCATTTTAATATTTTTCTCATTTTGAGGTTAAACATGGCACGTTATATAGATTTGCCGTATTCTTATATCCTTAATTGTCCCAGTTGATTATGTCGAGGCACAAACATCAACGGGTAATAATCCCGATTATCGGATCGCACTAAAAACATTTCGCCGAAGAGAAATAAACGATAATCGACGGGCTTACTACTGTTCCCCGTGCGAGGTATTGCTGGCTAACTCGGGCTGACTGAGAACGAGCGGCCATATTGAATAGTTCACGCCTCCATGGTAATTCCCAGTTATATTTCTATCATTTTTGTTTTCGTCACATGTTCCAATTACATTTCGCGTTGCATAAGCGTATAAACTACACGAAACATCGAAAGATCTTAAATCAAAGCGGCAACTTCCACGGATTAAGATCGGTTAAAACCCAGAATCAGTTTTCACCGTGGCTTTCCTACCGGAGTAAATAATTCCATTAATTGAACCATTCTCATAGAACTGCTAATACCGTGAATATCCCATCTTCAGGCATTCGAAAAATTAGAACATTTTCAGGCAAATATCGCTGTCATAATTATATATATATATATATTTTTTTTTTTGTTTAAGTTTTGGAAGCAAAAGCAGGCGATACGGAAAAGGGTGTTAAGCCTAGAGTCCGGTACATCGTGCAATTTAGCTATTTGGCAGAGCATTCGTTTTTCTACCTCATCATGATACACAGATCTTTATTGTTTTTTTTTTCTCGCTCGACAGATTTTATCTTTACAATCGGGTTTTTTTTGTTGCAATGAATTTGGCAAACCTGGTGCGATGGACCAACCCGAATCTCGCCCTGGGTGCCGGTGGACATCTCCCCCTCCTCCGAAGCTCCGCCGTCTTTCTCCAGCGTATTGGCTGGCTTCGATCTTGAGTTCTCAGTAATATCCTACTATCCACCCCCTGAACCGTATAGTAATTCTATCAATGCTCATATCATTTTATCGTTTGAATTTATTATAATAATCATCATCAAAATTATCATCAAAATCGTCATCATAATCATCATCGTCATCACCATCATCATCATCATCATCATAATCAACGTCATCATCATCAGCGTCATCGTCATCATCGTCATCGTCATCGTCCTCGTCATCGTCACCATCATCATCATCACCGTCACCATCATCATTATCATCATTACCATTACCATTATCATCATCATCATTGTCATCATCACCATAATAATAATCATCATCATCATCATCGCCGTTACCATCATCATCATCATCACCACCAACATAATCGACATCAATGTCTTTCGACCATGCTCATTTCTATACTAAGGATACAACACGTTTTATTACGTTTTATTGGTATTTAACGTAAAAAAGAAAATGTTTTCACTTTCCGTCAACGAGTTCTGTTTATATTTACGAAGCAATGCGTTAATAGTTGATGAAGCAAGTTTCATGAAACGAATTTATTAAATAACATATGTAAAGAAAATGCAATGAAGAATTATGTCGTTGAAGTTACGAACGTTACGGCAAAAAAAAAATTAAATGTGCTTACAGGGGTACACCACTCTTGTGGCCGAAAACAGGTCTGACTTTGACGATTTATTTTGGGAATATGAAAAAAGGAATATGATTTAATTTCAAAGGGTTTATTTAACACATATTGAAGTATGAAAAAAAAAAATTATCATTTTGATACAAAATGGCGGCGACAGAGTCCATCTTGAAAATCGTTTTTTTTTCAAACTGGGAGGACGTACTAGTTGAACACCGTTGCATGGATCGATTTGAAATTTTGATAGTAGCTTCACAATTACATTCTCTATCGTAGTGCGTAGACGCTTTTTCATTTAACGTTTAACTTTTCTTTATAAACAATTAACTGCTCTTTTTTTGGCAAAAATTCGATGCATTCTTAAAAGTGCACCATTTCTACAAAATTTGATTTAAAAAAAATCCCTACGTAGTGACTCAGCCAATAATATATAGATTATAATATTTTTTGGTTTTTTGTTCCAGGTCTTATACTTTACGAGAAAAAAATGTTTTCTCATACTTCAATATGTGTTGAATAAACCCTCTGACAAGAAATCCTATTAGTTGTTTCGGTCTCCCAAAATAAATCGTCAAAGTTAGGTCTTTTTTTCTGCCGCTAGAATGGTGTTATCCCTTAATTCTGTACGACCGGGTATAGTCGCTCGCGCGGGACGCGAAACACGTCCGAGCTCGAAATTAGCTGCTGCTTTGGCCCATGTGATAGGGGCCCTAGATTTGAATTTTTATCTATGTATTGCAATTATACTAATCGAAAAAAAAACCCATGACATTGATTCGGATTAACGCGTGGTTTCGGTCATCCGTGTAACATTCGGTCCTGAGCAACCTGGTTAAACGGAGTTCTACTGTACGAATTGGTCTCTCGTCACGATGAAAGTAGCACGCACGTCACAGCTCGAGAATTGGCAAACAGGTTAAAAAAAAACAGGAAAAATAAAATAAAATAAAAATTCGTCACAATAAGATGCATCACGAAACGAGAATTATCGGCGGGAAATTCAGAGTTGGGGATGGGATCAAGAGGCGGAAAAAAGACTTTGAAACAGAACCACGGCGAAGAAACTGTACGGAAATTTCGTGGGGAATCTGTTTGCATGAACGTTTCGGCAGCATCGTAATTCTTCACTATTTCGTTGCCTTGAAAATCGTTGAAGCCACCGGAACATTGGGTTTTAGTTCGAAATTGAATACTTAAAACCGGAGTAGTTAAACGACCTTTTTTCTCATCTCGTAATTTTTATGTTCATAATGAATAAAATTATCAGTCAATCTGAAATGTTCCATGACATGTCGACAGCATGTTCCCAATTTTTTGAAGATTTTTCATATGGGCTTCGTAGCTTTTTTTTTTTAATAAAAGCACTTCTCGAAAAGCCTGTCCCCAATTTTGTTGAAGATTTTTCTAACCATGCGCATTTGAGATAAGATTTTTAACTGAAGAACGCTTATTTTCCAAAATCGGGAGGAAGAAAATGAGAAACAGTATAACATGAATCTTTCACTACTGATTGAACAAAAAAATTATCAATATAGTTCTGAAAAAGCGTATTTGAAGGTATAAGATGGGGATATGACCGGCCGTGTATGGTCGTCTTATCGGTAGTTTTCGACTTTTTTTTTTAGATAACTTAACATCACGACGCTGTCACGTTTTTTGGTGGTATCTATTCGTCAGTTTTCACGAGCTTTTGACCGAATGTAGCTTGATCATCCGATTGGCTTCTAAACTTGCGAGTCACTAGTGCCCCTGAACGAAGACCAGCACGAATTTAGATTATGGTCGTTTATTTTTTTGCACGACTTACAAAATTATTGAATTCACAACAACAAAAAACTCAGTTGAATTACGCTCGCGTGTAAAGAAAGAAACAACGCGTACAGAAGTCTGGAACTACGCGTACAGGCTTCGTTTAAAGAGTGCTAAAAGCTCACGAGGATACGGGCGAATCGCAGCTGCCGAGAAATATTGGTCAAAAACTGGTGGAACAATCATAAAGACAGGCTTTCATGTCTTCACCCCTCAACGGTTCCATGTCTAAACATCACGTTGCAATTACTTTAGGGATAATACCATTGCAGGCGAAAACTACAAAGGGCATATTTACACATCCGGTTTAGTGGGTTCTGTTGGGTTTTGCTGGGTTTTATTGGGTTTTTAACAGAACAACACAACCCAAACCCCAAACCCCAACCCAAAACCCAAAAAAACCCCAAAAACCCAAAAAAAAACCCCAAAAACCCAAAAAAAAACCAAAAGACCCAAAAAACCCCAAAACCCAACCCAAAAGACCCCAAAACCCAAACCCAAAAGACCCCAAAACCCAAAAAAAAACCCAAAAAACCCAACAAAACCCAACGAAACGCCACAAAACCCAGCAAAAGCCAACAAAATCCACTACAACGGATGTGTAAATATATGCTCTGTAGTTTTCGCCTGCGACGTTATTATCAGTAAAGTAATTGCAGCGTGATGTTTAGACGTGCTACCCCCCTCAACTCTACAGATGCAATATTGCCCACTGCGTGGCACCAATGCACGATTGCGCACCGCGTGTCATGAATGCACTATTGCCCACCAAGTGGCACGCATGCTAGATTGCCTACCGCGTGGCGCTAATGCACGATTGCCCACCGCGTGTCACGAATTCAATATTGCCCACTAACGAGTATCCGAGGTGTCCCCCTTCAATTTTGTTGAAACTCATGGATGCTATAGAGCATTAAAAACTAAGCGACACGCATTTTTTTTTATCGGCGGAAAAACGGTTTCAATGGGTGAAACCACCCCCTAAAGTTGTACAGGTGAAGAAGCGATTTTGCAGTTTCACATACAAGCAGTACATCGATTTTGATGAAACAAAAATTAAAATGTTTCTTATGCGAAGGAATGAAGAACCCACCAGATAATGAAAAAAAATATATTGTAAGGGGTTGCAACACCCTTGAACCTCGACTTGTTGCACTCTACATTGAAAACTTGCGAATCGATTGAAATGAAAATTATGCTGTTTTATAGCGGAAATAAAATTAAGGTTCACGTATTTTTGCATTTGTGCGTGAAAACAGTTTTAAGCGGTTAAGCTACGACTATTTGAGTTTTTACATCCCCGTTGTCTCCTTGTCATTCCAAATGTGTTTGCCGATACGAACTCTTCTCATTAAGCAAAAAATTAATGATTCGCCGTTTTTTTTTCAATTAGCACGAATATTTAAGGAGGCGGACCACCCGTTCTAGGCTCTTTTTAATAGATATTCAAAAGTTTCCTAGCCACTGCCAAGAAATGTAATGATGGTACGAATTTCGTGGTCAGATGAACTTCAGCATTTACCAGAAGCATAATTAAAAGGGCGTACTATAACTCATTCACTGACATCCTCTTCTTTTAACATTTTCCTTTCATTTCGCACGTCGCTGCAGAACGTCTGAATATATTCGTCGAAATAGTCTTTAATGAATATCTATTAAAAAAGGGACTAGAAAGGTTAGTTCGCCCCTCAAGTATTCGCGCTAATTAAATAAAAACGGTGAATCATTCATTTTAGTTTGATGAGAAGAGTTCATATCGGCAAACACATTTAGAATGACAAGGAGACATCTAGAATGTAAAAACTCAAATAAGGGTAGCTTCTTCCTTAAAACTGTTTTCTTGCACAAGTACAAAAAAACGTAAACTTTAATTTTATTTCCGCTATAAAACGTGGAGAATTTCAGGCAGGCAGAAAGAGAGTTTTAGTTCGGCGTTATAATTCGACATTGTGTATAACAGTTTATTATCATTCGTATACAAAAGGGTCGACCATACCGTGAGGCCGTCTCGAGACGAGTACCGCTCTCTTCTTTGTTCGAGTTCGTGCGACACTCTCGACCGTTACGCATGCTTAGGTTAAATTACCAATAGCCGTTTCGCGAATATATGTACGTAAAGGTGTACGTACGCGGCCTAGCGTCAAATGCACATGTGTATCACGAATAAATTTCCTACAGCTCGGCCAGACTGATATTTGGTCGTCTCGCGACGAGCCTCGGTACACCAAGTCGATGATTCTCCGACCCTAATACAAAGACAGAACAGTGTTCCATCCTGCCCCACGAGGCAGTGGACAATTTCAACTCTACCAAGACTGGACGTGAGGAATTAATAAGAATCAATAATTTAACAATTTTGAATACTAAGAAAACCGTACTCCCGACCGAGGATAGGAACCGCGCGTTCTTTCGAACTCACTGAACAGGAACCAATCCGAAATTCGGAAATGCGAGCTTGAGCCGGTCAACCATGGCTATAAAAGTCGAGCTTTTTCGGAACAATTTATCAGTTTAATACGCAACGTCTTGCTGGTCATTATCTACGACAAATGGCTTTTCGAAGTAATTATTTTTATTTACGTTTGTGATCGTTTTGCAAAACGAACAGCTCTTCAAGCATTTAATTATTTTGTTGTTACTCGTTTCCTGTTGAAACGAGCAGTAATTACCCTAAGCGAGTCTCAACGAAGCCTCATCGACGATTCCTACGTTTCATCGCACTTCAGAAGACATCGTGTCACGTAATTATCGTCAGGGCATAGAATAGTCTTTTTCAAGACTATTCTATTACCTCGTAAGAACAGCGCTTCTGTTTAAAGACAGCATTGTTCAGAATGTCAGAAGCAGTGCCGTTTCTTCAAGACTGCACTGTATTTCATAACGAACCGACGTTTTTCAATAAATCTTTCTGCTACCAGTTTGGGAGCCGACTTTGGTGAGACCCCAGGCATTGCCGTCTGGATGCTCAAACCTTAGAAGATGAAATTCTCAGTCTCCCCAAAACACCCATAGGTAGGGCCTTCCCTGAGTCGCTGCACAGAGCGTTATAGCAAACCGAAATTGCGCATTGCAATTGGACGCATCCAGCGAAGAACGCATGAACTAGTCCACCCGAGGGAAACTTCGATTTTGTTCTACTGAGAGGCAAAGTTATCAACATTATAAAAAAGAAATATTCACAGAAAACGACAAACTCTCACGAATACTCGACGAACATTTTTCTGACTCAATTCACCAATCTTTCTAATTTCACTATCAACGCTTTTCCAGCAATTCAATTCAATAAATCAAATCCTAATATCCGATATCATCTGTAACGTAACTTCAATCCTTTAAAAAAAAGCTGTAATTTCAGATAGCATTGCGAGATATTTTTCTCTCTTACTGGTCATCGCTTCCCGCGACACAGTAGTTTTGAATCGATCTATAATATCGCTCTTTCAGAGTGCCGATGATGAGAGGTCGACTCGTGACACGCATTAAATATGTGATGATCGAATTCTACCGAACCTGTGGCATCTTTTAAATTAAATCGAATTATTTAATTGCAAAGAATTCCCATCCAATCGTTTCCTCGAACCTCCAGTTTTCTCTCGAGTTCACGACCGAATGCTTAACCTCAGACAAATCGAAGACAAGGTTCTTCAAACAAACTTATCAATTCACAATTTCATTAAAATAAAACAGAAATCACCCGTACGGTCCATCTGACCGTCCCGGGATTGTGAAACGTTTCAATATATTTAGTGTTTATTATCCAATGCCGGAATATTTCGCTCCTAATCTGTCGCTTGATTTTTTCCCTTTTCGCGCGGTTGACTATATCGTTTCATTGGATCGGGCGCCACGACACCGTTGTACGGAATTTGGGTCACCTGGAAACCGTCAACATCTTCGATTACATAACGATCGTTATCCAGGACTTCTTTTATGACATAGGGTCCTTTCAATTTCGGGATTAGCTTCTTGTTGACGCCCGGTGACGTGTCAACGTTGCGGATCATCACATAATCTCCATCGAAGTAAGTCGTCGCGTTCTTCCTTTTATTATTATACCCTAGTTCATTAGCGCGTTAGCTTTTCTCAAAGCTTTCCGCCGCGGATTCTCTGATAGTTTTTAAGTCGCGGTTTTCAGTTGAACGCTACTCCAGAGCGAGCCTTAAATTATCATTCACTTTTCCCAATTTGGAACAATAATCTACTAGGCATTTCGTCTGTCGATCGGCACACCGTGTTGTTCAATGAAAACTCGACTTGATCCAGGACTCGTTTCCACTTATTTGGCGTCACGCACAATTTTGAGTATCAGTATTATGACGCAATTAAATCTCTCTACCTGGCCGTTAGCATGCGGGGTACCAACGGTTACCGGAACATGCTCGATTGACTCGTTTTCTGTGAATTCTGTAAAGGCGTCGGAAGTGTAGGCTGATCCGCGATCACTTATGATGCGTCTTGGCTTCCTGTAAGCTTTGAAGTACAATTTAAGATGTTTCGACAGTCTCGTCGCTCCAGATGGATTTACGTGGGTATAGATTTATAAATTTCATAAAACCATCGACTACTGACAACAAATGTTTGTATGGTGAATGATGCGAAAGGGGAGTTTTGTCTTTCCCCAAACTGTGCAAATATCCTTCGGATTTGCCACTAAGAGGGGAGAACTCGATGCACTTTAGACACTTTACCGATGTATTCTGAGAGTTTTCCCCTTATCTCGGGAAACCAATAAATCTTCAATATGCTGTCGACGACCTTGGAGAGTCCAACATGACCAAGATCGTCGTGACACGTTCGTATCACGTTGCTGTCCATCGCGTGTGGGACGTAGAACAGTAGGTTTTCCGTCTTAGCTTTTCGATACACGAGACCATCGCGCAGCTCATGAAATTTATTCTCTTTTCTGACGCGTCACGGATTTTGCAAATTCTACTGTCTCGGTCTTGGCGAATCGCTAGTGTCTGCTCGAATGTATTTCCTTCGATCATCGGGATGCTGTGGCAATGGCTCAAAGCGTCAACGTGACTCATGCAATTACCAGGACGGTGCTGTACCTCATAGTCGTATCCTTGTAAAACATAGCCCAACGTGAAATTCGTTGGTTTAGTGTTTGTTTACTTGGGTGTTAACCGAAAAATGTCGCAGTCTGTGATAACTTTAAATCTTATACCGAATAAATAAACGTGACAACGTTTCACAGCATATACGACAGCGAGGCATTCGAACTTGAAACTGTGATATCGTGACTCGGCCGGCATTTTACGCTGGCTGAAATAAATCACTGGCTGTAATATCCCACTTTATTGCCGTTGAAGAAGCATTGCACCGAAACCACTGGCGCTGGCATCGCAACGGAGTTCGGTTTCAAGTTCGGGTGAATAAATTGCTAAAATTGGTTGAGTCAAAAGGTACCTTTTCAGCGTCTCAAATACCTCGTTTCCTGTCGGCCCAAACACAAATTTTGTGTGTTTTCGTCTGATCGTACAACGGTTTTGCGAGCGTAGAAAATCCCGGGATAAACCGGCGGAAGTAATTTGCAAGGCACACGAATCTATGCAACTCCTTCGAATTACGTGAAGTGGGGTGGTCAATGACGGCCACGATGTTTTTATCACTAGGACGTACACCGAACTCGTTAATATAGTAGCACAAATAGTTAACCTCCGTGTACGCAAAAAAACATTTATCCAAGCGAAATGTTAGGCTGTGCGTTCTCGCGGTTGCAAAGACCTCGTGCAGAATATCGAGATGTTCGTCAACAGTGTCAGTCGCGATCAAGATACCCAAAAGATTGCCAAATACCCCGTTTACAAATCTTTGAAAAACTCTCGGTGCATTCGTCAAACCAAATGGCATACGTAAGTACTCGAATTGTCCGAGTGGCGTGACGAACAGAGGTGTATTTGATGGACGACTCACTCATCTTGACGGGACACCCGCGATTACTAATAAATGGACACACAGTCCCTTACACGATCAAACCATTACGGAAAAGCCGACACACAATTCTGGCTATACGTGTGGCACATTGCGCACACAGCGTAAAAAAACTCGGTAGTTTCTCGGTTTACTCGCGAACATTTAAAAAAATCATCGCGGATCCCACTTATGATTTGTAGGGAATTTCAGTCAGGCAGAGAGTTTCAGTTCGGCGTTATAACTCGACATTGTGTATAACAGTTTATTATGTTTGGTGGTATACAAAAGGGTCGAGCATACCGTGAGGCCGTCTCGAGACGAGTGCCGCTGTCTCCTTTGTTCGATTTCGTCCGACACTCTCGACCGTTACATTACTTAACGCATACTTAGATTAAATTACCTATAGCCGTTTCGCGTGGTATGTACGTAAAGGTGTACGTACGCGGGCTAGCGTTAAATGGATATGTGTATCACGAACAAATTTCCTACAAAAACAGCATAATTTTCATCCCAATCGATTCGCAAGTTTTCAATGTATGGTGCAAGAAGTAGATGTTCAAAGGTGTTTCAACCCCATAAAATATTTTTGTTTTCATTTCTGTCGGCTTATTCATTGCTTCGCATAAGAAACATTTGAATTTTGGTTGCATCAAAATCGATACGCTGCTTGTATGAAACCGCAAAAACAACGTGCCGCTCAGTCGTTAATGCTCTATAACATCCACGAGTTTCAACAAAATCGGAGGTGGACACCTCGGGTACTTTCCGTGTAAGTGGCGCGAATGCTATATTGCCCACTGCCTCGAGGGGCGTTCACGGCCCGACGCCATTGCACCGCTCCGACACAACATGTGCGAGCTCTGGGAATGACTGGGAGCTCTGTCAGTGTTCTACCGCTGCCGCTGATTAAGTGTTAATTTTACTCGCTAGATAGTCATGTGTCGTTTAATTCGGAGCGCTGAAATGGCGTCGGGCCGTGAATGCCCCTCGAGGACCAGTGGTCAATGTAGCATTCGTGCCACTTGGTGGGCGATATTGAATTCGTGACGCGCGGTGGGCAATCTTGCATTAGTGACACGCGGTGGCATTCTTGCATTCGTACCACACAGTGGGCACAATGGGCAGTGGATTTCATCTGTGGAGTTGAAGGGTGAAAACATGAAAGCCTCTCATCACAAATACGTACTATCAAGAGACGCGGCAGTGTCTTGATGCAAAGCAATTGAAAAAAAAAAAATTTTAAGAAAAACTGGTCCTCGAGGACCAGTGGACAATGTAACATTCGTGCCACTTGGTGGGCGATATTGAATTCGTGACGCGCGGTGGGCAATCTTGCATTAGTGACACGCGGTGGCATTCTTGCATTCGTACCACACAGTGGGCACAGTGGGCAGTGGATTTCATCTGGATTTCGCGGCAAGGTCTTTCCCTTTTGGTGAAACTGACCCCGCCGAAAATGACCGCAAATGCAGGAGTGTACACGGCGGCGACGGCGGCGAAATATTTATATAATATAGAGAGATATATATATATAATTAGAGAGAGAGGGATAGAGATAATCTAAGATAAAAGTATCTTCCTGCTCGCCGTCGGGTCTATATATCAAGAGATGCGACAGCGTCTTGACGCCAAGTATAAAAACGGAGTTTTTAAACTGTGCCGATGTCTCTATACAGTAAGGTGGCCTGAAAACCGTTATATTCAAACTCTAAATCGACTTCACCCGCAAACGCGTCGAGTTATAACAAATCTGACGACATTTTTGCGATGTAATGTTATTTTCTCCTTTCGAATGCGTTTAGATTTATTAAGAGCCATCCACGCATTGTTGAGATATCGTAATATTGCCATGATTTTTCACGCAACTTGTCTCATCTCAAGAATCCTTCTTCTTCCAATCCCTGTTTTCGACAAAGGGGCGTATATGCCTAGTACAGCATATAACTTATACGCCCTTTCATAGAAATTATACAAAAACGATATATATCACCTATGTCCGAAGCGAGTTCGTGGTTCTCTTCACTACGATACTGCACGGTCTCCTTTCGCGTACGTGCTCTATGTCATCATTCGAGTCGATGCCGGCGGCCGGACCGTCGCAGTGTGCGAGAGAAAGAAAGTGCACGTAGAGTTGTCAGCTGATTATTTTTGTTTTCGCGTGTGCGGTAATTGATTTTTTAATTTAAAAAAAAAGTTTCGTGCTACATTTGAAATGAAGTCAATAACAGGTATAATGCTTGTAATTGGGTAGACGACATAGACGAGTCTCTGTCAGCGTTGATTTTGTGTAGTCAACGAATACGTGTCAGCTGTCAGGTGAGAAAATTATGCATTTAATAAAAAATATAAATACTAAATTTACGAGGTTGGTAATAAAATAACTTTATTCGGTGTAACCTGACGAATAATAAAAATACATTATTTTTTGCATAGCCAGTTCATCGGGGCAGTTTGAACTTTCGGATAAGTTCAAAATGGAATAATGTTTGCATTCATGAAGTGTAAATTATTACTGCATAAAGATAAGGTACTGCGTAAATGAGTATAACTTCTGTGGATGAATTTTAATTTAAAAATTCCTACACTCATAGCCGAAAGAATTTTCATAAAAAAATAATGCGATTTTGCACAGCCAATTCAGTTCATCGGAGAAGTTTGAACTTTAGGATAAGTTCGAAATGGAATGATGTTTGCATTTATACACTGTAAATTATTACTGTGTAAAGATAAGGTACTGCGTAAATGAGTATAACTTCTGCGCATGTATTTCAATTGAAAAATTCCTACACTCAGACCCGAAAGAATTTTCTTAAAAAGATAATGAGATTTTGCAAAGTCAATTCAGTTCATCGGAGCAATTTGAACTTTAGGATAATATTGAAAATTGAATAATATTTGCATCCATGAACTGTAAATTATTACTGCTTAAAGATAAGGTGTAAATGAGTATAACTTCTGCGCATTAATTTCAATTGGAAAATTCCTACACTCAGGCCCAGTTTCATTATATCAATGGTGGATATGATACAATGATTCAGAATTTTTTATCGCAGAAAAATGTGCAACGGGATCATAATGCATCGATGCTGAATTTTTCATGTCAGCGATGTTGCATATGTAACAGCGATTTAAGATGTTTTAGTACATTCATAGTTCATAACAGGAAGGGAGTTCAATTAATTATAGTTGTGGGAATCGATATATCACAATACAAATGTTTATTATTAAAAATGTTGATTCAATGCTGGACTTCTATCAGGTCTTTCAAAAAAAAGTGAAATCTCCATTAGAAACTTAAAAAGTTAAAAATGGACGCCAAAAACTTGGCGTGCACGGTTAAGAACAATAATCTCGGCGAAGGGGCCGCCGCCTCTTTGTACCCGCAGTAGATTGAACTGGATCTAACGCGTGTCATTTGTAGCTTTCATTTGTGCGAACATCAATCGGAACCACCACGTGTCCAGCTCCTACGAGTACGAGAGATATACCGTCGTAAGTGATCTCGGTAAACTGAGGGAGAGCGTGAGATGGCGTAGCTGGGTCATTCGAGCTTTTATGGCGGTTGAACGCAATGGGAGTCGGATCGGCTCGGCGGTACCATCGAAGTTGGGTACGAAAGGATTGAATGACGTTGTACATGGAAAGTTGGCACAGGTTTAATACTCTTTTCGAGACGTTTTATGTTCGGTTCTGAATACTGTAAAACATTTTTCACTCTATTCATATTATGGCGTAATAGCGTTATACATGATACCGAACAAAAATATTGCGACCACTGCGTCTCATTTTTCTAATAACAAAATTTGATTATTCGCTTATTCCGACTGCATGGGCTAACATTATACCAGAGAAAGTTATTAAATCGTCATTATCTGCTTGAAAACATCCGAATAGTTGAATTGTATCGAAAATATCCAACACTGCTCTTACGTATTCGCCATTATCCCGTTCTCCCATAAAAAATCTTTTGATAGATATGGCAAAGGGAATAATCGGTTATTGTGGTCAATTTTTTTATTTCTTTTGAGATAGTACGATTTCTAAGGCGTTAACTTTTGGTTACATGTTCCATTGTGGGATAAACTGAACGTTTATATCACCATATCCGAGAAAAAAATATGTTGGAACATTAAATAAATTGGTTTCTCACTAAACGAGTATGTTGTTTGTCCGGAAAGAACACCGGGCCGCCCATCACGCCTGGATCTTCCCGGGGTTATTATTTGTCTTAACCATGCACGCCAAGTTTTTGTACAGCATTTTCAGTAGACTTCTGTGGCATACCGCACAAAAGGGGGCAGGTTGATTGGCTGAAGGAGTAGTAGTTTACTTGGCTAATTTGTGAAATGATTTCTTTTCACTTTTCATTAGATATTAGAAACCGATTTTTAAAGTGGTAAGTTTTTTGTTTCTAGATTGGACACATTTTCTGATTAGTTGGCGTCCATTTTTAACTTTTTAACTTTTTAATGGAGTATACATATACAGCACAGTCCGCGCCTCACAGCACCTTCTCAGGGACTGCGACCTTGAAACGACGTTACGATTTCGCTGTCACACACACACGCAAGCCGGAGCCGGGCCTGTCGTGCACCAATGCGTAGCGCCAGGCAATCCCGGCGATGTGGTGATATTCGACCGAGTCGACCGTGTTCCAGCAAACTGCACGACAGTCATGTGCGAGCACTATCGGCAACGCCGCATGGGCAACGTACGAAGCACCGCACAAAGAGGAGACGTCGAGAATAGGACAAAACTGTGAGATATATAAATAAATGTACCAGTCGATGGCAAGCAGCAAGATACGCTGAAGATATATTATATCGTGGGCTCTTTTTTGGTCTGTGGCTATTTCGACCGGTCGACTTTTTGGTGTTTTGCTATTCGACCCACCCTCAAAGAACATTAAAATACAATTATATTATTTTCTATTCTTTACGAAAAAAAAAAATTTTATTTGAAAAATAGAGATTTTTTGTTTTTACTTTGATGTTCAAAAGCATTACAAAACTTGTATTCCGATGTTTTTGATCTAGAAAATTTACTATTTTTCGAATAATAAAAATCGTGAATAACAATAATTACACGATAAACGATAAAAAAAACGTCTTTCCTTTTAAGTATCTCGTAGTTTCTATAGAAGGCTCCTGTAGGGACAAAAAAACCTACAACGATCATAAAAAATCTGAGAATGCCATAACGTCACAGAGTACGATTTTTTTCAGTCATCTACCCCCCAAAAAGGTGGTTTCCGGACATAGAAAATTATTTACGGGTCTCTTGTAGAAACGAAAAACGTTTAACGATCATTAAAAAAATGGTAATCTTATTACAGTACGAAGTCCGACTTTTCGGCCCCCCCCCCCCCCCCCCCCCCGTAAGGGTGCTTTCCGGACATAGAAAATCGTTCAAAATTTTTTAGGGGTTTCTTGTAGAAACGAAAAACTTTAAGGATCATAAAAAAATGGTTATCTTATTACAGTACGAAGTCCGATTTTTTCAGTTTTTACCCCCACCCCCATAAGGATGTCTTCCGGATATAAAAAATCGTTCAAAATTTTTTAGGGGTCGCCGTTAAGGGCCTGAGTCCCAGATGTTCGCGAAAAGCTCGAGCAATACTGAAAATTAATTTTTTTTTTAACTTGATTTCGTTGCGTTCCAACGATGCAAACTTCAGCATCATCCATATATATAATTTATTGAGTACTGACCGCTTACGCATGTGCTGCTTTACCATACGCCGATATTGTTTTATGTCGCGCGAAGGGTCATACATACCGCCATGATCTTTTTCATGGAGACTCCTTTACTCTAGTTTCTATGATCTTTCTCACGGAGATTAGAGTGAAGGAGTCCGATCTCTAGTGGGGAGCGTACGGAAAATTCGTCAAAAACGTCTTTATCGTCGCAAAGTTCTCAAGTGAAGTCAGCAAGAAGTAAATTGCACGTAGAACATAGCTACCCACAGTAAATATACACATGACTCTTCGGTATAATCGAGCGTAATTATTAATATAAAAGTTATTGAAAAATATCAACACTACCAATCTGTATTAGGAATCATAGCAAATTAAGATAAGTCGACAATCCTTCATCTACCACACTTTAGATCGTTATGTCGAGTCTCTGCCCACTATTCGTTATATTTTTGCGACATCAGCGCCACGCAGTGTTGGCTAGCTCAAACCTTACTTTACGGATTTTTTATGCCGCTTCAGAAGTACGAAGATGGAACTCCTTTACTCTAGTCTCCATGATCTTTCTTATCCTTGGATAAAACTTCCTTATACCAGGAAGCAGAAATAGAGAACCTATCGCCAAATTTGGACTGCCAAACCATCACGAGACTCAATCCCAAGTCGTGTTAGTGATTGGTTAACAATGTCGGTTCTTTATCTCTTTCTTGCTCGGGGATAGGACTCGAAGTATAACCTCAAAGCGATATTACACAGTGAAAAACACCGAAAAGAAGGGCGACCCCAGTGGTCGGATCAGGCATTAAGGGAGAACACCACTGTGACCCCCTGTTTTTTTTCGAATTTTTCAAGAATTTTTTTTTGTTAGAAAAAAAAGAGATATTCGAAAAAATTTTTTGGGTTTTGTTCCTTGTTTATTAATGTATCAAAAAACATTTTTTTCACATTTTTCACGCCGCATGGTGGCGCTGGGGGAGCTCTCGCGTTAGGTGCTATCATGTCCGCGGCACGCAGCAGAACTTTCTTCAACGTCGATCTGAAAAAAAAATACCGAGTGTTTTCGTTAATAATATGATATTTTGAAGAGAAGTACATAGGGATTTGGAAAAATATTGTTTTAAAAAAAATAGGCACGCCTTTGAAATTGAAGTTAATTTCAAAGGCGTGCCTATTTTTTTAAAACAATATTTTTCCAAATCCCTTTGTACTTCTCTTCAAACTATGATATTATTAACGAAAACACTCGGTATTTTTTTTCAGATCGACGTTGAAGAGAGTTCTGCTGCGTGCCGCGAACCACTGCGGAACTGACGCGAGAGCTTCCCCAGCGCCACCATGCGGTGTGAAAAATGTGAACAAAATGTTTTTTGATACATTAATAAACAAGGAACAAAACCCAAAAAAAATTTTCGAATATCTCTTTTTTTCCCGCAAAAAAAAATTCTTGAAAAATGTGAAAAAAAACAGGGGGTCACAGTGGTGTTCTCCCTTAATACACAACAGGGTTAAAATTTACGATTTACAAGGTGGTCTCTGTCGCCGTCATTTTGTATCAAAATGATATTAAATTATTTTTTTTTTTCATACTTCAATATGTGTTAAATAAACCCTCTGAAAAGAAATCCTATTTATTTTTTCATACTCCCAAAATAAATCGTCGAAGTTTGGCCTTTTTTTCTGCCGCCAGAGTGGTGTTACCCCTTAAAATCGCGTGAAACGTGTACGTTGACATTAATATTAAATATCTAGAAAAGCAGGATGATAAGGGGGAAAAACGGGGAAAAATATTTCCAAGCTGATCCACGGAATTTCATGATATTTACAGGACTTTTGTAGGTTCAACTAAAATCCATGACATTCCAGGTTTTCCAGGATTTCAAGAACGTTGGACACCATGGAATATCATTGGTTACGTTTTTTTTATAATGTTCAGACGAATAATATACGTTGATTCCTTCGAGTGTAAATTGGTATATATACTCCCATAATTTTTGGAAGAATACAAAGTGCGACGCGTAATTTCAAATCTTCCAAAAACGCTCGTTCTCTATTCGCGCCACGTCTTCCATCATGGCGAATTTCGGTCCTCATATTAGCCGAGAAATTTACAATTCTTCTTCCCATTTAAAAATCTACGCCGATGAACAAAAAAACGACTAAGTAATTATGAATAACACCCAGAATATGAAAATTCCATGTTTGCTAGTCATACTGAATCACCCTCTATAAAGAGATTTCCTTTTTTTTTTAACACTCGAAGAGATACGAGTAAAGATTTTTTTAAATGGATATGATATTTTTTTTTCAAAGGTTATCCCAGAAAATGAATAGAATACGAGGTCTGTTAAAAAAGTATCGCGAATTTTGAATTTCCGCGGGCTACGTATATTCGATTTTCGATTTTTTTGTGGCCTTAGGTTGGTACTCATGTCGCTAACTTATGCTCAAACAATCGGCCATTTTGAATGTTTAGTTAATTGTTGACAGCTGTTTTGGTTAGACGTGTTTTAGCTTGTCTTTAATTTTTGCCTATTCCAAAAAAGCAGCTTCCATTGCGATGATTGAGCTTTGTTTTCCACGTCATAACCATAAAACCATGATTCGTCACTAGTTATGAGCCTCTGGAGCAAATTTGGGTCGTCGCGGACCGAGTCCAACAGCTCCTTAGCAATGTTAACGCGACACTGTTTTTGTTCGAAATTGAGCAATTTTGGCACAAATTTCGCGGCAACCCGTCTCATGCTCAAGTCATTGGTAAAAATCGAATAGCACGAGGCAATCGATATGTTTAGTTCCTCAGCAACTTCTCTAACGGTGACTCGACGATTTGTCAATATTATTTTCTTCACTTCATCAATGTTTTCGTCTGTTGTTGATGTGCTCGGGCGTCCGGAACGCATTTCGTTGTTCGCATCTTCTCGGCCCACTGAGAACATTTTGTACCCCCGATAAACGTTGCTTTGGTCCAAGGTAGCTTCACCATATGCCACAGTCAACATTCGGAATGCGTCCGCGCACTTAATTTTGTTTTTCACGCAAAATTCGATACAGATTCTTTGATCCATTTTTTGGAATAGCCAAAAATCGAAGACAAGCCAAAACACGTCTAACCAAAACAGCTGTCAGCAATTAACTAAACATTCAAAATGGCCGATTTTGTCAGCATAAGTGAGGAACATGAGTACCAAGCTAACGCCACAAAAAAATCGAAAATCGAATATGCGTAGCCCGCGAAAATTCAAAATTCGCGATACTTCTTGAACAGACCTCGTATATTGTCTAAAGAAAATTCTCAAAATGCTTAAAATGTTTAATGAGCTTCTTAAAATGTCTTAAAATGTTTACAGAAAAATATTGTTTAAAGAAAAGTTTAAAGAAAATTGTAAATTGTAATTAAGTAGATGGGACGCATTTTTTTTTCTGATGTTCTGTGAAAAATATACCGAACTTATTTTTTAATTACTTGGCATATATTTTTAATTATTCAATTTTTTCATTTCACATAGAAATGCATTCGAGGTTTATTATAGCATATAGTTGTGGCAAAAATGTATAAACTTTTTTTCAAATCCGTAAATTTTTATTCAGAAACCACATTCGAAACGATACGGTTTTGTTCTTATCGTTTTTTATCATATATTTTTATCAAGATGTTACCTATAACGAGCTTGAAAGTAGTTTCGAGACTATCTTTACGATCCCTTGCTATCAAGAGAGGCGATAGCGCTTTGACGCCATTAAAAAAAAAAAAACGTCAAATAAAGAGAAAATAATATTTCATTTTACCTATTAGTAAAAACAGAACAGACCACAGAACCATTTTAATCGCAAATCCCCCCCATGAAAAAGACACGTCACGAAATATCTGTGATTCATTTCTGAAGCCGACTAACTCGACATTACGATTGGGTCCGATGTCGTGCTCGGAGTTCGTTCATGTGCACACTTCAGATCGCACGATGTACCTAACCTACAAAATCTAGCGTATTACAATATTACGAACGATAAACCATTGAATAGCAGAATGTTTATTTTCAATTTGCATATGACGAAAGTATGTACATTTTCATCTTGAGTTCTTGGAGAGGCTGTGTCAGTGGTGAATTAAAAAATTTTAACTACTATCCACACGTTGATCTAACGCTCTATATAGAATTGAAAAATGAAAAACTATTTTAAAAATCCATCATTGAGGCAATACTTAATCATAATTGGAATAAGCCAAATATCATTTATCATGAACTGAGTGTGTCGGTTCATGAAAAAAAAAAAAAAAATGTTTCTCATATTGGCACCACCCGTAAATTCATATTACGCCAATATACCAATTGATTACGCATTATTCTCTCCGACAAAGGATTGTCGGTGACTTTACCGTTGGAATTTATATTTGAACCATCGGCTTGAAGTTATTAAAATAATTCCCTGCCGGTAGAAATTAAAATTTGATATAATAGCCGAATATGCGACTTCTCTGGTCTGCAGCAAAAAATCCTGTCCTCTGCACTAAATAATCCTGTCTTTAAGAGAATGAGAATTCGCGGCAATCAATTTGGCTTATTGGTGTAGCATAGATTGAAAGATTATAAGCAATGCCTATAATTTATAATATTTTTGTTGGCATAATAAAACACTAGCGGTGCTTCAATTGCGCAACAGAAATATATATTATATCAGTACGTCTCGAAAAATCAAAGTGCCGATACCCCAAATTGGATTGCGCAGTTTCATTCTCTACGACAGAACGTTCGTCATGATTTTAATATGGGAATTTGGATTTGAAGCCTTCCTGTAAAACTAATTAAAATAACTTATTCAAGTTCAGTGGAAATTCAAATTTGATATAAAAGTCGCGTACGCGACTCTTCTGCCGTGTAGCAAGAAAACACAAAACTGAAATACATATAATATACTCTGCGATAAATAATCCTTTTTTTAACAGAATGAGAACTTGCGGCAATCAATCTAGCTCGTTGGTGTGGCATAAATTAACACTCTATGAGAAATACCTAAAATGTATGATATTTCTGTTGGCGTAATAAAAAACCAGCGCTGCTTCATTTCCGCAGCAGAAATATACGATATCAGTACCTGTCCAAGAGTTAAAATGCAGATACCGCAAATTGGATTGCGCAGTCTTATTCTCTACGATAGAACGTTCGTCATGATTTTAATTTGGGAATTTAGATTCGAAACCTTGATATAAAAGTTATTGAAATAACTTGTTCAAGTCCGGTGGAAATTCAAATTTGCTGCTACGCAGCAAAAAAACACAAAACTGAAATACATATAGTATATGATAAATAATCCTATTTTTAAGAGAATGAGAACTTGCGGCAATCAATCTGGTTCGTTGGTGTAGCATAAATTGAAACTCTATAAGGGGTGCCCATAATTTATAATATTTTTGTTGGCATAATAAAACACTAGCGGTGCTTCAATTGCGCAACAGAAATATATATTATATCAGTACATCTCGAAAAATTAAAGTGCCAATACCCCAAATTGGATTGCGCAGTTTCATTCTCTATGACAGAACGTTCGTCATGATTTTAATATGGGAATTTGGATTTGAAGCCTTCCTGTGAAACTAATTAAAATAACTTATTCAAGTTCAGTGGAAATTCAAATTTGATATAAAAGTCGCGTACGTGACTCTTTTGCCGTGTAGCAAGAAAACACAAAACTGAAATACATAGAATATACTCTGCGTTAAATAATCCTTTTTTTAACAGAATGAGAACTTGCGGCAATCAATCTAGCTCGTTGGTGTGGCATAAATTAACACTCTATGAGAAATACCTAAAATGTATGATATTTCTGTTGGCGTAATAAAAAACCAGCGCTGCTTCATTTCCGCAGCAGAAATATATGATATCAGTACCTGTCCAAGAGTTAAAATGCAGATACCGCAAATTGGATTGCGCAGTCTTATTTTCTACGACAGAACGTTCGTCATGATTTTAATTTGGGAATTTAGATTCGAAACCTTGATATAAAAGTTATTGAAATAACTTGTTCAGGTCCGGTGGAAATTCAAATTTGCCGCTACGCAGCAAAAAAACACGAAACTGAAATACAAATTGATAAATAATCCTATTTTTAAAAGAATGAGAACTTGCGGTAATCAATCTGGTTCGTTGGTGTAGCATAAATTGAAACTCTATAAGGAGTGCTTAAAATGTATGATATTTTTGTTGGTGTTATAAAACACTAGCGGTGCTTCAATTCCGCAACAGAAATACATATTATATCAGTACCTCTCCAAGAATTAAAGTGCCGATACCCCAAATTGGGTTGCACAGTCTTATTCTCTACGACAGAACGTTCGTCATAAGTTTAATATGGGAATTTGGACTTGGAGCCTCGCTATAAAAGTTATTGAAACAATTCACTCAAGGTCATTGAAAATAAAAATGCAATATATTATTGTTATTGTTCCATTTTCTTTGACGAAGAAAGGCACAAAACTCTAACAATTCTGGTAATCGGCCCACGAAGAAAGTTCTATTCCAATGATAATGAGACTATGCGAATAATGACAATCTGGTGCATTGGGGTTGATTGAATGAATTTAAAGCTTGCAAGAAATACTGATATTGAAAGCATTTCTTTTAATGTCATAAAAAAAATTATATCATTCATCCGCTCCCGTTTACAGATATGTTATATCCAAGAAATATGCTTGATACTCGAAGACTGATCAACAAAGAATTTCAACAAACATAGATAAAAAAAACCTCTTGTTAGTATTTTTTTGATATCCATCGCAATTATCGTCAATCATCATTATAAACTTCAATGACTCAATTTTTGACAATACTTTTTTGCACCCAATATCGTTTTTACTTTGTTCTTTGTTGGTATCAATTTTTTATACACTACTATTATCATCCAGTTTGCACATTGTCGTGATTTATCGCACGAAAATGCGGTAGATGACAATGATGGTCTTGACTCTTGACGGGGATTAATTTCTGTATTCGTGTAACATATCAATGCTCGCGTTACTATATGTTCTTGTTCTGAAATATACTGTGATGTTATAGGGTGCGATGACGTTACAAGTTGCGAAAACTAGTGCGCAATGACGATGATCATGAAGCGTTTGCGGAATCTTACAAAAATATATAACGCTTTTTCAATCATAAGCCTAAAACTACACCATTCATTTGGCGTCCGTTCGAAAGATCGTGTAGAAAAATATGTCTAGGTACATCTCGATAAACCTCCGAGATCCAATCAGGTCATATATTGGGAATGCAAATTTCTGCAATGCTCAAAAAGTCGCTAATTTGTGTTACTCCGAGTATGAAAAAGCCTTGATTCTGTTTACCGAGAGGTTGGTATATCGGTTGGTACGTTGTTCAAGAAAAAGGTGCGTGTGTCTCTATTGATGATTATAAATTGTAGACAAATATAGACAAATAAGCACTATGATATGAAAACATCAAACGGGTGATTGTTTTTTGGATATCAATTAATTAATTCCAATAACAGTTCCGACAGCGATGCGAAACAGACTCAGCCGATAACAAAATCTGCAATCAAACTTTCTCCGAGATTTACTTCAACGGCTTGCAGAAATTAGAAGCAGGGTTTTGCTGGTATCGCTTTGGCGCTCGTAGTGCCTCAATGAGTATTTTACATCACCCTAAAAGGATAATTATAAAGGGCATCTAACCCTCCGAAGGAACTTGGAAAAAGGTCATTCTTGCATTTTATGCTACTTATGATTGTTTTAAAATTTTCTTTATCCATTTCAATATAATGCCATTGACTTTGATATACAGTACTCTGACCTTATTAGCTTTAAGATTGATATACATTCAAGTTGTATTATTGTTTACAGAGATCAAGCTACATGTTTAATGTGTGTGGACCGTACAGACCTCACATTGGCCATACCGGAGAAAATTATTGACGCGTCTCGTTTCGGATTAAGGAACAGAAAACTCTAAATGATAAGGGCAGAAATGGACAAACGAGTAAACAAAAACAAAAAGACAAACACGCTCTACAGACTCTGCAAAAGTTAATCCTAAAGCAAGAAAAAGCAGAAGCGTATAAGTAAAAAAACTTCAGTTATTCAAACGACAACAGGTATGACATTAAAAAAAAAAATAACAATAAACGTGAAATCGATGATGCTAAGAAATGTGGAATCTATGACGGCCAAAATTGACATATTCGACAATAGCAAGACGGAACACGAGACAGAAAGTGAAAACGAGCGGAAGTTCTTCTACCCCCTGGAGCACGTCCGGTGTTTGGAAGACCGATGGAAGATTCGGTGCTCGGCGCAACAATCCAAATATTTGTCGATTTGTGGAATTGCAAAGAAATTAGTTGTTGCGCCGAAAGAGGTCGGATAAACGGAACAAGGAATACAAGTATCACGTGCGTGACGTCGAGACGTCCGATCAACGAAACAAGCATGTGCCACCGTACCAACGTTCTCTTATTTGTTTTACGACTCGGGATAAAAACAATTGAATTGTCGAATCTCGAATGGGTTATATTCGCGAATAAATGGGAGAGCACGAAAGAGAACGGAAGTGAGTGATAGAGGGAGAGAGTGCATAATGTGTGTATGTGCGTATGTGTAAGAGAAAGAGGGAGAGAGAAAGAGAGAGAGAGAGAACAGCAGATTGAAGTGAAAAAAGAATGAACTTACCACAATCTCAATCTTATTTCAGCGTTGTAAATGGAGCATTTTAAGTTTTTATTTGAACGCGGCGTCTCTCCACGTGAGCCTATTAGCCGCTAATACTCCGATTGTTGGCCTCTCGATCGTTTTTTCGGTTCTCGTAGTCGTCTCCCGCGAATTCGCGTCGCCTTTTTTTCCCCTCAGCGACAACTTGTGTGGTCCCCTCAGGGGCCGCACGTATCCGCGAAAGTAGTCCAATATCAGTAAACCCTTCACTTATGATCTATCACGTTTAAAAATTTTAACAAATCATCGACGAGGCTTCCGTATGGCGATATTCTATATTTCCCTGACAGCCCACACTTACGATCATTTGTAAACGCGAATTTACTAGCAGCCACAACACCCATACGCAGCCATCTTGTAGAACTACTGCTGATGTGCTGCCTGTCGTTCTTTTTTTGTTTCGTTTTTCTTTTGTGGGGGTGCGGTTCGTGTTCCACGCGTTCCGCAAGTTCGTGACTCTGGTATTTTGTTCCGGAGGAATTCTCCGCCGCCCCGCGCCATTTACCCAACGTTAAACGAAGTGTAATGCCCGATTCTGTCAACATTAATCAAAGTTTAAACTCAGTTTTGCCTAACTCCAAACGCTAGAAGAAAAATAGAATCCCGTTTAAACCACGTCGAGGTGGAATAGGGCATAATGCCCAATCGCATAATGCAACGTGGTTTAAACGGCGTTCAATTTCCACCGACGCTGTTTGAACTGCGGTACGAGTGAGTAAATAACCGGGTAAATAGCCCGATTGATAACCGGTTAAATAGCCGCGGCTACGAAGCCCGTTCTCATGGAGCCTAGAGCAAAGGAGTTCGATCTCTAATGGCGAACGGCCGAAAAAGGCGACCTCAAAAATTCAGCAAAAAAGGTGTCGCTGCGGTCGCAAAGTATGACGATGTGAAGCGAGCAAGAAACAAACTGTACGTGGAACCTTGCTGAAACTAGGCACCTACGGTCAATATACACATGACCCTTCGGTGTAGTTGAGTGTAATCACGCGTCATCGCTAATATAACAGTTTTATGAAACTTCCCATTACTGCCAATCTGTAAAAGTAAGAACATAGAATAGCATTATATCGACTTTATAATATACTAATAAAAAGAAATGAAATAGTTTCGTAAAGGTTACAAAAAAAACCAATGCGATTTATGTTTAACGAAATTTAAAGTAAAATAGGTGAGGAGATTGTGCATTGATTATTCCAGGATCAATAAATAACTATAAAGACATCCCAGTTAAAAAAATACAGACGATGAGCGTGTAATAAATAATGAGGTAAACATTGGGTTTAGGGGACCCCCCTCCGATTCCCTCGTAATAGGCTCATCCGACGCGCTTTCGCACGCGAAACAACTTTTTCCTCTGACAAAATTGGGGGACGTTATTTATTAAAAAGTTATTAACCAGCCAGTCCCAATCATCTTGTCTTTCACATGTGTTGTTAAGAATACCCCCTCAGTACATACAAAAAGTTTTATCCGTCGCTCATTGTTTCTTAAAAAGTTATTAACAAAAGAAGTTTCATAAATCAAACATGAAATACTTATACTAGTGTATGAGGAACAGTACACGTAAAAGAGGGTTCGCTGCGCCCCAGTGCACCCCCCACACACCAGCCCAAAAACAACCCAAAAACAAACCAAGAACAATCGAAAACTAACCAAAAACGAACCAAACAAACCAAGAACAACCCAAAAACAATTCAAACAACCCGTAAGTATAGTAAATAGCACATATATCTCTTGCTTATACGTATGCTGCTCATCATACGAATACAAATATACATGAGTAAATGAGGGTGGAAAGGTGGGATGTCGGTGGGTCGCGTATGGGGTGGGGGGTTGTTTAATTTGTTGTTTGTTATTTTTTGTTTGTTTTTGGGTTATCTTTGGTTCGTTTTTGTTTGTTTCTGGTTTGTTTTTGGTTTGTTTTTAATTTGTTTTTAATTTGTTTTTGGTTTTTTTTTGGTTTCGTTTGGTTGTTTTGGGTTGTTTTTGGGCTGGTGTGCACGGGGGGTGCAGCGAACCCGCTCATACGTGTACCGTTTACCATACACTAGTATAAGTATATCATTTTTGATTTATGAAACTTCTTTTGTTAATAACTTTTTAACAAACAATGAGCGATGGATAAAACTTTTTGTATGTGCTGAGGGGGACACGATGATTGGGACTGGCTGGTATAAGGAAAATAGCTGTATGAATTATCAACTTTATTTGTTAATAACTTTTTAATAAATAACGTCCCCCAATTTTGTCAGAGGAAAAAGTTGTTTCGCGTGCGAAAGCGCGTCGGATGAGCATATTACGAAAGGAATCGAAGGGGGGTCCCCTAAACCCGATGTTTACCTCATTATTTATTACACGCTCATCGTCTGTATTTTTTAACTGGGATGTCTTTATAGTTATTTATTGATCCTGGAATAATCAATGCACAATCTCCTCACCTATTGTACTTTAAATTTCGTTAAATATAAATCACATTGGTTTTTTTTGTAACCTTTACACTAAAGGGTCATGTGTATATTGACCGTAGGTGCCTAGCTTTAGCAAGGTTCCACGTACAGTTTATCTCTTGCTCACTTCACTCGGACCAGTTTGCGACCGCACCGACACCTTTTTTTGCTGAATTTTTTATGTCACTTCAGAGTACGAAGATCGGACTCCTTTATGCCAGTATTCATATGCCCGTATTCATAGTCGTTCCTTGAGGAATAAGAATCCCTTATTCCGTTCTTCTTAAATGGAATATCTAGGGAATAAGGTTCCCTTATTCCGTTCTTCTTAAATGGAATATCTAGGGAATAAGGGATCCTTATTCCTCAAGGAACGACTATCACCCGTATTCATAGTCGTTCCTCGAGGAATAAGGCTCCCTTATTCCCTAGATTTACATGGAATATGTAAGGAATAAGGGAGCCTTATTTCTCGAGAAACGACTATGAATACGGGTGTATGAATACGGGCATTACTTTCGGCTCGATGCCCGTTCTGGACAGTTCTGGCACAATGCGAGAAAATAAGAAATAGGAATAAAAATCGCGCCATCCGATTGGCACAGTAGCTTCTCTAAAGTGCGTGGCAATTGGCTCATTTTTTTTCCTATTTCGTATCCGTTGCTGATGCAATTCTTGCGACATAAATAGGCATGAATCATGAAAATCGGTATAAAGGAAACCGCATGAAAATGGAGTTTAGTCGGGGGTAGATTCCCAATCGCTCGGTTGCCGAGATATTCATATGTATATGTACACCCACGGAAGCCGTGATATCACTGGCTACATTCGTATGCGCTAAAAAATAACGAAATCGTGATGTAAACATATTGTACCGAGTGGTTAGAATCCCACCCTCATGTCCGATTTCGCCAACGTGGTTTACACGGAGTTCGATTTTTTTGCATAGCTGTGCATTAGCTTCGAGCTAGGCTGAACTGAGTTTAACGTTGTAGGATTCGGGCGTTAATCGAACAATTAATATACATACTTCGTCGGAAAAGCACTTACAGAAAAGAAACAAAGAAATACGGTAAAAAGAGTTTTGTTCTCACGAGACTGGTCATTTTTGCCATATTGTTTTATTATCGATCAACTATAATTGTAAGATCAGAGATTAATCAATTTTTCATTAAATCTGTGATCTATAGACTATGCATAAATAAAAAGGATTGTCACACAGGATTCGCTCAAAGACCAAAAACGTTTCCTCCTTGTAAATCATTTGTTGTTTTTCCATTTTTTAAATTATTCAATTGAAGTCGAGAGAATGTTTCATCATTTTGACTGTTGGCACATGGCTCGTACGCACATGTGTCGTTTCTCTAACCTAACCAAGAAAACAAGATTATAAATTGATTTTATAATTTCACAAGGAATTATGGTTCAACCAACAGCGGAGGAAAAGTATCGACTCGTTACGAGGAATCTAGCCGAGTGGCTCGGCGACGAGAAACTCAAATCGATACTCGAAGAGCGTGATTTGAAGATATATTGGGGCACTGCAACAACGGGAAAGCCTCACATCGGTTATTTCACACCTGTAAGTAAGATCGCAGATTTTCTTCAAGCCGGTGCTAGAGTCACCGTACTCTTCGCCGATCTCCATGCCTACCTGGACAATATGAAAGCTCCGTGGGACCTGCTATCTCTTAGAGTGCGTTACTACGAGGCCATCATTAAATCCATGTTGAAATCGATCAATGTCCCCATTGATAAACTCAAGTTTGTCAAGGGAACGGACTATCAACTCTCAAAGTGAGTCTAAGCCACGTGCAGATACGAGTATATCGGATTAATAGACGGATTCTTTCTCAATTATGGATTGAGCAATTTTATTCGAACCTTTTGTACATTATTGAGCATACTTTTGACAATGTTGTGTAATTTTTTCATGCAGAAATATCGAAGCATAAGCCCGCAACAGAGCTTCCCCCGGAACGTCTTGGAAAAAAAAACAATTTGCGGTGTTCACTGTAACTCGGCCGGAAATTATCTGAAGATGAAAAACCATGAAAATTTAGTCAAATTATAATCAAATCTTCCCCCCAACGTTCTCTGATAATTATTTTTTTCATTTAAAAACTTTTGCCGGCCATCTAAAGTGTGAACTGTTATTTTCCACGAAAAATTCCGCCATTTTGTGGGTGGGAAAATACCCTTAATGTAAAAAAAAAAAAATTTTACTAAACGTTGGGGGGAGGTATTTTATATGTAGAAAATGTGTACAAAGTTTGAAATGAATCGCTCAAGTAGTTTTTAAATGGCAGTGAACACGGACTTTGAAAAAGTAGTTTTGAGAAAAACGCGTCTAAAGTTTATGAAGTAAAAAAGTGAAGAAAAAAAATGTTTTTTTCCAACTTACACAGAATCATCGATTCCAGCTCCTTTCTTCGCTCGTTTCTTCTTTTAAAATATTATAGTGCATAGCATACACTGCTAGCCCGACCGCCCGCAGCTGTTCGAGGTATAGCGTTAAAGGCCAGGAGATTAATAAGACAATAATTTCAAGAATATTGCTTAGATCGGTTTAAAATTTTAAGGACATATTCTTGAAATGTTAAACAATAAGATAAGACAAAAAAAAATTCGATTTTTCGAAAGTGAAAACCCTTACCTCGCCCTTAACAAAATTTCTATCAATTTTGTAGAGAGTACACGCTGGATATGTATCGGCTGAGCTCGATCGTAACTGAGCACGATGCGAAAAAAGCCGGAGCTGAGGTTATAAAACAAGTTGCCAGTCCCCTGCTTTCCGGTCTTCTCTACCCGGGACTTCAGATCCTCGACGAGCAATATCTCGATGTGGATGCTCAATTCGGCGGTGTTGATCAGCGAAAAATATTCACTTTCGCTGAAAAATATCTGCCCATTCTTGGTTACGAGAAACGCGTACATCTTATGAATCCGATGAGTGAGTGATCCAAGGAACGATGAAAAAAATATACAGAATCATAATGTACAGGTAAATTTTGTCCTTAGTTCCCGGATTGGCGGGTGCGAAGATGTCATCGTCCGAGGAGGACACAAAGATCGATCTTCTCGATGATGCAGCTACGATAAAAAAGAAGCTGAAAAAGGCTTTTTGCGAACCAGGCAATATCGTCGACAATGGAATACTCGCCTTCTCGAAGCACGTTATATTTCCACTGATGAAGAAGGGCGAAGGTTACAACGTGCCAAGGACCAGCGAATTCGGTAGGCAGATTGTACGAGTATACGGAATGCACGTAGTAGTATTGTATTGAAATGTGAGCGTGCATATATATCGCGTACGTACTCGCACAGGCGGGAATATAACCTTCGACGATTACGAGCAACTCGAGTCGGCCTTTGCCAAACAGGACATCCATCCTGGTGATTTGAAAGCAGCTGCCGAAGTCTACATAAATAAATTGTTAGATCCAATTCGCAAGGAATTCAAGTCCGACGAGGGATTGAAAAATTTGAGTGTCAAGGCTTATCCACCTGCGCAGAACAGTACGTCTCTTTTCCATTTCATTACAGCTGTTTGTTTTCTTCCTTCTATTCGCACTTATATTCTCCCCCACGCATCGCAGAAAAGCAGCAAACTCCGCAAAACGCGGATATCGGACCATCGAGGTTGGACATTCGCGTCGGAAAAATCGTAGAGGTATCGAAACATCCCGACGCGGACAGTCTGTACGTCGAGAAAATTGATCTGGCGGAGGAGAGCGGTCCTCGAACGATCGTGAGTGGTCTCGTAAATTTCGTGCCCATCGACGAGATGAAGAATCGAATGGTCGTCGTACTCGCAAATTTAAAGCCCGCCAATTTGCGCGGAGTCTCGTCGCACGGTATGGTCCTCTGCGCTTCCGTGTGAGTATTTGTTAATCTCATTTCAATTTGCCATTATCGCTCGATCTCTTGATTATCGTAATTAGTGAAATTTTTGGGCCTCGATAGCAACGAGCCCGACAGACAAGCGGTGGAACCTCTAAGACCACCGACGAACAGCGCACCGGGAGAACGCGTTATTGTCGAGGGATACGAGACCGGTTCACCCGATCCAGTTCTCAATCCGAAGAAAAAGGTCTGGGAAAAGCTGGCCGTTGATTTGCTGGTCGATGGAAATGGCTGCGCCAAATGGAGCGGGAATAGTTTGCTCGCCGAGTCTGGTGGCAATATAACCGCGGACTCTCTCAAGAATGTCCCGATCAAATAGTGGGAACGTAGTATACGATATATTTTCGCTGCTATAATAAACGTTACACTTTTTTCATTATCATTTTGAATTCGGAAAGCGAAGTTAAACGGTTTTGCATAACACGAGCGATCTAAGATGGGCGAATGATGCGAAGGCAGTTGGCATGCCTTACATTTAGTTAGGCTAGACATCCTCGGTGAGGTGTGCGAAAAATAATGATAAGAATTGGGTGTGCGATGACGAACACTGAGCAAAAGTAAGCTATTTGGACGCAACATTGAAGGAACAATCAATTCAGTCTCGGTTTTTATTGCAATCGACGGATTATGAAAAAAATACATGTGATACATACTGCATTACTAAAACATCGCGCGGGGCAATGTTTGAACGGAAAGAAAAAATTTTGAAACGAAATATGTTTTGCCCAGAGGCCGAACACAAGTTCTTTCGGGTATAGAGCTTTGGTCTCGCTTCTCACGTTTCTAAAGGCGTCGGTGGGTCACACAGCGAATAGAATTTGCCTCAAGACACTACAGTGTTTCTTAATCATGAGGTGTTCGGAAATTACGTTTCTTCCGATGTGGTCTCCACGAATAATGAAGATATCTGTTACGTCCCAGGGGTTTTGCAACTTAGAGGTGTGGGCGGCGACTCGGAGGTGAAAGCCGAATAACGTGGACCCGGCACCTCGGAGATCGTGGGTAAAACGCATAGGGTACGATTTATGAGAAACTAATGAAGTACTCGTGGTTCTTTCCCGATTAACGATTGAAACCGATATATCGAATATAATTAATCGCTTGGCTTTTATCCGGACAAAAAATTGTGTATAAGTTGATTCTACATAATCGCAGACACTTGTAATTATAAAACGAATCGCAAGCCAGAATTATTGTGTCTGATTTAGTTATTTCCAGGAGAGACTGAGAGTAGATTTGTTAGAAGTGATATTACGGCGAATGTTGAATTAAAGCCTTACATACGTCGAGAATTTTCAAAAAATCGATTTTTTTTTGGTTATAGATTATTATTCCTTATAGTCTTAGGCGTATTTCTGTGTAAGCTGATTGTAAAAATTCCCCATAGTTCAAAAGTTATTGTAGATAATGTGACTGCCCGACGAAAGGACAAAGGTCTGACGCGCGCCTACCTGAGTTGAGTTGTCGAACAATTCGTCGATTAGAAAAAAATAAACAACAACAATTTTTTACTGACAAGGAAGGCGTACAATATAAAGCTGGAATGGGAGATTAGACGTAAGTTAACTAAATAAATTTAAAAAATTCATAAAGTTCTTGCTCCAGCCGCGCGCGACTTCGAGCGAAACGCGCTTGAAACTTTAAACGCGTTTTTCTCAAAACTACTTTTTCTGACACGGTCGGCATGATAACTCGTACGGTTTTTAATATTTTTTGATGATTTTTTTTTTTTATATTCGGAATTGTTTTTTCTATAGTCTGTCGAGCCGGATTTTTAAAATTATAATTAGAAAATTTTATAAAAACAATTAAAGTGTGACTTTTTTGACACAAACTTAACATTTTTTTTTATATCACCGTAAATTGTTTAATTATTCGAATTTCAAAAATCCGGCTCGACAGACTATAACTACTACCTTATTTTACGGAATTTCTTTACATTTTGCAGATCCGTCAACATTTGAGGAAGAAATACTGCCGACCGTGGAGCAACTTTTTTTTTACAGTGCTTCAAAAAATGTGATTTTTCAGGTTGTAATTTTTGAAAAAAAAAAATTGAATTAATTTTTTTTACAAACTTAACACAGTAATAAACAATGTGTGAGAATGTTTTTATCAATTTCTATTTCTATCCCTCCTAAAAACAGTTTTTCTTTTGGTACGTTTTCGGTACCGCTGGACGTATGTAAGGCCTTAACGCTATACCTCTAACAGCTGCGGGCGGTCGGGCTAGCGGTGCACTTTAGACGCGTTTTTCTCAAAACTACTTTTTCAAAGTCCGTGTTCACTGCCATTTAAAAACTACTTGACCGATTCATTTCAAACTTTGTGCACATTTTCCACATATAATATACCTCCCCCAACGTTAAGTTAAATTTTTTTTTTTTTACATTAAGGGTGTTTCCCACCCACAAAATGGCGGAATTTTTTGTGGAAAATAACAGTAAACACTTTAGATGGCCGCCAAAAATTTTTAAATGAAAACAAAAAATTATCAGAGAACGTTGGGGGGAGGATTTGATTGTAATTTGACTAAATTTTCATGGTTATTCATTTTCAGATAATTTCCGGCCGAGTTACAGCGAACACCGCGAATTGTTTTTTTTCCAAGACGTTCTGGGGGAAGCTCCGTTACGGGCTTATGGTTCGATATTTCTGCATGAAAAAATAACACAACATTGTCAAAAGTATGCTCAACAATGTACAAAAGGTTCGAATAAAATTGCTCAATCCATATTTGAGAAAAAAAATCGCAAGAAAAGTGTTTTTTTTGACGCTGAAACTCTTACCCCTCCCTTAAAAAATTCATGTAATTGCCGTACTCAAATACCATTTCCATTTTTTTCCATTTTTTCCCCCTATCACTCCCTCCACGCACTTAACTAAGCTAACCTGACCTCCATTGCGCCCGCAGACGTCTTGGCTACGCGTATCACATTTGCTATGGACACGGGGAAACTGCGAAAAACCTGTGTTGATAAAGACCAATACAGACGGCTTCGTTTGACTGAATTTCAGTTGTATTTACTACATCACAAACTCTGAAAAACTGCTTCCTGCTCAGTAGTCGACGTGCCAGCTAGTACACGGCTAAGCGTTCACCCATCCCAATACTGCTTAACATGGGAAATCGCCGAATTTCCTGCGATTATAAAGAGTCAATTTATATCAAATTATTTGTACGAATAAAAGGACAGCGGTCAATTATACTCAACGTTTCGATTTTAATCGTTAATCGGGAGAGAATCACGAGTAGTTCCTTATTTTTATTTATTGTACCCTATGCGTTTCCCCCATGACCTCTGTGACGCCGCCGTGGTCATGTTGTTCGGTTTTTAAATTGCGAAACTCTGGGACGTAACAATGCACATTAATCAAAATTGATTTATTCTTTAGACAATCGATATACCGGATCGAGACTTGTTTAAAACAAAAAATGTGCGTAGAGAATTTTGTACACACACACACAACACCACGAAATTATGGTGTGATACGCTTTGGATCACGCGGGAACATGGAAACTTTTCTTATATTGTCAAGGCCCAAGTAGAGCATTACGACTCGTTCCATGCCGATTCCACCACCGGCATGGGGTGGACAACCGTATCTGAAGGAATCTATGTAGCTCTTGATCTTCTCTATATCTGAAACGACAATTGGACGAATTTTACCAATATTTCCGGTCGCCGGTCTTTCGATGACGGAACAACGAGTCATTTCTTCTTACCGATTCCATGATGCTTCGCTCGTTCGGTGAGAAATTCGGGATCGTGAATGCGCTGAGCTCCCGAAATAATTTCCTCGCCTCGCATAAACATATCGTACGAGTTTGATGATTTCTTTTGAGGGGCAAACAGATAATTAATAATAGAACGAAAATGTTGAACCGGGTCGGTGATAATTAATCGTCGCGCTTGCTCACCGAATTTTTCGGATCCGGCATCGTGTAGAACGGCCTCACGGCAAGTGGATATTTATCCAGTATGTAAAAGTCCGTGTCATACTGTAGCAGAACAACGTCGTTAGTTGATTAGAGAAAAGATAATGGTGTCATATACCAGGGGTGTAGTTGAAGTTTGCCGGTTTTACCAGTAGATGTCGCTAGCAATATGTATACATTTCTATGATTCGGCATGTCATTTTTTTCTATTGACATTAACCTACAAAAATACGCAAGTCACATTCCGCCAAAATAATAGCGTCATATTTGTTTACCTCAGTGAATATGTCGAGTTTCGTTCCAAGTAAATCGCCTTTGCGGCATTCGTTGCTTTTCTTATTTCATCAAAAGAAAAAAGCAGCTGAAGCTCACCGGTTGCTGGTAGAAACTTATGGTGAACATGCACCAGTGTCTAGAACATGTGAGACATGGTTTCGTCAATTTAAAAGTGGAGATTTCGATTTGACAGACAATGAACATCCTGGTGCAGCGAAAAAGTTCGAAGACGAGGAATTGCAGGCGTTATTGGATGTTGATCCAACTCAATCGCAACAAAAATGGGCAGAAACACTAAATGTGACTCGAGGAGCAATTTGCCAACGTTTAAAAGCCATGGGAAAGATCCAAAAGTATGGAAAATGGGTGCCACACCAGCTGAACGATAGACAAATGGAAAATCGAAAAACCGTTTGTCAAATGCTGCTTCAACGATTCGAAAGGAAATCTTTTCTGCATCGAATTGTCACGGGGGACGAAAAGTGGATTTATTTTGAGAACCCGAAGCGAAAAAAATCATGGCTTTCACCTGGTGAAGCCGGCCCATCGACTGCAAGGCCAAATCGCTTTGGCCGTAAGACAATGCTCTGTGTTTGGTGGGACCAGTGTGGTGTGGTGTACTACGAGTTGTTAAAACCTGGTGAAAGGGTGAACAAGGATCGCTACCGACAACAAATGATCAATTTGAATTATGCGTTGATCGAAAAACGGCCGGAATGGGCCCGAAGACATGGCAAAGTTATCTTGCAACATGACAACGCGCCGTCTCATACCGCTAAACTGGTGAAAGACACATTAAAAACACTTAATTGGGAAATATTATCACACCCGCTGTACTCTCCAGACGTCGCCACGTCCGACTATCACCTTTTCGCATCGATGGGACACTCCCTTGCAGGGCAGTGCTTCGCTAATTTTGAAGAAGTCGAAAAATGCCTCGTCGAATGGTTTACCTCGAAAGAGAAAAAGTTTTTTTGGGATGGTATCCATAATTTGCCTGAGAGATGGGCGAAATGTGTAGAAACCAATGGTCAATACTTTGAATTAATAAATTTTGAGATTCCTCTGAAATTAAGTGTTTTCTTTATCGAAAAAAACCGGCAAATTTCAACTAACACCCCTGGTAACTGATCCGAGTTTTCGATAAAATAATCAATTACCTTCGCCCGGACTATTTTTCCAAGAAGCTTCTCGTCCGGCGTTGACAAATCATCCTCCTCACCGAGAATGACTCCGGCCTCGGCGAGCAATTTTATGCCCTGAGAAAATTCGAGATGAAGCGGAGGATCGAGAAATTTGAACGGCTCGACCGGATATTGCTGACCCACGGCCGCGATATCATCCGCGTAGCTGCAAGGCGAATATGACCATCTTGTAATTTTAGGAAACTCGATTTAGGTTCCTCACAGATGGAATTTTAGTGTTCGTAAAAAATAATGCGCATCTATCGGACTTTGAAGCTTAATTATCCGTGAATCTTGGAAAATCTTCAAAAAGACGAAAATACCCAAGGTCAAAATAAAATTTCCAAGTCGCACAGACTCGAATATTTTCAATGTTTCTGGAAAACAAATTTTCCAAGTCCTACGAACGTGAATTTTTGCTATGTCCCTTTCAACGGAATTTTCTATAAGCTACCATAACGTGAAATTATTCAAAGTTTCGAAAAATTTCAAAGTCCGTAAAAAAGTTGAACGTCGTTCACTTTTTCCGAATGCTTTCAATCTTGCCGTGACAAATCCTGTACGAACTTCCGGGTCCTAGTGATCAGAATATACCGAAACGTCGAAAAATCACATTTACTATGTTTGCATGCGCGCGCGCGTTTGCACGGGTGACAAATGCGACAAATTCAACTTGCGATATCGACAATGAGAACCAAATAAAAAGCTTGCAAGTTGCTTTTGCAAAATTTCGCACAACCCTTCAAGTATAACGTACCAGTCGCGAAGCCTGCGAAACATTTCCGTAAACATTTGTCCGATCGTGTTGACGACCTCGTGATAGTGATACTTAAAAGCCATCTCGAGATCCAGACCTACGTATTCCGTCAAGTGCCTGTGAGTATTCGAGTCCTCGGCTCTGAAAACTACCGGCAAAGGGTGTATACGTCGTGTTTCAACGGGATGACGCGAACATTTTTCATACCAGCCCCTACGGTAAAAACTCTGTCGAAATCAGCGGCGATGGCCATTTGCTTGTAGAGCTGGGGTGATTGAGCGAGGTAAGCCGAATTTTTAAAGTACGACACCGTAAAGACATTAGCGCCACCCTCACTGGCGGCCGATATAATTTTCGGCGTGTGAATTTCCACAAATCCCTTAAAAATCGAATAAAACATGTTGAATGCCGAAGGTAAAACGCCGATAATACAACTGAAAATTGTTCCTTACCTCTTCGGTAAGAATGTCGCGAAAGATCTTGCAGACCGCAGCCTCAACGCGAAAAATGGCTTGATTAGCCGGTGTGCGCAGATCGAGAATTCTGTTGTCGAGACGCGTGTCCTGATTGACTCTGATATTTATAGTCGAGTCTTCGATCTCGTTTAACGGCCTCGCGGCATCATCGATCTGCAGAGGCAATTGCGGCTTCGAACTGCTCACGACGTAAATCCGTTCGACGTGAAGCTCAACGTCTTTTTGCGTGCAAGCCTCGACTTTTGCCGGCACACGCTTGACGCACGCCTCAACGTCGATTATCGACTCTTTCGTTATGTTCGAGACAAATTTGACCATTTGCTTGCTCGTTTCACTGTTCACGGCGATCAGACCCTGCACCGTGTACGACTGCTGTCGCAGAACGAAGAAACACTGCTTTCCTGTGTGTAGAAACTTGAAGTCATTTGTCGTTGCTTCGGAAGGAACTTTATTTTTAAACCAGATTTTCGTATATTCTCGCCTTTGGCTCTGCTGGTGTGCAAGCGACCGCGTAACCAGACGACCGTGTCCGCCAATTCAGGCAAAAGTTGCTGAACATTGATAAATTTTCGATCGGCGTGGAACTCGGCGCTCTGGATCAGAGCATTTTGTCCATATTTTCCAGCCGACACGTCTTCCACGACGTTGCCATCGTCCTGAGTCTTCGGAGGGATCGTAAGAACATTGACGAACGAATATTTTCTTACCGCTCTCTTTCTGCTACCGTCGTTACGACGGCAATATACTCACCGCTTGCCCCGTTGACTCTGCCCTTTTTGCAGCTTTCTCCTCCTCTTTTTGCTGCTTCTTCAACGCCTTCTTCGACAGTTTATTTCTAAAGCCAAATAGTCCAGATTCAGCAAACCATTCGGTTTAAGTTTAGTACCCAAAAGTAACCCCATCGACCCAACTATGGTTTCCAATAACTATGTCCATAACAATATCTAGAACGGTGTCCATTCGAATCGAAGGATACATAAATAATAACAAAAACTCAACGTGATTATTCATTGCGAATGTAAATTGTGTCGTCGTCAAATTTTAAGCATGACATCCAGTAAGAAATCTGTTGAAATTCAAGGGGACTTTCATAATCGGATACAGCAAAAATACAATACCCACTCGCTAGATCAATCATTTTTGGCGACAAAAACTTTGATTATGAACAAACAGGTGCTGTGAATTATATCCATTTTTTTGCTACATGTATGTGATAAATAAGTCCAGAATTTGCTGAAGTTTTAACCAGCTACCACTTTTTTCCTACCAATATCAAATCGATGTGATTTTGCAAGTCATATAGTCGTTCGTTCATAAGAGCCTATGCATTTTAAGGGTATGTGTACGATTTTTTATCTGGGAAAGTAGCATTGTGAATTTCGTAAAAATTTTGAAGATGCACTCGATATATGTTTACAAATGTGCTGTTAAAATTTCAAACAACTGCCGCTTTTTTTAGATTCAAGCCGAATCTTCTTAAGCGGATTAAATAGGGAAGTCATGTCTGTACATAATAGGGTACGGCGTGATGAACACACCGAGCCAGTGAATATCGAATATATAATTGGTTATAAGTGATGGACAACAAAATTTATATGCAAAGAAAATTTAAAGAGCTAGAACGGAAGAAAAGAAACAAAGTTGCTCGGATACGTACACCTCTTGTCCCGGAATTGGAGAAATTTTATCTTCACCCATCTGCAAAGAGAATTGATATTGCATCACTTTTTCGCTGTGGAAATTTATCGTTGTGGTGATATACATTTTTGATTGTAGATGTCAAGTGTAAGAAAGGAGCGGAATACCCGGTGGGATAAAAAGGCAAGGAGAGGTTACGCGCACGTGACACTACCACCTTTATCTCCCGTGACATCTGAAAGAAACAAGCGGCCCATCCTATTTTCGTTATTATACATCAAATAAACATAAAAATATGATAAAAAAACACGAAAAGGTAGTGTCCGAAAAGGTAAAAGGATGATTACGTACGTACCTTTCTCACAAACGGCTACAGTACAGAATTTCTTCTTTTTGCTTTGTGGTTTTAAGATGCTCATATCATGAACAACGTTAAGAGTTGCTGAAACACACTCGCGACACGTCGAACCACGTCGAACGGTCAACCTACGAGTCTCCCCCACAGATGTCTATACTTTACTAGATCGTGTAGCGGGCGAGACCGCTACTCCGACCTCGGTCGGTAACCAACGCGCCAACAATCAGGGACTATGCAATCAGCGCCAGCCACGAAAACAGTCACTGGTTCCGAAAGTCGATGCGACTTTCCGAACGCCACAGCTCTTGAGGAATAAGGATCCCTTATTCCCTAGATATTCCATTTAATGCCCGTATTCATAGTCGTTCCTTGTGGAATAAGGATCCCTTATTCCGTTCTTCTTAAATGGAATATCTAGGGAATAAGGGATCGTTATTCCGTTCTTCTTAAATGGAATATCTAGGGAATAAGGGATCCTTATTCCCTCGATATTCCATTTAAGAAGAACGGGATCTAGGGATTATCTAGGGAATAATGGATCCTTATTCCCTAGATATTTCATTTAAGATGCTTCGGGCATTGGCGTGCACATGAGCTCTGTGTCCATGGGCCTAGATTAAAGAAGTCCAATCTCTAATGGGTAACGGTCGAAAAAAGCGACCTCAAAAATTCAGCAAAAAAGGTGTCGTTCGGTCGCAAACTGGTCCGAGTGAAGTGAGCAAGAAATAAACTGTACGTGTAACCTCGCTGAAGCTAGGCACCTACGGTCATATACACATGACCCTTCGGTGTAATTGAGTGTAATCACGCGTCATCGTTATTATAACAATTTTATGAAACTTTTAATTACTGCCAATCTGTAAAAGTAAGGACATAGAATAGCATTATATTGATTTTATAATATACTAACAAAAAGAAATGACACAGTTTCGTAAAGGTTACAAAAAAAACCAATGTGATTTATATTCAACGAAATTTAAAGTACAATAGGGGAGAAGATTATGCGTTGATTATTCGAGGATCAATAAATAACTATAAAGACATCCCAGTTAAAAAATACAGACGATGAGCGTGTAATAAATAATGAGGTAAGCATCGCGTTTAGGGGACCCCCCTCCGATTCCTTTCGTAATAGGCTCATCCGACGCGCTTTCGCACGCGAAACAACTTTTTCCTCTGACAAAATTGGGGGACGTTATTTATCAAAAAGTTATTAACAAATAAAGTTAATAATTCATACAGCTATTTTCCGTATACCAGCCAGTCCCAATCATCTTGTCCTTCACATGTGTTGTTAAGAATACCCCCTCAGTATATACAAAAAGTTTTATCCGTCGCTCATAGTTAAAAAGTTAATAACAAAAGAAGTTTCATAAATCAAACATGAAATACTTATACTAGTGTATGGTGAACAGTACACGTTTGAGCGGGTTCGCTGCGCCCCCCGTGCACCCCCCACACGCCAGCCCAAAAACAACCCAAAAACAAACCAAGAACAATGGAAAACAACCCAAAAACAAACCAAACAAACCAAACAAACCAAACAAACCAAAAACAACCAAAAACAACCCAAAAACAACCCAAAAACAATCCAAACAACCCGTTAGTATAGTAAATAGCACATATATCCCTTGCTTATACATATGCTGCTCATCATACGAATACAAATATACATGAGTAAATGAGGGCGGGAAGGTGTGGTGTCGGTGGGTCGCGTATGGTGCGGGGGGGTTGTTTAATTTGTTGTTTGTTATTTTTGGTTTGTTTTTGGGTTGTCTTTGGTTGGTTTGTGGTTTGTTTTTCGGTTGTTTTTGGTTTGTTTTTGGGTTGTTTTTCGGTTGTTTTTGGTTTGTTTTTGGGTTGTCTTTGGTTGGTTTGTGGTTTGTTTTTGGTTTGTTTTTGGGTTGTTTTTCGGTTGTTTTTGGTTTGTTTTTGGGTTGTGTTTGGTTTGGTTTGGTTGTTTTCGGTTGTTTTTGGTTTGTTCTTTGTTTGTTTTTTCGGTTGTTTTTCGGTTGTTTTTGGTTTGTTTTTGGGTTGTGTTTGGTTTGGTTTGGTTGTTTTCGGTTGTTTTTGGTTTGTTCTTTGTTTGTTTTTTATTTGTTTTTGGGTTGTGTTTGGTTTCGTTGTTTTCGGTTGTTTTTGGTTTGTTCTTTGTTTGTTTTTTGTTTGTTTTTGGGTTGTTTTTGGGCTGGTGTGTAGGGGGTGCAGCGAACCCACTCATACGTGTACCGTCCACCATACACTAGTATAAGTATTTCATTTTTGATTTATGAAACTTCTTTTGTTAATAACTTTTTAACAAACAATGAGCGACGGATAAAACTTTTTGTATGTACTGAGGGTGTATTCTAAGCAACACATGTGAAGGACAAGATGATTGGGACTGCCTGGTATAAGGAAAATAGCTGTATGAATTATTAACTTTATTTGTTAATAACTTTTTGATAAATAACGTCCCCCAATTTGTCAGAGGAAAAAGTTGTTTCGCGTGCGAAAGCGCGTCGGATGAGCCTATTACGAAAGGAATCGGGGGGGTCCCCTAAACGCGATGTTTACCGCATTATTTATTACACGCTCTCGTCTGTATTTTTTTAACTGGGATGTCTTTATAGTTATTGATCCTGGAATAATCAATGCACAATCTCCTCACCTATTGTACTTTAAATTTCGTTAGATATAAATCACTTTGGTTTTTTTTGTAACCTTTACGAAACTATTTCATTTCCTTTTGTTAGTATATTATAAAGTCGATAGAATGCTATTCTATGTCCTTACTTTTACAGATTGGCAGTAATTAAAAGTTTCATAAAATTGTTATAATAACGATGACGCGTGATTACACTCAATTGCACCGAAGGGACATGTGTATATTGACCGTAGGTGCCTAGCTTCAGCGAGGTTACACGTACAGTTTATTTCTTGCTCATTTCACATCGTCATACTTGGCGACCGCAGCGACACCTTTTTTGCTGAATTTTTTATGCCGCTTCAGAGTACGAAGATCGGATTCCTTTACTCTAAGCTCCATCCCAGAATCTGTTGTCCGCACCTGTCCGACCCAATCTGCGCACGCGCACTACTCCTGCACTACTAATCTCTGTTGATAGACTTTAGACTACTGCAAACAAAGACAACGACTGGATTAGATTATTGATGCTTATTATTCTTCGTTCTCAATCTGACGTTAGCGATGTGAAATTCTGACAGTACAAATTATATATTCAATAATGCAGTAGGGATAACTTTTAAAAGTGCTCTTATTGAAATTGTCAAAAAAGCGGTACAGTAGTGATAAAAAATGGCCTGGACTAACTATCAAATGCTCTTAGCCGTCACAATGGTCGTGACAGGTTCATTCAATACCCTATCCGTCAAGTGAGTAAATGATAATTTCGTCGTTCCACGAGTATTTTAAACGTCTATGAGATTGCACGGTATGGCAAAATTGCAGGTACGCGGATCAACAGGTTGTTGCAGGAGAGGATGGTGAACCGAGACACTTCAATCATCCGTTCATGCAATCCGGCTTTATGTTTCTGGGAGAGATGTTGTGTCTACTTGTATTCAAGATTGCCTTTGTTTATTTAAGCAGAAGGGAGGTGAGCGTAGATGATACAACATGGGAATTTTGTGCATCCACGTATTTGGAAAACTCGTATAAAACTGTGTAATTTCTGATGCCTTAGAACGGCTCTGTCGAGAGCAGTTCGTTGACCAAAGGATCGCGGAGTTTCAACCCAATGATGTTTCTCATCCCAGCTCTCTGCGATACAATTGCAACATCCGTCATGTATGTTGGATTGAATCTGACATATGCGAGTAGCTTTCAGATGCTACGTGGCGCCGTTATAGTCTTCACTGGAATTCTGTCCGTGGGATTTCTCAATAGAAAACTGAATACGAGAGAATGGTCCGGCATTGGTCTGGTTATAGCCGGACTGATTCTCGTAGGTGCTAGCGATCTCGCTCTCAATGGTAACTCCGACGTCAGCATAAATTCAATCCTAACCGGGGATCTGTTGATAATATGTGCTCAGGTGAGCGACGGTCACGATTATGTATATATATATTAGGGTGGCCCTTAATATGGGTAAAAAAAAAAAATTGATCACGCCGCCCTTCAAAGCGGTTCCGAATACTAAAAAAAAAACCTACGCGAAGCGCCAGCTATGTCCGTTAAGAGGAAGACGTGCCTGTAAGCATGGACTTAAATTTAAATATCAATTTTTCTTCATGATTGGAGAAATTTTGATTTTTTTTATCTAGTTTATGTGCCAATTTTTTTTAAAACTTTCCGAAGCTATTGTATATTGGTATTCAATATACAGATCAAATAATATGGTCTTCCATACTAGATTTGATGAGCGTTCAGGTCTGCCATCCTATTATTTTGGAACAATGGTTTGATTTAGCTGCTGTCACACGTTTTTAATCATATCAAAATCGAACGTTAAATTTGCATCTTGTCAGAAAAATGTATTAAGTAAGAAGGATATAAATTCACGATAAACCATTCACATTGAACTTTCGGATCGGCCAGAATTGTTTTTTTTTTTTCAATTTTGTTAGAAATACTCCTTGTGTGCTGAGATGGAAACATATTAATATTTCACTGAGATCAGACTTCCAGTGATGTGGATAAAAAATATATTTGAAAATTACTTTCGTAAAAATGCATAAGGACATTTGAAATTTGGCAGGATTTTAAACTTGGCGAGCTTGTTCGTTTTATTGAAAACAAAGAAATTATTTATTCGCACTAGTCATCCAATTGGTCGGAAAAAATATTATATTTTTAAAAACAATTCGGTTTATCGTGAATTTATATCCTTCTTACTTAATAGATTTTTCTGACAAGATGCAAATTTAACGTTTGATTGTGATATGATTAAAAACGTTTGACAGCAGCTAAATCAAACCATTGTTCCAAAATAATAGGATGGCAGACCTGAACGCTCATCAAATCTAGTATGGAGGACCATATTATTTGATCTGTACATTGAATATCAAGATACAATAGCTTCGGAAAGTTAAAAAAAAATTGACACTCAAACTAGATTAAAAAAATCAATATTTCTCCAATCATGAAAAATTGATATTTAAATTTAAGTTCATGCTTACAGGCACGTCTTCCTCTTAACGGACATAGCTGGGGCTTCGCCTAGGTTTTTTTTTAGTATTCGGAACCGCTTTGAAGGGCGGCGCGATCAATTTTTTTTTTACCCATATTAAGGGCCACCCTAATATATATATATATATATATATATATATATATATATATACACACACACAAGTATGTACATAATTTGTAATTTGGCAGGTGATTACCGCCGTTCAAATGGTGGTGGAGGAGAAATTCATCTCGGCACAGGACATTCCTCCGCTCCAAGCCGTTGGCTGGGAGGGTATATTTGGCTTCGCTGTGATTTCCATGGTAATTATTCCGCTCAATTTCATTCCCGGTAATCCTCCCTTTGCCGACAACTCGCGCGGCACTCTTGAAGCTTCTCTCGATGCGTTTGTACAAATTGGAAACAGCGGTCGTCTTTTAATGGCAATAGTTGGTGAGTACATCGCGCAGAGCCAATATCGCTATGCTTCGAGAACACGAAAGTCCCAATTTCTTTTACATCGCAGGTATTACGCTGAGTATCGCATTCTTCAATTTTGCCGGAGTCAGCATTACCAAAGAACTTAGCGCAACCACGAGAATGATTCTCGACAGCGTTAGAACGATTGTTATCTGGGCGTTTTCATTGGCCTTCAGATGGCAAAAATTTCATTATTTACAGGTAAGTCTTTACTCGATGAGGATAAGTTTATTGCGTTGAAAATTCAACATATTTATCGAGAATGCGGCGGCTTTTAAATGCAAAAGTTAATACATTAAATGTCGTTACATGCCTCGCTCAGCTCATTGGTTTTGCCGTCCTGCTCGTTGGTATGGCCTGTTACAACAACATCATTATTCCTCAATTGTTAAGAAAGTGCCAGTCTCGACTGGGACGTCATCGAGCACCACGAGATGATCAAGTTCGCGTCCTCAATGCAACCGCCGACGACGTTAACGAGAGCCAATAGGAATACTCAAAACACTGTATATTCTTCTATTATTAATTACTATTAACAACAATCCTCATTGATTTTTTTTATGTCGGACTGAAATAATGACGCTATACTAACGTCATGGCTGCAGAAGAGAGTTAAACGGCAACAATAATGCAACAATAATGCTTACACAAATGGGTTTACATATACGGGGCGATCACACCATCTCCACTATATATCTACTCTATATTCTATATTATATACATATTTCGCCGCCGCCGTGTATAAGAGTTGAAGAGAGTGAGCGGATCGAGCGGGGGCGGGTGGCTGAGTGCGCGGATCAAGTGGCGGGCGGGTACGAGCGGGGGGGGGGGTCGCGCGCAGGGGTGCGAAGCCCCCCTGTATATCTCTCTATATTATATAAATATTTCGCTGCCGCCGTGTACAAGAATTGGGTGGCGGGAGGGGGACGGAGCTAGATGGAACAGGGCGTAGGCCGGGGCGAGATAGAACGGGGGGTTGGCTTCGCCCCCCTGCGCGCCACCCCTCCCCGTTCCATCTCGCCCCGGGCTCCCTCCCTCAACTCTTGTACACGGCGGCGGCGAAATATTTATACAATATAGAGAAATATATATGATATGTTGTGTAATTAATATATAATATATATTTAAAAGTGATACTAAAAATAAAAACCCACACTAATATTCAGTTTTTTTTTCGAAAATCTGGCGTGGCGATTATACGAACGCTTCATTTAAGGAGGTAGGATACATTCGAGCGGGAAAAGGTTTCTTATGCGTGAATTGCCGGACGGGCAATGTAGCGAGAGAGAGATCCGGCGTCACGAGATTCCGAGCGTACATTTTCTATATAAATAAAAATGTAAATGTTCGTTTGTTCAAAATTTTTTATCTCCGAAAGTTCTTCACCGATTGCTTTGAAATTTTGACACAATGTTGCATTCGAATACGCGCGAGTTTTCCATTTAACTAGACTGAGTCACAGCAACGCGTCGCCGCAAACAGCTAGTCTTACTAATATGATAAAGCTGGAAAGTTTGTATGTTTGTTCGAACGCGCTATTCTCAAGAAATACTAATCTGATTTGAAAAATTCTTTTTGCTTTAGATAGCCTGTTTATTCGGGAAGGCTCTAGACCATATAACTTCATAGTGTGGCGCTAAAGAGCAGCGGCGATGTCGGCGTCGGTTAATTTTTTAGTGATTGATCCTTCTAATTTTCCACATAATTTCCGGTTGGTATCTATAGTTAATGAGGTACACTTGGTTATGTCCTCGTAATGCGTATGAAACAGATATATAATCAAAATTTAACGCGGGTGAAACCGTGGGGCGCAGCTAGTTATACAGGGTGGGGCAGAATGAGCTTCCTGATTTTAAAGGTTAATTGTAAGAGAACGGTTCGAGATACATAGAAAAGGTTTGTATTGCTCAAAAGTACATATAATGCCATTTTTTTCCATTATTTTTTGAAAATGATATCGTCCAAGTGGCGGCTTTGGCGAGCAATGCACATATTGAGCCTTTCGATGAAGTTTTCGGTTACTCTTCCCAGCATAGCTTTGAAAATTCCATCGATGACGTACTCAATCGCCTCCTTCAGATCTTCAAGGGTTCGAGGTTGAACTTTGTACACCTCAGCTTTAACGTATCCCCTCAGAAAAAAGTCACACGGTGCCAAATCGGGGGAGCGAGGCGGCCATGGAACATCTCCCCGCAAAGAGATCAGGCGACCAGGAAAGAGCTCTTGCAAAATTTCGCGTGAACGACGGGCGGCAGTATGGGCCGTGGCTCCATTTTGTTGAAACCAGAAGGCTTCTGTGTCGTATTCCTCGCCATACTCTTCCATTTTGGGACGCAAAAAGTTCTCCAACATGTCACAATAGCGTGCCGAATTCACAGTAACAGTCAACGCTCCGGATTCAAAAAAATAAGGCCCAATAATGCCTATAGAGGACACAGCACACCAAACTGTTACTTTGGGGCTGTGAAGAGGTCTTTCATGCAGTCGACGGGGGTTTTCATATGCCCAGGTATCATATCTAGGTATCATATTCATGCTTTGACTCTATATTACTGTTACAATACATTTTCAGTCGCGCACTTTCGGGAAATATAGTCATATAGTTTTATTGTCCAGAAAAAGGAAACACTGTTCTTTTCATTTGTAAAGAAATGCACGCCTTCTATCTCCGTCACACTCGGGTATATTAGCGTACACGCACCGTAGTGTCTGTGAGGGTATCGATAAGTCAGTGGCCTGGTAGTAGTGCCACGCGCGCATGAAGATTTCGACGCATGGGTCTCACGCTGTGGCACAAAGGCCCACCAACGTTTTAGAGTAACCCAATACTATCTCCAATGTTTTTTCTCGCTAGCTCGATCGATGTTTCCTCTTGACGTTGATGATAAAGAAATTGTTATTTTTCACCATTGATATTGCTGGCGTCGTTGTGTCGCTGGCCAGAGGTTTACGTTGGTGCGTGACCGTGTTGGTGTGGGTAACTAACTCGACGCATACTCGCACTCTTATTCGGTGTCGAAAGGAGAAAAAATAAATTATCTTCCTCTCTCGTGATCGTTCCATTGAGTATCCGAAAATTGCCTTATACTGACAATTTCTAATCGTTGCAAAATTCCCGAAAGCCGTAGGACGTAACAAATGTTTGACAGAACCTTGACCAGTCATGACACCGAAAACGCTGATAAAATTGAACGATGGTAATGCCAGTTCGTTGTCGCACTCGGCATAATTTTTACAACGGCCAGCTTGAATCTGTACATTACGAGCAGTAATCCGATTATAGTGATTACGAAGATACACGACACGGCCCATAATTTTCGATAAAATATGCTGATGTACCAGCATCTAGCGATGCCCGGACTATCGTATATGACGAAGAACCCAAATATAAATTTAATCGATTAAAAAAAAATCAAATAACAAAAAAAATATATATATATATCTACTTATGTCTCTCACTAATTCTCTTCGACGTGTTGACTGAAACCCAGTGACTAGACATACGATAATGCAGCCCTAGCGGTGTTAACCACTCTTCCGCCTCACCTCTCATCATAGTTTCGCCAATTCGCAACATAGGACGTCGATAAACAGTCCTAAAGTTATTACAACGTATTTAATAACAACAACAACAAAAAGTACATAATTTTTGTAGGAACAAAGAAAAAAATACAAAGCGAAAGCTAATCTTGTTTTTTTCTGAAATAATTCCTGGTTACCGAATGAAAATGCCGTCTAATCTAATAGTTTTTTTTTTCTTTTTTCAAATAAATTTTTCTTTCTTTAGTCATCATTAATACCCGTCACCTGAATTTTAGTGCCTTTTCCAGAGTCATCCAAACATCGCCGAAGTAACCGGTCACAGTGGCGTCCGGATTTAGTTTCACGTAAGGGAGCATCTTGCGAAAATAATTTGATTAATCACATTTAGTATTAATTGCATTTATAAGCGATAAATAAATGAAGATAGACCTTTTCAAACTTTCATTCGCACAGTCCCAACCCTATTTAAACTTATGGAAATAATCAAATTGAAGCAAAGAAAAAGATACCGTGCGAATTCTTTGATTTTCAATTGCTCCGCTGATTCGGAATACTTAAAACTTAACTGCAGTTTGCGTTCACGTTTAATTTCAATTGATTGTAAAACAAACAGAACAAAAAATTGTAATAACGTTACGTTTTTTTTTTCGTAAATACTGACTTCTTCGCTGGCTACGACGACAGTCTTGCCGGTAAGATCGTCGATATAATTGACACTGCAAATGCTCGTATAGTTTTGATTGTAAGCTTCGATCAAATCGAACTCGCGCGTTTGCCGATTCCATTTGACAATTCTACCAGGATAATCACGGGCCAATGATGACGGGCGTCCAGATTTGTTCAGTAAAGTAACACAAGTTGCTTCACCGCCCGTTGCCCAAATGAACTTGAAACAAAATATTTTTCATTACACTAGAGGAACAATTTTGTTATTTACAACAACAACAACAAAACTAATTCACAAGATGTTATTTTGTGACCGACAGCAATGGACGCGAGGTCGATGCGCGGCTTAGGCGGTCTTTCGTGGTACTGGTCCCGGTCAATACTGAGATTGGTGACCGTTTAGCCGTGCACTGACACGCGAGCCGACCACTGAACGGATGGATGAGACGTAGAAAAAAAAAACGTTCTGATAGAAATACTGATGATGAAAAATTAAAAAGAAATCTTATTCCGTGAACTTAAGACTTGTGGAGAAAGTATCCTCACCATATGATAATCATGTTAGATAAACTGCGATAAATTTTCGTCGTTGCATGACTAAAGTACGAGAAATCGTTGATAAATAATTCACGCCGTCGACTCAATTTCTTTCAGAGTGTGATTTTAATGAACGCGGTGATTGGGAGATTAGGAAAAATGACCGGGTCGAAGGACCGATTTCACGAACGAGAAGGACGGCAGTAATAAATCAACGCAACGATTGATTTATGAATAATTGAATTTTTCGTGAGAAAAAGAGAGTGTACGTGACTGACAATTACGACGGCGTACATATTTGATGTTTATTGTACAAAGTTGTTTGTCACTCTCCGGGTTAAGGCTCCATCAACATTTTATTTTCGATTTTTTCTCCATATTGTCGAAATGTGACATTGAGTATTCAATTGGAGTCAATGGAAAAGGCCGGTTACCATACGCTTTCAATGCGAATACATCTCGATCCGAAAGAAAATTTTTAATGGCAGCAAGCCGAATGGAAAGACAGAGGCAAGCTCGAATGGCAATTGGCGATTGGCGTTGTATTTCCATTCAGCTTGCTGCTATTAAAAATTTTCATTCGGATTGAGATGTATTCGCATTGTACAATACGCATTCAAAGTTTATGGTAACCGGCCTTTTTCATTGACTGCCATCGAGTACTCATTATGAGAAAATTTAAAAAGAAAAACGGCTCTGCTTAACGAAAACTACATTTATGCACATTAAGAAAATATTTTTGTGTTATTTTTAAATATTTTTATTTCATTTTTGAGATGAACCGTGCCAGACGTAGGGATTCTACCGTTAAGGGGTTATACTCAGTTGGAAATTTCAAAAAATCGATTTTTTTTATTGCATTTTCGGAATGTACATATATTTGAGTATACTCTCTGGAAATTTCAAATTGATGCGGCAAATATTCTTGGAGATACATACATATTTCTAAGGACGCTCGGAGCGTTACAAAGTAAGCGACCTAAACTTTCAACGGGTTTTTCTCGAAACGGTGTTTCCAAAGACGGTGAGCACGATTTCTCAAAAACGGCTCAACCGATTGGTCTGCAATTTTAACACGACCATCTCAGATATATCCTTCAGGTATTGATCGAATGATTAAGATTTCCGATAGTTATTTCTATCTTTTTTAAACAATTCTTTTTTAAACGAATAATGGGGTATCTCGAAAGCTTAAAAAAAATAAAATCATAAATGGGAAATGTTGCGTGGTCGTCAGATGTCTCCGTGGTGTTCTTTCGCAACTGCTATGTTATAATCTAAAAAAGTTAAGAATATATAAAGCTCCAACGGTGAAAAGCAAAAAAGCAAGCGTGAAAACAGACGCGAAACGTGTGTATTTAAATATTGATAAATCGGTGTGGACCGTGACGCAAAAGTCGTAGTTGGAATTATTTGAAAAATATAACTATGAAAGAACGAGACAATTGTTTGTTAAGATTTATTTATTTAACAATCGCTGTAGTGATGGAAAGAAATTTTTAACTAAAACAAACAATTACCAATTACACCTCCATTCACTTTGTCGACGAAACATTTTTTCGATATTTTGGCAATGTATTTATTTTCCAGTATCAATACTTTACTGTTGCGGCGTTGCCGATGATTTGAAAAACAAAAAGAAACTGTCAATTTTTCATGTCACTCATCCAAGCTCGTTTAGTCGCTGGATCCAGCGGTGCAGCGCGAAAATTCAATGATTTCTCTGATGAATAACACAGACGCTCGTGGCGAAGTTTCGCCACGTTCTTTCTCGCACGTTTCAACTCGAGACGGAACCATATGTTCTCGAGAACGCAAATGAAAACACTAACGAATATCATTGCAAAAAATGCTAGCAATATCAAATGAATGTGAGCGTACTCGACCACCTCGAAGGAAAAAGAATTTTCGGCTATCGTTGTTGACCATGTTCTCGGTCTCCATTTCCGCTCGAGATACTGTAATATTCCCGCCGAACGAAGTCTCAGGAGACTAAAAACATCAAAGACATTTTTTCTGTTATTAAAAATAAAAATAAAAACAAATATATATATATATTTCTTTTGAATTGTTATTTCTTCAAATGACTTGTTTTTTTTTGTGAATTGTAATTTTTGTTTGTTTTCGTACTATTTGTCGATGACCCGACGATGGGTTGCTCCTCTTGCATGAATAAATGCAACTTTTATGCGCCAGTATTGGCCGGGGATTTGTGCGAACTGACACGTAGGTTGAGTCGATTTATAAATCAATTGAAATACGTCGGGTTGCGTGACATAGATAAAACCCGGTCGACACAATTTCGCGGACAACCCCGCGAAATCCTTCATATTTGGACAATTTTTGTTTATAAGATGCATCCAATTGTTCTGTGTATTGTTCGCCAGTATAACTAGCTTCGAACGGCATTTAAAAATTTGTTATTCTATTAAATTGAAACAATCATTTCGAATTTGGCGAGGAAAACAATAACAAGAACGTCTTATCAGTTTCGGCGTAAAATTCGTTTAAGGAGGTATGTTCGATAGTGGTGAGTCGTCGTTACACAACTGAACGTTCAAGTAGCCAATATTTTATTTAAAGGCGAACTAAACCAGAATCTCTCATTTTAAGAACAGGTCAAGGTGCCAGGGAGTCAATCCAACAGGTGACGGGGCGATTTTGCCGTCTCACCTACAAGGCGAGCGCATCGATTTTGATCGAACAAAAATGCAAATGTTTCTTACGCGAACGAATGAATAGCCCGTCAGATAATAAAAATATATATATATATTTTTTAAGGCATTGAAAGACTCTTGAACATCTGTTTCTTACACCCCACTTTGAAAACTTGAAAATAGATTGAAATGAAAAATATACTATTTTACAGAGGAAATAAAATTAAAGTTCGCGTATTTCTGCATTTGCGCAAAAAAACGGTTTAAAGCATAAGAAATATTTTCATTTTTGTTTCATCAAAATCGATGCACTGGTTGCAGGTGAAACTGCAAAATCTCTCCTTGACCTGCGCCAACCTGAGGGGGTGGTTTCACCATTTAAAACCGTTTTTTCACCCATAAAAAAATATGATGTCGCTGTGTTTTTAATGCTCTATAACATCCATGAGTTTCAACGAAATTGGACGGTGACACCTCGAGTACACTCAAAAGTAAATCTCGAGTAAATCGCAAAAAGTTCGCTGCCACTTCTTTTGTAACATCGAAATTCTTCAACTGGAAAAGTAGAAAATGACTTATCTAACATAACTCCATAAACGTGATTAACGTTTTACTTGAATTACCTTAGCATGAGCATAGGTGCCGTTTCTAACGCACACGGAGTGCGTTTTTTTCTTACCAATATCGTCGATCGTATGGAAATTCAAAGTATTTTCTCGTATTGCCAAATAAGACGTGAGTGTACTGTTAAAACCGCATGATATTAACATTGTCATTATAACTGCCGATATTATGATAATTCGTAGTGACCAGGCAGTTGGTATTTTTTGAAATCCTGTCGGGAACGACGAGAAAAAAAAAACATTTCACCAATAATTTTGTATGCATTCATAAAGAAAATAACGAAATAATTACCTTATTAATTAATCAAATTATGCATACATAAATGAAATATTTTGTGAATAACCAATAAACAAAAAAGTCTACACGACGTCTTCTCAAAATGCTTCAAACATGCCAAACAAAAGCAGAATTATGGCCACTTTAAATTCCGACGATTTTAGGTTTCTATAGAAATGCGAAGGGGATCGGGGGAGTAAACAAATTTGTTTTTTTTTCTACTAAATTTCAAGTCTCACTGCTACTGAACATATGGGGTTGTCTTTTGTTTCGGCAAACTGAAGAATTCGTTGTGAAAATGCCAAAAACTCGATTCAATCATTATTCGTCATGAAATTATTGATAAATCAATAAAATAATAATCAATTAATAACTTTTATTTCTTTTAGTTTTAAGAATATTTGTCGGAACCTTGACCAGTCATGACACCGAGAACGCTGATAAAATTGAACGATGGTAACGCCAATTCGTTGTCGCACTCGGTATAATTTTTCACAACGACCTTCTTGAATCTGTACATTACGAGCAGTAATCCGATTACAGTGAGTACGGAGATACACAACATGGCCCACAATTTCCAAGAGAATATGCTGATGTACCACCATTTAGCGATACCCGAACTATCGGATATGGCGAAGAAGCTATAGCTGAAATAACCAAAATATAAATTTTATTGATTAAAGAAAAATCGAATAACAAAAAATATATAGCTACTTATGTATCTCACTAATTCTCTGCGATTTGATGACTATAAGCCCAGACAGTATTCATACGTAAAGTCATCACTGTTGGGCTTAACCACTCATCCGCTTCACCTATGAACAGACTTTGGCCAATGGTCCATCGAGATCGTCGATAAACAGTTCTAAAGTTATTATGACGGATTTAATAACAACAACAAACATTACGTCATATTTGTAGGAATAAAAAAAGATTTCAAAGCGGAAGCTAATCTTTTTTTTGTCCAAAATAATTCCTAGTTAACGAAAGAAAATGCCATCTAATCTGATCGTTCTTTTGAATACATTTTTTTTCACTCGTCATCACCTGAATTTCAGCGTCTTTTCCAGAGTCGTCCAAACATCACCGATGTAACCGGTCACAGTGCCGTCCGGATTTACTTTCACGTAAGGGGGCATCTTGCGAAAATAATTTTATTAATCACATTTAGTGTTAATTGCATTCATTCTCATAAACGATAAATAAATAAAATAGGCTTCTTCAAACATTCATTCGCACAGCCCGCAAGGAAAAAATACCTTGCAACTTCTATGATTTTCATTTACTCTGTTGGTACGGAAGACCTGAAATTTAACTGCAGTCTGCGTTGACTTCGAATTTCAATTGATTGTAAAAGAAACAAAAAGAAAAAGATAAAAATATTATAACATTACGGTTGTTCGGATGCTTACTCCTTCGCCGACTACGACGGCAGTCTTGCCGGTAAGATCGTCGATATAATTCACACTGCAAATGCTCGTAAAGTTTTTATTGTAAGCTTCGATCGAATCGAACTTGAGCGATTGTCGATTCCATTTGACAATACTATTCGGATTATCAAGGGCCCATAATCCCACGCGTCCAGATTTGTTTAGTAAAGTAATACAAGTTGCTTCACCGCCCGTTGCCCAAATGAACTTGAAACAAAATATTTTTCATTACACTAAAGGAACAATTTTGTTATTTACAACAACAACAACAAAACTAATTCACAAAATGTTATTTTGTGACCGACAGCAGTGGACGCGAGGTCGATGCGCGGCTTAGGCGGTCTTCCGCGGTGTTGATCGCGGTCAATACTGAGATTGGTGACCGTTTAGCCGTGCACTGACACGCGAGCCGACTACTGAACGGCGGGACGAGACGTAAACACGTAGAAAAAAAACGTTCTGATAGAAATACTGATGATAAAAAATTTAAAAAAAATGTCATTCCGTGAATTTAAGACTTGTGGAGAAAATATCCTCACCGGTATGAGTATGATAATCATATTGGACGCACTGTGATAAATTTTCGTCGTCGCCTGACTTAAGTACGAGAAATCCTTGATAAATAATTCACGATGTCAACATAATTCCTGTCACATTGTGATTTTAATGAACGCGCTGATTGGGAGATTCGGGAAAATTACCGCGTTGAAGGATGACCCTTAAGATATCTGCATCAGACAAAATGACATCTTTGGACAGCTATAACTACCGTGTTTTTTTATCGTACAGAGTTCGCCCAGGTCTCATTTTCTTCGTTTTGCGATTCTGTAAATTTGCAATTTTGTTCTTTTTTTAAGCATTCCTTAAGGGGATACAACGAGAAGAAATTTTTGGACAGGCTTCGCTCAGGTCACATTTTCCTCGTTTTACGATTCTGCAACTTTGCAATTTTTTTGTTTTTTTTTTAAGCATTCTTAAAGGGGATACAACGAAAAGGAGTTTTTGGATATCTATAACTACCGTGTTTTTTATCATACAGACTTCGCTCAAGTCTCAATTTCTTCGTTTTGCGATTGTTTAGAGTTGCAATTTTTTTCGTTCTGACCCCTTGAGAAAGGCTTAAAAAAACAAAAAAATTGCAACTCTAAACAATTGCAAAACGAACAAAAGGAGTCCAGAGCGAAGTCTGTACGATAAAAAGCACGGTAGTTATAGCTGTCCAAAGATGAAATTTTGTCTGATGTAGATATCTTCAGGGTCATATAAATCAACGCAATAATTGATTTATGAATAATTGAATTTTTCGTGAGAAAAGAATGTGTATGCGTCGTTGATTATCGACTAATAATTACGACGGCATACATATTTTATATCTGTTGTACAAAGCGCAGAGTTGTTTGTCACCCTCCGCAGAACCCCCCCCCCCCCCCCTGTTCTTCGAATTTAGAAATTTCACATTCCTCTCCCTTTGAGGTCAACATTTTATTTTCCATTTTTTCGCCAAAAACGTTATGGGATTACCCACGTAGAAAAATTGTAACGGCCGAGCGTTGGGCCAATACTGGTTGCCGTAGTGCCGGTACTGGCTGCCAGTATTGGGCCAGTACAGATTCGGTACAGGAGTGTAATAGCCGGCCGTTATACTGGCACCAACGGTCGGGCCAGTACCGGTTATTTAATTGGCCCGAACTTTGGCCCGGACTTTGACCCGAACTTTGGCCCAGACTTTGGCCCAGACTTTGGCCCGGACTTCGGCCCAGATCTGGCGATCTTCTGGCTTACTACTGGCACAAACGATCGTACCAATACTGGTTATTTGATTGGGCCGGATCTTAGCAGACGATTTTGCCGACGGTGCAAATTACATCTCAGCGAGAAATGGCAAATTAAATAGATATCGAATCGACGTCTTTTAGACACTTTTGGCGACTAGTGGACACCGATCCAATGTCTATTTAAATTCTATTTCTCTCTGGAAGTAATTTATATTTCTTTTTACCACGTTACCAGATGTTTCCAAAGCAGCACACGTACGTCCAAAGGATGTACTTTGGACGTAAGGACGTTTTTCGGATGTTTTTAGGACGTCCTTTGGATGTCTGTGTTGTCTGGGTTGCTTATGCATAAATGTTTGATAATTAAATGCACTTGATATATACTAAATACTCGGAGTAGTTTTATTAATAAGAGACTAACCCTAAGAGACCTGTACATATACAGGTCTGAAATACGTACTTAAGTGTTTATAGAACAGTGTTTATGAAATATAAGCTATATGAAGCAAATATTACACTAAAAAATATTGTATTAATCGTGCAATTTCAAGTTCGGGGCAAATTATAATTCAACAATTTGGTTGTTTGCAAAATAATGGACTTTTGATGAGAATAACATAATCTACAATTACGTTACAGAACGCAACTGTTAAAGTGAAATACTCTCAGTATTGGCATTTTCTATAGCCCAGTACTAAGCCTGTATCGAAGCCAGAGCTTGGCCGTATTTTATAGCCTATTTTGCCCCAGATCTGATTATTATACCGGCCCGTAGTGCGGCCAGATTGACAACCAGTACTGGCACAAGACGATATATTATACTGACCCAAAGCTTGGCCAGTAGAATTCAACCAGTACTGGCATAAGACTGTATTTTATACTGGCCCGTAGTATGGCCCGTAGTACAGCCCGTAGTATGGCCTACAGTATGGCCCATAGTATGGCCAGATAGTCAGCCAGTACGGGGCCAGTACTGGCGGCCAAAGTTTGCCTGCCAATATTGGCCCAAAGCTTGGCCAGTAGAATTATACTGGCAATTTCTACGTGGGTAGCGATCGATGCGATATACGAGATCTGTTCAAAGAGTATCGCGAATTTTGAATTTCCGCGGGCTTCGTATATTCGATTTTCGATTTTTCTGTGGCGTTAGGTTGGTACTCAAGTTCCTCACTTATGCTGAAAAAATCGGCCATTTTGAATGTTTAGTTAATTATTGACAGCTGTTTTGGATTGACGTGTTTTGGCTTGTCTTCGATTTTTGCCTATTCCAAAAAATGGATCAAAGAATCCGTATCAAATTTTGTGTGGAAAACAAAATTAAGTGCGCGGACGCATTCCGAATGTTGACTGTGGCATATGGTGAAGCTACCTTGGACCAAAGCAACGATTACCGATGGTACAAAATCTTCTCAGAGGGCCGAAAAGATGCGAACAACGAAATGCGTTCCGGACGCCCGAGCACATCAACAACAGACGAAAACATTGATGAAGTGAAGAAAATAATATTGGCCAAGCGTCGAATCACTGTCAGAGAAGTTGCTGAGGAACTAAACATATCGATTGGCTCCTGCTATTCGATTTTTACCAATGATTTGGGCATGAGACGGGTCGCCGCGAAATTCGTGCCAAAATTGCTCAATTTCGAACAAAAACAGTGTCGCGTTAACATTGCTAAAGAGCTGTTGGACTCGGTCCGCGACGACCCAAATTTGCTCCAGAGGGTTATAACTGATGACGAATCATGGGTTTATGGTTATGACGTGGAAACCAAAGCTCAATCATCGCAATAGAAGCTGCTTTTTTTGGAATAGGCAAAAATCGAAGACAAGCCAAAACGCGTCGAACCGAAACAGCTGTCAACAATTAACTAAAAATTCAAAATGGTCGATTTTTTACAGCATAAGTAAGGGACATGAGTACCAACCTAACGCAACGTCACAAAAAAATCGAAAATCGAATATACGTAGCCCGCGGAAATTCAAAATTCGCGATACTTTTTGAACAGACCTCGTACATTCGTGAAGTATTTCACGAACGAAGTATTTCATATTATTAGTTTACGAGAAGAGTGTAATTGTCAACCGGTGATAAATAATTCACCGCGATAATATTACAACTTCCGAGCCAAGTCATATTTCTGCAGGCAGGATTACAAACAAAAAAACTGGTATTTAAGCATCGATAATGAATTATTTTATAACACGACACCGCGACAAAGGAGAAGGGCTCGAGAACCAGTGAAACATACAGATAGTCAATGTTTATTGTCATGAAAACTATGAACCAATAATGTTTGAATTAAAAAAAAATTATCTGTCAGAGTGATCGTTCACCGAAAAGAAGAAACGTTTAAGGGAGGGGTAGGGTTTTAAAATTATTTTTTTTGCATTTTTTACCGAATGAACAATATGTCGAGAATATTGTGTATAAATTTTAAGTCAATCGGAGTAAAACTAACGGAGTTACAGCGTTTCAAACGACCGTCCGTGATACCTGATTTTTATACCGGCTCGGTAGCCGCTCGGTACCCCTAGTAGAAAGCAGCTGCAATTTCTTTTGTTTCCCCAAATCCCTTTTTCAGGCTGTGTTTCTATCAAACAATGTAAACTGACCTTGAATATATTGTATATTTTTCGGTATATCGAATATAAAATAGTTTACTGGCACACTCTCTGCTGAACGGTTGTGTATTATAACAGAGCTAAAATTTTCTCGGAATTATTCTTAAATTTTCGTTTCTGTTCGTTCCTTTACAGTTATATTTTCACTCGTTTAGTGTTGTTTTGTAATTTATTTATTTATTTGCAAAATGCCAAAAAAAGTAACCCGGCAAGATTGCCAGGAAAGTGGCAATATTGTGGGTCGACCGAGAAAAAAATCTTTCCCAAAACGTGGAAATGATAGTGTCGAAGCGTCCAGCGCGTCGCATAAGAAAATAAAACTTAGTACATCTGAACATGTAGAGCAAGATTTGGAGAAACATTACAGGATTATAGACTTCCTGTTAGTATTTTCAACGATAAGTACACTAGTGAAGTGCGTTGAATGTGATGGAAAAATGAGTTTTCGCACATGCAAATCCGAAGGTATAGCTTCCACCATCAAAGTGTCATGTGAAAAATGCAAAGCGCCTCGGTATGTTCCGTCTAGTGAAAGAGTGAAAAAAGAGTTAAGGCAATCATATTATGAAGTGAAACATCGTTTTGCTTTCGTCATGCGTCTGTTAGGTCTAGGTTTAGCTGGATGTAATAAGTGTTGTGGTTTGATGGATTTAGCGGAATCTGTCTTGTCAAAATCATGTTATAACCCGCATATACAGAAGATACATACGACTGTAAATGATGTTACGAAAAGATTTCTGGCTGCTGCTGTAAAAGAAGAAAAAGAGGAAACATGCAAAGCGAATAACGTACAAGATACTAACGAATTAACAATATCAGGTGACGGAACGTGGAAGAAACGTGGGTTCACTTCGCTATTCGGTGTCGCTTCTTTGATCGGTTACTACACGGGAAAGGTTGTTGATGTGTTTGTCAAGAGTTCTTATTGCCACTAATGTAAAACTTGGGAAAATAAGTTAGATACTGTCGAATTTAAAGAATGGTACGAAGAACACGTCAACAGCGGAGACTGTAAAGCAAATTATGATGGTCCATCAGGTAACATGGAAGTAAACGCCATCATACAGATGTTCAAATGGTCCACAGAATATTACGGAGTGATGTTTAAAAATTATATAGGAGATGGCGACTCGAAAACCTACAGTGGTGTGGTAAATTCAAAACCGTATGGTGAAGATTTCACAATAAATAAGAAAGAGTGCATAGGGCACGTGCAGAAAAGAATGGGTACACGTTTACGCGAACTAGTAAAAACAACTGTGGTCGATAGTGAAACTAAAACGGGCAAAAAAAATAAAGAGGAAAAGTCTCTCTGGAAAAGGTAAACTCACTGCAAAAATGATAGAGAAATTGACCGTATATTATGGACTGGCCATTCGACGCAACTCCGATTGTGTAACGAAAATGAAAAATGCGATTTGGGCGACATGCTATCACTACTGCTTGACAGACGAGGAACCACAGCACGACAAATGCCCGAGTGGTGATGACTCTTGGTGTGAATGGCAAAAAGCGGCAGCTGCAAATACTCTCCATTCGTTCAGACACAGCTACAATGCTCTTCCTACAGATGTTACAACAGCCATAAAGCCAATCTATGAAGATTTGAGCAAAGACGCACTTTTGCAGCGGTGTCTTGGAGGTTTCACGCAAAATAACGATGAGAGTCTCAATCAACTTATTTGGAAAATCTCTCCAAAATCAGTAAGCGGTACTGCAATCGTTGTTGAAATTGCAGCAAATGTAGCAGCATGTATTTTTCAATGAAGGATGTTTTGCTCTTTTATCCTTTTTGGATGAAATGGCATCCCTACAGGCCCAAGTGCTCACCAGTGGGCGCGCCAAACTGATGAACTACGAATAACCCGAGCGAACGAAGAAGCTGCGCGTACAACAAAACAGGGTAGAATTCAACGTAGACAAGAGCAAAAAGATGCATTGGATATGCTGAATGACAGTGTTTCACTGTATGGAGCTGGCATTGATGACTCTATGTAAGTATAAAAATTCATGTTCTTTTATTGATGGTTTATTTCGAATTTTCATGTATAAAAAACTTTAAATCGATTTTCCCGAAAACGTCATTTTTGAAGTTTGTGAACATTAGAACTCAAAATCTACTGAACCGATCCTTTTGAAAATTTAAACATTACTTCTTCACATAAATCAACAGGTAATCAGGAGGAGTCTTTTTTTTTTTTTCAATTTTTTCAATTTTTTAATAACAAATTAAGCGCGATTTTTTGAGCTAAAATTGCGTTTTTCACTTCCAAGTGCTGCAAAAAAATGAAAAAAAAAAAAAAAAACTCTTCCTGATTACCTCGAGAAATACATCACCTTTAAAATGCATTTCAATTTTTTTGTTTCAAATGATCCGGTAACGAATTATAATGTTCACCGCAAAACCACTTTTTTTCAAGGCGCCTCTGGAGATTCAACGTCACCGGCTTATTTATCAATATTTTTCATTGAAATTTTTTTCTGAGATACTTCAATAGTTGTACAATAATATGTAATTCTATTTAATAAAATTATATTACTCATGTCGCCGCAAAAAAATCATAAAAATATGCTTTTTTTCGCCTTTAAAACCCTACCCCCCCCCCTTAAGTATATACTATAAAATTTGTATACATATATTTAAGTATATACTATAAAATATTAGCGACCCCATATTGCTTGTTTTTCTTGGTACTATTTTTTCAAACGCGTTTTTCTGAAAACGACTTTTTTGAACTTGCGTACAGGCTAGTATTGGCTCTATATGGACCTAAAATCGGAATATTATCATTATTTAAAATAATTTTTTTTTTGCAAATAAAGTTGTAAAAAATGGCAAAAAATCATGCTTTCTTATTTTGACCCCTGTAAAAAATTAAATTTTCTTTTTTTTTGATAGCATTTAGGTTCATATAGAAGAGAGACATATAATAAAAGTAAATTCCAACTTCGATTGATTTCGGATGAAAATTGCGGCTTCCAGAATGTACGCAAAATGCTGAGTCTGATTGTGACCTGCAATATGGGGTCGCTAATATCTTCGGTGTTTTTCAAGGAAATTCTTCAAAATTTTTATAGTATATACTTAAATATATGTATATAATATTCTCAAAGTTTCAATAAATTATATTCATTTTTTATATTATAAAAAAATTCATGAAAATCATTGAGAAAACGCCGTCCTAACCCTATTTCCCCCCATAATTTAGGATTTTATTAATGTAATAAAATGAATACTAAACATTGATTAAGTTCAATAGTTTATCAGGATAACATATATGAAGAAAATAAAAATTCAATGAAAGTACAAAAATCAAGTATTTCAATGGCGTGTCAGCAAGACATTTGCTTTATTGAAGCTATGTATTTTGCTGCATGGGTTGCACTCGGGCGCAAGAACAAATAAAGCGGATAACCAACCCTAAGACCACCCCCCCCCCCCCCCCCAGGTAGGATACCAAACCTAATTTATTTAAAAATTCATTTTATTCATAATTTTTGTCCGTGAATTTTTCAAATATTTTAATAGTTATTCTGCTATTCGGGGCGAAGACGAATCCAACAAACCAGAGATCATTAAAATCGGTCCAGCCGTTCTTGAGTTATAAGTGGTGTAACTAACCCGACTTTGTTTTATATATAAAAAGATAGATATATATTATATCTTCTTTTTTATTATTAATATTATCTTCTTCTAACTTCTATATATATAAAACAAAGTCGGGCCAATTTATTTAAAAACTGATTTTATTCATAATTTTTTTTCCGTGCACTTTTCAGATATATATTTTAATTGTTATTCTGCTATTCGGGGAGGAGACGAATTCAACGAATCAAAGATCATTCAAATCGGTCCAGCCGATCTTGAGTTATAAATGGTGTAAATAACCCGACTTTGTTTTATATATATATAGATTTCAGTCACCACATTGAACATCCCGATCCTCTCAGCATTGTATCCTATGAATTAACTGTACAGTATGCGTTGGATAAAATCGATTCTATATTTTGATCTACATTTTAATCTATCTTAAATTCTCGCGCCTGTAGATAACGATAGCGATCTGTTTTACCCTAGGCAAATGTGATGTGATTCGACACTCGTCACAACTGCCGCCCGTCCTTCGCGCAAAATTCAGAGCGGATCTCGGACAATAACGGGGACACGCGAAACTACTGAGTGTCAGAGGCCTGCTCTAGTCTCCATGGCCTTGTTATACAGGTACAATCTTCTCCGCTGAGAATGGCCCTCTTAAGGACTTACATACGTCCAGCGGTACCGAAAACGTACCAAAAGAAAAACTGTTTTTAGGAGGGATAGAAATAGAAATTGATAAAAAAATTCTTACACATTGTTTATTACTGTGTTAAGTTTGTAACAAAATTTATTTCAATTTTTTTTTCAAAAGCTACAACATGAAAAATCACGTTTTTTGAAGCACTGTAAAAAAAAAAGTTGCTCCACGGTTGGCAGTATTTCTTCCTCAAATGTTGACGGATCTGCAAAATGTAAAGAAATTCTTGTAAAATAAGGTAGTAGCTATAGTCTGTCGAGCCGGATTTTTGAAATTCGAAAAATTAAACAATTTACGGTAATTTAAAAAAAATGTTAAGTTTGTGTCAAAAAAGTCACACTATAATTGTTTTTATAAAATTTTCTAATTATAATTTAAAAAATCCGGCTCGACAGACTATAGAAAAAACAATTCCGAATATTTAAAAGAAAAATCATCAAAAAATATTAAAAACCGTACGAGTTATCATGCCGACCGTGTCAGAAAAAGTAGTTTTGAGAAAAACGCGTTTAAAGTTTCAAGCGCGTTTCGCTCGAAGTCGCGCGCGGCTGGAGCAAGAACTTTATGAATTTTTTAAATTTATTTAGTTAACTCACGTCTAATCTCCCATTCCAGCTTCATATTGTACGCCTTCCTTGTCAGTAAAAAATTGTTGTTGTTTATTTTTTTCTAATCGACGAATTGTTCTGGCCTCTTTTGTTGCTTTGGTAGCGTTGATTCGAGCGTGTTTCACATTATCAGGCAGTCACATTATCTACAATAACTTTTGAACTATGGGGAATTTTTACAATCAGCTTACACAGAAATACGCCTAAGACTATAAGGAATAATAATCTGTAAACAACAAAAAAATCGATTTTTTGAAAATTCTCGACGTATGTAAGGCCTTAAGGCACCAGACCACGGTGTGCGCGCGGTTCGAGGGTGTATTTTTCATAATTTTTTTCGAGCAAACGATGAATGACCGAAATATTCAATATATACATATAGAAGACACTACACACATTTCTTTATTCGAATCTTAAAAATAGTTTACGGTGTACGCCGCTTCCAAAAGGATACTCCGACAAAGTTCGCTGCTTGACGAAGTTGCATACGGTTCATTTAAAAAATACAAAAAAAATATATTGATAAACTAGACATATAGATTTATAGCATCACGTAGGGGAATTTCGATATCTATAAAAAAAATAGCGCACCAGCGAATTATATTTCCCATTTTCACAGAAAATGTTCATCGTTAAAACAAAATAGAAGGGGGCCCTTTATTAAAAAAATCCCTACGTGGTGCCATAGAGACTGGATTTTCGAACATTTTAGGACTTGGTACATGCAAATCGGAAGAATAGATTTTTAAATATGTTGTCAACCAGGTTGAAAAACGTAGTTTCGAGAAAAACGCGTTTAAAGTTTTTGGTAGGTACAACGTGAACGTACGGCTAGTCTCCCATTCCAACTTGATACTGTGCACATTCTTCCTCTTGTATCTTCCTGTTTTTTATGGTTTTCTGCAATCTCTTGTCAATTCTCGCTTCTTTTGTGGATTGAATTGATTGTATCCTGGCGTATTCGTTCGGTTTTGCGAACAAAATAAATGCAAAACGCAGTTGTCGAGAGGGGTGCGGCAGTTAGCTAGGTAACCGTCCCAACCCGATGTCCGGTCACATTTATTGCTATTAACTTTGTAATCGAGTGCAATTTTCTTAAAAGTTTTTTTTTTAATTCTTAAAAGTATAAAGACTAAAAATCTTGAAAAAAAATGAATGTTTGAAAATTTAATTTTTTGAAAGTTTCATGAGTATGAGAGCCCTTAACGAAGGCGTTTTTAATTTCTGTAGCAACCACTAGAGGCGGTGCGATCTTACAATGCCAAGACATAACGTGAAAACCCCTCGATACTGTTATGCTTGCATATTATGTTTTTATGGTGTAGATCACGGTCCACCAGGAAAATTTTAAACCGAAAAAGAAACTTGTTCTTGAGAAAAAATGGTCTTAATTCACTAATGAAATCAGAAATAATCTTATGTAAATGGAATCTAACTCAATAATATCGTTTGTCACTTTGTACTATTTTTCTGCACGCTACTAAATACTGTCCATATCGGAATATTGACAAAACTCAAATAAAGAGAAAAAATAAAGAATTTATTTTTGTTTATACTTACTTGATTTAAAAAACCGGAACACTTGCAAAAAATTATAAAATAAAGTGTAAGAAAAGGGAAAGAGTTGATTTTTTTCTGACCTTGATTCGACTACCCGCAATTTTCATAAAAATATAATGAAAAAGGGATCAAATTAATTATATGAAACGGGTCGATTTATTTCTATTTTTTAAAATGAAAACTTTTGTTTGTTTCATAAATATTTCATTAGTTTAAAGTTTTCATTCACAGCCAGTTCGAGTTGGTGTGGAATGCCCCATATATAAATACATAATAGTTTCACCAAAGAGATTTCTATTTTAAGTGTTTTTTTTTTTCAAAGTCATGCAATAAATTGTTATAAATGCAACCACATTTCGCGTCATTCCACATCGTAATGATATCTCTATGAAAGTAGACAGATGACGCAATCGCACGTAAATATTTATGTATTTAAAATAACAAATGATTCTTTAGATTGAAGAATTGATAAAAATAAATAAAAAAAAAATAAAAATATGAGTAACACTTATTTGTGCAAACAATGAGCGTCCCTCTAGCGTTTATTTCGCGCTAGAGTGACTGAAAGGAGAAAAAAAAAGAACAAAAAAAAATCATCGATTCGATAATGCGCGAGTGAAAAAGAAAAAATTACAAAAATTACAAAAAGTACAAGAGCGTCTCGAGATGCGGACTGGGACTCGAGCGAATGGCTTGTGAAACGAGGAAAGCCAGTTTGTGAGCAAACTGACAGGGCGCGGGTACTCTGACGGTACCGCTCCAGTTGAAATACATGTGGGTCAGCTTGTACGTTAATCGCTGAAGCTTCGAAGCGTCGAGATTAACGTTGTCGGAAATGACGCTGTAGCCGGTGGGCGTGACGGTTCCCTGATTGACGTGCTGTGACACTATGAAAAAGTCGTACTTAAGCGGATTTGTTATGACATCATCGACGACCGTACCAGGCGGCGGATTATTTCCTCGAAAAAATAATCTCGTGTTTATTCGCTTCGTGACGATTATAAACGCCATTTTAACGGGACCCACGTCGCCGTACAATTCGGCGAGTTTCAGCTTGAGATTCTCCACCTCGTGCTGGTAGACAAACGGTATCTGGCCGTCGCTCACTCCGTCACGATACACGACGATTCGGCTCGGCAATGCCTTATTCTCCTCTTGATACTTGTGGAGCGCCTTGCACATATTGACACAGAGATGATTTGACAATTCTTCACCACTCGTGTGGGCACTAACCGCCGAAAAATATCGGCTGTAGCTCCCATCGAGGGACGCGACCATCGCTCCTACGAATAAATATGAAACAATTAATCAAGGCGTGGCTTATTCAATGTGGCCGCTCATTCCTAGACAGCCAGGTTTGACAAATTCATTGCAAAAAAAAAAACAATCCGATTGTAAGGATAAAATCTGTCGAGCGAGGAAAAAAACACCAATACAGATCCGTATAGCATGATGGGGCAGAAAAACGAATGCTCTGACAAATAGCTAAATTGCACGATGTACCGGACTCTAGGCTAAACCCCTGTTTCCGTATCGCTTTTATGCTTTTATGTTCCGTATGCTTTTACATCCAAAACGTAAAAAAAAATATATATATATATATATATATATATATATATATATATATTATATAAATATATCGCCGCCGCCGCCGTGTACAAGAGTTGAGGCGGTCATTCCCTTCACCATACCCCCCCGCCCCAAACCCAAGAGGGGGGGTGCGCTGAATGGAATGACCTGGGGGGGGGGGCGAAGCGCGCAGGGGGCAGAGCCCCCCCCCTAGTATATATATATATATATATTAGGGTGGCCCTTAATATGGGTGAAAGAAAAATTTATCGCGCCGCCCTTCAAAGCGGTTCCGAATACTAAAAAAAAAAACCTACGCGAAGCCCCAACTATGTCCGTTAAGAGGAAGACGTGCCTGTAAGCATGAACTTAAATTTAAATATCAATTTTTCTTCATGATTGGAGAGATTTTGATTTTTTTTATCTAGTTTGTGTCAATTTTTTTTTAACTTTCCGAAGCTATTGTATATTGGTATTCAATATACAGATCAGATAATATAGTCCTCCATACTAGATTTGATGAGCGTTCAGGTCTGCCATCCTATTATTTTGGAACAATGGTTTGATTGAGCTGCTGTCAAACGTTTTTAATCATATCAAAATCAAACGTTAAATTTGCAAACCGCTTTGAAGGGCGGCGCAATCAATTTTTTTTTACCCATATTAAGGGCCACCCTAATATATATATATAAAATGACAGCGGTATTTGCCTGAGATTGCTCTAATTTTTCGAATATCCGAGATGGGATATCACGGTATTAGCAGTTCCATGAGGATGGTTCAACTAATGGAATATTTAGTGAACCTGGTATTAACTGATGTTAATCCGCGCAAACCACCGCTGTGGTTTAGGATCTTTCAATGTTTGCTGTGGTTTATACGCTTAGATACCGTGGAGTGTAATTCAAAGATCGACGAAAACGAAAATGATAAAAATACAATTAGGAATTGCCATGGAGGCGTAGTCTATTCAATATTGCAGCTCATTCACAGTCAGCCCAAGTAAGTCAGGACTAGGTTGATACGGGGAATAGTAGTAAAACCTCGATTATTATTTTTGGTGTAATGTTATGTTTTTAGTACGATCTGATAATCGGGATTATTACCGTTCACGTTTGTGCGGGGATAGAATGATCCGCGACAATTGGATACAGACGAAGTGCATTATTGCCATAAAGATACGGTGAACCTATATGACGTACCATGCCTAACTTCAGAAGTAAACAAATATTGCCCGCCACTCTGCGGCTAACTAAACGACCTCCAACAATACACTATTTCTTATAACATCAATCTATCACATGATATAATGTTATATCTGTAAATTGTTAATTTTTCAGCAGTTATGCAATTTCAGTCGCGCCCCCTTGTTTACACGACAGGAATAAAACGATTTTTGATCTTCCACGTTGGCTGAAAATCTCATACCCCCCTCGGACCGAACATCGTCCATGCTATTCCATTTTTTTCCAATTCTTTTTAATTTTGTTATTATTGTGCTCTCACGTATATCTTTGCGGGTTTTTACGTATGACTCTTACCAATGTCCCTCCTATCACTCTCTTCTTGCACTATGGCTAAGCTAACCTAACTTCCGTATGCAAAAATAATTTTGGATGGATGCAAAAATAATTTGGATGGATGGATTTTGAATGGAATGCAAAAAACCGACCAAATCATCTCACAGGTTATTAGTCGCATCGATTCTTTTCGCAGAAAGTTAGTACTTTTTAAAAATCATTTAGAAAATAACATTCTTCATTTTTTCCCTTGTTGTCAAATTATCTTTGAAGAACATGATTGCGATAATGGCGCAGGTTGTAATTTTATATAATTTTCAAATATAATTGATTCTTTGATAAGTCAATTTGAGACGCGTTTTAGTGATTTTGAAACGCTGCGAAAAGATTTGATACTCTTTGAAAATCCTCTCACTGTGCAAATCGAGAAACAGAGCCTACAACTTCCGGCAGAATTGTGCGATTTGCAAAGTGGTATTTCGTTAAAAGCATGGCCAGAAAAAGGGATTGACTTCTTCAAAATTTTAGATGCGTCGCGTTATCCACGTCTTAGGGATTTCAGTCTTCGAATTTTCTCCATGTTTGGGTCCACATATTTATGCGAATGCTCGTTCTCAAAAATGAAATTGACGAAAACAGACAAAAGTTTTTCCATGAACGATGCATCATTGACCTCCTTAATGCGAGCAAGTTCTTCAAAAATTTCTGTGTATGTACCGTCCCTAGTTGAATCTTCTATAAAAAACCCTGACGATCCAATTAATATTTGTCGGAAAATTGGTTGCTATACTTTCTTCGTTTTTTCCTACTGAGCCAGGTTTCATCATTGCATTAATTTTCAGTGGAATAGGCCTCCTGGGGAAACCACTCTAAAAAAGCGCATCTGCGATAGTACCTCACGGGTGATGTGGAAAACTATTGTTAAAATCATTTAATAATTATGCGATATTAATAAAAAATTGTGGTGAATAATTATATTTTTAATGATTAATTAATATAATATTACGGAACGATAAAATATTTGAATGACAATTTGTCGCGGGTGCCAGGTATTTTTTTGATCGGAACGCTCCTGAGATGACGCGCTCGCCGCTGTAGCCGCCGCGCGTTACGCGGTAGAGGGGGTAACGGAGGCGTAGCCTTCCTGCCGGAGCCGAACTGTGCACTTTATGCCGAGCTCTGACTTATAACATCGATCGATCACATAACATAATGTCATATTTATAATGTGTTAATTTTTCAGCAATTATGCAATTTCAGTCGCGCGTCTTGTTGTTCACAAGACGCGGATAAAACGGTTTTTGATCTTTTACGTGGGTCAAAAATCTCATATCCCGCGGACCGAACGTTGTCCATGTTCTCCCGATTATTATTTATTTTTATTTATTATATCGTTGCTGTAATAAAGCGGAACATTTTTAATTATGACTAAAACGTGATACATTCGCACAGTAATCATCGGGCACAGACTGGGAGAGAGTGGTTCGAAATTAGGCCGAGGGAGGGCAGGTTGCTAAATGGTAATTCTCCAATGCGGGAAGAAAAGTCGACGAGAACGAATAACCATAGATACTCACCATAATCCCGACCCTTGACGTTGGGATCGTGGCAAACATCATAGCCGACTATCATGAGACCCTTTAAGGGTATGACAACCGCCCACGGGGCGCCACCGATCTTGCAATTCAATTGAATCGCCACTTTGGTCGCGATCGAAGCGGTTCCCTTGCCATTGAGATTTTTTCCCAGTATACACTGACTCGCTACGGGACGATCGATGCAGCATTTTTTTTTAATCGCCGAATAACGATCGGCCCGATTGTTCGGCACGACGCACATGATCAATTGAGGATTCGACCGACTCATCGCGTCCTCTATAGCGCACGTGTACGACGTTGCGTAATCATCGTTTAGCACGATACTCCGTGGATCCGATATCGGAAACTGCATTTGTCGCACGGAAGAGCGCAACGTCGAGACAAACGCCTGAAAGTGGAACAAATTTTCTAGTTGTTTTTTTTTTCTCTCAACGACGATCGTCAATATCCGTGTCCGCGTACTCACTTGGGCGTCAGAAACGAACCGAGGCGGAACAATCATGCACCATTCCTGTAATTTCGTCGTTGTGTACATCTGGTAGTTCCTGACGATACGAGTCCAATCAGCCTGCTCACCCGCCGGCACTTGAGCGTGTTTACCAAAGAAGATATTTTCGACATCGAGAACTCGGCCCGGTACGTTTACCAGATTAGTGTCCAATTTGAGATTCCATTCGCTGAGCTCCTCCACTACTTTAGGCTCGTTCTGAAGACGTCGATTGAAGCTCATCAGTCTCTGGATTCGACCGTTTGGATTGATTCTCGTGTGATTTGAGAGTTCTCGCATCATCTGATAATCTTTTCGCATGTCGTCGGTCAAACCTGTGTGCGATATTACATATATTAAAAAAAAAAAAATGTATTCGTTCATCAAATGTTTGGGCCACTAGCAAAACCCCGCTTGTTTCGTCCGCCACTTGACGGGGCGGGGTTGAAATTCCGAACTGTGAAAGCTCCGAAGGTGTAAAACTCCGAATTTATGTGCGAGGATCCTAAATGCTTTGGAAATTCTAAAATCCATCGTGTTTAAGGGCTCATATACACCTGAAATTAAAAAACTAAACGACTTTATTTTACAGATTTTTATTCTTTATACTTTAAGGAATTTTTCAAAAAGAACCTTTTAAGAAAATACGACTCCGTTACAAAGTGACGTAATAAATGTGACCGGACATTAGGTTCACGTTGTACCTACCAGAAACTTTAAACGCGTCTTTCTCGAAACTAAGTTTTTCGACAGTTTCGGCACGATAACTCAGTCAATTTTTACTATTTTTTAACTTTTTTTTTTAATCTTAATAATTATTTTCTCTGTAGTCTGACGAGAGATTTTTTTAATTTTTTGGTTGGACAATTTTTAATAAATTATTTAAAACTTTTTTTTTTTAAATCGCATACTAAAATTTCAAATCCCATTATTTATTTGTTTTTAAAATAAAAGAAAAAGGAGAAGAAAAAAAAATTCCTCCGTCAGACTATTACTACTGCATTATTTTACTAGATTCATTTTATTTTTGTAGAGTGGATAGCTTTTGGTGACGTTATGATGTCGTTCATTTATACTCGTAAAAAATAATGTTAACAATTTTTTTTAATTTTGTTTAATTTTTTTCTTATAGTTGATAAGTTAATAAAAAATGTGCAATCAACAATTTCATTTTTTTTCCCCCACATAACCTTTATAATAATTTTTCAAATTTACACGGTTTTCAGCCCGCGGAGGGGTATGTGAGCCCTTAAAACAGAAATGCCATTGCCACGAATACTTATACACCAAGAGTTAAATGACAAGAATAATTACGGGACCGACTGAAAAAGTACCGGACGTCAAAACCCAACTGTATAAACAAAAGCTTATTTTCATAATTAGAAAGCGTAGAGTTCCGGAAAAGTGTGGTTTTGGAAAACCGAGTTCCCGAACGATTAAGTTTTAGACGGGAAAAACGTTCAGAAAAAAAGAACATCGAAGTCAAATATGGACTTTGTATGTCCAAAAAGGTTAAAGACACGGTAGTGTATAAATCCGACGGAGCAAAACTCCGAAAGGGGAGGGTTTCAATCGCCTGAAGTTTTATTCCCATGTGTATCAGTTCCCGTGTACGATCCCCATGTGTACAATCCCCATGTGTACGATCCCCATAGTGTTCAAATCTCGTTGCGCTACTTCAATTCTGGAAATTCGTTCGATCGGGCCCGAGATCTGCTTAGTCGGGCGCTTAACGTTTAACGCGGGGATTGTACGCCTTCGCGTACAATCTCCGCGCGTACGATCCCCGTCGTTCGGAACTTTCTTAGCGGACAAGTCGGGGTATACATGGGGTGCTCCACTAAATACTCCAGTGATTCTCAATTATTAATTTCGACAGCCGTAATGTCGAATTTCAACCGATCATTTGGATCAACTAACTATACGAAATCAATGGATTCGAGAAATGTCTTATTTATTATTAAACTTAAAAAAAACGACCCTGTTAAATTCAAACGGATATAGCTCGAGTACTGCTTGAGCAATCGTGCTGAAATTTTGCGAAAAAGCAAAGCTTTAAGCGCTCCTTGTTTGCAGATTTTCTTGTCAAAATTACTCAAGGATTTTACATTTTCTTGAATTTTCGAAATAAAAATAGAAATGGTGCTCTAATTTTCGTAAAACTTTGAGGTAAAATAGCACTGCATTTTTTTATTTCAATAGAGCATCATTAATGAGATAGTCGAAATTGAAAAATGCATTTGCTCACAGTGAAAACTTTATACTAATTCCTAAAGAATTTTTGCGAAAAATTTCGGGAATCGAATTTTCAATGGATCAAAGAAGAAAGCAAATTAATAAATTGGTGAGCGCTGATTAGGTGCAGTGTTTGAGGCCGCACGATTGCGCAAACGACCTCAAATTTCAGCACGATTGCTCAAGCAGTACTCGAACTATATCCGTTTGAATTTTACAAGGTCGTTTTTTTTAAGTTTAATAATAAACTAGGGGGGCTCTGCCCCCCTGCGCGCTTTGCGCGCCAACCCCCCCCGGGCCATTCCATTCGGCGTACCCCCCACGGGGCATTCCATTTGGCGTACCCCCCCCCCCCCCCCCCCGGTTGGGGGGGTACGTTGAAGGGAATGACCGCCTCAACTCTTGTACACGGCGGCGACGGCGGCGAAATATTTATATAATATAGAAAGATAAGACATTTCTTGAATTCATTGATTTCGTATAGTTACCAGGGGTGTTAGTTGAAATTTGCCGGTTTTTTCGATAAAGAAAACACTTAATTTTCAGAGGAATCTCAAAATTTTTTTATTCAAAGTATTGACTATTGGTTCCTACACATTTCGCCCATCTCTCAAGCAAATTATGGATACCATTCCAAAAAAACTTTTTCTCTTTCGAGGTAAACCATTCGACGAGCCATTTTTCGACTTTTTCAAAATTAGCGAAGCACTGCTCTGCAAGGGAGTGTCCCATCGGTGCGAAAAGGTGATAGTCGGACCGGGCGAGGTCTGGAGAGTACGGCGGGTGTGATAATATTTCCCAATTAAGTGTTTTTAATGTGTCTTTCACCAGTTTAGCGGTATGAGACGGAGCGTTGTCATGTTGCAAGATAACTTTGCCATGTCTTCGGGCCCATTCCGGCCGTTTTTCGATCAACGCATAATTCAAATTGATCATTTGTTGTCGGTAGCGATCCTTGTTCACCGTTACACAAGGTTTTAACAACTCGTAGTACACCACACCACACTGGTCCCACCAAACACAGAGCATTGTCTTACGGCCAAAGCCATTTGGCCTTGCAGTCGATGGGCCGGCTTCACCAGGTGAAAGCCATGATTTTTTTCGCTTCGGGTTCTCAAAATAAATCCACTTTTCGTCCACCGTGACAATTCGATGCAGAAAAGATTTCCTTTCGAATCGTTGAAGCAGCATTTGACAAACGGTTTTTCGATTTTCCATTTGTCTATCGTTCAGCTGGTGGCACCCATTTTCCATACTTTTGGATCTTTCCCATGGCTTTTAAACGTTGGCAAATTGCTCCTCGAGTCACATTTAGTGTTTCTGCCAATTTTTGTTGCGATTGGGTTGGATCAACATCCAATAACGCCTGCAATTCCTCGTCTTCGAACTTTTTTGCTGCACCAGGATGTTCATTGTCTGTCAAATCAAAATCTCCACTTTTAAATTGACGAAACCATGTCTCACATGTTCTAATCGCTGGAGCATGTTCACCATAAGTTTCTACCAGCAACCGGTGAGCTTCAGCTGCTTTTCTCTTTTGATGAAATAAGAAAAGCAACGAATGCCGCAAATGCGATTTACTTGGAACGAAACTCGACATATTCACTGAGGTAAACAAATATGACGCTATTATTTTGGCGGAATGTGACTTGCGTATTTTTGTAGGTTAATGTCAATAGAAAAAAATGACATACATGCCAAATCATAGAAATGTATACATATTGCTAGCGACATCTACTGGTAAAACCGGCAAACTTCAACTAACACCCCTGGTAAACCAGTATTTTTCAGGTTTAGACATTCGATTTTTTTTTGACGCTTTAAAAAAATGGAAGAAACGTTGAACCAAATGTATCGATTTGCAAGGAGACTACGTCGAGAAATCAATTTTGTTTTGCTTCGAAATATGTGCTTTTCGTAAAAACGGCTGGGAAATTTCAAATAGCCCCCGTATGATTTGTCGAATCGTTCGATATTGGTAGTAAAAAAAAGTGGTGACTGGTCGAAACTGCGGGCAAGTGTGAATTTATTTATTAAATCGGCCTAGGAAAAAAATTAATTCAACAAATAATGCGCCAATTTTGATGAAATACGCGTGCGAGAGACTACAACGAGGCAACAATGCAGTATGAAGAGAGCAGCGAGAGTGACAGCGAGACAGCGATGTGTTTCGTGATGGTCCGCACGCGTCGTTGTTCCGCAACGTTTTCAAGCTTTAAGCCTCAAAATACATACGTAAAATAAATTAAAAGTAAATGATTTTTCTTTTCCGTCGTTTCTCCAATCATCAATGAATGAAGCAATAATAATTCGGCCCCTTTATAACAGCAACGGGGCTATTCATTTCAGTATTTTAAGAGACGCGTCAAACTTGTAATTTTCGGAAAATTAGGTGTTGATATTAGTGCGGGGCGCTCTGTGCACAAGGATAGGCCTCCCCTTGTCCAGCGCGTCCGTCAAAGTAGGAACGTAATTTCCTTAAGAAAGGACAATTGGCGTACATGCCCCCAGAGAGCAATAGCCAAAGTGAGAAGAAGAAGAAGAAGAAGAAAGGACAATACCGTCGGCGAGATGCGTTTGCGATACAGCTGATGAGACACCGAGTCACGTCTTCTGGCAATGTTCCCGGTACGATGCGGAAAAAGAGGAATTATAAAAAAAAAACTTATCGCCACGACACGGATGGTCGCCATACAATATCGATTCATTTCTACACTGTATGGAATACAAAACACTGTGCGATAGAGAAATTTACGAAGAAAATTAATATTAGTATATAAGTTATATTATTACCGTTAGTATTATTATTTCCTCTTTTTTGTATTCTGTTTCTTATTAGAAGTGATACCTATCATAGTTCCTAGTAGGTTAAATTGTTGATCTTGATGCGTGCAACGTACGAATAATTAAAATATATAACTTTAGAAGTATTAGAGGGCGTCACCTGGTGTGCGCCGTTAAAATAGACAGTAAGGATGAGCAATACTTCTAATTTGGGCTTAAGTATAACAAGGCTAGACGTGGCGAGTGTTTCCAAGGCCTCTTATTTTTCTGCGCATCAATTTTTGTATGCACAATAAAAAAAATAGAAAGCATAATACTCACCGGTCGCTCGGCACAGTTCCGGCACGAGATAGACGAGCTCCGATAGTCCTGCCCTACGATCGCGTGACTTTGTTCTCGATAGCAAGAGGGGCTGCGTCAAATGTCTTATGGATATCTGGTATTTGTTCATATAATAATCCATGTACGATACTGGTACGCCTTTGCGGGTAAAATTCGACTTTGGCGATACCTCGTAGTCAACGTCGTCGATCCTATATGTATGATTGTTATAATCGGTGAGAACCGTCATCCCGATCACTTGAGCGCTGAATCTCGCCTATGGATAAAAAATATATCTCTCTATGTTATATAAATATTTCGCCGCCGCCGGCGCCCGTCGCCGTGTACAAGAGTTGACGAGGTCAGCTTCACCGCACGGGAAATGCCTTACAGGTGTGGTGAAGCGAACGTTTACCCTTTATATAGTAAAGGAAGAACGGTCAGCTTCACCGTACGGGGTGATCCCTCACCCGTATGGTGAAGCTGATCCCGCCCAAACCGAAACAAAACCAAACCCTTTTGTTTGGGCTTGAGCTGGATGGAATACCTTATAAATATCGCTCTTTATATTATATAAACTAGGGAGGCTTCGCCCCCCTGCGCGCTGCACGCGCCAACCCCCCGCCCCGTTCCATCTCGCCGCGGCCTACCCCCCGTTCCTCCTCGCCGCAGGCCGCCCCGTCCCATCTCGCCCCGGGCTCCCCCCTCAACTCTTGTACACGGCGGCGGCGGCGAAATATTTATATAATACAGAGAGATATTTCACCACCGCTGCCGTCGTATACAAGAGTTGAGGAGGCTTCACCGCACGAGAAATACCGTGCTCTGTGTGGTGAAGCTGGCCCCGCCTAAACCCAAACAAAACGGTCTACAGGGTGAGGCACTAACTGTTGCCACGTAGAATAACTCCGAAAGTACGATAGTAGTAGAAAATTTTTTGAAACACAAGTTGCATGGGACAACGGGGGCTATCATATGGCGTTAGTTTTTTTGTTGCTAGGTGGAGTCGCATCGGAGATTTCAAGGTCAACTTTGTTTTTTTTAGATAAAATGGTATGTTTTGAGACTTATTTTCTGATATGGGCTATCGAGACGAATCCATATTTGACGAATGATATTTAAAAAAAAAAAATTTTGATTTTTTTTAGTTCTTTTTTATTAAAAAATTTTTCTTTTTATTTAATTATTTTTTTGAGGCCAAAAAGTGAGATGAACTTTATTTACAGAAGGTGTTCAAAGTGATTGCCATTGGAATCAATGCAGTACTGCAATCTCCTTATCACTGATTGTGTAGAATTTTTTATCACTTCGGCACTTATCCCGCTTAATACGGCGTTTTCATCAAACCTACAATGTACCGTGTAAATACACGGTCAAATTTTGCACGATATGCGAGAGAGAAAAACATTTTTTTAAACAAAAAAAAATCAAAAAAAAAAACATTGGATTCGTCTCGATAACCGCTACCAGAAAATAAGTACCAAAACATAGCATTCTATCTAAAAAAAAACAATGTTGACCCTGAAATCTCCGATGCGACTCCACCTAGCAACAAAAAACTAACGCCATATGATAGCCCCCGTTGTCCCATGCAACTTTTGTTTCAAAAAATTTTCTACTACTGTCGTACTTTCGGAGTTATTCTACGTGGCAACAGTGCCTCACCCTGTAGATTTGTTTAAGTTCGTTTGGGTTTGGTTAATACGTGGGTGCGTAACGCCTAAGCTGTACCGAACCCTAATATATTTATAGGGTATTCCATACCAACTCTCACAACTGTGGGGTTAACCTATTTTGATTCCCCTAATTTTGTCGAGTTTTTAATGTTAGTATACTTAAAACGTGCCAATATAACCGAAAATCACATCTAGAAAAATGTCGGTGCGTACGTGTGTGATAGACTTCAAAAAGTCAACCTTCTATATCTCGAGAATATCTCATGGATTTTAGTTATTCCAAGAAAAATCTACGTAGCTATCGTACTATCGATGTATCGTTGCGACACACGAAACACGTACACTATCACTTTCCACGTGTAAAATAAATGGCAAATAGCGATTTTTAAAGACAAATTAAGTAAAAACTGCCCTGAGCCGAAATTTTTTAGTTATTTGGAACTTGTATTGGACGGGACTTTCACAAAACTAATTCAGGAATTGTTTTGACGAGCTCTGGTTTTTAGTTGGAGGGAAGAAATTATTGATCTAAAAAAATAAATAAATAAAAATTTCAAACACCCATGGAATAAAATGACGGATTTTCTTCTCCGCCGTTGTTGATAATTGAAAATGTTGATCTTGAGAAATAGAATTTCGGTGAATCTTTTATAAAAAATCGCGGAGCGCGCCTCCTGTCCAAAATCGATTTTTGTGCGCCATACATTAGATTAAAATGGTCAACACGATCTTTGAGGCCTTATATACGCGAAAAATTTCAATTTTTTCATTTTTTTCAAATTTTTGATTCCATTAGCCTGAACGGTTAAGAATATTGTAAGCTTTGGAGAATTAAAAAATTCCAAAAATTGTTAAGTAACGAAAGATTGCATTTATAATGGATACCGCGCGGCGCGCCCGAGCGCAAACTTCAAAGCCGTTTTTCCGCAATTCACTTTTTTTGAACCTTGCGATAGGTCTAACTCTTGAATGAAGGTTCACATCGCCTTGAAATTTTTGCAACATATTCTTAGTATCATCACCTATCGTGTGAACCACAGAAACGCAAATTTCAATAAGACAAAAAATTAATTAAAAAATTGTTAAGTTTCAAATTTGTATTATAATTTTTTTTTAATAATATTGTTGGTTCACACTGAAGATACATTCATTATGCAATTATAAATATTTTAATTTTTTTTTTCAGACACCCACATCGATGCCGAGAACTTTCACCATCAACGCGCGCGCAAAAAAAATACATTACTTTATTATTTTATATCTCCGCCAGTTGTTAATATTTCTGATTTTTTGTACACATACTTGACCATGTGCATAAATGATCTGTAGAAAGAATGTTGTCAATATATGCGTCATTTTTTTTTAACCGCGTCTAGAAAAGTACATTCGAAAATCGGCTTTAAAATTATTTTTTTTGCATTTTTTTTTAAATTTTTTTTCTGAATGAACAATATGTCGAGCATATTGTGTATAAATTTTAAGTCAATCGGAGTAAAACTAACGGAATTACAGCGTTTCAAACGACCGGCCGTGATACGTGATACGTGAAAACTTTAAATCGATTTTCCCGAAAACGTCATTTTTGAAGTTTGTGAACATTAGAACTCAAAATCTACTGAACCGATCCTTTTGAAAATTTAAACGTTACTTCTTCACATAAATCAACAGGTAATCAGGAGTTTTTTTTTTCAATTTTTTCAATTTTTTAATAACAAATTAAGCGCGATTTTTGAGCTAAAATTGCGTTTTTCACTTCCAAGTGCTGCAAAAAATAGAAAAAAAAAAAAAAAAAACTCTTCCTGATTACCTCGAGAAATACATCGCCTTTAAAATGCATATCGATTTTTTTGTTTCGGATGATTCGGTAACGAGTTATAATGTTCACCGCAAAACCACTTTTTTTCAAGGCGCCTCTGGAGATTCAACGTCACCGGCTTATTTATCAATATTTTTCATTGAAAATTTTTTCTGAGATACTTCAATAGTTGTACAATAATATGTAATTCTATTTAATAAAATTATATTACTCATGTCGCTGCAAAAAAATCATAAAAATATCCTTTTTTTCGCCTTTAAAACCCTACCCCCCCCCCCCTTAACTATTTTTTGAGTTACTCAACGTTAAAACGCATTGCGAAATGAAAAAACTAATTCGATGGTTATTTCTCGATATCTTTTTTTTCATGAAGATAGAGTTTTAAAACTTTCAACCGTCGCAATTGTTCAATAACATATAAAATTAGAACGGATGAAGAAAATCACGAATGGTGTCTTTGGTAGTGACATCATTTTAAAAAATCAAGGAAATCGAAATAGGACGGTCACACAGTTGTGTGAGGCGAGAAGCCCGTACAGTATTCGTCACGGTAAAAATGAAAGCGCTCAGAAAAAGTGAATGACGTTCAACTTTTGCAGGGACTTTGAACATTTTCGATATTCTGAATAAGTTCACGTTATGGGAACTCATAAAAAAATCAGTTGAAAGGGACATAGAAAAAATTCACATCCGTAGGACTAGGAAAAATTTCGTCGACGTGGGATGTTCCAAATTTTTGCAATTGTGGGACATGGAAAAAGTGTTGTTGTTAGGAACATAGAAAATATTCGAGTCTGTACAACTTTGAACTTTTCGGATAATTTTGCCTTTGAATATTTCTCGTCGTTTTGAAGATTTTCGAGCAAACGTCGAAAAAATAATGTGCATCTATCGGAGTTTGGAGCTTAATTATCCGTGAGTGTTCGAAAATCTTCGAAAAGACGAAAATACTCAAAGTCAAAATAATACGAAAATTTCCAAGTCCCGCAAACTCGAATATTTTCTATGTTCCTAGAAAACGAAATTTTGAATATTTTTTTCCATGAATTTGAATTTTGTATAAATTCGCATAACGTGACATTATTCAAAGTCTCGAAAAATGTTTAACTCCGTAAAAAAGTTGAACGTTGGTTACTTTTACCGAGTGTTTTGAATGTTGCCGTGACGAATCACGTACGAACTTCCAGGCTCTATATACAGGGTGAGGCGCTAACTGTTGCCACGTAGAATAACTCCGAAAGTACGATAGTAGTAGAAAATTTTTTGAAACAAAAGTTGCATGGGACAACGGGGGCTATCATCTGGCGTTAGTTTTTTGTTGCTAGGTGGAGTCGCATAAGAGATTTCGAGGTCAACATTGTTTTTTTTAGATAGAATGCTATGTTTTGGTCCTTATTTTCTGGTAGCGGTTATCGAGACGAAAGCAATGTTTTTTTAATTTTTTTTAATTTTTTTTTTTTTTTTTAATTTGTTTCTCTCTCGCATACCGTGCAAAATTTGAACGTGTATTTACACGGTACATTGTAGGTTTGATAAAAACGCCGTATTTAGTAAATATTTACTATTAAGGGAGAATGTTTTGTTCCTTGTTCATTAATGTATCAAAAAACATTTTTTTCACATTTTTCACGCCGCATGGTGGCGCTGGGGAAGCTCTCGCGTCAAGTGCTGTCATTTCCGCGGCACGCAGCAGAACTCTCTTCAACGTCGATCTGAAAAAAAATACCGAGTGTTTTCGTTAATAATATGATATTTTGAAGAGAAGTACACAGGGATTTGGAAAAATATTGTTTTAAAAAAAATAGGCACGCCTTTGAAATTAATTTTAATTTCAAAGGCGTGCCTATTTTTTTAAGAGAAGTACACAGGGATTTGGAAAAATATTGTTTTAAAAAAAATAAACACGCCTTTGAAATTAACTTTAATTTCAACGGCGTGCCTATTTTTTTTAAAACAATATTTTTCCAAATCCCTGTGTACTTCTCTTCAGAATATTATATTATTAACGAAAACACTCGGTATTTTTTTTCAGATCGACGTTGAAGAGAGTTCTGCTGCGTGCCGCGGAGATGACAGCACCTGACGCGAGAGCTTCCCCAGCGCCATTATGCGGCGTGAAAAATGTGAAAAAAATGTTTTTTGATACATTAATAAACAAAGAACAAAACCCAACAAATTTTTTCGAATATCTCTTTTTTTTCCCACAAAAAAAAATTCTTGAAAAATGTGAAAAAAAACAGGGGGTCACAGTGGTGTTCTCCCTTAACGCACATTTACATTATATTGTATCGTACAATGTATTACATTGTACGATACAAGGAACAGAATGTGGTATCAACACGATGGGTGTCCAGCACATTTTTCGCTGATAGCTAGGAATGAGTTGCAAAGGAGATTTCCAAATCGTTGGATCGGGCGCGGAGGAGCTGTATCGTGGCCGGCTCGTTCGCCAGACTTGACGCCTCTGGATTTTTTCTTGTGGGGATATTTGAAAGATCTTGTTTATAAAGAACGTCCAACTACGCCTGATGATATGCGAGAGAGAATTGTTAGAGCATGTGATTCGATAAGTGCCGAAGTGATAAGAAATTCTACACAATCCGTGATAAGGAGATTGCAGTACTGCATTGATTCCAATGGCAATCACTTTGAACACCTTCTGTAAATAAAGTTCATCTCACTTTTTTGCCTAAAAAAAAATAAATAAATAAATAAATAAAATTTTAATAAAAAAAAATCACAAACATTTTTGTTAATATCATTGGATTCGTCTCGATAGCCCATATCAGAAAATAAGTACCAAACCATACCACTCTATCTAAAAAAACAAAGTTGACCTTGAAATCTCCGATGCGACTCCACCTAGCAACAAAAAAACTAACGCCATATGATAGCCCCCGTTGTCTCATGCAACTTGTGTTTCAAAAAATTTTCTACTACTATCGTACTTTCGGACTTATTCTACGTGGCAACAGTTAGTGCCTCACCCTGTATAATCAAAAGACGCGGAAGCGTCTCGATAGCAATTAAAAAATCGTTTTTAATAAGAGTTGTCGCACATACGTGCATTTCAAGGGAACTGCTGGTCTCCACATTTCCCGGCCGTTTACCTGATAGCCCTCGCCATAAGACTTGTAGCAATCGTTGAGGATATCCAACAGTGTTTGCTGACGCATCACTTTGTGGGTTATCTCGGAGCACATGAGAATGTCGCGTTCAAGTTGCCGTATGGAAGTTTCATAACCGGGCCACAGTTCCAATCTGTATTTGCGCACTTCGACCTTGAATAAGATTGAAGGAACACACAAGAAGCGATAGAGATTACGCGAGTTTATGTCTACGCGAATAGGATAACTGAACAATTTACCTGGTTACGGGCGTCGTAGAAATTTCTACCGACCATTTGTAGCTGCAAGTGCTCGAGGCATTTACGCATTATTATGTTGAAGAACTGAAGATAATGCTCGTCCCCCCTGACCATGTCACCCACCAGACGAATGACTATTTGAATCTCGGTGTCGTCCGGTTTTCTCTTACTAAACAGCTCTAATGGCTATGCAACGATAAATAAAATTGGCGCATATAATAACGCTATCGTCATCGGCCTTCTCAACATTTTACGCAACATTGTATAGTGAACGAATTTAAACCTGGGGCAAGAGGTGACTCGTGTACAAAACTGTACCATCAAAAGTGAACGGTCCGATGGTCGGTTTATGTTCTTTCAGCAGTCCCTTGCGCACTCTTGGTCTATCTTCCTCAGGGGCATAATCCACCCGATACTTGTACAAACACCAATCCGTCGATGTCAGCATTTTGAAATAATTTGCTTGCAGCTGAATCGGTCGACCCGACTGTCCTGGAACACAATAATTTTCCTGTCGCTGTTTCGACCGTTCGATTTTTTGGTGTTTCGCTATTTTTACTCCCATCCCCACTTAGCACCCAAACACTTGACACGCTGTTCGTGCAATCATTTAGAGCATGCTCTAAATGTGTCGTTCGATGTTTTGGAACATTATAGGGAAAAGAAAACTCCTTCTATGAAGAAGCACCCCGAATAAACAAAAAAAGCTACAAGTTGATACTTGCCAATTGTTTCTTCGAAATTTCATCGAATGCTCAAAGGCGGCCTCACCACGAGGAACTATCTTTTTGAATGTAGGCTTCCTCGTACAGGAAGCTTCGAGCAATATGTGAAATTTCAGGGAAGCAATTTGTGAGTTTCGACTCGCAAGCTGTTTCCCCTGCATGTGTTTGTGTCAATCTCGAATATCTCGAAAAACTTTAAATTTCACAAAATCGAAACTATTGCATCTCTTCTCGTATTTCGTCAATGCACCGTTAATATTTTTAGCTCACATCTGCAGTTACTGTTTTTACAATAATATCAATACACTTCTAATAAAATTTTATTCACACAAAGAATTCTAATGAAATATCTCATAATCTATGGAAGGAACAGCCAGCAACATTTTTGGAAAAATTCAAAATTTCATATATCCACAGAACCCTATCACCAATTTTTACCAAATTCAATATCGATCTTTCTTCAACAGAGCTTGTAACGGTCCCGTAATATTCTAAAGCATAAACCTAAAACCTCACTTCCGAAGTATATCTTTCTCACACTATTATCCCACATTCAATTCTCGGTATCAACTCGGTCTCACGTTTAAACCGCACGCCTCAGCTAAACCTAATCTCATTTCCAGCTAATTCCTCTAACCGCCAGTGTCTTGTTTCCGTTGTTCTCGGGCCAACCGGCGTAGCTACGCCGGCTCGTGACATCCCCTCCAAATCTTACAAGGGCAGCACTCGAGGTGTTCTCCTCCGATTTCTTGAAACTTTTTTTTTTTTTTTTTTTTTTTTTTCTCTCTTTTTGCTTGTAGCTATAATCTGTCCCGGCGGGACATTCAATAGCTGTGATGTAGGTGTTGTTCGTTGTTTAGGGGAGTGACCGTTGTCAAACCCACAATTGATGTCGAAGAGTTTGTTGGTGTTATATTTCTCTGTTCGGAAGGTCCAAAGGCTTGATGCGTCTGAGTCGTCTGATTTCATTCCTTCTGTCGAGGATTTCTCGGGCCATTGTGTTAGGGTGGTTTCGTAGTCTTTCCACGTATCGCGTGCTGAACATTTGGATGTTTTCTGCTACCGTTGTTATTCGTAGGTCGTTGTGTAGGGTCTTATTGCTGACGTACCATGGGGCGTTAGTAATTGTTCTTAATATTTTTGATTGGAATCTTTGAAGGATTTCTATATTCGATCTGCTGGCCGTCCCCCAGAGTTGGATGCCGTACGTCCACACTGGTTTGAGTACTACTTTATATAGTAGATTTTTGTTTTCTGTTGTTACTTTGGAGTTTCTTCCGAATAGCCAGTACATTTTTTTAAACTTGATGTCGAGTTCTTTTCTTTTTGTTTTAATGTGCTTGCTCCAAGTTAATCGTCTGTCCAAGTGCATCCCAAGGTATTTTACGCTATTTTTTGTTGGTAAGGGTTGACTATTGAGAGTAACTGTTGGGCAGTTGTTTTTTCGTAGAGTGAACGTTATATGCACCGATTTACTTTCACTAGCTTTTATCTTCCATGTGTTTAGCCATTTTTCGACTTGCGTTAGCGCCTTTTGGAGTAGCAGGGACGCTTCGGTGGGGTTTTCATGCTTAGCTAGCATTGCAGTGTCATCTGCATAGGTCGCGAAAGTCACGTCATTTCCGGTGGGAAGGTCTGCGGTGTAAAGCGTATAGAGAACCGGTCCTAGGACGCTGCCCTGGGGTACACCTGATTTTATTGTGTGTAGAGTTGTTATTTCTTGTCCATATCGTACTTGGAACTTCCTGTTACTGAGGTACGATTTTATAATGAGGTAGAATTGAGGCATCTTTTTTTTGATTTTGTATAGTAATCCTTCGTGCCAGACTTTATCAAATGCTTGTTGAATGTCCAGGAACACGGCTGAGCAGTACTTTTTTTCCTCCAAGGTGTTGAGGATTTCGGTGTGTACTCTGTTTATTTGTTCTATTGTTGAGTGTGAGTTTCTGAAGCCGAACTGATGCTCGGGTAACAGTTTGTCGTTTGTTATGTGTGGATTCATACGTGATAAGAGTAGTTTTTCAAATAGTTTTGAGATTATGGGAAGAAGGCTAATTGGTCTGTATGACGTTATTTCTGTTGGTGGCTTTCCAGGTTTGGGTACCATCACGATTTGTCCAACTTTCCATTGATTTGGTATGAATGTTGTGCGCATGATATTGTTGAACAACGTTGTAAGGAATACTATTCCTTTTTTTGAGAGTTCTTTTAGAATTTTTCCGGTTATGAGGTCATAGCCAGGTGACTTAGATGTTTTGACGTGGTTTTTTATGCCTCGGAGGATTTCTGATGGTGAAAAAGGGTTAATTGGGAGGGCGACAGGTAGAGGCGAGTTTAGGAACTCTTCTATTCTTCTGTCGTTCTCTCTGGGGCCTGTGTTTATTGGTGTAAAGACGTTTGTGAGATGCTCTGCAAAGGCGTTTGCTTTTTCGATTTCGCTTCTAGCCCACTGGTTGGCTGCAGTTTTGATTGGTGGAATCTGCGTTTGGGGCCGTTTCATGTTTTTAGTTATCCTCCATAGTGAGTATTCGGTGGCTTGGGTCGCAGTCAGATTTTCTAGTTTTTTACTTAAGTTATTGTTGTTGTATGTGTGTATAATATTTTTGAGTTCCTTGACGGCTTTGTTGTAGTTAGTTTTATCCACGGGGTGTCTACTTGTTTGCCATTTTCTCCGGAGTCTTCTTTTGTCCGTGATTTTGTTTTTGATTTGCAGAGGGTAGTTGAAAGTTTTTTCTTTGGTTTTTAGACTCGGCGTTGCGTCCCACGCTGCTGTTTGGATCAGTCTAGTGAATGTTTCAGTAGCGTCATCTATTTCTGCTTCAGTCTTGAGAGATATATTCAGATTGATGTTGTCATCAATTGTTTTTCTGAAGAGTTCCCATTCTGTCTTTTTATTATGCAGGTTAGGAGTCTTTTCTTTATATATTAGTTCAGTACTTATTGTGAGAATTACGGGTGTGTGATCCGAAGATAATTCGAGACTCGATTCCGCGTTAGTGTAGGTTCTTGATACCCCCTTCGTGACGAAAAAGTCCAAAACATCTGGGGTTTTATTAGGGTCAGTTGGCCAGTATGTGGGTTGCCTGGCAGTAATATAGTCCATTGTTTTGTTTATAATAGCTTTGTGAAGTTCGTTACCTCTTGTTGTGTTTAGCCTGGATCCCCACAGTGTGTTTTTGGCGTTGTAATCTCCTCCGGCAATAAATCTCGGGCCTAGAGTCTCGAAGTATTCGATGAATTTCTGTGCTTTAATTTTATGTTTAGGTGGGCAATAAGCTGCCGACAGGACTAGGGGGCCGTTCCATTCTTGTATCTCAACACTCGTTGCTTGTATGTGTTCTTTTTCGTATTTGATGAGTTCGTGATGTTTTATGTTTTTACGAATTATTACCGCGGCACCTCCATGGGCAGTACCGTCCGGATGTTTTGTATCGTAGAAATTATATCCACGCAAGTTGAAGTAGTTTTTGGTCGTGAATCGTGTTTCTGTGATGAGCATTATGTCTATTTTATAAAGATTTAAGAATACAGCTAATTCGTCACGCCTTTGTGCTAAGCCGTTGGCGTTCCATAGTACAATTCGGTAGTAGGAATTCATTTTTGAGACAAGTTCGTGATGAATGTTGTTATTAGTTTGACTAGGGAGTTCATGAGCTCCGTTTGTTGTGTGAGGAGCGTTTTCAGTTCGGCGAAAGAGTTTGCAAGTGTGTCCGTTAGATTCGCTTGTGTGTTTAAATGATTAGCGTGGGTTTCAGTGTTAGTTCGGGTTACTTGTGCGTAGCTTGTATTGACACGCACATTGTTTGGATTTATTTCCGTTTGTGTGCTTGGTTGTTGTTCGCGTGCGTTGGTCCTGTGCCAGTGAGGTCGCTGTGCGGTGTTGTTTCGCTGCTGGAGTATTTCTTGGTATACCGCACATCCCTTATAGTTTGAAGGGTGAGCACCATCGCATAAGGCACATATAGCTGGCGTATCCTTGCTCTTTGTGCATTCATCTGTCTTGTGCTCGTCGCCACATTTTACGCATCTGTAGGGTCTCCGACAGTAGGTTTTCGTGTGGCCGTACCTTTGGCATCTCACGCACTGGGGGATCTCGTTATTTTTTTTAGGTGGCTCGATCTGAACTTTAGCATTTGCTAGTAGTTCTACTTTGTAAATTTCTTTGTTTTTTGGGGAGGGTTCCAAGTCGACGAAAAAGAGTGGGAGCGGTTGTTTTGTTTTTCCACTTTTGATGTTCATTATGTTCCGAACTTTGAAGCCTAGTTTATTGATTTCATCTTTTAAGTATTCCGTGCAGGTGGTGTGATGTAGAGATCGAATAACAACACGGTAGGCGCGATCTTGCTTTAATTGGTATGTGTGGTACTCGGCACCTGAGTCTTCCAGAAAGTGAACAATTTTTCTGTATGCAGTAGAGTTTTTTACCATTATTTTTAATCGACCGCTGTTGGACGTTTTATGAGTGTAATCATTTACGGTTATGATATTGTTTATTTCGTTCGTGAGAGTTTCGATATTTTGTACTCCTGGAATGAATATTGGAGGTGGTTTCGGTTCGGTATTGTCTTTCGCAGCCTGATCGTTCACATCCATGTTTACCTGATCGTTCACATCCGTGTTTACATTCGAGGCAGAGGGGGATTGTAATACTGAGAATCGATTTCGGTTGAGATTTAGATGTGTCTCATCTTCACTATTCGAGGAGTGAATTGAGTTTCTTCTTGGTCGTTTTCTCGGGCGCACTATCTGCCACGCTGGTGATTTTTGGAGCTGGTTCGTCGTCTGTGATTTACGTGCTATGCATATATTTGGGACTTGTTTGTATCGACCGGTTAGGTAATTTGCGCGATCCTGCTCAGGAGAGGATCTCTCGTTTAGCTCTTGGCCTCTAGTATTTTTTAGAGATCGCACAGAGTGCAGGTTGTTCGCTTTTTCGCCTTGGTTATCGTCAGAGTCTTCCTCGTCCATGTTAACGGCACTGGTCACTGTGAGGTGTTGTGTCTTTACGCACTATACTTTGCCCTCGAACATTTTTGATAATCTTGAATACGAGGAGTCGGAAATATTGAGAATCCTCGGGACGTCAAACGCGATGGATTGAATGAGCTACGGTTTCGTTGAAACGGTGAGCGTCAAAACTGGGATTGAATCAGGATAAGTTCTTCACTCCGTAGATATAAAGTAACTAATTTCTTGAAACTGATGGATGTTATAGAGCATTAAAAACCGAGCGAAGCCATACTTTTTTATCGGTGGAAAAAATGGTTTTGAGGAGTAACGCCATTCTAACGGCAGAAAAAAAAGCCTAACTTTGACGATTTATTTTGGGAGTATCAAAAAAGGAATAGGAATTTTTTTCAGAGGGTTCTTTTAACATATGTTGGAGGGTGTAATTTTTTTTTATGTGTAATATCTTTCCGCTCGGTTTCTGTGGCACTGATTTCGTGAAAAGGGACGGAAGTGTGTAACAGGAAGCCCAAGAAGCGCGCGCTATTTGATTTGACCAATGATCGCGCGCGGTGGTAGCGTTGGCCGTCGGATGGTATCAACCCATTTTCCGAGAGTTTGGTACTGTCAGCCAACAGCGTGTGCGTGTGTGACGAGAAAGAGAAAGGGAAATAGAGGACAACGCATCAGCTGTGCGCTTAATATACAGTGTTGTGTGTAAAGTATGCTGTTATATAAACTAATTTATATGTGTAAACTATATTAATAAATGTATTTACTATTGATAATGTGTCTGAAAAAAGTGCAGATCATGGATAAAAAATGCAAGTGAGTAATTATTACTCACTTGCATTTTTTATCCATGATCTGCACTTTCTTCTGCCGGTAATCTCGCATATATTCTGCTCTGGATCTACCCATCTCTGCAACTCACGAAATCATTAGAATTAAATTAGAATTATAAATATTTAAGAAATTATTAATATCAAAGAAATTATCCGTGTAATAAATTAATTTGCTTTTTTTATCAAAATAAAAAATATCAATTGAGCAGCGACAGAAATCAACCTCAAAAGTTAAATAAAAAAGCTAAATATTCAAATATTTATTTGAATAAATATTAATTAATAATAATGATAATAATCATTAATAATAATGATTATTCATTAATGAATAATTATTCATCATTATTGAATAATTATTCATTATTTAATAATTATTCGAATAAATATTTGAATATTTAGCTTTTTTATTTAACTTTTGAGGTTGATTTCTGTCGCTGCTCAATTGATATTTTTTATTTTGATAAAAAAAAAACAAATTAATTAATTACGCGGATAATTTCTCGATCCAGAGCAGAATATATGCGAGATTACCGGCAGAAAAAACGTGAGGAAAAATGAAAAACTGGAAAGGTAGATCAAAAAAAAAATGCGCATAATTCGACTCAGCGTAGCAGGTATTTTCGGGCACGTGCAGCGAACTTAATTCTCTCACAGACATCAACGGCCGACCCAACTACTGCTTTACCAAATCTGGTTGTCAGTCATGCAACTTTACGATTGCCATCGTTTCCATTTTCTCCTACTTCGTCTACATTAACAGCGACTGCATGTAATACTTCGATGAAATGTCTCTGCTCTCCCCCAAATTGAACAAAAATAACGGTCTCCAATAACAAATTGCATTACTCCTAGAGTTAATAAAATAAAATACAATTTTCATTAAAAAGAATTATTCTTCGTTACGAAAAATCATTTCAAATAATATCTGAATCATTTTTTTCGGGATATAATGTTAGTGTTGCTTATTACCAAGGTGATGTTATTACCAAGGTGTTGCTTATTACCAAGATGTCAGATGTTACACGTCATATGCGACTACTGTAAGGGTCGCTTTTTTTTAATCATTTCGATAAAAAATGGCGGCGACAGAGCCCATCTTGAAAATCGTCTTTTTCAAATTGGGAGGCCGTATTACTTGGACACCGTTGCATGGATCAATTTGAAATTCTGATAGTAGCTTCAAAAATTACATTCTCTAACGGAGTACGTAGCCGTTTGTTTATCTAATGGTAACTTTCTTGTAAACATTTTACTGCTTTTTTTTGGCAAAAAATTGATTAATTTTTGTTCAAAAGTGCACCAATTCTACAAAATTTGATTGAAAAAGAACCCTACATAGCCCCATAGCCAATAATATATAGATTATGAAATTGGTTCGTTTTTTTTCCCAGGTCTTATGCTTTTCGAGAAAACCCTCCTTCCGTATACGTGTTTAAAAAAAAGGACGATTTTCAAGATTTGATACAAATTGGCTCTCTCGCCGCCAATTTGTATCAAAATGATAATTTTTTTTTGTTTTTTTTTTTTCATACTTAAATATGTGTTAAATAAACCCTCTGGAAAGAAATCTTACTCCTTCTTTCATACTCCTGAAATAAATCGTCAAAGTAAGGCCTTTTTTCTGCGGCTAGAGTGGTGTTAGCCCTTAAGGGTTTGAAACACCCCCCTGAAGTTGCACATGTCCAGGGGCGATTTTGCAGTTTCACCTAAAAGCAATGGATCGATTTTGATGAACCACAAATGAAAATGTGCATTGAAGCATTTTTTTCGATCACTACCATTTTCGTTCGTCCTATAAACCATGATTAGGGTTAAAAGTTAATGATAACGTACAGTAGATAATGAACATGTAATCCAAAATGAGGGTGACTTGTGTTAAAGTAAAGTTATTATTCAAATAAACGCGTATACTTCAAAAGCGGTTATACCCATATGATCTTTTCGAAAGAAGCTGTGGTGACGGCGTCGCCACCACTCTCTGGTCGCCTATAAATACGCATTTATTTTATTCCATTTTATTTCATTCCCAATATGCATTTTCTTCTATACAGTCATTTCTTTGTAAGAATTCGATTCTTTCTCACGCGTTTATTTCTTTGACTCCTTTCATTCCTTCGTCTACAAAATAGAACAACCGTGTCTCAGTTTTCCCTGTCATAAAACTCGAGTGCTTACGGGTCCCAGTCGAGTCTCTCCCGAAACGAGGCTGTTTTACGGGGAGTCTCTTCTGACGGCCAAAAGGGACCACACGCGCTCTTGCATTTTCTAAACCTTTGGTTTCTCGTAAAAACTTTCCTACCCTCTCTTCCATATTTTTCTCTCCGTCAACAAGCAGACTAACAGGAATTTTCTTGTTGACGAAGGGAGTTCCTAACGAACAAGCGCCGCGACAACAACTCAACCGACTCTCTGTCAAGTCACAAACTCATTCACCGCGCCAACTAATTTTTACTAATTAATTTTGTAATTGGTTATGAATAAATACTGTGCCTTACTCTTATAATAAATCCGTCTTTTCGTACCACAACCAGCACCGAATCACCCCCCCCCCCCCTCAAAGCTACCAATTCACTTAAAATATACTATTGAGGAGTTCCGTAGCCCTGATATTTAAAAAAAATCGATTTTTGTACAGATTTTTATGCTTTATACTTTTAAGGATAAAAAAAAAAATTTTTGGAAAATTCCACTCCGTTACAAGTTTATAGCAATAAGTGTGATCGGACATCGGGTTGGGACGGTTCTCTGGCTAAACTTTAAACGCGTTTTTCTCGAAACTATATTTTTAGACAGTGTCAGCACGGCAACTTAGTCATTTTTTACTATTTTTTAACTTTTTTTTCTTAATCTTAATAATTATTTTTCTATAGTCCGACGAGAGATTTTTTGAATTTTTTGGTCGTACAATTTTTTATAAATTGTTAAACACTATTTTTTTTAAATTGCATACTAAGTTTGAAATACTATAATCTGTTTGTAAAAAAAAAAAACTCCGTCCGACTATTACTACTACATTCTCTTTTATTTTTGCAGATTGAATAATTTTTGGTGAAGTTATGATGTTGACAAGAAGGCGCCATGATTTTCATCAGTAGTCCATTCATACCCGTAAAGAATAATGTTGATATTCAAAAAAAAATGGAATTTTTTTTTTCTTATAGTTAAAAAGTTAATAAAAAATGTGAAATCAACAATTTAATTTTTTTTCACCATATAACCTTTATAATAATTTTTCAAATTTACTCGGTTTTCAGCGCGCGCAGCGGTACGTGATCCCTTAAGACTTCCGTTTCGAAGAATTTAGCACATCTGTTTTTGGGTAATAAGTTCATACTGAACAAAGGACCCATGCTGATTTACTTGAGTACCAAATTTAAGCCCGAAACCTCAAACCAATTCCAAGTTACAACGGTTTCAATTTTTCCACCTTATTTACACACACACAATCACACACACAACACATCCATCCGGCCATTTTTTCTAAATATGACTTTTCGATGTTTTGGAACATTTTAAAGATATTGACATTAAAAAAGGAGTTTTTTTTTCATAAAAAAACAGTTCCTCTACGAAGAAGGAAAACGTTAAGAATTCTATGAAAATAGATCGAAATAATTCGGTACATCTTTAGGGAGAACTTTCACGAGCACCGAAGTTCATTGTCTCCATAGTTATCAAGAAATTGAAAAAATAGAACAACTCGATTTACACAACAATGTACGCTCAGAATCGGGTGGTGCTCAAATATTGGAACGACCACTATTTTGAACGGCAAATATTTTGGAATTAAAAAAATTGAAACATGTAATAGAATAACGAGGATGGAGTTATTCGGAAATTCAGTTTTTTGACAGATGACGAAGATGAATAAGTGTTATTAAGAATGATTATTAATTTGGAAGCTCATTTATTTGAGAATATTTGTTCAGATAGTCTGTGTACTTTGAAAGTACAAAAAATGGATTTGAACAATGTAAAATAGTGAGTAGTTAATATTTAGAACACCCAATATACCAAAATAAAATATGTTGAACATAAAAATTTGGAAAGTGCCAAACTTGGAAATGGATATAACCGATGAACCGAAATATTGAACATCAAAATGGAGAACGTCAAAGTAAGGAACACCGTGGCCGAAGCCGGTTTTCATTCTGCGCGTGATTCAGAACAAAATGCGCTCGGGTGAGGGTCAAAGTTCGGAACGACCACTATTTGAGTCGGCTGAAATGTGTTACTTCAAAATAACGAACGTTCAAGTTTGAACGTTTCATATTAAGAACGTCTTTAAATCAGAAAAGAAATAATGACGTACTATAGTTTGAACGTTCGTTAATTTTGAATTACAACATTTCGACCGTTCCATATAGGGGTCGTTGCGATATTTGACCCACATCCGTTGAAAAAGTGTCCGCCTCATGAACAAAGAGGTTTGAATTTAGGGCCCACAAATCCGTCCCGACAATTTTTAAATGCCACTTTTGGACTTTTTGGATAAATACTTTGTCACAATGATCTTGAAAATATTTTTTTCCACTGCCGCAAAGCTTCGTCTATGCGGAGCAAATATCGAAAAATCTTTCTGTTCGAAGTCTCCAATTTTCTCCCAAATGATCGTTAATATCCGAAAAAATCGTTATATATGTTTGTTATAAAAATTAAAAATTGAGCAAACCTCACACCCATAAAGTTAAAGAAGAGCGAAATAAAGGAACAAGTGGAAACTTACATATCGCTTAGAAATGAAAATTTATGAATGGGCAAAAATATGAGGGAAGCGATAAGTGTCAAATTGCGAAATATACAGTAGTACATATATCACGAACCTTGCTTGGACAGCAAGGCCGTCGGTCGAGTTTCCAAGAGTTCAGCATTTATCCGCCGTTCTCGAATAGGTCCGTGTCTGCTTGAAGAAACGTTACCGTCGCCTCGATCACCACCGCCACCTGTTAAGTGCACGTGTAAAACGTCGTACAGTAAGGTCGATGTGTGGGTATTATCATAGTCATATTACCAGAAAGTGTGGCTAATCCTGCCATTGACGATGGTCCTGGAACTGCAAGTCGGCCTAGACTCGTCGCACGTCCTATACTCTGCGTTAACAATAGTCAATTACAAATACATACATATATCTCTTTATATCATTAAAAAAGTCGCCGCCGCCTTGTAAGAGTTAAGGAGGTGGATTAAAAATTTCCAGCCAGGGTAGAGTAAAACGGACCATCTCAGCTCTCAGGGCTGAGATGGCAAAACTCGCCAGAAGACGGTCAAATGGACCATCTGGGCTTTCAGGGCAGGCCAAAGTCGCCAAGGGTCAAGCGGACCGGCGGCACAAGTTGTGTGATTGGGCGTTATAGATGTGAAGGTGGAATTCAATAAAGCACGTTAAGAGGGCTGGCCAGTCACCAGGATAGCATCAAATGGACGACCTAGACTCCCAGGCCTGGCTACATCCCCGCTACTGTCATCCCAAAACTGGATTGTCGGATCGGATCACATAATTGGGAAGTTGGCGTTCAACAGAGCACGTGAGCTAGCAGGGCCGGTCAAAGTCACCAGTGCGGGCTAAAATTGAACCCCTGGACTTGAAGGACCGGCTAATCTCAACAGATACTATAATTTCGTGCGTATATAAAGTTATACTCGTGTATTCCAATCGGAAAACAAATCAATTAGTGGAGGTACTTTTACCTTATGGAATAAAACGATACTCTATTATCGATTCTACAGAACTAAGGAGTAATTAAAGGGCCACATCCGAGTCAATGAAATGTTTCAGTCAATTATTTTCGAATGCCTCAAAGTTTAAAGTGTTTAGAATATTGTGTGTAAATTTCATATTGAAATTCCAAGAATTGTAGTAGTTATGGGCGATTTGCCGAAATGCGGCGGACCGACCGGGTGGCCAAGTGCGTTGCTGGCTCGGAGCATTTTGTCCGATGACCCTGACGATATCTGCATCAGACAAAATTTCATTTTTGGACAGATACGGGGATGGTCTGGAAAGTTTCCGACCTAACATAGAAACAAGAAAATGTTTTTTCAAATTTATTTTTATTTTTATACGTTGCCTCTTTGTAAGTCTATACACTTCTTCCAGCGATGCTACCATCCTTTGGGGGGGGGGGGGGGGGGGGGGGTAGGGTTATAAAATTATTTTTTTTGCATTTTTTTAATTTTTTTCTGAATAAACAATATGTCGAGAATATTGTGTATAAATTTTAAGTCAATCGGAGTAAAACTAACGGAGTTACAGCGTTTCAAACGACCGGCCGTGATACCACACAGCTACAATGTTCAGCTACAGCTGATAAGACACAGCTACAATTCTCTTCCTACAGATGTTACAACAGCCAAAAAGCCAATCTATGAAGATTTGAGCAGACGCACTTTTGCAGCGGTGTCTTGGAGGTTTCACGTAAAATAACAACGAGAGTCTCAATCAACTTATTTGGAAAATCTCTCCAAAATCAGTAAGTGGTACTGCAATCGTTGTTGAAATTGCAGCAAATGTAGCAGCATGCATTTTCAATGAAGGATGTTTTGCTCTTTTATCCTTTTTGGATCCTTTTTGGCGTTTCAAACGACCGGCCGTGATACCACACAGCTACAATGCTCAGCTACAGCTGATAAGACACAGCTACAATGCTCTTCCTACAGATGTTACAACAGCCATAAAGCCAATCTATGAAGATTTGAGCAAAGACGCACTTTTGCAGCGGTGTCTTGGAGGTTTCACGCAAAATAACGATGAGAGTCTCAATCAACTTATTTGGAAAATCTCTCCAAAATCAGTAAGCGGTACTGCAATCGTTGTTGAAATTGCAGCAAATGTAGCAGCATGCATTTTTCAATGAAGGATGTTTTGCTCTTTTATCCTTTTTGGATGAAATGGGCATCCGTACAGGCCCAAGTGCTCACCAGTGGGCGCGCCAAACTGATGAACTACGAATAACCCGAGCGAACGAAGAAGCTGCGCGTACAACAAAACAGGGTAGAATTCAACGTAGACAAGAGCAAAAAGATGCATTGGATATGCTGAATGACAGTGTTTCACTGTAGGGAGCTGGTATTGATGACTCTATGTAAGTATAAAAATTCATGTTATTTTATCGATGGTTTATTTCGAATTTTCACGTATAAAAAACTTTAAATCGATTTTCCCGAAAACGTCATTTTTGAAGTTTGTGAACATTAGAACTCAAAATCTACTGAACCGATCCTGTTGAAAATTTAAACATTACTTCTTCACATAAATCAACAGGTAATCAGGAGTTTTTTTTTTTCAATTTTTTCAATTTTTTAATAACAAATTAATCGCGATTTTTTGAGCTAAAATTGTGTTTTTCACTTCCAAGTGCTGCAAAAAATAGAAAAAAAAAAACTCTTCCTGATTACCTCGAGAAATACATCACCTTTAAAATGCATATCAATTTTTTTGTTTCAGATGATCCGGTAACGAGTTATAATGTTCACCGCAAAACCACTTTATTCAAGGCGCCTCTGGAGATTCAACGTCACGGCTTATTTATCAATATTTTTCATTGAAAATTTTTTCTGAGATACTTCAATAGTTGTACAATAATATGTAATTCTATTTAATAAAATTACATTACTCATGTCGCCGCAAAAAAAATCATAAAAATATGCTTTTTTTCGCCTTTAAAACCCTACCCCCCCCCCCCCCCCCCCGTTCAAATAGTACTCGTCGTCTTTCTCTGCAAAATAGTTGTTTACAAAGGTAAACAAGGCCTTTTCATTCTACAAAAATCTCTGTCCTCCGAGCGCAACTTTGAGCTTAGAGAACAAAAAAAAAGTCGCTTGGGACTAGATCTGGTGAGTAAGGAGGGTGGTCAAACGGTTTGTACCGTAATTTGCGGACTTTCGCCATGGCAGCCGCTGAGGTGTGAGACGGCGCATTGTCTTGGCAAAACAAAATTTTGTTTTCTGCAACTGTGGCCGTTTTTCCTCAATTTCTGCCATCAGCTTGTCAAGTAATGATGCGTAGTATGTTCCTGTAATGGTTGTTCCTTTTTGAAGATAATCGATTCAGATAACTCCATGACCATCCCTAAAAACAGTCGCCATCACTTTCCCAGCCGAAGGAACAGCTTTTGCCTTTTTTGGAGCCGATTCCCCCTTCGCAGTCCACTGTTTTGGCTGTATTTTTTTTTTCTGAAGTATAATGGTAGTATGTATATAATGGTAGTATGTATCCAAGTTTCATCTACAGTAATTAATCGGCGCCAAAACTCTGATTTATTGCGCTTAAACTGCGCCAACAGAGCGTTGGAAATGTTCATTCCAATACGTTTTTAGTCCAAAGTGAGCAAAGTCGGCACCCAACGCGCGGGCAGCTTTCTCATGCTTAAAGCTTGATTCAATATGTGCTAAACACGTTCTTTGGGCATATCCATTGCCTCTGCTATCTCTCTAACTTTAATTCGACGGTTATCTAGCACCATTTGGTGAACTTGAGCGCTGTTATAGTCAGTGGTTGCAGTTTTTGGAGATCCCGAACGTTCATCGTCTCCAAAGCTGGTGCAGTCACCTTTAAATTCAGCTGCTGAAAATTTCACGGTGGTAATCGATGGTACAGTGTCCCTGTATACAGTGTCCAACTCGTCTCTGATTTGCTGTAGGAGTATTGTCTTTCAAAACCAAATATTTAATGATAGCTCGATCCTTGATTTTTTCCATTTTCACAATTTCATCCAAAATGGATGAAATTGTGGTTAGTACCTATCAAATAATGGGCAAACACATTCCCTACTTTTTGTTGAGAAGCGCTGCCGTCTTCACGTTAACGTCGGAAACTTTTCAGACCACCCTCATATAATAACTACCGTGTTTTTTTTATCATATAGACTTCGCCGAGGTCTCATTTTCTTCCTTTTGTGATTCTGCAGAGTTGCAATTTTTTTGTTTTTTTTTAACCTTCCTGAAGGGGATACGGTGAAAAGAAATATTTGGACAGCTATAACTTCCGTGTTTTTTATCGTACAGACTTCGCTCAAGTCTCATTTTCTTCGTTTTGCAATTATTTAGAGTTGCAATTTTTATGATTTGTTTTAAGTCTTCCTTAAGGGCTCACAACGAAAAGAAATATATGGACAGTTATAACTACCGTATTTTCTATCGTACAAACTTTGCTTAGGTCTCATTTTCTTCGCATTGCCATTCTTTAGAGTTGCAATTTTTTTGGTTTTTTTACGCCTTCCTTAAGGTGATACAACGAAATCAAATTTTCGGAACGCCATAACTGCCATGTTTTTTATCGGACAAACTTTTTCATCGCCCTTTTTTTGATCGATTCCTATTTTCGTTATACACGGATTAGCCTATTCGAAAAAATTCGAATCATATATACCAGGGGTGTTAGTTGAAGTTTGCCGGTTTTACCAGTAGATGTCGCTAGCAATATATATACATTTCTATGATTTGGCATGTATGTCATTTTTTTCTATTGACATTAACCTACAAAAATACGCAAGTCACATTCCGCCAAAATAATAGCGTCATATTTGTTTACCTCAGTGAATATGTCGAGTTTCGTTCCAAGTAAATCGCATTTGTGGCATTCGTTGCTTTTCTTATTTCATCAAAAGAAAAAAGCAGCTGAAGCTCACCGGTTGCTGGTAGAAACTTATGATGAACATGCTCCAGTGATTAGAACATGTGAGACATGGTTTCGTCAATTTAAAAGTGGAGATTTCGATTTGACAGACAATGAACATCCTGGTGCAGCGAAAAAGTTCGAAGACGAGGAATTGCAGGCGTTATCGGATGTTGATCCAACCCAATCGCAACAAAAATTGGCAGAAACACTAAATGTGACTCGAGGAGCAATTTGCCAACGTTTAAAAGCCATGGGAAAGATCCAAAAGTATGGAAAATGGGTGCCACACCAGCTGAACGATAGACAAATGGAAAATCGAAAAACCGTTTGTGAAATGCTGCTTCAACGATTCGAATGGAAATCTTTTCTGCATCGAATTGTCACGGGGGACGAAAAGTGGATTTATTTTGAGAACCCGAAGCGAAAAAAATCATGGCTTTCACCTGGTGAAGCCGGCCCATCGACTGCAAGGCCAAATCGCTTTGGCCGTAAGACAATGCTCTGTGTTTGGTGGGACCAGTGTGGGGTGGTGTACTACGAGTTGTTAAAACCTGGTGAAACGGTGAACAAGGATCGCTACCGACAACAAATGATCAATTTGAATTATGCGTTGATCGAAAAACGGCCGGAATGGGCCCGAAGACATGGCAAAGTTATCTTGCAACATGACAACGCGCCGTCTTATACCGCTAAACTGGTGGATGACACATTAAAAACACTTAATTGGGAAATATTATCACACCCGCCGTACTCTCCAGACCTCGCCCCGTCCGACTATCACCTTTTTCGCATCGATGGGACACTCCCTTGCAGAGCAGTGCTTCGCTAATTTTGAAGAAGTCGAAAAATGGCTCGTCGAATGGTTTACCTCGAAAGAGAAAAAGTTTTTTGGGATGATATCCATAATTTGCCTGAGAGATGGGCGAAATGTGTAGAAACCAATGGTCAATACTTTGAATAAAAAAATGTTGAGATTCCTCTGAAAATTAAGTGTTTTCTTTATCGAAAAAACCGGCAAATTTCAACTAACACCCCTGGTAGATCCCGGTGCGGGAGTTATGTTTATATATAACCCCCCACCAGAATCATGGCGCAGGGAGGTACTAGGTACCTACGTTGCAACCGCTAAGCGTAGGCCTTTTCGTTGTGTCCCCTTAAGGAATACTTAACAAAAAACAAAAAAATTGCAACTCTGCAGAATCGCAAAACGAAGAAAATTAGACCCGAGCGAAGTCTGCACGATAATAAACCCGGTAGTTATAGCTATCCAAATATTTATTTTAGTTGTACTCCCATAAGAAAGGTTTACAAAAAAAAAACAAAATTGCAACTCTGCATAATCGCAAAACGAAGAAAATGAGACCCGAGCGAAGTCTGTACGATAATAAACCCGGTAGTTAATGCTGACGATTCTTCTAGAGCGTCATTCTATCGTCAGCCGTGCAGCAATGACCAATGTTGTTTATTTAGTGCATCGTAGTTTTGTGCAAATTATATAGTGAAATGGATCGCAGAAAATAAAATCATTAAAGTAAAATGATAAGAGCGGATGAAGCGAGTAAGGTGATTCACAAAGAACAGCCTAAAACAAGCTGTCCTGTGAATCGTCATGAATCCGATCAAGACTGTAGTCGGGTAAGTGCGTCGGCACAGAAACTGCTAAGGTCAATTAATTTAGATAAATTATTAATTAATATTGATTATGTTTTTCTAAATTTCAACACCGTGGTTTCGTTTATCGCGTGATCACGTGAAATACAAAGGATGCTGAAAAACGATTACAACGGCGAAAACTGCTCGTAGTTCAATATTTTGAACACAATGTTAATTACAATTTTTTTGAAAATATTCTCCACGTACTTGCGGGTGATCTGGTGAAGATTGGTCCATTAGCGTGGAATCGGGATGTCGAAACCAAGCCCCTTGTAACTGCTGTCCACGTGATGAACCTGGCTGCGGCTGCTGGTCCTGACGCCGCGAAGGGTCATTTCTGCCTCTTGCGCGATCCCGCTGTCTGTGCTCGTCGCTCATCTTCTCTGTCAGCTCGCTCCGGCTCCTTTTTCCTCAATACCTGTGCAATTTCGTAACGTTTATACGTACCGACAAACATTCTTTGTTCGAGCTTATTAAAAATCATCTTTAACAATCAAAAAATACATTTTGGCGCTGTCCCGAAAAACAAAATGAAAACAACGACTAACTTTTTCTTGGACAAAAGTGTCTAAGAAAAATATATATAAATACTAGGGTTTCGTACGGCTCGGACGCTATGCAATCTCACATAAAACAAACTCAAACCCAAACAAACCTGTCTCCGTCTCAAAAAACTTCAGGAGATCAGTTTCACCGTATGGGACAACTCTCTGTGGTACGGTAAAGCTGACCGTTTTCCCTTTATCATCAAGGGGAAACGGTCAGCTTCACTTTATGGACGAGCTTATTTTTCGTGAGATGAAACTGACCACCTCAACTCCTGTACACGCCGGCGGCTAAATATTTATTAGAAATTATCACGGAGAATACATGAATCTTTGTGTAAAAAATCGTTCAAGGGATAACACCACTGTGTTCCCCCTGTTTTTTTTCACATTTTTCAAGAATTTTTTTTTGTGGGAAAAAAAAGAGATTCGAAAAATTTTTTTGGGTTATGTTCCTCGTTTATTAATGTATCAAAAAACATTTTTTTCACATTTTTCACGCCGCATGGTGGCGCTGGGGAAGCTCTCGCGTCAGGTGCCGTCATCTCCGCAGTGGTTCGCGGCACGCAGCAGAACTCTCTTCAACGTCGATCTGAAAAAAAATACCGAGTGTTTTCGTTAATAATATGATATTTTGAAGAGAAGTACATAGGATTTTTTCGATATCTCAATAATTATAAAAGTTATAGCCTATTTTCGACGAGAAATTTTGCTCAAAAATCATTCTTTAATTTCAAAGGCGTGCCTATTTTTTTTAAAACAATATTTTTCCAAATCCCTATGTACTTCTCTTCAAAATATCATATTATTAACGAAAACACTCGGTATTTTTTTTCAGATCGACGTTGAAGAGAGTTCTGCTGCGTGCCGCGAACCACTGCGGAGATAACAGCACCTGACGCGAGAGCTTCCCCAGCGCCACCATGCGGCGTGAAAAATGTGAAAAAAATGTTTTTTGATACATTAATAAACAAGGAACAAAACCCAAACAAATTTTTCGAATATCTCTTTTTTTTCCCGTGAAAAAAAATTCTTGAAAAATGTGAAAAGAAACGGGGTCACAGTGGTGTTATCCCTTAAAATCAGCAATTTTTTGGACAAGTTCGATTAATCGATTAATCGACGTGCAGCGGTTAGGTCACCATTTTCGTTTTTGCATTAATTACGAAATTTGCTTCCCCGAAGGGATGCCATACTGTAAAAAATAATTCGGACCTTTGTGTCACTGTCACCTTTGTGTCACTGTAATTTTAAAGAGTAGCAAGGTCAAGGGCATAATATCTGTGCGCTCTGAGAACCGAGTAAATGTGAAAAGTTTTATTTTGTCATGCTGAAGAAGTCGTGAAAAAAAAACCCAAAATTGACGATGAGAGTTCAACGAGTTGTCAAAAATTAACTTTTCAATATATTTTTTGATAATCCTAGTTCCAAGACTAGTTAAAACTTCAAAGATTAAAATGCCGTTTGATTTTTTTGTTTCGGACAAGCAGAACGCCCGCAATGGTGATAGCAATTTTTTGAAAATGAGTGGCTAAGTTGACGCGTATCTCAGAAATGGCCGACGATTGCGGACTGAAAAGATTGTTAAGTGTGCTCAAAATGTGAATAAATATGTGTTAAAAATTTCGCAGTCGTAGCTTCATTTAGTTTGACAGAAAAGATTTCCAAAAAAAAAAAGCGTAAAAAAAGAGCCTTCACACGGGATGACGGCCGTAAATATCACTAAGCTTTTTACGCTTGAAGCAAATGGCGGAGCGCGAATTAACCCACACGTTGCCCGCACCGCGCGCCACGCGTTCCGTTTGCCCCACGAATCATCTATTGGGATTCTCACTATGGAAAATTTACTTTCTAAACAAAGAACGGTACCTCCAGCCGTATAAATACGGTGTTACGAAAACTACATTGTTATAAATAATTGCGTTTACAATAACAATCGATTGTTTTCCTCAGTTTGCCAGTAAAATCACTTTTGCTTTCACAAACAGGAACTTTTTGTTTTCATTATGTTTTTTTTTTAGTCTTTGCCAATGTGATCAGATTGTATCAAAATGTCGAACGACAACAGGAGTGAGACAGAGAGAGAAAACAACGGTGAGCGTAGTGGTCAAGAAGAAAGGATAAAAGGCAACGGTCGAAACACAAAAGAAATATTAACGTTTATACCAGAGTCAAATACCACGCAGTACGTCGGAAATCACTGTGCAAAACAAAAACAAGATGAAACCGAATTATTACGACGACTTCGGCTTATATTTCTTAACCCCTCTTACGGCGCTCCAATAATCCAAATGTTCACATTGTTTCAGCGATTATTACGATGAATATATCATAAAATATATAATCAACGCCGCAAGTAAAATTAGATGTAAGCTTAAACCTGAAGTCGGTTTTTCGTCGTTACGATTGGCTGTCGAGTCGAGAGAAAGAAAGAATGAGAGATATACAAGACGCTATCGGCTCAAGAGAAAGAAAGAAAGAAAGAAAGAAAGAAAGAAAGAAAGAGAGAGAGAGAGTGTGTGTGAGAGCGCGCGAAGCGTGTGAGTTCATGTTCATTCCTAGCAATCCAAGCTTAGAGGACTACCACGAGAAATCATGCACGGACAAAGCGTGCGCTTTGTTACTGTGGTAGAAAAATATTAAAAAATACAGACCCACGAATGAATGCAGTGTATATAAAAAATCAACGAGTAATACCGCGTAAAAACTTCCAACAATAAAAACAGAACCGAACAAACAACCAATCTAACATTTTCTATAATGTATATCATGGTATCGTCATGCTACAAAGTAATGATATAGGCAGGACAACATGAAATTTACAGCAATCACTTTTATAAGCGCTATTATAATGTATAATATGTAAAATTAACTCACAGCTCGGATAGGCTGTGTCCTTTGAAATCCACCGGGGACGGTAGTACACGTTTGTCGGAAAGCTTGATATTCTCACTCTTCCTTACTACCTGTTGCTCGCGACCACTCGCGACTAACGATAGGAGCAGCGATTTCTGGCTTTTAGCGAGGCGCACGCGCGAGTCCGCCGGCGCGCTGTTGCTGCTCGCCGAGGCGCTTTCCTTCGACGGAGTTGCCAGCAAACAATTTTGCTTCCTCGAAATGACGGCAATAAAGTTTTCTGAGCTCTCTCTGTAGTTGCACTTGGCGACATCTCCGAGCTCTTGATAACACTACTCGTATTTAGAAGTTATCTGCATTACCAACGATAGACACACAAAAATGAGAGGCGCGCCATTTTGGCAAAAACGACGATATCTATGGTCGGTACACTCCGTTGACTTACCGCAATTCGATCACAAATAAATCGTCCTGAATTCGTGCAGCGTTTCGAAACACGCAACTCTCGAACATATAATAATTTGCATTGATACGGTCGCTCACAGATGAAATCCCGAACGTGAATATTCTCAATTAAAAAGTATCCTAACATAACAATTGCCGAATCGTTCAAATCCCAAAAACAAACCGCCTCCCACAACGAGCAGCTCTCGAATAAGAATCTGTATGAATGTTCAACGTCCCGAATTTTTTAAGTCTCGTTTCTTCGTACAGATTCTTGCTATGTACGCTATGATATTGCGCCTGACTGAGATTCTATACTTGTCTACCGACAACTATCGGTGTTGTAGCGAGCGATAGCCTATCAGAGTCGCGCCTTTCCGCTGGAATTGTCATTGCGATTGGCTGTCGCTCGCTAATGATACCGATAGTTGTCGGTAGAAAAGTACAGAATCCCAGTGCTGGTACAGAATCGCACCCCTGAGATTCGATTCTGAGACATAATCGAACCTCAGTGGTCGCGATTCTGTACTTGACGAAATATCATAGCGCTTGACGCAAAACCGAAATAGCCTATGCGAGTCGCGCCTTTCCGCTGGAATCTTCCTTGCAATTGGCTGTCGCTCGTTTGCGTCAGACGCTACGATATTGCGTCAAGTACAGAATCCCAGCCCAGGGGCTGAATTCCGTACTTGTCTACCGACAACTATCGGTGTCGTTAGCGAACGATAGCCTATGGGAGTCGCGCCTTTCCGCAGGAATCTTCCTTGCAATTGGCTGTCGCTCGTTAACGACACAGATAGTTTTCGGTAGACAAGTACGTAATTCAGCCCCAGAGGTGAGATTCTGGACTTGTCTACCGACAATTATCGGTGTCGTTAGCGAACGACAGCCAAGTGCAAAGAAGATTCCAGCCGAAAGGCGTGACTCTTTGATAGGCTATCGCTCGCTAACGACACCGATAGTTCTCAGTAGAAAACTACAGAATCCCAGCACAGGGGTGCGATTCTGTACCGGGGCCTGGATTCCGTACTCGTCTACCGACGACTACCGGTGTCGTTAGCGAGGGATAGCCTATGGGCGTCGCGCCTTTCGGCTGGAATTTTCCTTGCAATTGGCTGTCGCTCGCTAACGACACCGATAGTTGTCGGTAGACGAGTACGGAATCCAGGCCCAGGGTTTGAATTCCGTACTTGTCTACCGACAACTATCGGTGTCGTTAACGAGCGACAGCCAATTGCGAGGAAGAATCCAGCGGAAAGGCGCGACTCTCATAGGCTATCGCTCGCTAACGACACCGATAGTTGTCGGTAGACAAGTACGGAATTCAGCCCCTAGCGCAATAACATAGCGTCTGACGCAAAACCGCAAAAGCCAACTGCAAGGAAGATTCTAGCGGAAAGGCGCGACTCTCATAGGCTATTTCGGTTTTGCGTCAGACGCTATGAATTGCGCCAAGTAGAGAATGGCACCACTCCACGAGTCCACGCTCCGCTAGTGGCGGAGTCGTTCTTGTCGGTTCGTCGGTTTGTTGACGCTTTTGTTAACGCGCCCGAAGGTCAGAATCGCTCAACGGCGAAGCGCCCGCCATTTTTTTTTGTCATCCCGACATCTATGAGTTCGAAATTGAAACCATAAGCTGCCCGATAACCGGAAATATCATCTAGACCCCGCTATCTTCTCTCAGTTGGGCTTACTTGATGACGCTCTTTTCCGTGCTATCCGCAACGTAGCTGAAGGTATGTTCAGTCAAAATATCGAAATATTATCAATAATATTAATTGAAACAATAGTCTTCTAACAAATAAAGTGTCGGTTTTTTTCTCGCGTTGAACAACGTTCATTCGTTACTTAAATATTTCCGTCAATAACATTATATTCGCATTTTGACGGAAGTCTCGTTCGTTCGTAACTGACCACGTTTTTCAATTTTGTCATATCGACGAAAAATCTATAAATTTGCTTCCATGCTTTGGATATTTATATTTCGAGCATTGAAAAAACATTGCATATTTTAATATCATTTGATCTTGATTTATCAAGAGTTCTTTTTTCTCACAGATCAATGTATTTTTGGTTGCAGTTATTTTGAAGGTTAGGTCGGTTTTGAAAGGCTCACGTCGCCCAATCCCCGCTTTACGAATATGTGTAATGCTAAGTTTATGCAGTCACCGTAACTCAAGTTATATCATAAGTTTCTCATTGCCAATTTTCGCGATAAATCTTTTTAATCTATTTCTAAGTTAGGTTATGACCGCCGCATAAACTAGGCATCAGCGCTGCTGGTGTATTAGATATGCCTGTGATTATTATAGCGCACGGGTTTCTGGATTGACATTTAAGCCTATGTACATAATTACCCCCGTTATCCATGTATAATAATTTTGCTTAAATGTCTATTTTCGTGTAGAAAAATTTGATGGAAACAATCGCCGTCTCTGCCAATATTCCATATACCTTTAATTTGACTATGAAATACAGATCGATACACTTGCGAAAAATGATTTCAATTCTAATTTTACCGCCGCAATAATATTCAATTCGAAAGTTATTTCTTTACGATATTCTTCTGTGATTGCGTTTTATACGTTCGTCGCCTAGCGTGATTCGTCCGTGTTTCTTACGGCACTCGTCGCCCAGATATTGGTGGCGCGGCGACGAACGTTTTAAATATATAGGAACTAAATATAAAAATCATTTAAATGAAAGGCATTTTTATTAAGTTCAGTTTTGACGCTGCTATCAAATTAGAGAAAAATTTGATGGAAAAGTTTGCCGTGTCCGCCAATTATTTCATATGACTTTAATCTCACTGTGAAATACCTGTCGATACACTTGTGAAAAACTATTCGAATTCTAATTTTGCTTCTACAATAATATTTAATTTGAATGTTATTTTTTTGGGTTACCGTTCTGTGATTTGGTTTTATCCTTAAATATATCGAAACTAAATATAAAGGTTATTTTTATTAACTTCAGTTTTGATGCTATCAAATAATCCAAGATTAATATTGTTTTGCCATTTCTTTTTCTATATTATTCCAACATATACCCTTCTTGGATTTTTACTAATCATCCCTTTTTCACTAACGCTTCGCATAGTTCGTAGTCGTATCGTCCGTAGTCACGATTTCCTGATACACTAAAATCGTATTCGCAGAAGAGCACAGGCAAACTTTGTAAAACCTGTTGGATACAGTTGGCTATACTTTTACTGAGTTTTGAAGATGTTCAAGTTTGCATCGTTGGAATGCAACGAAAATATATATTTTTTAAACTATATTTTTCTAAAATTTGAATTTTCGTAAACAAAAATCGTTAAAACGTTCTCTTGGGGTCTTCTTTAAGGGCCTGGACCTAAATGAGCAAAAGAAGCGAGGGCAATACCGAGAATGAAAATTTGAAAAACCTACTTTCGTTGCGTTCCAACGATGCAAACTTCAACAACATGAGTTTTGGTATTATCATCGGATATTCATAAAAACAGTGACGCGCAAACGAGTGCACAGCTCAGCAATCACCCCGTCTCAGTACCGACCGTGGTCCCTGCTGCTTATGTTGGGTAATCGCTGAAGCCATGCACCGACCGTACGTCTATTGCTGTCGATTTTTTGTCATTTTATAATAAACGTATGATGAAATATCACCCGTATCACGTACATTATACATTTTGTTATTGGAATCGTACATAACTTATTGCTTCTATTTGGTTACATTGGCGCGAACGTTACGCTCATTGTCAACTAGAATTATTTCGATTTTTGTTTAGCAATTTGAATAAAATTTTCTGGTATTCTATAAATGTCCTCAAGGTTTTGCTACATGCATTTCTTTCTAGTCAAGAATATTGTGTACTTGAACGCACATTGTCACAAAAGCAAATGTTTAAATACAACTTTGGTATTGACAGGAAAATTTTGTTGTTATATTAAAATCTATTATTTACACCTGGATACTATTTTCAATTGTATAAGTTTGCTGTTCTAGGAATAGATGCATTCCGTAGTCTGAGACATTTGATTAAAAAGCCACAAGTTGAAACTTGCAAATTTCTTACTCAAAATTTCATACAATACTCTAAGCTCCCGCTATAAGAAAGTTAAAATTGAGAAAGAGTTATAGTTCCTTCGTGTTCGTGATTATAATTTCCTGCGTGTATTGTCATTCCAGATTTTTTTCTAAAAACTTAAAATTTCATGAAATCAGAAATCAGAGCCTCAAAATTCGCTAAGTTCAATATTAACCATCATTTAATTATATTCTATGTATTTTGAAAGTTTTAATGCCGATGTACCAAAATCTGTAAAAATTAAAACTGATTTGTGGAATGGTTCAAAATTTCATAAAATCTGAGCGGTTACATCGATTTTCACGCTGCATCAATTCTTAATTAATATTCTCAGCCCATATCGGTAATTTATTGTCGCAATAACAAGGCTGATTCAATAGTATTCCATTCGTACAAAGAATTTTTGTCCGATATTTCAGAATTTGCGGTAGTTAGCGCGCGTACAGAAACTTTTAGACAATTTCACATATGAAATCGTTCAATTTTTTTAAATTGTTGCTGACAGTTCTAACTCCCGCAAATTTTCTGATATCGGACAGAATTTGTTTACAGGAATAGAATATTAAATGTCCATTGATTTTAGGGAACCAACTACGGATATGAGTTAACGGAGAACACCACTGTGACCCCCTGTTTTTTTTTCACATTTTTCAAGAATTTTTTTTTGTGGGAAAAAAAAAGATATTCGAAAAAGATTTTTGGGTTTCGTTCCTTGTTTATTAATGTATCAAAAAACATTTTTTTCACATTTTTCACGCCGCATGGTGGCGCTGGGGAAGCGCTCGCATCAGGTGCTGTCATTTCCGCAGTGGTTCGCGGCACGCAGCAGAACTCTCTTCAACGTCGATCTGAAAAAAAATACCGAGTGTTTTCGTTAATAATATGATATTTTAAAGAGAAGTACACAGGGATTTGGAAAAATATTGTTTTAAAAAAAATAGGCACGCCTTTGAAATGAACTTTAATTTCAAAGGCGTGCCTATTTTTTTTAAAACAATATTTTTCCAAATCCCTGTGTACTTCTCTTCAAAATATCATATTATTAACGAAAACACTCGGTATTTTTTTTCAGATCGACGTTGAAGAGAGTTCGGCTGCGTGCCGCGGAGGAGACAGCACCTGACGCGAGAGCTTCCCCAGCGCCACCATGCGGCGTGAAAAATGTGAAAAAATGTTTTTTGATACATTAATAAACAAGGAACAAAACCCAAACAAATTTTTCGAATATCTCTTTTGTTCCCACAAAAAAAAATTCTTGAAAAATGTGAAAAAAAAAACAGGGGGTCACAGTGGTGTTATCCCTTAAGAAAATCAATCAAGCATTTATACAACGTAAGAATCGATGTAACAGTTAAGATTTTACGGAATTTTTTATTTTTCCAAAATTCTATGGCATTAACATTCACAGGTTTTTGACGGATCGTGTAAAAACTCTGGAGATAAATAAAATATAGTTAAATGATGGTTAACATTAAGGGGTATGGCCACAGTAGCGAGTATAAAATCATCTGCACATTCATCAATTTTTTTTTGTATGAAAAAGTGATTTATTTGTATGACTAATTACTCATCTATTTAGTGTAAATATCAAGCTAATAAAAAATATTTTTTTTCGTATTTTTTTGTCATAGAAAATGGCCGACTACCGCTATTTCCTTTTGGTATCTTTTTCTAATTGGCGTGATAAATAACTTAAACAATTTTTTACCTAGAACAAAAAAAAATTTCGTTAATCTACATCAGATTACCTAGAGTACGTACGGAATTTGAAAAATATTGTTTTATTCGAATATTGTAGGTATTTGAACTTAAAAGGTGAATTTCCAGTGAAAAATTTCGTATAAAACTGCTCACAAAATTAAAAGTTTTTAATTAATCAGAAATTCCGTACCTACTTCTCTGCGAAATGCTATTAGAAGCATAATTTATAAATTCGAAGTCAATCGAGTGAAAATGGTCGAAGTTAATCGAGTGAAAATGGTCGAAGTTATTTATCGCGCCAATTGGAAAAAGATACCAAAAGTACATAGCAGTAGTCGGCCATTTTGTATAACAAAAAATAAATAAAAAAAATGATTTCTATTAGCTTGATATTTATACTAAATAGATGTGTTATAATTAGTTTTATAAGTGAATCACTTTTCCATACAAGAAAAATTGTTAAATGTGTACATGATTTTATACCACCTACTGTGGCCACAGCCCTTAAATTTAGCAATAATTGATAAACCGGTTTCGAGTTTATAAAATTTTATATTTTTCGAAAAATCCCAATTTTTTTTCTGGATATGTTGATTACTTTCAAGGAACAATACCAAAGAATTTCTAACATCACCAAATTAAGAACCACCCTAATATGTACTGTTCATAAATAGGGCCCGTAAGTGCATACGGGATTCGTCACGGCAAGATTGGAAGTACACGAAAAAAGTAAACGACATTCAACTTTTTTAGGAACATGGCACACTTTCGAGATTCTGAATGATTTCACGTTATGGAAACTTATAAAAAATTCCGTTGGAAGGCACATAGAAAATATTCACATCGGTAGGACTTGCGAAAATGTCGAATACGTGGGACTTTGGAAGATTTTTCAATCATGGGACATAGAGAAAAATGTAGTTTTCCGGGAATATAGAAAATATTCGAGTCTGTAGTACTTCGAAATTTTCGTAGTATTTTGATTTTGTATATTTTCGTCTTTTTGAAGATTTTCGAATATCGAAAAAATAATTTGCATCGGAGTTTGAAACTTAATTATTCGTGAGTGTTCGAAAAACTTCAAAAAGACGAAAATCCTCAAAGTCAGAATAATACGAAAGTTTCCAAGTCCCACAGACTCGAATATTTTCTATGTTGCTAGAAAATAACATTTTTTCCAAGTGCCACAATGAAAAAATTTTCAGTCACACGTAGTCGAAATTTTTCCAAGTTCCAAGGACGTGCATTTTGTCTACGTCCCTTCCAATCGAATTTTGTATAGGCGTACCATAACGCGAAATTATTCAGTCTCGAAAAATTTCAAAATTCGTAAAAAAGTTCAACGTCCTTCACTTTTTCGAGTGTTTTCAAGCTTGGTGCATTCTGGACGGACTTCTGGGTCATATTTATAAGCATCGGAGCCACTGGGCACATCCAATGATGCAGTCAAATCCAATACCCGAAATTACCGACAAAAAATTCTTCATTTCGAATTGAATACTTCGGATTTTACCTCATTGATGTAAAAAAAAATTGCATACTCCGATCAAAGATCGATAATCATCTCCCGAGGATTAACGCGTTTTACCTTTTAGTTAAAACAGTAAAAAACAGAAGGTAAGTTCACTGGATAGTCCAAAATATATTCCAAAAATTCGCGCTACTTCTATTTCATTTCCCATCAATTTTCTCGTTAAATTTATCAATCTGGTTATTTCTTTTTTTTTGTTTCAGACAATCATCAAAGTGCTTTTAACGAAGCGAGAAATTTGAAGAAAAAAAAACCGTCAAAATGCCGCAGAACGAGTACATCGAGCGCCACAGAAAGTTGCACGGTCGACGATTGGACTACGAGGAGAGAAAACGAAAGAGGGATGCTCGAGCGCCGCGTAGGCGGGCCGCACAGGCGCGCGGTCTTCGTGGCATCAAGGCGAAAATATTCAACAAGGAGAGACGTAACGAAAAGATTCAGATGAAGAAGAAGATCGTGGCCCACGAGGAGAAGAAAAACAAATTCGCGACGGAAAACGCGCCCGAAGGAGCGTTGCCGGTTTATCTCTTGGATCGTAACGTTTCGTCGCGTTCGAAAGTTCTTTCGAACATGATAAAGCAAAAGCGTAAAGAAAAAGCAGGCAAATGGGAAGTACCGATACCGAAAGTAAAGGCGCAGTCGGAATCCGAGGTTTTCAGAGTCGTGAGAACCGGAAAAACGAAACGCAACGCGTGGAAAAGAATGGTCACTAAAGTCACTTACGTCGGGGAAAATTTCACCCGGAAACCACCAAAATTTGAGAGATTCATAAGACCAATGGCACTACGATTTCGCAAAGCTCACGTGACCCATTCCGAACTCAAGGCTACATTTTGTCTGCCGATCATTGGGGTCAAGAAAAACCCAAATTCCGCCGTATACACGTCCCTCGGAGTTATTACGAAGGGAACGATTATCGAAGTAAATATTTCGGAATTGGGTCTCGTGACGCAATCGGGAAAAGTTGTTTGGGGCAAATACGCCCAAGTTACGAATAATCCGGAAAATGACGGTTGCATTAATGCTGTATTGTTAATCTAAATGTTCCATTATTTTGTAATATCCCCGGCGTACAATAAAAATTTCACTGTGACAACAAACGACAAAGTTGTATTTATAATATCTCCTTTTCTTCAATAATCAATCTTTCGGAACGTTTTTTTTTTTTTTTTTTCACATTGTTTTAATCGTGTTACAGTGGATCGTTGACGGCACTGCTCCATCATGCAGATTTTCGTCAAAACCCTCACCGGCAAGACAATCACCCTCGAGGTCGAGGCTTCCGACACTATCGAAAATGTCAAAGCCAAAATTCAAGACAAGGAAGGCAAGTGACTTTTTTTTTACTATTTTCAATTTCTCGTCGTACTGGTAATGAAAAACTCGGACGACGGTAAATGAAATTGCTGCAATTTTCGAAAATATCATTGTCAGGAATGGTTGGCATTGCGTTAAGGGATATGGCCACAGTAGCGGGTATAAAATTACCAGGGGAGTTAGTTGAAATTTGCCGGTTTTTTTCGATAAAGAAAACACTTAATTTTCAGAGGAATCTCAAAATTTTTTAATTCAAAGTATTGACCATTGGTTTCTACACATTTCGCCCATCTCTCAGGCAAATTATGGATACCATCCCAAAAAAACTTTTTCTCTTTCGAGGTAAACCATTCGACGAGCCATTTTTCGACTTCTTCAAAATTAGCGAAGCACTGCTCTGTAATGGAGTGTCCCATCGATGCGAAAAGGTGATAGTCGGACGGGGCGAGGTCTGGAGAGTACGGCGGGTGTGATAATATTTCCCAATTAAGTGTTTTTAATGTGTCTTTCACCAGTTTAGCGGTATGAGACGGCGCGTTGTCATGTTGCAAGATAACTTTGCCATGTCTTCGGGCCCATTCCGGCCGTTTTTCGATCAACGCATAATTCAAATTGATCATTTGTTGTCGGTAGCGATCCTTGTTCACCGTTTCACCAGGTTTTAACAACTCGTAGTACACCACACCACACTGGTCCCACCAAACACAGAGCATTGTCTTACGGCCAAAGCGATTTGGCCTTGCAGTCGATGGGCCGGCTTCACCAGGTGAAAGCCATGATTTTTTTCGCTTCGGGTTCTCAAAATAAATCCACTTTTCGTCCCCCGTGACAATTCGGTGCAGAAAAGATTTCCTTTCGAATCGTTGAAGCAGCATTTCACAAACGGTTTTTCGATTTTCCATTTGTTTATCGTTCAGCTGGCGTGGCACCCATTTTCCATACTTTTGGATTTTTCCCATGGCTTTTAAACGTTGGCAAATTGCTCCTCGAGTCACATTTAGTGTTTCTGCCAATTTTTGTTGCGATTGGGTTGGATCAACATCCAATAACGCCTGTAATTCCTCGTCTTCGAACTTTTTCGCTGCACCAGGATGTTCATTGTCTGTCAAATCGAAATCTCCACTTTTAAATTGACGAAACCATGTCTCACATGTTCTAATCACTGGAGCATGTTCACCATAAGTTTCTACCAGCAACCGGTGAGCTTCAGCTGCTTTTTTCTTTTGATGAAATAAGAAAAGCAACGAATGCCGCAAATGCGATTTACTTGGAACGAAACTCGACATATTCACTGAGGTAAACAAATAAGACGCTATTATTTTGGCGGAATGTGACTTGCGTATTTTTGTAGGTTAATGTCAATAGAAAAAATGACATACATGCCAAATCATAGAAATGTGTACATATTGCTAGCGACATCTACTGGTAAAACCGGCAAACTTCAACTAACACCCCTGGTATGTGCACATTTAACAATTTTTTTTGTATGAAAAAGTGATTTATTTATAAAACTAGTTACATATCTATTTAGTAAAAATATCAAGCTAATTAAATATTATTTTTGTTATACAAATTGGCCGGCTACTGCTATTTACTTTTGGTATCGTTTCTTTCGGGCGTGACATTTGGCATCCAGAATTTTTGACCTAGAAGAAATGAAAAAATTCTCGTTAATCTACAACAGAAAACCTAGAGAAGCATGTACGGAATTTGAAAAAATATATTGTTCGAATATTGTAGGCATGTCAACTTAAAAGATCAATTCCCAGTGAAAATTTTGGTATAAAACTGCTCATAAAATGGAAATTTTTTAATTAATCAGAATCTCCGTACGTACTTCTCTGCGAAATGCAATTAGAAACATAATTTTTTAATTTCAAGTCAATCGGGTAAAAAATGTCGGAGTTATTTATCACACCAATTAGAAAAAAGTCTATGGCCGTGTCGGAGGTAGGCTTACGGTACACGCTCAAAGTCGGTGGAAAAAAAAATGTCTCGCTATATATCGAATAGGAACTTATTTTTATGATGATAAAGCATCGATTAAGCGAAAAAAACATCGATTTTTTTAACGTTCTACCGTGGCTATACCCTTTAACTAATTTATCTACAAGAATTGAATGAATATTATTTTCAACTTCTGATTTCAGGAATTCCACCGGACCAGCAGAGATTAATATTTGCGGGCAAGCAGCTTGAGGATGGCAGAACGTTGTCCGATTACAATATTCAGAAAGAATCAACGTTGCACCTTGTATTGAGACTGCGCGGTGGAGCGAAGAAACGCAAGAAGAAGAATTACTCTACACCGAAGAAGATCAAGCATAAGAAGAAGAAGGTTAAGCTTGCTGTGCTGAAGTTTTACAAGGTTCGTTAAACAAGTATCATTAAAGCGATGGGACAGGTGTACCACGTGACGGATGAGCGCGAGAGAGATAGTTGTAAAATTAGAATCTTACTGTCTCTCAAATGGTGAGTTATTTCTGAACAGCCAAAACCTAACCGTTTTTTTGTTTCAATTCTTGCTCTGGCTAAGTTTGTGTCATTTCAAAACAGAGTAGAATTCTCGTTTTCGAAGTGGTGAGATGGTGTGCGCGTTTGCTTTGCGACATAATAAAGGACGAAAACGACGGAAAATTGTATTGGGAATTATCACGGAGAGGTGGCCTATTCAATATGGCCGCTCATTCCCAGTCAGTACTAGTTAGCACGGGAAACAGTTGTAAACCCTCGATTATCGTATATTTTTTGGCGAAATGTAATGTTTTTAGTACGATCTGATAATCAGGATCTTTATCATTGATGTTTGTGCGAGAATGGAATCGACCGCAATTATCGGGTACAAACGGAGTGCATTATTGCTATAAGGATACTGTACACCTATGTGACGCACCATGTTTAACCTCAAAATCAAAAAATATTACCCGCCACTCTTCGGATAAATAAATGACTTCGAACAATGAACTATTACTTATAACATCAATCTATCACTTGACATAATGTTAATTTTATAAATTGTTCATTTTTCAGCAAATATACAGTTTCAGTCGCGCCTCCTGTCGCTTACACGACACGAACAAGACGGTTTTTGATCTTTCGCGGGCTGAAAATCTTATACCCCTCGGACCGAACATCGTCCATGTTCTTCCAATTTTTATTTATTATACTAGAATCGGTGTCCGCTTTGTAGGTTAGATTCGTCGTCTACGATCGTGCGATCCGAAGTATGCACCGAACTTCGAGCACGACATCAATAGCCAACCATAATAACGAGTTAACAAGCTTCAGAAATAAATCGCATTTCGAGATATTTCGTGACAGGTCTGGTTTATGGGGGGGGGGGGGGGGCATTGTTGCTGTAATAAAGTAGTACATTTTGAATTATGATTAAGGACTTACATACGTCCAGCGGTACCGAAAACGTACCAAAAGAAAAACTGTTTTTAGGAGGGATAGAAATAGAAATTGATAAAAAAATTCTTACACATTGTTTATTACTGTGTTAAGTTTGTAAAAAAATTTATTTCAATTTTTTTTTTCAAAAATGACAACATGAAAAATCACATTTTTTGAAGCACTGTACAAAAAAAGTTGCTCCACGGTCGGCAGTATTTCTTCCTCAAATGTTGACGGATCTGCAAAATGTAAAGAAATTCTTGTAAAATAAGGTAGTAGTTATAGTCTGTCGAGCCGGATTTTTGAAATTCGAAAAATCAAACAATTTACGGTAATTTAAAAAAAAATGTTAAGTTTGTGTCAAAAAAGTCACACTTTAATTGTTTTTATAAAATTTTCTAATTATAATTTTAAAAATCCGGCTCGACAGACTATAGAAAAAACAATTCCGAATATTTAAAAAAAAAATCATCAAAAAATATTAAAAACCGTACGAGTTATCATGCCGACCGTGTCAGAAAAAGTAGTTTTGAGAAAAACGCGTTTAAAGTTTCAAGCGCGTTTCGCTCGAAGTCGCGCGCGGCTGAAGCAAGAACTTTATGAATTTTTTAAATTTATTTAGTTAACTTACGTCTAATCTCCCATTTCAGCTTCATATTGTACGCCTTCCTTGTCAGTAAAAAATTGTTGTTGTTTATTTTTTTCTAATCGACGAATTGTTCTGGCCTCTTTTGTTGCTTTGGTAGCCTTGTTGCTTTGGTTGTCCTTTCGTCGGGCAGTCACATTATCTACAATAACTTTTGAACTATGGGGAATTTTTACAATCAGCTTACACACAGAAATACGCCTAAGACTATAAGGAATAATAATCTGTAAACAAAAAATAATCGATTTTTTGAAAATTCTCGACGTATGTAAGGCCTTAAAACGTGACAAATTCACACAGTAATCATTAGGCATCGACTCTGAGAGTGTAGACTCTGAGAAATCGAAATATGCTAGTTTTCGCGACGGAAGCTGAAACATGCCACTTTTCGCGGCAGAAGCCGAATCATGCTAGTTTTCGCGGTGAAAGCCGAAACATGCTAGTTCTCGCGGTGAAAGCCGAAACATGCTAGTTCTCGCCGTGAAAGCCGAAACATGCTAGTTTTCGTGGTGAAATTCGAAACGTGTTAGTTTTCGTAAGCAGCGTCGATATATACTCAATGTGAAAACAAAATAAAATTATTTCTATGGAAATATTTCCATGTACTTTTGTGATAATACTTAATTGAATTCTTTATTATTTATCTTAGGTCGATGAAAATGGAAAGATTCATCGTTTGAGACGAGAATGTCCATCGGAACAGTGTGGCGCTGGAGTGTTCATGGCTGCAATGGAAGACCGTCATTACTGTGGTAAATGCGGTTACACCCTTGTATTTAATAAGCCCGAAGAGAAATAAGTGGTAAAATATCTTTACGTCTTATATCTTAATGATGAAATAAAAATATATACCTGAATACTAGCATTCCGTTGTATTCTGATATGTCCTTTCCAAGAATTGTAGAAAACTGGCTGCAGATTGAGAATTGCATATTGCTTCTGCAGGTTTGCATACACAAGCGTTCCTCCATGAGCAACGGGATTTTACAATTTTAACTTTTTCAAAATGGGAGCTTTGTGTATTCAGAAACCTGACGAGAAAGCAATATGCAACTTTCAATTTGTTCTATGTATTCCCTCCTTCAAATTGATAGTCAGAAGTTTGCTCGATTTCGAATGCAGTTTTCGAAAAATTGGAAATGCTATAAATTTGGGACGCTTATCGATTTTCTCTGAATACAATAGCAAATGTTCTTTCATAGTAATCAATTCATGGAGAAAGTTTTGACTCGATAACCCAAACATTGCACGAGCTCAAGCATTAACAAATATAACTACGAATTTTCTGAAAAATTCACCGTTTCATAGATCTGTAACGCCTCGATCGATTTTCTCAAAATTCAATAACGAACAGTTCCGTAGAAATACTGATCGCGCTTAGCTTAGACAAAAAAAGAATTTTTTTTTAAGTCTCTAGGAAAGAAAAGAATTTTTTCTAAGTCTCTGGAAAAAAAAGAATTTTTTCTAAGTCTCTAGAAAAGGAAAGAATTTTTTCTAAGTCGAGTTGTGTTCGAGTTGTGTTCGTTTACGCTCAATGTGAAGTTAACGGTGTGTATCGCATAACTTAAGCAGCCAATCGTGAATCTTTTCAATTCCCAAATTGAAGATTTCAACGGTAAACTTATCGTCAACGTTGGACATGGGACTAATGAAAGATCAGCTCCGATTTTGAAACGTCCATTGTCGCATATATACCTATTTGACACGAAGATTCGTGAAAATAGCAAGCTACCAATAACGATGATTGTGGAAGGTTGTTAATGTGTATCTGAACATTTATTTAATATAAAATGATTGAAAATCCTAAATAGTTGATTTTTCGAAATGGCCTACTCGGTATTCGCTCCAGACTTGCATATTGCTTTCTGATTTTTGTTGCCCAGTTACGGAGCTTTCTCTGCGTCTCTAAACCTAATTTTCCGACGTTTTGGACCATTTTAAACTAAATCGCATTGAAAACTCGAAGAAAAAAAAAGACGCAGTAAAATATATATCCACGATTCTATGATATACTTTCAACCCTCTTATTTCGTGTATTCCAGTAGTTTCATCAAAACAAGTACTTACGTACCGATACGTCATGTAAGGGGGGGAGGGTAGTGTTTTAAAGGCGAAAAAAAAGCATATTTTTATGATTTTTTTGCGGCGACATGAGTAATACAATTTTATTAAATAGAATTACATATTATTACACATCTATTGAAGTATCTCAGAAAAAATTTTCAATGAAAAATATTGATAAATAAGCCGGTGACGTTGAATCTCCAGAGGCGCCTTGAAAAAAGTGGTTTTGCGGTGAACATTATAACTCGGTACCGGATCATCCGAAACAAAAAAATTGATATGCATTTTAAAGGTAATGTATTTCTCGAGGTAATCAGGAAAAGTTTTTTTTTTTTTCTTTCTATTTTTTGCAGCACTTGGAAGTGAAAAACCCAATTTTAGCTCAAAAAATCGCGCTTGATTTGTTATTAAAAAATTGAAAACATTGAAAAAAAAACTCCTGAATACCTGTTGATATATGTGAAGAAGTAATGTTTAAATTTTCAAAAGGATCGGTTCAGTAGATTTTAAGTTCTAATGTTCACGAACTTCAAAAATGACGTTGTCGGGAAAATCGATTTAAAGTTTTCACGTACCACGTATCACGGCCGGTCGTTTGAAACGCTGTAACTCCGTTAGTTTTACTTCGATTGACTTAAAATGTATACACAATATTCTCGACATATTGTTCATTCAGAAAAAAAATGCAAAAAAAATAATTTTAAAACCCTACCCCCCCCCCCCCCCCTAACTCAAGCGGTATTTGTGTTTGTCAAATCGACGTAGGGTCTTTCATACACCTATTTTCCTTATACGGCGCAAAACCGTTCTATTTACGACGCTGTATCAAAAAGGCGTATAATGATGCTTGTACAGTTGTCGCTTTCGTAAAAACGTGATATTTTTCTGCTCATTGGATATTTGTCGTTGATTCGGTTTTTCTCCTTTTTATACATAAATGAGCCGCGTCGCACTAACGCTCAAGCACTTTCGCACTCGCCTACGAACTTATTTTGTGTTTCAATGCCAATGCTATAATACATTTTAGCGTACTTCCGGTGCTTATACGTGTAATATATGTCATTACCCGGTACTACCGGGCTAAATCCGGGTATCTAGATACCCGAATCTATGCGGATCCACGTATTGATAATTGTATTTTGTACTTTGAAAAATCGGGAAATCCCAGAACTATGTGCGTCGGAAAAGAAATGGTTTATAACATACTTGAATTTAAAAAAATTTGGTCGCAGTATTTTCAAGATGCCGAGGATATTAATTATATTCCATTTAATGATTGTTTATTTGACATAATAAATATATTAACACACGTATGAATCACCCAATTCATTGCAAAATTGCACAGCGATTCATTCTAACTTGTTTTCTTAATTGTAAAATCCAGAATAATTGTCTAGAGTTTAATCTTTCTTAAATCATTCTACTTACAATTTTTTTACACGAATACAGTATCGCAATAGATGATTGGTATACAATTTGTCGAGAATCTGTGGAAGAATTTAGATGTTTTGAAACTTTCGAATTTTTTGGGTTTTTCAAAACAATGAAGTTTGAGATTGTTGGAATTGAAAATAGTGAAAAAGCGTGCAAATTAAAACCTTGCACATTGCGTCTTCATTATTTCATTGAAAGACGATTTTTCTCGAAAACCATTAGACTTTTTACTGAGGTCATATTTGTTTATTCTGATAGGTCCGGAGCCAATGTAACCCTCGTGTCGCTCTGACGCGCTAGTTTTGGGTCACCGTTTATATCACGTTCATTCTTTTAATTCAATTTTTTTAACGGTGATTATTATCCGATAACCTCTTTTGGTGAAATCATGTAGATCCTTCTACCAGATAGAATTATTTAAAGGGTCGAGTCAGCTAGAATTTGCAATAAATTGATTTTTTTTATTTTTTTTTACACTCAGACCTTCCGCATCTATTTACCAAGTTGTACATCGAAATTTTGAAAAATAGTAACTAAAATTATCAAAAAATAGTGCAACTTCAGGACATTACAAATTCTAAATGGCATATAATATGAACTATTCCACCGATTCTCATTAAATTCAATACTAACGATTCTTTGAGGGGAACCCCGCTGTGACGGGCTCGAAAAAGATCCTTTTTCACGAATTTTTGTTTGCTACTTAAGGGTTAACACCACTGTGACCCCCTGTTTTTTTTTTCACATTTTTCAAGAATTTTTTTTTGTGGGAAAAAAAAGAGACATTCGAAAAAATTTGTTGGGTTTTGTTCCGTGTTTATTAATGTATCAAAAAACATTTTTTTCACATTTTTCACGCCGCATGGTGGCGCTGGGGAAGCTCTCGCCTCAGGTGCTGTCATCGCGGCACGCAGCAGAACTCTCTTCAACGTCGATCTGAAAAAAAAATACCGAGTGTTTTCGTTAATAATATGATATTTTGAAGAGAAGTACATAGGGATTTGGAAAAATATTGTTTTAAAAAAAATAGGCACGCCTTTGAAATTAACTTTAATTTCAAAGGCGTGCCTATTTTTTTTAAAACAATATTTTTCCAAATCCCTATGTACTTCTCTTCAAAATATCATATTATTAACGAAAACACTCGGTATTTTTTTTCAGATCGACGTTGAAGAGAGTTCTGCTGCGTGCCGCGGCGATGACAGCACCTGACGCTAGAGCTTCCCCAGCGTCACCATGCGGCGTGAAAAATGTAAAAAAATGTTTTTTGATACATTAATAAACAAGGAACAAAACCCAAAAAATTTTTTCGAATATCTCTTTTTTTTCCCACAAAAAAAAATTCTTGAAAAATGTGAACAAAAACAGGGGGTCACAGTGGTGTTAACCCTTAATGAATTATTTCAGGATTAGGAGAATGGTATGTTATTAAGGATACTTTAAAGCTTTTCTTTATTATTATTGTGTGTTCCAACGTATACCCTTTCGGATTTTTACGTACGACCCTTACCAATTCCATTTTCCCCCTATCACTCCCTACTCGCACTTCGTTAAGTTAACCTAATCTCCATCGCGTCCGCAGATGTCTTAGCTACACTGTATCGCATTTGCCATGAACACAGGGAAACTGCGGAAAACCTGTGCCAATAAAGACGGCTTTTTGTTTTGACTGATTGTGAGTTTTAGTGGTATTGCCATCAGAACTCACAAAAACTGCCTCCCGCTCAGTAGTCGGCGTGCAAGTCAGTGCACGGCTAAGCGATCACCCATCCCAGTACTGACCGCGACCAATACTGCTTAACATGGGAGATCACTGAAGCCGCGCACCGACCGCGCGTCCACTGCTGTCGGTATACTTTGAAGCTGTTTCATAAAAATTTTCATTAAAAATATAATATAAATTATTACAGTTATATACAACAGAGTGGCGGTTCGTAAAAAAGGTTTTCTTTTTCATTCTCTATTCTGTTTGTGTATTTTCGTTTAATTCGGGAAATATCGTAGAGATGTGTCGCTCCAAGTATCACGCAGTGTTCGAACGATCACTCGAGTCAGAGGAAAAGTCTCGTTCGTTTTGGTTCCAACGCAGTTGGAGTTCCAGTCGTCATCGTTCAGAGAGAATATCATCGCGCCTCCGAATCCATTTGCCTTTATCCACTTTGCCTGTTGTGAATTTAGAGTTCGATCGAAATTTGTAACAATATGATTATTGCAACGAGTTATGACGTGTGATATTGGCCGCACCAGTGTGTACTTAGCTGACCGCTGTCTATTATTTTTTATAAGACCAAGAAAGACAGATGCATTCAATATCGACTAGTGCAAAAATGCCGGGTGGCTATCAGTCTTCAAATCACGAAATCGTGCTACAGAGCACTCATTTTTTCTCGATTCGAGAGTCCTTGCAGTCAATGACCTTAAAATGGCTCTTATTTATTACCGCTTGCCACTTACTACTATAATAAAGCTGGAGAGTTTGTATATTTGTTTGAACGCGCTAATCTCCGGAAATACAAATCCGATATGAAAAATTCTTTTTACATTAGATAGGCCGTTTATTCGGGAAGGCTCTAGGAAATATAACTTCATGTTATGACCCTAATCTTACTATCTTACTATATCTATACTATACTATAATAAAGCTGGAGAGTTTGTTTGTTTGAACGTGCTAAACTCAGAAAATACTAATCCGATTTGAAAAATTCTTTTTGCATCAGATAGTCCATTCATTCGCGTAGGCTCTAACTCCGTGTTATAACCCTAAGGAGCGGCGGTGGCGTCGGTTTATGCTTTAGTTATTGATCCTTTTATTTTTCCACATTATTTCCGAATGGTATTTATAGTTAATGAGATGCACTTGGTTATGTACTCATAATGCGTATGAAACAGATATACTATTAAAATTTAACGGAGGTAAAACCGCGCAGACAGCTAGACTAATGTACAGCCCGTTAAACAAGAAAGCAACCGTGGTCATTTGGTAAGGAGTCATCGCAGCGCCATCTGTCCTTATTCGTTTGAATGTTTGTTTCGTGCTTTTTTGCGCGATACATAATTTTCCGGCACATTATGTCATTAGTATTAGTGAATTCGTTATCTTCACAATGAGTGCAAAATTCCTTGAAGGCGGTGTTTTTAGTTAACCATGCTTAGGAATCGAAACTGACATATAAAGCGGCTGCAAAATATATGGAGAAGGCAGGGGCATTCGTTAAGGGCGGGGTAAGGGTTTTCACTTTCGTAAAATCAAATTTTTCTTTTGTCTTATCTTATTGTTTAACATTTCAAGAATATGTCCTTAAAATTTTTAAACGATCTAAGCAATATTCTTGAAGTTATTGTCTTATTAATCTCCTGGCCTTTAAGGCCTTACATACGTCGAGAATTTTCAAAGAATCGATTTTTTTTTGTTTACAGATTATTATTCCTTATAGTCTTAGGCGTATTTCTGTGTAAGCTGATTGTAAAAATTCCCCATAGTTCAAAAGTTATTGTAGATAATGTGACTGCCCGACGAAAGGACAAAGGTCTGACGTGCTCGAATCAACGCTACCAAAGCAACAAAAGAGGCCAGAACAATTCGTCGATTAGAAGAAAATAAACAACAATTTTTTACTGACAAGGAAGGCGTACAATATGAAGCTGGAATGGGAGATTAGACGTAAGTTAACTAAATAAATTAGAAAAATTCATAAAGTTCTTGCTCCAGCCGCGCGCGACTTCGATCGAAACGCGCTTGAAACTTTGAACGCGTTTTTCTCAAAACTACTTTTTCTGACACGGTCGGCATGATAACTCGTACGGTTTTTAATATTTTTTGATGATTTTTTTTTTTAATATTCGGAATTGTTTTTTCTATAGTCTGTCGAGCCAGATTTTCAAAATTATAATTAGAAAATTTTATAAAAACAATTAAAGTGTGACTTTTTTGACACAAACTTAACATTTTTTTTTAAATTACCGTAAATTGTATAATTTTTCGAATTTCAAAAATCCGGCTCGACATACTATAACTACTACCTTATTTTACAAGAATTTCTTTACATTTTGCAGATCCGTCAACATTTGAGGAAGAAATACTGCCGACCGTGGAGCAACTTTTTTTTTACAGTGCTTCAAAAAATGTGATTTGTCATGTTGTAATTTTTGAAAAAAAAAATTGAAATAAATTTTTTTACAAACTTAACACAGTAATAAACAATGTGTAAGAATTTTTTTATCAATTTCTATTTCTATCCCTCCTAAAAACAGTTTTTCTTTTGGTACGTTTTCGGTACCGCTGGACGTATGTAAGGCCTTAAGGGCGGGGTAAGGGTTTTCACTTTCGAAAAATCAAATTTTTTTTGTCTTATCTTATTGTTTAACATTTCAAGAATATGTCCTTAAAATTTTTAACCGATCTAAGTTATCCGATCTTGAAATTATTGTCTTATTAATCTCCTGGCGTTTAACGCTATACCTCTAACGGCTATACCTCTAGCTACGGGCGGCCGGGCTAGCAGTGCAGCTGTCGAACAGGTATACAGTTTATTCATTGCTATTATGTATATAGTATATAGTGTATACTATACACTACAATATTTTAAAAGAAGAAACGAGCTAGGAATCGATGATTCTGTGTAAGTTGGAAAAAAAACATTTGTTTCTTCACTTTTTTACTTCATAAACTTTAGACGCGTTTTTCTCAAAACTACTTTTTCAAAGTCCGTGTTCACTGCCATTTAAAAACTACTTGACCGATTCATTTCAAACTTTGTACACATTTTCCACATATAAAATACCTCCCCCCAACGTTTAGTAAATTTTTTTTTTTTTTTACATTAAGGGTGTTTCCCACCCACAAAATGGCGGAATTTTTCGTGGATAATAACAGTTCACACTTTAGATGGCCGCCGAAAATTTTTAAATGAAAAAAAAAATTATCAGAGAACGTTGGGGGGAAGATTTGATTATAATTAGACTAAATTTTCATGGTTTTTCATTTTCAGATAATTTCCGGCAGAGTTATAGTGAACACCGCAAATTGTTTTTTTTTTCCAAGACGTCCCGGGGGAAGCTCTGTTACGGGCTTATACTTCAATATTTCTGCATGAAAAAATTACACAACATTGTCAAAAGTATGCTCAATAATGTACAAAAGGTTCGAATAAAATTGCTCAATCCATATTTGAGAAAAAAAATCGCAAAAAAAGTGTTTTTTTTAACGCTGAAACCCTTACCCCTCCCTTAAGACGTGGTTAAAGCGATATTTGAAGGGTGGAAATGTGGATGATCTGCGGGAAAGGTGACTAACCCGCGTGACACAACGATAAAGGATAAAACGATCTTACGTCTTTCTCAAGACAAGCCAGGCGTTTCGCTGCGCTGTGCCCAAATGAAACTGCGCCAAAAAGGAATTTACGTCTCTCTAAATACGATTCAAAGTCCCCTACATGGAAAACATAACGTATCCTCCCATCAACTTTGAAGAATCCTTTATTGTACAGCAAAACACCCTGTAAAAATACATGTTCGGGGATGCTTTTGTAAACGCGGAGAAAATCTCGTCGAAAGGAGTTAAAACGGAGGTGGTTAGACGAGACATTAAGTAATTGCGCAATAGCCAATAATGGGTACTTTATGTGTAAAAAAAAACAAATTTAATCTAAATTTTTCATTTCTACAGTGGATCTTTTTCTTCTTGAACGGGCTGTATTTTTTTGAAAGTTGATTGTTTGCTCGTGTCATCGATAAGTGATACGCAACAATATTATAAATGTATAACCGCACGAGCATTCTATCGAGATTGGCGGGAGAGGATTACCTTTTGTCGAACGCTGATTGTGTCCTCATAGGACATCCACTCGTTGTGTTTGTAAGCGTACGGAACTGTACTATTCTCATCAAAGTGTCTCGTTGCTCCATTTTCGAGAAACCAACAGACGTCCGTGTACGAGACAAATCCATCAATTCCCAGTTTTCCGAAACCCTTTGCGGGCGCAGAGAGATCGTGATTAAGGGGGTTATCGAGCTCGTAACTGTGCCCGTACGTTGGTATACCGATAACCAACTTCTCGCGAGGCATTTCCTTGGCGAGCCAGTACATTGCCGAATAATTTACGTTCAAAGTTCTGTCGTAACCGTTCTCGGTACTTCGTGGATAGAGCGGGGCGTTGTGTCCCGTTATCGGAAAATACCACACGTAGTAATGATAGTCGTACGCCATCAGACAAACAAAGTCCACGTGCCTAAACGACCGATAGAACGTGCACAAAAAATTCCGGTGAATGTCATAATAATTTTACTAGTAATAATAATATTGCAACTCATGACTTTCATCCAGTGGCTATCTGGATTATTTTTAACACTAAACGTACCGGCACTGTACATTAGAGTGGCCCTTAATATGTGACAAAAAAAATTGATCGCGCCGCCCTTCAAAGCGGTTCCGAATACTAAAATAAAACCTACGCGAAGCCCCAGCTATGTCCGTTAAGGGGGGCGGGGGGTAGGGTTTTAAAATTATTTAAAAATTTTTTTTTTCTGAATGAACAATATGTCGAGAGTATTGTGTATAAATTTTAAGTCAATCGGAGTAAAATTAACGGAGTTACAGCATTTCAAACGAACGGCCGTGATACCTGATTTTTATACCTGCTCGGTACGTATAAAAAACTTTAAATCGATTTTCCCGAAAACGTCATTTTTGGAGTTTGTGAACATTAGAACTCAAAATCTACTGAACCGATCCTTTTGAAAATTTAAACATTACTTCTTCACATAAATCAACAGGTAATCAGGAGAAGTTTTTTTTTTCAATTTTTTAATAACAAATTAAGCGCGATTTTTTGAGCTAAAATTGCGTTTTTCACTTCCAAGTGCTACAAAAATCGAAAAAAAAAAAAAAAACTCTTCCTGATTACCTCGAGAAATATATCACCTTTAAAATGCATATCAATTTTTTTGTTTGAGATGATCCGGTAACGAGTTATAATGTTCACCGCAAAACCACTTTTTTTCAAGGCGCCTCTGGAGATTCAACGTCACCGGCTTATTTATCAATATTTTTCATTGAACATTTTTTCTGAGATACTTCAATAGTTGTACAATAATATGTAATTCTATTTAATAAAATTATATTACTCATGTCGCCGCAAAAAAATCATAAAAATATGCTTTTTTTTCGCCTTTAAAACCCTACCCCCCGTTAAGAGGAAGACGTCACTGTAAGCATGAACTTAAATTTAAATATCAATTTTTCTTCATGATTGGAGAAATTTTGATTTTTTTAATCAAGTTTATGTGTCAATTTTTTTTTTAACTTTCCGAAGCTATTGTATATTGGTATTCAATATACAGATCAAATAATATGGTCCTCCATACTAGATTTGATGAGCGTTCGGGTCTGCCATCCTATTATTTTGGAACAATGGTTTGATTTAGCTGCTGTCAAACGTTTTTAATCGTATCAAAATCAAACGTTAAATTTGCATCTTGTCAGAAAAGTCTATTAAGTAAGAAGGATATAAATTCACGATAAACCATTCACATCGAACTTCCGGATCGGCCAGAATTGTTTGTTTTTTTTTTCAATTTTGTTAGAAATATTCCTTGTGCGCTGAGATGCAAACATATTAATATTTCACTGAGATCAGACTTCCAGTGATGTGGATAAAAAATATATTTGAAAATTACTTTCGCAAAAATGCATAAGGACATTTTAAGTTTGGCTGGATTTTCAACTTGGCGAGCTTGTTCGTTTTATTGAAAACAAAGAAATTATTTATTCGCACAAGTCATCCAATTGGTCGGGAAAAAACATAATATTTTTTCGTAATATTTTTTTCATAATAAGTTCGATGTGAATGGTTTATCGTGAATTTATATCCTTCTTACTTAATAGATTTCTCTGACAAGATGCAAATTTAACGTTTGATTTTGATACGATTAAAAACGTTTGACAGCAGCTAAATCAAACCATTGTTCCAAAATAATAGGATGGCAGACCTGAACGCTCATCAAATCCAGTATGGAGGACCATATTATCTGATCTGTATATTGAATACCAATATACAATAGCTTCGGAAAGTTAAAAAAAAATTGACACATAAACTAGATTAAAAAAATCGAAATTTCTCCAATCATGAAGGAAAATTGATATTTAAATTTAAGTTCACTAGCAACAACGCGCTCGCTTCTCTCTCGCTTGAATGTTTCATATTTCGAACTTGTTCTTTAGAAGTGCAAATTCAACTGCAAATTCTTATAGATACTTTTTCCCAAACGGCACAACGGATTTTGTCACCATACTGCAGTCGCTAAGATTATTTCGTCTCGATCGGTTGTCATTTCGTTAAATAGTACATAATTTATTATAAGGTTTTTAAATTATGAGAATTGCATTGGGCGAGAGTCAATAATCTATTGAATCTTTTATCTTATTGAATCTTTGTATACCATAGATGTTGTTTCATGGTGAACGAAATCGTGTTTGAATTACGGGCGCTTTACGACAACCAATCAGATTGACGATAAACGGGCTTCATAATTCGATATATTTATCTCGCATTTCTTTATTATATAAGGTTTTTTAATTTTGAGAATTGCATTGGGCGAGAGTCAATGATCTATTGAATCTTTAATCTTATTAAATCTTTGTATACCATAGATGTTGTTTCATAGTAAACTGAATCGTGTTTGAATTACGCGCGCTTTACGTCAACCAATCAGATTGACGATAAACTGGCTTCAAAATTCGATATATTTATCTCGCATTTCGAGAGTTTCGAGAATCGAGTGCCATGTCTTTTTTAAGAAAGTAATGCTTACAGCCACGTCTTCCTCTTAACGGACATAGCTGGGGCTCCGCGTAGGTTTTTTTTTAGTATTCGGAACCGCTTTGAAGGGCGGCGCGATCAATTTTTTTTTTACCCATATTAAGGGCCACCCTACTGTACATACGAGCACTCGTATACCTGTTCTTACCATAAGTGATCATTTGACCCCTTATGAAATAAGCTGATTTCTAATAAATTAATGAAACAAATTTACAGGAAGTCAGATGAGCGAAAGAAATAACAATGAATGTACGATTTTAAAGTGAATTTTGACAGGGATCATTTGACCCCGCTTGGTACGTTCAGCGTTAAAACAAAGGATTAAGAAGTCCCAGGTTCGAATCGCGGTGCCGTCGTTTCGCCAACGAAAAAATATCCCGACTCGATGGAGCGTCCGGGCATACATCATGCCATCCGCAAGGCAAAATGTCTGTAAGTTAGTTGGATATCAGTTATCAGCACGACGTAACTCCGGCACCGTGAAGTGAACCTGGAAGACAGACTACCGATAAAACAGTTATAAGTAACGTTATAATACCCAAAGTGGTGTGAATCCCAGTACAGGAAAAAAATGGTGCGAATTGGAACGTGCATATTGCTACTTAATCATGTGTGCGGATTTACAAATGTTCCTACGCTAGAATCGGTGTTCGCGATTCGCGCGCTGCTTTGTAGGTTAACGCCCGATACCTCCAACGTTAATCGAAGTTTAAACTCAGTTCCTTTTCAAATTATACAAAGAAAATTGAACCCAGTTTAAACTGCGTCGATGAAATCGGGCATAAGGGTTACGATTCGTCGTCTACGATCGTGCGATTTGAAGTATGCTCATGACGGAAACGCTGAGCATGACATCGACAGCCAATCATAATGACGAGTTATCTGACTTCAGACATAAATCGGATTTTGAGATATTTCGTGACATCCCTTTTTATAGGAGGGACTAGCCAATGCCGCGCGCGAACTGTTTACTGAGGGCGCTGCAGCGCTTCCGTCATCTTCTCTCTCACGCTTACAGACCGACCAATCACGGCACGACTACTACGGCTTCAGTGTGAACTTGAATCTGATCGCATTTCGATAAATTGTAACACATCAACTTTTCAGGAGTGAATCAGCAAGGGGATTTGTCAATTTTGTTTTTTTTTCACTTAGGAGACTTTGTCCATGCGCATCAGTGATGGGGAAGTAATATGCAAGTTTCAATTTCCACCATTTTGCTGCCGGACGCAGGTTTGTTTCCATTCTTTAAAATCGTGTTTTTAAGAGCGGAGTAAGGGTTTTCACTTTCGAAACATCGACTTTTTTTTTGTCTCATCTTATTGTTTAACGATTCAAGAATATGACCTTAACATTTTAAACCGATCGAAGCAATATTCTTGAAGTTATTGTGTTATTAATCGCCTGGCCTTTAACGCTATACCTCTAACAGCTGCGGGCGGTCGGGCTAGCAGTGAACAAAAATAGTATCAATGTAGCCAGAATAAAACGAAGACTTGAGAGAAAAGAGGCTGAAGACATCGACAATGCCGCAGGAAGTCTGCTGTATGGAGCTGGAATCGATGATTCTGTGTAAGTTGGAAAAAAACATTTTTTCTTCACTTTTTTACTTCATAAACTTTAGACGCGTTTTTCTCAAAACTACTTTTTCAAAGTCCGTGTTCACTGCCATTTAAAAACTACTTGACCGATTCATTTCAAACTTTGTACACATTTTCTACATATAAAATAGCTCCCCCCAACGTTTAGTAAAATTTTTTTTTTTCACATTAAGGGTGTTTCCCACCCACAAAATGGCGGAATTTTTCGTGGAAAATAACAGTTCACACTTTAGATGGCCGCGAAAAATTTTTAAATGAAAAAAAAAATTTATCAGAGAACGTTGGGGGGAAGATTTGATTATAATTTGACTAAATTTTCATGGTTTTTCATTTTCAGATAATTTCCGGCCGAGTTATAGTGAACACCGCAAATTGTTTTTTTTTCCAAGACGTTCCGGGGGAAGCTCTGTTACGGGCTTATGCTTCGATATTTCTGCATGAAAAAATTTCACAACATTGTCAAAAGTATGCTCAATAATGTACAAAAGGTTCGAATAAAATTGCTCAATCCATATTTGAGTAAAAAAAATCGCAAAAAAAGTGTTTTTTTTAACGCTGAAACCCTTACCCCTCCCTCGATGTCACTCGAAATATTCAAAATGTAAGCTCAGATCGCCTCAAACGATTTTATACAAATTCCACAACGAACAGTATTTGACGATAGTCTATTCGTGTAGAAAGTTTTAGCCTGACGAATCGAAAATTGCACGAGATGTGCTCCGAGGACACATTTTTTTTAGTTAAAAATCGTTTAAAATCCGAACAAGTGATTCAATCTTCATGAAAATCGGATCAAAGGGACCACTGTGGGGTGCATGTCAAAATCTCGACAGTCAAACTCCCGACACCACGCTTGTGTATACCTATACTGTTTTGTAATACGTGCTGTCGGAGTTTTGACTGTCGAGATTTTGACATACTCCCCCATTGGGTTCCCCACTTGTGTGCAAAATTTCGGCTCGATCGGTTAAGTCATTCTCGAAGTAAAGAACTTTGATTTTTACATCCTCGCGCGCACACATGCACGCGCATCGACGAGAACATTTTTTTCAGCTGTGTTTTTCCAATATTTTGGCAAATTTCGAAAAAAATGTTTCACGAAAAACAAAGATCCCTCTACGAGGAAGCGAAAAGTAGGTCCTCGAGGCTAATAACCATAGTCGTTATGGCGACGTGAAATGAATGCCAAAAAAAAAAACAAATATCGTTCTAGGGAGAAAGTATACGGCCATGTACAGGCGCGCGGTCATACTCGGCAATTTCAGCAACGTTGTAACTCCGATCGACAATAGGGACTGGAGCGGCAACGGCGACTGACAACAAGAGCTTTCTATGACTCCGATCAAATTTCCTTCGCAATTCCTGTAGCAGTTGCACGAAATATATCCTCTGTCTGTCGTCAGCGCCTCGCCAAGCCGGAAATTCCCAGTCTATATCGAGACCATCGAGATTTAATGTTCTCGTTACGTTAATGACCGATTTGATAAAACTAATGAAAATAATATAACAAGAACAATTTAGAAAACATCGATTTGTCATAACGAGAGATAGCGGATAAAACGGAGGCTCGACTCACCGTTTTCTGTTGGCATGTGTCTTGACCATTTGAGGGAACCCATCCTGAAGCTCGTACATTCCGCCGACGCTGACCATTACTTTGAGTTTTGGCTCGTGATTCTTGAGCTGTTCGATGCTCTTGAAAATCCTTGAGGCACCGCCCAAACTTATCGTGCAGTTTACCACGCTAGCGAAACCAACGATAACATGTGTACAAATGTGAGGATCAATGTGCGACGGAGTGAGCTCCCTCGACGAGTTCAAGTCCCTTGGTATCGTGTAGTAGCAGGCAATGATCCGACTGAGTGCCATTGACGAATAAATAATATTTAAACAAATAATTAGTCCAAACCCTGCTATAAAGGAATGAAGCATCGTCTGGATACAAAATAAAGTAAAAATATATTTTTAGATTGCCGTTGTACCCTTGAGACAGAGACACACATCTTCCAACCACTGCGAAAATATCCATTGTGATATCTCGCCCACGACAGAACCAGTCTGAATGAAATTAACTCAGCCAAAGCAGGATTGTGAAAAACTCAGACTAGACTTTTAATGTTTCGAGAATGTTTATCGTGACAAAGTTATCGCAGATCTTGTTTTCCACCTATCTCTATTGCACCCATATATCACGCGGTTCATGTATGCCTTTGTCTTAAATGGTTTAATACGGCATGACATATATATCGTACGACAGATACCTGGTTGTCCCTCGACCAAATTGCCCACTCTCGACAACGGTAACCGTTGCATTCTGATTCTCCTTTCTGGACTCGGCGTATAATCTTGCCCTATGTAGGTGGGCAGCAATCTTGGCATCATGATGGTAGTTGTCGGAGCAGCCTGTTGCGACAACGGTCTCACTACCAATTGTCTGTGGCGAAACGATTGAAGACTTTGAGAAAGTGCGAATGTTGAACCAAGCAGTAGTCGCGTAGAAAGAGCCTACTAAGACAAAGCTCAATGCTAGACTGAGGACCCGATTCTTCCAGAGAGTTCTGCTGAAGCACGAAAATGCCTCTTATATCCCAATCATAAGATTCATAACGACACAACGAAACAAACATTGGTACATAATATATTAATTCAATTCGCGAATGAAGGTTTCGTAGTACGTAAAAACAAAGTTGAATCAAACCCAGAGATCAATGGAATCAAGCCTCAATGTTATAGATATATCCGGTTCAACACGAACCATCACGGCGATGGCACGACGAGGGTGTACGACGCTCTCCAGCGTCGGCACGGGATAAAGATGTTTGCCAATATGGCACGCTTCGTCCACCAGGGGTCTAATTAACAAATTACAGCGGTTTAAGCCTGTTTTTTTTTTTCACATAGGGTAACCGGGAGGGCGATTCTGAACCAGGCCCAATATTATCCATCCTATGCAAAGTGAATATAGCTTCGAAAGTGTTATATATTGCGTACAGACCGATTCTGTACTATCTCTAAACGTCACAGGCGTTGCATCAATGACGATATTTAGCGTCACTAAAGGGCACAGGGCGCAGACCCCGTCCAATCATTATTGCGTCGTTGATCGTTTGCGAAGTAAAGTAAAATGTGGCATTTGACAAATCTTGTGATTTTTTTTTCTTTGTTATCAACTTATACCGTTTCGAGTTTTTACATACGATCCTTCCCAATTCCATTTTTTCCACTTATCCATCTATCGCTCCCTACATACATTGCTAGGCTGTTAACTTCCGTTGCATCCGCGGACGTACGAGCTACGGAAGCGTGTCAAAGTGCCGACAGTGAAAATCCTGGTACCTACTACAAAACAATGTGTATCGGTAGACACTTGAGTCGTTTCGACAGTTTGACTTTGAGTTTTTGACACGTCGTTTAGCTACATTGTATCGCAATTGTAACGGACACAGGGATATTACGGAAAATCTGTGTCGATAAGGACGGCTTTGTTTTGACTGTGATTCGCTGTATTTATTACATCAGAAACTCCATAAAGCTGCCTCTCGCTCGACAGTTGGATTGCCAACTAGCGCACGACTAAACGGTCGCTCATCCAAGTAGCGACTGGTCAAAGCTACTTAACGTGGGTTTTTGCCAGAGCTCTGCGCCGACCACTGTAGTCGGTACAACGAATCCTATATCGGTAGATTTCTTTTATGTATATTGTGCAAATTAATATTGGTAGCCCATTCTTTCGATTTCATTGTATACTAGATAAAATTCTTAAAAATTATTGCAACCCAAAACATTGCATTGAATCAAGATGGGCATTATATATGGTGTGCGAACGTAACGTTAGAATATGTTCCATGAAATTAAAAAAGAATTCCAGCGAAGCAAAAATTACGTTAAATCAATTTGAGCATGTAATTGATTGAGCCAATATATTATTATATAAAATATTTGAACAAACGATAATTCCAACACTACTTTCATCACTCAACAATTGAACAACAGTTCTAACCTTTTAAGACGTTAATACTTCAACTTTCAAGTTTCTCACGTTTGTTTGCCATTTCACATCTATGTATAACTTCTCGTACACATTATTATGTTATTACTTACTTCATTTTGCACGCCAATCTAAACTATTCTCCCAAACATTATACGTTGGTGGTGAATTCAATGTTTATTTTTGTAATTGCAAATGATAAATGTAAATTCAAAACATGATGTGCAACGCTACCCGATAGCACGATTCGATTTGGTTGCCGGCGACTGGTAGAGTGTGGGAGTATTTACACCCGTATTCATAGTCGTTCCTCGAGGAATAAGGCTCCCTTATTCCCTAGATTTTCACCCGTATTCATAGTCGTTCCTCGAGGAATAAGGCTCCGTTATTCCCTAGATATTCCATGTAAATCTAGGGAATAAGGGAGCCTTATTCCCTAGATTTACATGGAATATCTAGGGAATAACGGAGCCTTATTCCTCGAGGAACGACTATGAATACGGGTGTTACATGGAATATCTAGGGAATAAGGGAGCCTTATTCCTCGAGGAACGACTATGAATACGGGTGTTATTCCTCAAGGAACGACTATGAATACGGGTGTTAGATCACGGTCTTGTATACAAGGCCGCGTGCATGGAGCCTAGAGTTACACCCGTATTCATAGTCGTTCCTCGAGGAATAAGGCTCCCTTATTCCTTAGATATTCCATGTAAATCTAGGGAATAAGGAAGCCTTATTCCTCGTGGAACGACTATGAATACGGGTGTAAGGGGGTCCGATCTTCGTACTCTGAAGCGGCATAAAAAATTCAGCAAAAAAGGTGTCGCTGCGGTCGTCAAGTATGACGATGTGAAGTGAGCAAGAAATAAACTGTACGTGGAACCTTGCTGAAGCTAGGCACCTACGGTCATATACACATGACCCTTCAGTGCAATTGAGTGTAATCACGCGTCATCGTTATTATAACAATTTTATGAAACTTTTAATTACTGCCAATCCGTAAAAGTAAGGACATAGAATAGCATTATATCGATTTCATAATATACTAACAAAAAGAAATGACATAGTTTCGTAAAGGTTACAAAAAAAACCAATGTAATTTATATTTAACGAACTTTAAAGTACAATAGGTGAGGAGATTGTGCATTGATTATTCCAGGACCAATAAATAACTATAAAGACATCCCAGTTAAAAAATACAGACGATGAGCGTGTAAGAAATAATGAGGTAAACATCGGTTTTAGGGGACCCCCCTCCGATTCCTTTCGTAATAGGCTCATCCGACGCGCTTTCGCACGCGAAACAACTTTTTCCTCTGACAAAATGGGGGGACGTTATTTATCAAAAAGTTATTAACAAATAAAGTTAATAATTCATACAGCTATTTTCCTTATACCAGCCAGTCCCAATCATCTTGTCCTTCACACGTGTTGTTAAGAATACCCCCTCAGTACATAGGAAAAGTTTTATCCGTCGGTCATTGTTTGTTAAAAAGTTATTAACAAAAGAAGTTTCATAAATCAAAAATGAAATACTTATACCAGTGTATGGTGAACAGTACACGTATGTGCGGGTTCGCTGCGCCCTCCGTGCACCCCCCACACACCAGCCCAATAACAACCCAAAAACAATCCAAACAACCCGTAAGTATAGTAAATAGCACATATATCCCTTGCTTATACGTATGCTGCTCATCATACGAATACAAATATACATGAGTAAATGAGGGTGGGAAGGTGAGGTGGAGGTGGGTCGCGTATGGGGTGGGGGGTTGTTTAATTTGTTTGTTATTTTTGGTTTGTTTTTGGGTTGTCTTTGGTTTGTTTTGGTTTGTTTTTGGTTTGTTTTTGGTTTGTTTTTGGGTTGTCTTTGGTTTGTTTTTGGTTCGTTTTTTGTTTGTTTTGGGTTGTTTTTGGTTTGGTTTGGTTGTTTTGGGTTGTTGTTGGTTTGTTTTTTGTTTGTTTTTGGGCTGGTGTGTAGGGGGTGCACGGGGGGCGCAGCGAACCCGCTCATACGTGTACCGTTCACCATACACTAGTATAAGTATTTCATTTTTGATTTATGAAACTTCTTTTGTTAATAACTTTTTAACAAACAATGAGTGACGGTTTAAACTTTTTGTATGTACTCAGGGGGTATTCTTAACAACACATGTAAAGGACAAGATGATTGGGACTGGCTGGTATAAGGACAATGGCTGTATGAATTATTAACTTTATTTGTTAATAACCTTTTAATAAATAACGACCCCAATTTTGTCCGAGGCAGAAGTTGTTTCGCGTGCGAAAGCGCGTCGGATGAGCCTATTACGAAAGGAATCGGAGGGGGGTCCTCTAAACCCGATGTTTACCTCGTTATTTATTACACGCTCATCGTCTGTATTCTTTAACTGGGATGTCTTTATAGTTATTTATTGATCCTGGAATAATCAATGCACAATCTCCTCACCTATTGTACTTTAAATTTCGTTAAATATAAATCACATTGGTTTTTTTTGTAACCTTTACGAACTATATCATTTCGTTTTGTTAGTATATTATAAAATCGATATAATGCTATTCTATGTTCTTACTTTTACAGATTGGCAGTAATTAAAAGTTTCATTAAATTGTTATAATAACGATGACGCGTGATTACACTCAATTACACCGAAGGGTCATGCGTATATTGACCGTAGGTGCCCAGTTCAGCAAGGTTCCACGGACAGTTTATTTCTTGCTCACTTCACATCGGACTACTTTGCGACTGCAGCGACACCTTTTTTGCTGAATTTTTTATGCCGCTTCAGAGTACGGAGATTGGACTCCTTTACTCTAGGCTCCATGAACGCAGCCATTGGTTCGGGTGGTACAGCAGAGCTGTCGGTGTGACAGCTGCGCATATATCGTCTTCCGGGTAATTCAGGTTGAATATCGCACGGCCCCCACCACGACCAAAGCCCTGCGTGGAACAAGCATTCGCGATCTCTCTATTAATCTGTGGTTCTTCGTATAAAATTATTATATTTACAATAGAGATAGTTTGAAATTAACTCTGCAGCATTAATATGTCTAAAGTAGTAACGTCGGATTTTGTTACGTTGTTGATAACCAATTCCGGCAATGATTTTTGCTGTGCCGAAAAAAGATTTCAGAAGTCAATAACTATCGATGAGTTTAAGGTTCGTTTCCCGTACAACGATCTTGTAATTCTATTTTATCGTGAGACACGTAATTATTTTCTTTTTTCGGATATCGTAAAGAATTTTGTAATTTGGTTGCACGCCGACGTTTACGCAAAATATTATCCAATGTGAAGCATCTAAGTTTGACAAATCTAAATATCAACAAATTCTGGCGTCTCTTTCAGGGGAAATTGGAGCTACTGACAGGTGGAAATCGTTCAACAATGTGCCTCAAAGTATATGAAAAAAATAATGAACTCGTATGCCAACCCAATGAAGGATCGCGACTATTGGGTTCGTATCCCATTGACGACGGAATGAGGCTCCATGTAAGAATATAACAATTACACAAATAAGAATCCTTTTTTTTTTTTTTCAATTTTCCACAAATAATGGTCGGTTCTAGGTGGTAGACACGTTTCTTCCTGTGGATGATTTGTCAGCGGTAGAAAAATTCCAAATATCTGAAGAAGATTATTCGAAGCGATCAGGTAGAGTAGGAGTAAAATTTCTTTGCTACGATATGAACAACAATATGCTGCGGGGCAGTTGTGGTCAGGGAATTAAAAACAACTCAATGAAAATCGGTGAACCTTTTAAAAAATAATCAGTACTACCAGCGCTTTGGATTCAAGATTTATTACGTTACTTTGCGGCCAAAAAATATTTGTGTACATTCCGAACAAAATACTGGGTTTTATATCGTGTACGTTGCTCAACTGGCTAACTTTCTCTATACAGATAAGAGTGACAATTGAATTTCTTCACTTTAATTGATTTCTTTTTGAGTATTAACAATAAATATGACAATGACCAAGAATAGTAATAATTCATAATGCATAGACTAAAAATTGAATTTTTTCTTACTTTCGTTTGCACGGTGATGGTTGTACTTTTTCACTTAAAAAATGACATGGAATTCGGGAAAAAAGGATGCACATTAAATTTCCAAATTGTTTCCTCATTTTTTATTCCTCACGGAAGATGCTTTGTTTTCGTGAAACAAAAAATTTTGCGTTTTTCATGACAATGTTTTCAAAATGCGCTCAAACATTCTAAATCAAATCTAGAAAAAAATACTAGTGCTTTGGATTCAAGAATTATTACGTTACTTTGCGGCCAAAAAATATTTGTGTACATTCCGAACAAAATACTGGGTTTTTTATCGTGTACATTGCTCAACTGGCTAATTTTCTCTATACAGATAAGAGTGACAATTGAATTTCTTCACTTTAATTGATTTCTTTTTGAGTATTAACAATAAATATGACAATGACCAAGAATAGTAATAATTCATAATGCATAGACTAAAAATTGAATTTTTTTTACTCGCTTTTGCACGGTGATGGTTGTACTTCTTCACTTAAAAAATGACATGGAATTCGGGAAAAAAGGATGCGCATTAAATTTCCACATTGTTTCCTCATTTTTTATTCCTCTTTGTTTTCGTGAAACCAAAAATTTTGCGTTTTTCATGACAATGTTTTCAAAATGTGCTCAAACATTCTAAAATCAAATCTAGAAAAAAATTTCTGTTTGCGTGTGTTACGCTCAAAGCTTTCTCTATGAGCAAACCAAAATTGCGATAGATACACACTTCTTCATAGAGGACATTTCAAGCGTTCTGTGAAATTTCGAGGAAGCAACTATCAGCTTGTATAATTATTTTTATTATAATATCAAATTTCAGACACCGTCAAGGCTTTTTTGGAGAAAAATAAACTTGGAAAGTATAATGAAGATGACATGCGGCGAAAGATGGATGAAAAACTAAGAGAAGCCCAAACCGAAGAAGCACTAGCGAATACCTTGAAGACTGGCGGTCGGTGCGAAGTGCGTGTTCCCATGCAGCCTAAACGTCGCGCAACCATCATGTATGTCGGTGAGTATTCATATAGTGCGTTGCTATACATCAGCTATGTTAACGGGGGGGTACGGTTTTAAAGGCGAAAAAAAGCATATTTTTATGATTTTTTTGCGGCGACATGAGTAATATAATTTTATTAAATAGAATTACATATTATTGTACAACTATTGAAGTATCTCAGAAAAAATTTTCAATGAAAAATATTGATAAATAAGCTGGTGACGTTGAATCTCCAGAGGCGCCTTGAAAAAAAGTGGTTTTGCGGTGAACATTATAACTCGTTACCGGATCATCTCAAACAAAAAAAATTTATATGCATTTTAAAGGTGATGTATTTCTCGAGGTAATCAGGAAGAGTTTTTTTTTTTTTTTTTTTCTATTTTTTGCAACACTTGGAAGTGAAAAACGCAATTTTAGCTCAAAAAATCGCGCTTAATTTGTTATTAAAAAATTTTTCAAATTGAAAAAAAAACTCCTGATTACCTGTTGATTTATGTGAAGAAGTAATGTTTAAATTTTCAAAAGGATCGGTTCAGTAGATTTTGAGTTCTAATGTTCACATACTTCAAAAATGACGTTTTCGGGAAAATCGATTTAAAGTTTTTTATACGTGAAAATCAGGTATCACGGCCGGTCGTTTGAAACGCTGTAACTCCGTTAGTTTTACTCCGATTGACTTAAAATTTATACACAATATTCTCGACATATTGTTCATTCAGAAAAAAATTTTAAAAAAATGCTAAAAAAATAATTTTAAAACCCTCCCCCCCCCCTTAAGCCCATCAATTCCGCATTTTAAAATCTAATTATTATGAAGTTCATAAAAATGATGCAGTTAATGTGAATACTGTTCAGGATGATGTATGTAATAACAATCTCAGTTGTTGGGATTGTAGCTTGCTCGTTTTTGCAAAATAAAAATAGAAAATTTAAAAAGGCGCAATGTTTTCGCGTCACCATGTACTTTGATCATGAAAACCGGGATAGCAAATTCTTGACTAGATTCTACTATTAGATTGATTTTTAAATTTACGACACATGTAGGAAAATAAGATGTAAGTCGCTTCCTTTTCCGCACGATGCACGAAGCTTCCTCCATGAGGAAGCCAATATCGAGATAGATATTGTTCCTTAGAGCTTTGAGAATTGTGTGAAATGTAGAGGAAGTAACTTGCTAATTTCAACTTGCGGCTGTTTTTTTTTAGGCGAATCGTCAACGCTTAATTAAAACACACGTGCTATTTCAAATAGTTCACTTATTTCCGAACCTGGTGAATCCGTTTCGTTAACTTTTCTTCAGTCACTGTTATATATTCCTGAATGATACGATGATTGACCGAACTAGTACCGATTACACATGTTTTTGTTAGGGAAAACCGATTTTAAAGAAGGGTGGTGGGTCGGTGTGAAGTACGATGAACCACTAGGAAAAAATGACGGCATGTAAGTTATAAAAAGCCATTCTTTGATTTCATAATGAGATTGTTTAAATGGACTGTTGCTTATGCTAAGTGAACATATTGAGGGCCACGGAAACTGTAAACCACATGTACTGTCTGTTCAGGAAGGAAAAGACCGGCGTCGGGAAAAAATAAAAATTAGATTAATTTCTTTTTTTTATTAAAGTGCATATTATTAGCTATTCCGCAATTACCTTATATCTCGTCCAATCACGTCCGTTAGTGATTATAGCTTGCCACCCTTTTTCCATGCTTTTGACTAGATTTTCTTCGCGTTTACAAAAGTAACCCCGAACATGCATTTTTATGGGGTGCTTTACTGTGTGCCGAAGAATCCTATTACTCTTCGCTGACCACGCTTTTGATGAGAAAGACCATGCTCAGAAACAAGACTCGTCCCTGAAGATAACATTTTTTTCGTAACAAAGTTTTCTTCGCTCATGCCAGTCGTTTTTCCACGTCCTTTTCTGACAATAAAGGTTTCTTCAAAATCGATCGAAAAGGCTCTTTCATACGGGCGACTTCGAATCTTATTTAGAGGAATGTGAATTCCTTTTTTGCCGAGTTTCATTTGGGCACAACGTAGCGAAAAGCCTGACATGTCTTAAAAATGACGTAAGATCGTTTTATCCTCCTTCATTGTTGTCACGCGGACCAGGCCCCTTTCCGGGCGATCGTCTACATTTCCAATCTTTAATTATAGCTTTACCCATATCTTAACGAACGCCTCTGACTTCCGCAAATATTTTGCAGCCGGTTCATACGTCAATTTCAGTTCTTTTGCATGATTTACTAAAGAAATCGTCTCGTATCGCTTCAAAAATGTTGCACTCTTTGTGAAGGTAACGAATTCACTTATATCGACACATAATTTCCGGCAAACTATGTATGTGCAAAAGAACACGAAACGAAGATTCAGACGCATGAGTACAGATGGCGCTGCGGTAACTTCTGACCAAATAACAACGGTTTCTTTATTGCTGAACAGATTGTTACGGCTTCACCGACCTTAATCGAAATTTAAACTCAGTTCAACCTATCTCCAAACTATACGAAAAAAATTGAACCCCGTTTAAACCGAGTCGGTGGAAACGGGCGTAAAAGGTTAGGTTCACGCGAGCCATAACTCTGCAGTAGCGGTGCGGGGCGTTATCAAAAACTCTCGTGAACGTGATCTTCTCACTCTCCGTGTTACTATACGTGCGCGTTTCACAGTTTACGCGGCCAGAATCATCTCAACTTATTAGCGTGAGCAGAAGTCAGCGTAAACAAACCCAATGTCACTTTTCACCGTTCATATTTTCTATTTTTAGGATCAATGGCAAACGGTATTTCGAATGCCTTCCGAAATATGGTGGTTTCGTAAAACCCGCGCAAATAGCGATTGGCGACTATCCGGAAGAGGAGTTTGATCTCGATGAAGAAATGTGAACTAGTCACTATCTTACTGTTCATTAAAATCAAGGTAATTTTTTTATTATTTATTAAGAAAATTGTATGTGGATTAAAAAGAAAATTGTTATCATAATAAGGCTACTTCCTTGAAGCCTCCAACCAACCTGGGAAAGACCATTTAATGGCAATGACGAAAAAGTAAACGTATGGTAATTTGGCATTTCCGTTTGATAGATGGAATTCATTTTATTCCATAGTGTTTTTTTCCTTTGTAGGCGACCTACCCCTGGCCTCATTAACCTGATAAGGGGAAGCGGGCTGGGTGGGGAGGGGGGTAGTAAACCGGAAAGGGGAGCATAATGACCCTATGGCCTAAGTGCATCGTGCAGAAACGAATGCCCTCTGACGTTAATAATAATGTGCTTTTCTATGAACCATGATTTTATGCTGTTACGTCCCAGGGGAAATTTCGCAATTTAGGCGTGTGCCCGGCGACTCGCAAGGAAAGTACTCGAGGTGTCGCCCTCCGATTTTGTTGAAACTCAAGTATGTTATAGAGCATTGAAAACTAAGCGACACGTATTTTTTTATCGGCGGAAAAACGGTTTCAAGGGGTGAAACCACCCCCTAAAGTTACACATATGAAAGGGCGATTTTGCAGTTTCACATAGAAGCAATGCATGGATTTTGATGAAACAAAGATTAAAGTGTTTCTTGTACGAAGAAATGAAGAACCCACCAGATAATGAAAAAAATATATATTTTAAGGGGTTGAAACACCCTCGAACATCCACTTTTTGCCCCTACTTTGAAAACTTGCGAATCGATTGGAATGAAAATTATGCTATATTGTAGCGAAAATAAAATTAAAGTTGACGTGTTTTTGTATTTGTGCGAGAAATTTTTTTTACGGGGTAAACTACCCCCATTTGAATTTTTCCATTCCAGGTGTCTCCTCGTCATTCCAAATGTGCTTGCCGATACGAACTCTTCTCATTGAGCTAAAATTAATGTTTCACCATTTTTCTGTTATATTAAGGGGTAGAAACACCCTTGAACATCTACGTCTTGCACCCCACATTGAAAACTTGCTAATCGATTGTAATGAAAATTATACTGTTTTATAGCGGAAATAAAATTGAAGTTGACGTGTTTTTGTATTTGTGCGAGAACATTTTTTTAAGGTTGTAAACTACCCCTATTTGAGTTTTTACATTCCAGTTATCTCCTTGTCATTGCAAATGTGTTTGTCGATAAGAACTCTCCCCATCAAGCTAAAATTAATGATTCACCGTTTTTTTTAAATAGTACGTATACATAAGGGGGCAGACCACCCTTTGTAACCCTTTTTTTTAATAGTTATTCAAAAGTCTCCGAACCATGGCCAAGAAATTTTGTGATGGTATAATTTTCGTATTAAGATAATCTTACGCATTTCCGAGAAGCATAATTAAGAGGGATTATAGTATACTTCATTCACTAACGCATCCGTTTTTTATAACATTTTCCTTGCCTTTTCACACGTTGCTGCAAGAGCATATTTTCAATATTAGCAGTATAGCTATATGCCTGACCGTCAAAATACACTTTTGATTGTGCCTTCGTATCATTATCCGTAATTGAGGAATTTACAACTTCAGAACTATTTCGTTTTACCACCTAAATTTTGTTACTAATACTTTGCTGTTCGGTGACACCACGTGAATGTCACCTGAATGTGGGCGTATCCGTGAAAAACAAAGTCATTAACATACCATGAAGTGTGAAATCATCATCTTCTTCTGTTAGTGCGCGGTATCTCTCGTTTTTTTTTATGCATTAAAATTTGGATATTGGATACGAATTGACGGCGTCTATAAAAGACGCCGTCAATTCGTATTTTCGCATTCACTTTTGGACTCGGGCTCTACACCTTGTTCTCCGAGCAGCGTTTAAAGTTTATTTGTGCAACCTATAATCGTTGACAATGAAAGTGAATCCGATTAACGTTATTAAACTTCTGCTGGCTACATTTGAAGTTATGAACATAGCAGAAACTCCATTGAATAATGCGGAAATGGAGCTGACGGGACATCTTGAACAAATTTTAATCGAGTCTAAGGAAGACAATAGAGTTGAAATGATACAGGAAAATACGCTCGATTTCCAAGAACATTTTAAGGAACCCGAAGCGAAGCCTGTTGAAGATACTTTTTGGGAAACAGATATTACCGAAGACGATTCCGATAAGTGTTCCAGTGATGATGAATTAAGTTATGACTATAAACGAAAAGCGGTGGAATACTGGAGATCGGGTAATAAAAAAATTATAGTGTTGAAACCGTTAAACAAAAATACAAACAGGTTAAATCTATACGATAATTGAGACGCTGGGCACATCAGTTCAAAGGCGGCACTTATAAAGAGAAACTCGCACGGATTTCCGAGTATGTATTGAAAAATATGAAAACCGCTATAGAGGCGGGTGTAATCTTAAATGATATTGATATACAAAAGTGGGCTATTCAAGCTCAAAAAGAGATAGGCCACGAAGATATACGGTTCAAAGCTTCTCGTACTTGGCTCTCGAAATTCAAGAAATTACATCGTATCACATCTAGAAAAATTACTAAATTTGTATCGCAGAAAACTATAGAAGAAGAAGCGGTTATACGACAAACTGGGGAACATTTTGTAAATAAGGTTAAACCCTATATCTCAACAAATGGAGCAGAAAATATATATAATTCAGATCAAAGTGGTTTTCAACTGGAAATTCACTCGGGACGAACTTTAGCAGTTGAAGGGTCAAAGAAAGTCGAATGTGTAGTACAATCAGTCTCTTCAACAACCCATAGTTACACGATTCAGCCTACAATAAGTGCTAATGGAAAATCACTTTCTCCACTGTTTATTGTTTTAAAGCACAGCTCGAAATAAAGTGCACAGTTCGGCCCCGCCAGGAAGGCTACGCCTCCGTTACCCCCTCTACTACGTAACGCGCGGCGGCGACAGCGGCGAGTGCGTCATCTCAGGAGCGTTCCGATCAAAAAAGTACATGGCATCCGCGACAAATTGTCATTCCAATATTTTATCGTTCCGTAATATTATATTAATTAATCATTAAAAATATAATTATTTACCACAATTTTGTATTAATATCGCATAATTATAAAATGATTTTAACAATAGTTTTCCACATCACCCGTGAGGTACTAATGCAGATGCGCTTTTTTTGGAGTGGTTTCCCCAGGGGGCCTATTCCACTGGAAATTAATACAATGATGAAATCTGGCTCAGTAGGAAAAAACGAAGAAGGTATAGCAACCAATTTTCCGACAAATATTAATTAGATCGTCTGAATTGTTTTGTAGAAGATTCCATTAGGGACGGTACATCCACAGAAATTTTTGAAGAACTCGCTCGCATTAAGGAGGTCAATGACGCATCGTTCATGGACGAACGTTTATCTGTTTTCGTCAATTTCATTTTTGAGAACGAGCATTCGCATAAATATGTGGACCCAAACATGGAGAAAATTCGAAAACTGAAATCCCTAAGACGTGAATAACGTGACGAATTTAACACTTTGAAGAAGTCAATCCCTTTTTCTGGCCGTGCTTTTAACGAAATATCACTTTGCAAATCGCACAATTCTGCTAGAAGTTGTAGGCTTTGTTCCTCGATTTGCACAGTGAAAGGATTTTCAAAGACTATCAAATCTGTTCGCAGCGTTTCAAAATCACTAAAACGCGTATCAAATTGACTTATCAAAGAATCAATTATATTTGACAATTGTATAAAATTACAACCTGCGCCATTATCGCAATCATCCTCTTCAAAGATAATTTGACAACAAGGGACAAAATGAAGAATGTTATTTTCTAAATGATTTTTAAACAGTACTAACGTTCTGCGGACAGAATCGATGTGGCTAATTACTTGTGAGATGGTTTTGTCGGTTTTTTGCAGCTTCAAATTTATAATATTTAAATGATTCGTCACATCAGTGACTAGAGCAAGTTCGCAAAGTGAATCTAAATCTTGCAAAAAAAATTATTATTCATCAAATTTGTCAGGAAATGTTTCTTGCACAAAAAGTAATACCTCCTTTCTTATTGCAAAAAACTTTTCAAGACATTGTCTTGCACTGAGCCAGCATATTATGAAATTCACTGGCTCAGTGCAGGACAATAACATTCTTCATTTTTTCCCTTGTTGTCAAATTATCTTTGAAGAACATGATTGCGATAATGGCGCAGGTTGTAATTTTATACAATTTTCAAATATAATTGATTCTTTGATAAGTCAATTTGATACGCGTTTTAGTGATTTTGAAACGCTGCGAAAAGATTTGATACTCTTTGAAAATCCTCTCACTGTGCAAATCGAGGAACAAAGCCTACAACTTCTAGTAGAATTATGCGATTTGCAAAGTGCTATTTCGTTAAAAGCAAGGCCAGAAAAAGGGATTGACTTCTTCAAAATTTTAGATTCGTCACGTTATTCACGTCTTAGGGATTTCAGTCTTCGAATTTTCTCCATGTTTGGGTCCACATATTTATGGGAATGCTCGTTCTCAAAAATGAAATTGACGAAAACAGATAAACGTTCGTCCATGAACGATGCGTCATTGACCTCCTTAATGCGAGCGAGTTCTTCAAAAATTTCTGTGGATGTACCGTCCCTAATGGAATCTTCTACAAAACAACTCAGACGATCTAATTAATATTTGTCGGAAAATTGGTTGCTATACTTTCTTCGTTCTTTCCTACTGAGCCAGATTTCATCATTGCATTAATTTGCAGTGTAATAGGCCTCCTGGGGAAACCACTCCAAAAAAAGCGCATCTGCAATAGTACCTCACGGGTGATGTGGAAAACTATTGTTAAAATCATTCAATAATTATGCGATATTAATACAAAATTGTGGTAAATAATTATATTTTTAATGATTAATTAATATAATATTACGGAACGATAAAATATTGGAATGACAATTTGTCGCGGGTGCCATGTATTTTTTTTATCGGAACGCTCCTGAGATGACGTGCTCGCCGCTGTAGCCGCCGCGCGTTACGTGGCAGAGGGGGTAACGGAGGCGTAGCCTTCCTGCCGGGGCCGAACTGTGCACTTTATTCCGAGCTCGGTTTTAAAGGAAGCAAAAGGTGAATTTGGACCGATAGTAAAAAAAGAATTATTTAGGCCGGAAAACGTCGTACTGACAGCTTCTTAATCTGGAAAACTCACTTCAGGTATGAATAAACTTTTTGTGAAACTCATTTTCATATCGATTGCATTACGTCAATTGTTGTATTGGGAAATTGGATAATTAACCAATACGGGAATATATTTCGGGATTTTTGCCAATAAAGAATGAGAATTCAAGTTAGGAGTTACAAATTATATATCAATTTATTTACTTCAGATATTTAAGTTTTGTTACACTTTCCGAGAATGAGAAATGATTACAATCGTCAGGTTCAATTAGTGACCAACCGCTCCACTCGACGAATCAATTAAGACTAAAGAATATTCGGCTGCAAGTTCAGTTCTGCGAGTGAGCCGGGTCATTGTCCTGTGCTTGCTCAGCGATTTCGGATACTTGCGACAGTGAACTAGTTTCGACGTATTTCTCAATACGTTCGTTCATTCTTTCGAAATATCTCCTTCGGTTCAATGTCCGAAGTTCGTTGTACCTTATGCTTATTCAGCGTACAACATTCCTCCCCCCTAGGAGAAAGGAATCCGCAGGATTTCTTTATTCGATGATTGTCCCAATCTTTCTTAAGTTTCTAGTCGTAATCCCGCTTTTTGGATTGTTCCTCAATTTTATGTCCCTTTATCAATTATAATTTTATTTAATATATTTTATCGATTAATTACATAGTGCTAGTGCTCGGATTATTGCGCTTGAAAGTGACTTTAAGTTTGCTCAGTGAAGCCTTTCTTTTTGCTGCTCTTGGTATGTCCGGTCGCACTTCGATCACTTGGGCTGGTGGTGTTTCGACCATTACCGGCGTTGCTCGTGGTTTTTTCAAAAATCGATACGCAATATATGCTATAATCATTATTAGGGTTATGGTACTTAGTGAATATGTTCCTATAGTATGTGAATGGTAGTTGTTATCGCTTTGTTTTTCTAAATTCGTTCGCAATGAATGTATTCGCGTACCCAATTCGTTCAGCTCTTTCGGGTTGCTTATTACGTTTGCGAGTTTCATTTTTTCGGTTTCGCTTAACACTTTTGGTAACACTTCTCCCTCGTCCCTCAAAATTGTTAAATTATATGGAGGGAGGTATGTTTCGTATATTTGTTGTGTAAATTCTTGTACAGTTTCTATTTTAAAGTGTGTGGCGGTCACAACGCATTTCCCTACTAAAGCCAGTGTTCCTGATTTTTGTAGTTCTAAATGTTTTATTTTTTCGTTTTTACAAGCTATTACTAGTGGCTCGACGGTAGGCACCACGAAAATCCATTTACCTGGCTGTTGTAGGGGTAGCACTATGGTATTTTTAGGGGTGATTACCCTCCTTGTACATCTGTTATTGTCCATTTTATTTTTTACCGTGATTAGTATTTCGCACGGTTCATTGTCTTTAATTGTCAGCGTTGGGTGCGTTGGTTTGTAGATATACAATTTCTGCACGCGTTTGCATTTCTGTAGGTCGTCGTTCTCATGTTAATGTTCAATGAAATGTTTTAATCTGTTTATGTGTACACGCATAATTTTCTGTCCCTTTTTTAGGGTGCAATTAACATCGGAGTTGACGTTGACTATCGTGTAGGGACCGATCCATTTTGGTGTCAGTTTCGCCGATCGTCCCCGCCGTACCGTCTCATCATGCAGTAGCACCCGGTCGCCCACCCGGAACTCTTGTTTTTTCGATTTTTTGTCGTACTGCGATTTCGATGTTTCCGTGGCGTTGATTAGGTTTCCCCGCGCTGTCTTCCACGTGGCTCTTAATCTTTCGCGTAATTCCTGCGCGTAATCGTCGTAGGAGTATGTCGCGCGCGGCTCTTGTTTCAGGGCCGTCGGCAGTTCTGCCTGGCTTCCGAATACTAGCTCGTGCGGCGTGTAGCCAGTAGCCGTATGCGGCGTAGTATTGTAGGTAAACATCGCGTACGGCAACCACTCGTCCCAATTCTCCTGATCCTCATCAATATAATTTTTTAGGTATTCCGCGAGGGTACGGTGGGATCTTTCCAGGGCTCCATTTGATTCCGGGTGGTATGCCGTTGTTTGTATCTTTTTTATTTTTAACAATTTACATGCTTCTTTAAATGTTCCGCTTAGAAAATTCGTCCCTTGATCAGACAACAAAGTTTCCGGGGTTCCGAATTTACAGATTATTTCGGTGACAAATGCGCGTGCCACCTTATTGGCCTCCTGTTGGGACAATGGTATCGCTATGCTATATTTGGTGAGCGCATCCTGAAAGGTTAATATGTATCGGTTTCCAGAGGATGTTTCGGTCAGTGGACCAACGATGTCAACCGCACATTTTTGAAATGCCCGGCTCGGTGTGTCGGTGATGACCATCGGTGCTTTCTTCTTCTGAGTATTTTTATTCCTTTGGCATTTCTCGCATTTCTGTGTGTACTTTTTTATGTCTTCTTGCATGCCCGGCCAGTGATATCGGAGCTGCATGCGTCGGAGTGTTCGAGTTGTGCCCTGGTGCCCCCCCAGGGGGGCATCGTGATACTCGCGTAAGAGTTTCTCCTTGTCCGCTTCATTAGGACAGGCGGCGCCTATGCTGCAGCCATTCTCGTCGCTCCCGCTCTCCCGGCGGCTCTCGCGCTCACGGGGTCTCTCGTTGCCGGGCCCGCGCGCGTGGCTGTCCCCCTGCACCGCGCTTTCCCCCGCGCGGAGTGTCCCGTCGCTCGATGGCGCATCGTCGGCTACACGCTCGCTGTCTTTTTCTTTTGCCCGGCCATTCGTAGCTTCTTCGCTCGGGCCGCCGTGATGGCCGCCCCCCAAGCTGCTATCGCTCTCTTTCTCTTTTGCCTGGGCACGAGTGATTGCATATATCCTACTCAGCGCATCCGCGTTTGTATTTGTTTTCCCGGCCTTATATTCGACTTCGAATTCGTGTTCCGCCAATTTTAGTTTCCATCTCATTAATCTGGAGCCTGGATCTTTTACGCTGAATAGCCAAGTCAAAGGCTTATGATCCGTCACGACTTTGAATTTTGTGCCATAGACATACGGTCGGAATTGCGTGATCGCCCATACGATTGCGAGTAGCTCTTTTTCTGTTGTGGAGGCCCATCTGGCGTATGTATTTCTCCACGGCCTGCTTATCGGACGCGGTGGCCTCACTCGCTGTGCTCGCGTCGATCAGCTCCATCATTGTTTTCTCTAGCCTCTGCCCGAAGGCTAGCACGGTCTCGTTCGGTCTCTGCTTGCTCATGTTAAACTCGACTTGAAGGGCGGCTACCGTCCGCCGTGTACCGTATAACGCGGTCATTTCCTCTTCGAACTTCGAAAAGCTATTAATCTGTTTGTACTTAATTTCCTTTGCCGCCTTTCCGACGACCTTCGTGCTCAAAATTGCATCGAGGAGGTCCGGTTTATCCGCGGGTGCTATTTTTCTACCCGCGTAACGATATGCATTTACGATATCGTCTACCTCCTCGGGCGTTGACCCGTCAAAACGGGGAATCAGGGCCCGTGCCTCTTTCATTGACATATATGCGGGCGTGGTCATTTTGTTGGTGTGCGTGTCGCTTACCGCTGAATTCAGCAAAGAGAAATCCGCGAGGTCTATTTCCCTTCCGCGTTCTAAATCTACCGCGTCGGCGAATTCCTCGTCTGCGTTACGAGTGTCGTCGGGCGTGTGAGCGTCGTCGCCTCCACACGATACCCTTCTGCGCTTTTCGAACCGTGAGCTCGTGGCTACAAAAGACTGATCCGAATCGTCTGTAGTATTTAATCCTCGGCGACGTTTGACACCGGTCTCTAGATCGGACGCGTTTTCCCGCTCGTAGTTTAATGAATGCTCAAAAAATGACTCTAACGACCTCGATAGGTTGCGTCTACCCGGTAGTCTTAATCGGTCTACGCGATCGTCTCCCGACATGTAACCCTAACTGGCTTTAGTTTAGGTTTCTATAGAAAATTGTGAACCGCCACTTACGTTAAGATGGTCTGGTAGATCATGACGTTGTCGGCGCGGTACGTCGCTATCGGGTTGTTCCGGTTTCTGCGTAGTCGGTTTCCGGTGGTACTCTCGTTCCCACTTTGGTCCTTGGGACGTTCCCTTGGTTGGTCCTCTGGTGTCGATCCTCGGGATGACTGTTGCAACTCAACGACTCGGTCGTTTCCTTGAGAGTTGTCGTTCGTTCCGCGACGTCCGCGTGTCGGGTCGAACCCTTCCGAAATTCAACCTCTGCGTGTTGACTCGGTTTCGCTCATTCCACACAACGTAGGCTGGTTGTGCGAAGTTTCACCGTTTCTTTTTTTTTACCACGTTATCACTGCCACGAAATTCACTTGCTACTTCTCGCGAACAGTGTCTCGGAATATTTTGTACTCACTAACTATGGCAGTATCCCACCGCTGCCACCAATGTTGTATTCGGAAATTGGATAATTAACCAATACGGGAATATATGCCAATAAAGGGATTTTTGCCAATAAAGAATGAGAATTCAAGTTAGGAGTTACAAATTATATAACAGATTATTTACTTCAGATATTTAAGTTTTGTTACACTTTCCGAGAATGAGAAATGATTACAATCGTCAGGTTCAATTAGTGACCAACCGCTCCACTCGACGAATCAATTAAGACTAAAGAATATTCGGCTGCAAGTTGCAGTTCTGCGAGTGAGCCGGGTCATTGTCCTGTGCTTGCTCAGCGATTTCGGATACTTGCGACAGTGAACTAGTTTCGACGTATTTCTCAATACGTTCGTTCATTCTTTCGAAATATCTCCTTCGGTTCAATGTCCGAAGTTCGTTGTCCTTATGCTTATTCAGCGTACAACACAATACACTTGATTATCATATCATGTACGGGTTTTTTTATAATTAAAAATATGTTTACGTCAACAGAACATTTCAAAACATGGCTGGAAAAAGTATTCTTCCCTAATGTCGGTAAAGACAGCATATTATTGATAGATTCCTGGAGTAGACACTGTCCACAAGTGATTCGTGAAGCAGCACCGCATGATAAAATTATCATCCCAATGATTATACCAAAAGGTACTACTGGAAGAATTCAACCACTCGATGTGTACGGCTTCCGGGTATGGAAAAATTTCGTGCGACATTTTTCTGATAGTGTTGTTTTATTAAAGTCTGATATAAATTTACATTTACGAAATAATATAATCAAACTCCAATGGCTCACACATAATCAACTTTCAAGTCCGAGGTATAAGAATCTTTTCAAATATTCGTGGTTTAAAAGCAAATATGTAGCTGAAAGACCAGTATATTTCACAAACCCCGTCGAATTTGGATTTGATGGTTCTAAAACACATTGTGAAGTACCTGGTTGTAATAACGTAACCGTTATTAAACGTGCGTGGTGTAAAAAATCGTTGTGTTTGAAGCATTTTTTCGATGACTACCATTTTTGGTCGGCCTATGAACCATGATTGTGGTTAAAAGTTGATAACAACGGACAGTAGATAATGAACATGTATACAAAAGATGATGATGGCGTGTATTAGAGTAAAGTTACTATGTAAATAAAGTATGTACGTCAAAAGCGCTCATACACATATGATCCTTTCGAAAGAGGCAACCGATTCACTTGAAATATACTATTAAGGTTCCCGTTTTAAAGAATCTAGCACATCTGTTTTAGGTGAAAGTAACACCTAACTGAAAATCTATACAGAGAAATTAGTTCCTCCATTAGAACCTGTCACTTTATTACGGGTAATATCATTTAATAATATATAAACACCGTGTTTATGGTAATAATAAAAAAATACTCCCACAGTGATATGTGAAAAAGTGACGAAAATTATATGAAAAAAGGATCTGTTAGCGAATGATGTATAGTATAATCCCTCCTAATTATGCTTCTCCTAGATGCGTAAGTTTATCTAAATACGAAAATCGTAACATCATAAAATGTCTTGGCAGTGGTTCGGAAACTTTTGAATATCTATTAAAAAAGGGGCTACAAAGGGTGGTCTAGGCCCTTAAGTATTCGTACTCATTTTAAAAAAAAGTTGAATCATTAATTTTAGCTTAATGAGAAGAGTTCATATCGGCAAACACATTTGGAATGACAAGGAGACACCTGGAATGTAAAAACGCAAATAGGGGTAGTTTACCCCTTAAAAAAATTTTCTCGCACAAATACAAAAACACGTCAACTTCAATTTTATTTCCGCTATAAAACAGTATATAAACAGTATAATATAAAACAGTATAAACAGTATAATTCATTACAATCGATTAGCAAGTTTTCAATGTAGGGTGCAAGACGTAGATATTCAAAGGTGTTTCTACCCCTTAAAATAATAGAAAAATGGTGAAACATAAATTTTAGCTCAATGAGAAGAGTTCGTATCGGCAAGCACATTTGGAATGACGAGGAGACACCTGGAAGGTAAAAACTCAAATGGGGGCAGTTTACTCCCTTAAAAAAAATTTCTCGCACAAATACAAAAACACGTCAACTTTAATTTTATTTCCGCTACACAATAGCATAATTTTCATTCCAATCGATTCGCTAGTTTTCAATGTAGGGGGCAAAAAGTGGATGTTCGAGGTTGTTTCAACCCCTTAAAATATATATATTTTTTTTCATTATCTGGTGGGTTCTTCATTTCTTCGCGCAAGAAACATTTGAATCTTTGTTTCATCGAAATCGATGCACTGCTTCTATGTGAAACTGCAAAATCGCCCCTTGACATGTGTAACTTTATGGGGTGGTTTCACCCCCTGAAACCATTTTTCCGCCGATAAAAAAAAATACGTGTCGCTTAGTTTTCAATGCTCTATAACATACTTGAGTTTCAACGAAATCAGAGGGGGACACCTCGAGTACTTTCTTTGTCAGAGTTGAAAGGCGAATAACATGGACGGTGCCCCAGAGGGTGTGGGTGAAATGCACAGGGCACGATTTATGAGAAAATAATGAAGTGCTCGTGGTTCTTTCTCGATTAACGATAAAAACCGATATATCGATTATAATTAATCGCTTGGCTTTTGTTCCGACAAATAATTGTGTATAAGTTTATTCTATATAATCTCAAACACTTGTATTTATAAAATCAGTCGTCGAGATAAAATGCTTAACTGTTTAATTGTTTCTAAGCCGAGAGTAGTAAGAGTATTTAGAGTTGTTGTCGCAATGGGCGTTGAATTGGGACTGAGAAAAATTGGAATTGACTGTCGCGAAGTGCAAGCCCAAAAAGTGCTGATTTATCACAGCACGTGGGTGCAACAATTAGGAATCGTGGAAGGGATCGATCGAATGCGAAGGAGAATATCGCGCCTCGCTGCAGCAGACATTGGTCAACGGAAATTTTATATTAAGCGTTCGCTCTACGATCGAACGATCGAGAGTTTGGGTGATTTCTATATTTACCGAAAAGGGAATGTGCAGAAATTTGAGCGGCGATAACCGTTCTCACAGTTTGAAAGGAATTTCTTATATATAAATGGGAAGCGAGAAATTATACGTCGAACTAAAATGTAACCAAGTAAAAATACAATAATATGCCAGAAAAGTGTTACGACGTACCACGAACAAATCAATATTTTTATTATTCGTTGCAATTGTAAAAGCAGACTATATTCATTTATTAAATAACTCGCTACGTCCAATAGCAACGCCCATCAAGAACTTGCCATGCTCCCATCCCGGACGGGCGCGTTCCGGTTCTAATAGGGAGCAAAACAATGAATCGAACATACGAAGCCGGGATGTAAAAATGTATATAGAGGAAAATAGTTCGCCGTGTCAGTCGTCGGTGAATCACCACAGTAACGTCTAAAGGGAAAGCTAAAGAACAATTTTAAGTACAAAACGTTTGAGCACTGGTGGTATGTTTTATTTTTTTATACTTCGACGCTTCTCTGATACGTAGGGAATATAAAAACATTTTTTATTCAGGAAAAATAATTGTTGACGGCAATACCGAAAAGCGAACCGCAAAATCATGAGGTGCAAGAACTTGTCCGTGAAGTTTAGAAATTCAAATCGGACAGTAAAGTAATTTCATCGTCAAAGTTGAAGAATATTTCAGATGGAATTGGCTCTGTTTGTATGCTATCAAAAAACCAGAGTCCGCGCTCTACATTTATTTTGTTGCACTATGAAATGTTGCGCAATCAAGATGAATATGTAAAATTACAAATTCAACTGTTTGATATGAAATTATAGCTCTCAATTTTCGGTCAGTCAGATATGTGAACACATCACAATCGTCAGTAGGCCCCGGAACTGCGTACAGGGTTTGTCGTGGCAAGATTGAAAACACTCGGAAAAAGTGAGCGACGTTCAACCTTCTTAGGGACTTTCAACATTTTCGATATGGGAACTAAATTCGGTTGGGAGAGACATAGAAAAAATTTACATCCCGCAGGACTTGGAAAAATTTCGACTCCGTGGGACTTTGAAAATTTTTCCATCTTGGGACATCGAAAAAATGTTGTTTTCCAGGAACAATAGAAAATATTCGAGTCTGTAGGACTGAAAAATTTTCTTATTATTTTGCCTCTGAAGATTTTTCGAACATCGAAAAAATAACGTGCATCTATCGGAGCTTGAAACTTAATTATCCGTGAGTATTCGAAAATCTTCAAAAAAACGAAAACATGCGAAGTAAAAAATAATACGACAATTCCCAAGTCCCACAGACTCGAATACTTTCTATATTCCTAGAAAAACAAAATTTTTTCCATGCCCCACGATGGAAATATTTTCAAAATCACCCGTAGTGACAATTTTTCCAAATCCTATGTACGTGAATTTTTTTTCTATGTCCCTTCGAACCGAATTTTTTGTAAATTCCCATAACGTGAAATTATTCAGAGTCTCGAGAAAATCCGTAAAAAAGTGGAACGTCGCTCACTTTTTCCGAGTGTTTTCAATCCTGCCGTGACGAATCCTGTACGAAATTCTGGGCCTTAACCATCAGCATCCATGCTGTATTACTTATCGATGAGATATCTGTTCAACTTTTGCTTTTCTTATTTTCTTTTATAGAAATAACGTAACGTTGGGCGACATTGAGTGGTGGTGAAAACCCATCACAATATGTAGCATCCTCGAACAGTACTTCGTATTCTTCAGTCGCCGTAGCCGGCAATTGATTTACGATTGCCTTGTAGAAACAGGTAGTTTGAGGATAAAGTGCCATAACTGAAACATGAAATTTCGTGAAGTTACTTGAAATTCGCGATCGAGGTGGGTACGTCGGAAAAATAACTGCGGAAAAAGTGGACAGGGTGGGTTAGAAATATATTTGAAGAGTTTATGGCAAGAAAAGATGAATGTTCCCTTGTCTCACTGACAAAATATGTTTGGAATTAATGAACGAGCAGTACCTATTGATCCTTTAGCAAATAAAGCGTGTGCGTCCGTCTCCGGGTTGGCTCTCATAAGGGGCAGCGGCACAACCCGCCGCCGTGAAAGTATGTGTCTATCTTTCTGTTCTTCATCAATATCGTCCACCTCGTATTTATTGGTCGTTGGATTGAAGTGCACCACTTCAGCGAGGATCCAATTTTCCTCTTCCTCTGATCCTTTTACTAATGCCGCGACCATGTCGCCCATCTAAGCATCGAAAGCAAACAAGAAATAAAATCCACCAACAACAAAACACGAGAATATTGCGTGGACATTGCTACAATGCGGAAAAAATGAATTGCTTTGTTCGGATAAATTTCAATAGTTACTATATGTGACTCCAAAATCATGATAGTATGTATATACTTGTAACTCACTTTAGCTATGTATGTAGATTCGGCCGGCACTGCACCGCACAGTGGTGGAGCTTTAGCTCCTGGAGTTTTCCCAACATATAGTGGCAGGGTTTGCGCCGTACATAATAGCATTTTCATTAAGGCTCCTCGTCGGATTGTCTCTTTGTTTCCAGCATTGCGAGCCTATGTACAAATATCTCTCTATATTATATAGATATATCGCTGTCGCCTCATCGTCCGGGAAATGACCTTGCCCGTAAGGTGGAGTCGACCCCTCCTCCGTTTATGGGAAAGGGGAGAGGTCAGCTTCACCATATAGTCTAAGATCCGAATTAGGGTCGACCTTCACCCATCGCGTAATGCCATGAAAAACTTTCATATCAAATTTAGTATGTTAGAAAACATATCGTGAATGGGTTGCCAAACAAAAGCCTGGGATAAGTATTATTAATTAACAATTCAAATCTGAGTTTTTATTCAACCATGAGTTTAACGAATAAATTTAATACCAACCGAAGTATGAACCCTATAGAATATGCAAACGTTCGGTTGTCTATTTTTTTCCTGGTCTAACTACTGGGTTGTCAGGTATAAACAGGTAAGTCGAAAGTAACTATCATCAACCATTTGTTTACTAAATAAATCTTATATCAAAATGAGCGCCGTTTCATTGCAAACACGATGATACAGGGTTGTCTGCAAAGAATCTGTGTTGAATGACGGTTGTCGAGTTTTGAAGAGTGAAATTTTGATGCGAATGGAATGTGCGACAAAGAGGTCTGAGCAAAGTATCCCGTGCGATAGAAGAGGACGCATCATTGTACGAGGGTCGTTCAACAAGTACTTAGCCTCACCGCCCGAAGGCGCTGCTATTACGGAACAGTGTTACCATCGTGCAGTACATACTTTTAGTAGCCTACTGTGAAAGTTTCGTTCAATTCCCTTTATTAGTTCTGTTTTGATAGCCTTTGGAAGCGAGCGTGTCAGTCAGTTTTACAAAAATGGAAAAAGAGCAGTACCGTTCGGTGATTCGATTCTTGTTTTTGGAAGGGAAAACGCGCAGCGAAATCAAAGATCGCTTGGATGCTGTGTACGGTGACTCTTCTCCGTCGATGGCGACCGTGAAGAATTGGTTTAACGAGTTTGCTCGTGGCCGCACGTCGGTTTTTGATGAACCACGCCCAAGTGCCCGAAAACGGCTTCTACGGAGGAAAACGTAAAAAAGATCGACGATCCCGTGTTGACAGACCGCAGATTAAAGGTTCGCGAGATACCTGAGACTGTAGGCATCGCAGAAGGAACGGTGCATAATATTCTACACGAAGAACTGGGCATGAGGAAGCTGTCAGCGCGATGGGTGCCGCGTTTGCTTACGCCGGACAACAAGCGCAACCGTGAGACCACTTCAGAACAATGTTTGAAGCTGTTTAAGCGCAATCCGGCGGAGTTCTTGCGTCGTGCACTGGTGGGTTCACTGGTGTACACCAGAGACCAAGGAACAGTCAAAACAGTGGACTTTACCCGGCGAACGTGCTCCGAAGAAGGCGAAGACTGTTGTTTCGGCCGGTAAGGTGATGGCCACCGTTTTCTGGGACTCACAAGGTGCGATCCACATCGATTACCTCCAGAAAGGTAAAAATATCACGGGGCTCTACTATGCCGACCTATTGGGCCGATTCGACGCCGAATTAAAGAAAAAACGGCCCCATTTGGCGGAGAAAAAAGTGCTGTTCCACCACGATAACGCGCCGGCTCACACCTCCGCCGTCGCCATGGCCAAATTGGTTGAACTGCGCTACGAATTGCTGCCCCATCCACCTTATTCACCAGATTTGGCTCCTTGTGACTTTTATTTGTTTCCAAACCTAAAAAAGTCACTCGCTGGGAATAGATTTGGGTCGAATGAGGAGGTCATCGCCGCCACGGAGGACTATTTTGCCGACCTCAACAAAAATTATTTTTCCGACGGGTTAAAAAAGTTGGAGCATCGCTGGGCCAAGTGTATAGACCTGAAAGGAGACTATGTTGAAAAATAAATCGCCACTTCACAAAAATTTTCGTTTTTCTTTTGTAGGCTAAGTACTTGTTGAACGACCCTCGTAGCTGCGCGCGGCGCGTGCACCGGACAGAAAGCATGCGAACTCGCTTATATCCGGTACACGCGCCGCGCGCAGCTACAATGATGCGTCCTCTTCTGTCGCACGGGATATTTTGCTCAGACCTCTTTGTCGCACATTCCATTCGCATCAAAATTTCACTTTTCAAAACTCGATAACCGTCATTCAACACAGATTTTTTGCAGACAACCCTATATCATCGTGTTTGCAATGAAACAGCGCTTATTTTGATATAAGATTTACTTAGTAAACAAATGGTTGAAGATAGTTAGTTTCGACTTACCTGTTTATACCTGACAACTCAGTAGTTAGACTAGGAAAAAAATAGACAACCCAACGTTTGCATATTCTATAGGCTTTATACTTTCGATTGGTATTAAATTTATTCGTTAAACTTATGACTGCAATATTGAATAAAAACTCATAAATGAATTATTAATTAATCAAAGTTATCCCTGGATTTTGTTAGCAACCAACTCTGCGATATGGTCTCTGACATAATAAATTTGATATAAAAAAGTTTCATCCAATTACGCGATGGGTGAAGGTCGATTTTAATACGGATCCTCTACTAATACGGAAGAGCCTTATACAGTGAAGCTGATCCCCGTGTGGTGAAGCTTGTCTCTTCGTTTCCGGCATTGCGAGCCAATATCCAAATATCTCTCGATATTATATAAATATACCGCCGCCGCCTCACCGTACGGCAAATGAACAGGCCCGTATGGTGAAGTCGACCCTCCTCCGTTTATGGAAAAAGAGAGAGGTTAGCTTCACCATACAGAAGAGGGGTCAACTCGTACAGTGAAGCTCATCCCGTGTGGTGAAGCTTGTCTCTTTGTTTCAAGCATTGCGAGCCAATATCCAAATATCTCTCTATATTATATAAATACTAGGGGTCTACCCCCCTCCCCCCCAACTCTTGTACACGGCGGCGGTGGCGGCGAAATATTTATATAATATAGAGAGATATCGGTGCCGCCTCACCGTACGGGAAATGAACTTGCCCGTATGGTTAAGGTGACCCTCCTCTGTTTATGGCAACGGGGAGAGGTCTACTTCACCATACGGGAGAGGGGTTGCCCCGTACAGTGAAGCTGACCACCGTAGGTGAAGCTGACTCCCAGGCGATGGAAATGCTCCATTGAGTTTACGTTACGTGTTGTAGCAAAATTCAATAGAGGACATCTCGAGGATGTTAATTTCAACCTCGAAAGGGTTCGCGGGCCCCCGAAATGTACACTTTGCGCATCTGGGTTTCGCTTAAGGGCGGGGTAAGGGTTTTCACTTTCGAAATATCGAATTTTTTTTTGTCTTATCTTATTTTTTAACATTTCAAGAATATGTCCTTAAAATTTTAAATCGATCTAAGCAATATTCTTGAAGTTATTGTCTTATTAATCTCCTGGCCTTTAACGCTATACCTTTAACAGCTGCGGGCGGTCGGGCTAGCAGCTGTCGAACAGGTATACAGTTTATTCATTGCTATTGTGTATATAGTATATAGTGTATACTATACACTACAATATTTTAAAAGAAGAAACGAGCTGGAATCGATGATTCTGTGTAAGTTGGAAAAAAAAAATTTTTTCTTCACTTTTTTACTTTATAAACTTTAGACGCGTTTTTCTCAAAACTACTTTTTCAAAGTCCGTGTTCACTGCCATTTAAAAACTACTTGACCGATTCATTTCAAACTTTGTACACATTTTCTACATATAAAATACCTCCCCCCAACGTTTAGTTAAATTTTTTTTTTTTTGCATTAAGGGTGTTTCCCACCCACAAAATGGCGGAATTTTTCGTGGAAAATAACAGTTCACACTTTAGATGGCCGCCAAAAATTTTTAAATGAAAAAAAAATTATCAGAGAACGTTGGGGGGAAGATTTGATTATAATTTGACTAAATTTTCATGGTTTTTCATTTTCAGATAATTTCCAAGATAAATTTTTTTTCCAAGACGTTCTGGGGGAAGCTCTGTTACGGGCTTATGCTTCAATATTTCTGCATGAAAAAATTACACAACATTGTCAAAAGTATGCTCAATAATGTACAAAATAATGTTCGAATAACATTGCTCAATCCATATTTGAGAAAAAAAATCGCAAAAAAAGTGTTTTTTTTAACGCTGAAACCCTTACCCCTCCCTTAAGTATGCAGAGCCAGATAGCGGTGAGGAGTCTAAATTTAGGTCGTAAGACACTTATTAATTTAGGTTTGGGCGCCGTACTATCTATTATATACTACTGGTTCACATGACTGAAATCACCCAGCGTACAATTTCAGATATCGAAATGTCATCGCAAAGGTAACGTCATGTTATCAGTGAGTAACTGCAGCGAAAATATTTAACAATTTTGTCAACACTCGTTTTTCAAAAATGAAGATACATTCGCACTTATTATTATTTATCGGATGCATTGTACATACCTGAATTCGTCGTTCATTTCGAATAGCGCGAATTTCGTTTATCTTCACGAGGGCTTTGCGCAACAAATCCTCTTCCCGTTGAGCATCTTGTACTCCGGTGTTGTAAAGATTTCGTAATTTTTGTTGATAATACGGCGATAGCTTCTCATCGGGTGTAACTTTATCATGTGCCTTCATTACGTCGTTGAAGCTTTGCTCGGAACAGATGCGTTCGGTCTGAATATCATGAACCGTTTGGTAGATGTATTTCAAACGTTCCTGAAATCAACGAAAAAGATTCTTTCATTCGTTTAATCAGTTCCGTTGGGCAATCGCGTCACGCACATGATTTTATAACAATTTCCAGAAGCAAATACGCACAAAAAGCTGCAAGTTGAAAATTGCAAATTACTTCCGCGAAATTTCAGAAAATGCTCAAAGCCCCCTCTTTGAGGAAACATCTTTCTCAATGTGAGCATCGTTATGGACAAAACTTTGGCCATTGTGTGTAATTTCGAAGAAGCAATTTGCAAGTTCTAACCTCTGCATCTTTTTTGCAAGTATCGTTCAACATCTTTTCTAGCCAGCGTCGCTAATTCTCTTTCATTAAGAGAGAACACCACTGTGACCCCCTGTTTTTTTTTCACATTTTTCAAGAATTTTTTTTTGTGGGAAAAAAAAGAGATATTTGAAAAATTTGGAAAAATATTGTTTTAAAAAAAATAGGCACGCCTTTGAAATTAAAGTTAATTTCAAAGGCGTGCCTATTTTTTTTAAAACAATATTTTTCCAAATTCCTGTGTACTTCTCTTCAAAATATCATATTATTAACGAAAACACTCGGTATTTTCTTTCAGATCGACGTTGAAGAGAGTTCTGCTGCGTGCCGCGGAAATGACAGCACCTGACGCGAGAGCTTCCCCAGCGCCACCATGCGGCGTGAAAATGTGAAAAAAATGTTTTTTGATACATTAATAAACAAGAAACAAAACCCTAAAAAATTTTTCCAATATCTCTTTTTTTTCCCACAAAAAAAATTCTTGAAAAATGTGAAAAAAAACAGGGGGTCACAGTGGTGTTCTCCCTTAAGGGGAGTAGCAAAGCTTAAAATCTCAACACATATTTTTTTTTTGACATAGTTCATTAGTACAATCTTTTACGAACATTTTGACGCGAAGAAAACTGAAAAATTCACTAATTCGAGCTTAGGAGAGCCAAAAGTGTGCAAGAGTGTGTGTGGAATGTGCGAGTTATGTACGTGACAGCGAACGCTTGTTAAGGGGTTTGACGTTAGTGGGTATAAAATCATGTGCACATTTAACAATTTTTTTTGTATGAAAACGTGATTTATTTATAAAACTAATTACACATCTATTTAGTATAAATAACAAGTTAATAAGAAATATTTTTCTTGTTATACAAATTGGCCGACTACTGCTATTTGCTTTTCGTATTTTGTTTTAGCCGCTGCGTGGCGTGACATTTGCCATCCACAATTTTTTACCTAGAACAAAAAAAAATCCTCGCTAATCTACATCAGAATACCTAGACAAGTACGCGAGGAATTTTTGATTAATTAAAAACTTTCTATTATATGAGCAGTTTTATACGAAATTTTTCAATGGAAATTCATCTTTTAAGTTCAAATGCCTACAATATTCGAATAAAACAATATTTTTCAAATTTCGTACGTACTCCTCTAGGTATTCTGATATAGATAAGCGAGAATTATTATTTTTTCTTCTAGGTCAAAAATTGTGGATGCCAAATGTCACGCTGCGGAAAAAGGATACCAAAAGCAAATAGCAGTAGTCGGCCATTTTTTTATAACGAAAAAACAGAACAAATATTTGTGTGAGCTTGATATTTATACTAAATAGATGTGTAATTAGTTTTATAAATAAATCACTTTTTCATACAAACAAAAATTGTTGAATGTGCACATGATTTTATACCCGCTACCGTGGCCATACCCTTTAAAAGCGGAGAAAAAAATTGCTGACATCAACAAAAGAAACTAGGTCACAAAAGAATGGACTAAAGCTGATCGTTAACGCTCTAGCTCGTGTAATTTTTATGAGCCAAAACTTCGTACATCGATTGGGTACGATTGAAGGATATTTCGTATGAAATTTGAACAAAATCGATTCAGACGTTTTAGATTTATAAAATTTTGAATTAAAAATAAAATTGATGTAGGTGTTTGTTGAAACTCAAGCTCGTGTAATTTTTGGGCTATCGAGTCAACATGCGGTACATCGATTGGGTGCTTGTCAAAGAATACTCCGTATTGAATTTGAAAAAAAAATCAATCGAGACGATTTATCTAAAATTGAATTTAAAAAAAATCGAGATGTATTTATTAAGACACTGTTTCGGGCAACATGTACTCTTTGAATTTTACAGGCATAACGTTGTATAAACAGATCTAATGTGATTTAAGAATGATTGAGGCGGAACATAGCAAAAATTCATGGGACGTTTGTGCATATGGAAAATGTACAATAATTCGAAAAATTTGGAATTTTCAATGCACGTATGGCAACAATTTGCTGAGTTGAAACTTGCAAGTTTCTTCATCGAAATTTCACACGAAGGATTTCACTTCGCATCGAAGGAACTTGAAAGTTTCAACTTGGAGCTTGTTGTACATCTAGGCGAGCAATTTGGCTCTACGAGAAATTTGTAAAACAAATCCCTTCTACTGACATGTTGTCGATATTCACATTTTCAATCTTTAGTTCTTGTTCATTACTTTTATCACCAAGTTGCGCGCAACGACATCCTTCCTAACCAGATATACCGGCCACCATTCTGTCCGTAAAGGGCTGGCCCGCCTTGACTCAAAAGAGAGATCAACAGTTTGTGTCTTTCCATTGAATATACTGATTTAAGCGCAGCATACCGAAAGCAGCAAAGTGCGTACAAAAATCTTTAAAGTATATCGTGTATGTCTCCGTGATATTCATGGATAAATTATGAATTTACAAGCTAATCTAAGAACAGGAGTTTCAAACTTATGTGACTTTTCTAGAGAATCGATAATGTCCTAGTATGGCGAAGTATACCAAAGTTATGCATCACTCTGGTGAAGGACGCGGAAGTAGCGCAACGGCGAGATGCAAGCGCGATGCAACACTACGATAAACCATACAGTGTTAGATTTTCAGTGTTTTGACAATTGGAATTTTTCATGTCGTTTGACATAACATATAGTTGGCTGTGCATCCCGCTTCATAAAAAAAAGATACACCGAACTCTGACACAGCCGGTGCAATGAGTTCCGATAGTGCTGTATATTATTTTTTAAATTATTCCATTTTATTCAGCCTTGGCTCGGCTGAATTACTTAATAACTGGCCCATTCGGAGTTCCGCGGTGTGAATCCTGTCATACCCAATTGTCAGTATCACCCATCTTGCATCGATGGATGTTTGACAATGACAAGTTGCACCTTGCGTCGAGCCGCATTTGCCTAGTTGTCAGCTGAGAGAATTTTACGTAAATTCATATTTACATAAATGAAACACAGAACCTACTTGAATTTGGTGTGCCGCCACATCCGTGTTGAAAGGCATGATCGTCTTTGCTTATTGTATTTTCAATTGGCTGCATCACTCGGAATTCAATGAAGATCAATGAAGATGTAGCCTAGAAATATTTGGAGTTTATTAACATTTTTTTTTGTGTACCGTTTAAATGTAGCGAAATAAGACTACGGTCCTGGCCGTCGTGACTTAGATGCATCCCACCATGCAGAGAATCAATAGAGAGGAAGGTCAAGGGAGGTTTCCTTTCTTAAAAAGATATGGCACTCGATTCTCGAAACTCTCGAAATGCGAGATAAATATATCGAATTTTGAAGCCAGTTTATCGTCAATCTGATTGGTTGTCGTAAAGCGCGCGTAATTCAAACACGATTTAGTTCACTATGAAACAACATCTATGGTATACAAAGATTTAATAAGATTAAAGATTCAATAGATCATTGACTCTCGCCCAATGCAATTCTCAAAATTTAAAAACCTTATATAATAAAGAAATGCGACATAAATATATCGAATTTTGAAGCCCGTTTATCGTCAATCTGATTGGTGTCGTAAAGCGCGCGTAATTCGAACACGATTTCGTTCACCATGAAACAACATCTATAGTATACAAAGATTCAATAAGATCAAAGATTCAATAGATTATTGACTCTCGCCCAATGCAATTCTCATAATTTAAAAACCTGATAATAAATTATGTACTATTTAACGAAATGACAACCGATCGAGACGAAATAATCTTAGCGACTGCAGTATGGTGACAAAATCCGTTGTGCCGTTTGGGAAAAAGTATCTATAAGAATTTGCAGTTGATTCTTAATCCTAAAGGACAAGTTCGAAATATGAAACATTCAAGCGCGAGTGAAGCGAGCGAGTTGTTGCTAGTTTCTTAAAATCGAGGTCCGTTACGAGAAATTGAAAAAAAGTTAAATGACCCTCGGAATGTGCAACAATGTAATTATGCTTGGGGTTTTCGTCCCACGGACCATGGAAGTATATAAGGTGTAAGTACTGCGCATACCGTAAGAATAGCCAATAAGAAACTTGTACCATTGCGTCCGCCATTACGAGCGTCAATTCAAAAACGTTTATAATGGAATCGACGTAAATCAAATCAATTTGATAGTAAAGATAGAATTTTTTAAATTATTTCCCCGAGAAAAATAGAAATAGCATAAAGAAATATTTTCATAATGACAGGCAAGCATTCCCTGAAGAATTTGTGAGCTATCTGGTGCAGGTAAATTGGAAACAATTGCAAAAAATTGTCGTGAAGAAAGCAGAAGGGTAAATGTGTAAAGAGAGGCCAGACATTTTATTATGAATGTAGGCATTATTAATGAATAATGGTTTTTATTAGTAGACTATTTTTATATGTTACCTTTTCATATTTTTTCAGATTGTATTGTTTTTTCAAAATAAAAAGGAAATTTTGATCTAAATTGGTTTCTTTTCATTAATTCAAACTTTGAAATTATCAATTAGTTTTCATCGATTAGCTTAACATGATTTTGAACTTAAATATACGAAAAACTTTATTTTTGTCTCTCGAATACTTATATCCCACATGATTGAAGGCAGAGACTTCAGTCTCCTTAAGGACAAAATTATCAGAAACAGGATGTATTAGATAATCATTGTGAAATACATACTTATCATATTCTATTTGTACATTTCTCGTTTGACATTTTGTACATTTTCCGCTTTGCATGTCTATTTTTCGAATACTCAGCGGTACATTATACATTTATTCTGTATCAACATTGTGTGATTTTCAATATTTGCGATATTCTGGGCGTTAGACTCGTACGAATTGGTTGTATAATTTTAACTACTCATCTGTTTTCTTATTGTAATGAAGAAAGATTTGTTGAATATGATGGTGTCGTGTCAGATTTTTGTTCATGGCATATGCAGTAATATATAGTATATGTTGGGTATATATAAAACTAAGATGGCCGGCATAATGGTACTGCGCAGTACATGCGAAAACGCGGCACGAGAACCGCTACACCTAGTATACTTCCACCATACTACGGACCACCACGGACCTCTCGCACGTTAGTGATTATTTTGGCGACCCCTCACAGTTTATGTGGCACCATAGACTTATACTCAAAGTCTATGGATGTGGGACGCACCGTCCCTGAAAATGTGTACGCGGCATGTCATGTAGATCGCATTCTATGTCACCGGTAATAATTATTGGATTAATTCGGGCGTTTGTCACGAGAGGTACCACGGTCGAGGCGCATTAGTTCGAATTCTTCCCACGTAACGCGCTACCCTCGATTCTGAGTTGGTCACGTGTGCTTTGCGACTCTTAAGAAGAAGAAGTAGCAAGGAGATTGTTGTTTCATTGACTGAATTTACGGTATATAGGTATATTCACGGCATATAATAACGTCAACAGAAAACGGTTGAATTTAAGGAACGCACAAACGCTCTCTATACAATTATCTCTCGTCATAATAATACAAGTTCGCGGTCAGTCTGCGAAGCAATAATATTTAATTGTCAACCTCAATGCTGAGAGAATGGTGAGATTGACGGAGGAGATGGTCGCGGCTCGGACGCGCATATCTGATTTCACAGCTGTCACGAAACTGAACTGTTGGTAAGTTATTTACACTCATACCGTTGAATTATTACTTTTTTTTTCTCGAAATATCACGGTAATGAATAACGTTTAACTCTCGGTCATCATCATCATAGTGGCACAGAGCTGACGAACGTCAGTATTCTCCGGAATTTGAAGAAAGTTGAAGTATTGTCGCTGAGGTGAGTGGGTAGTTGCGCATACACTTACCTGTAATATAATAATAATGCAAATTGAAAGTATGGTCGAATTCACAGCTACTTCCCACGCTTCATAGCCCACCCACCTGTTTTAGCCTAGTTTCATAATTTACATATCTGTCTATCCGTTGGGCAATCCGACAGCGTCAATAACATTGACACACTCGCCGACTTCCAGTATTGCCTCAATCTCCAAGATCTCTTTGTAAGGAGGAATAATATCAAAGATCTCAATGAAGTTTGTTACTTAAAAAAATTACCGAATCTACGCAATCTGTGGCTCGACGAGAATCCATGCACCAAACAAGAAGGGTAAAGAGACTCTCTTACCGTGTCAAACTAGTAGCTGTGACAATATGTATTGATCCTTTTGAAACACAGATACCGCCTGACCGTTCTAAGAGCGTTACCCAACCTGAAGAAACTCGACGACAGGGTTGTTACTACGGAGGAGGTTCAGAATGCACTGGCCAGAGGAAGAATACTCGTTCATCCATTGGATATGGACGCTTCCCCAACACGCTCCGACACACCCAGTCCAGAGGTTTATTTTACTTCCATTTTCACTACATTCTTTGCGATATTGTTTCCCTACCAACATTTTTTACTCGTCGTAGGATATTCCTGCAAACTATGTCAACGAATCGGAATTTGAACAGAGAAGAGGATACGGCACGTCCGTTGCTGAGGTAAATTTTCGTTGAACCTTGTCACCCCGTTATTTTCCCCTCACTATTGCGTCGGTATAGTCTAACTTGACGATCCCATTTGTCGTGGCTCCCGGGACATCAACAGGGATACCCTATAGGAGGTCAGCGTGCGATACAAGATTATCAGGAAAATGACAGACGGAACGCTAATTGGAGCTGTTCACCTACCTTCCAGCAGAATTACCAACAAAACAATCATTACGGGTACGAGGTGCGTATTCCTGCCGTCGATTTACTCGATATGATATGGTAGCGCGACTAAACACTTTAATGAGAAAATATCCGAAAAACGAAATATTAGCGAAAAATTAACGCAAACAAAACACACAATATCCCAGAAACAAAATATCCACTAAACTGCCCGGGCAATTTCGAAACGCAGAAGGTAAAGGATAAAAGTAAAAAAACATTTGTAACGGAATGACGCGGATAGTAATAGAATTAGGATTGGGTTAGGATTTGCCGGTTTTGTATTAATAGCAACGTTGCATTTCGGTTTTTTTCGAGTCATAAACATATCACCATGTAACCGCGGTTTTGATCACATGTTTCAACACGAATAAATGCCCCTTACAAAACGAGGTGAAAATGGGGTATAAATTCAAATGGCGTTTATGAACAATTGAAAAAACATACGCAATTTTCGAACACTCGCGGATAATTAAGTTTAAAACTTCGATAGATGCACATTAGATTTTCGATGTTTGTTCGGAAATCCTTAAGATGACAGAAAAGCTCAAAGGCAGAATAATACGAAAATTTATAAGTCCTACAGAGTCGAATATTTTCTATGTGCCTAGGAAATCAATTTTTTTCTATGTCCCGCGATCGAAAATTTTTTAAAGTGTCACGTAGTCGAAATTTTTCCAAGTACTACAGTTATGAATTTTTTCTATGTCCCTTCCAACTGAATTTTTTATAAGGTACCATAACGAAAAATTATTCGGAATCTCGAAAATGTTCACATTCCCTAAAAAAGTTGAACGATGTTCAATTTTTCCGAGTGTTTTCAATCTTTCCGCGACGAATCCTGTATACACTTCCGGACCCGGATCTCGGTACTCTAAAAACAATCTGACGGTCTTGTCCGCTATGAGTGAACTGCTGAGAAGGCATAGACTCTTTCTTTGAATCGACAGAAACAAACGTGACAGCTACACTCAATCTTACATATTCCATAAACTAACAGTGTACTAATAGTACCGGCCGTATGTTACTTCATCTGGAATGAAGGGTCGGGAAAAAAATACCGAATGAAAAAAAAAACAAAAAATCGGATTCTATGATGCCGATTTCATTATCATCCCCTCTCTGGAATAATCAGTTTATAGAAAAAAAAGAAGTGGTGCATTTTAGGATGAAAAATAAAATTCCATTGTGACTCTGGGGAAGACTCAAATTGCACAACTTTTGTTTCATTAAAGGAGATTTCAACGGTTAAAAACCGCTCCCATAGAAAAACTAATAATTTTTTCGGAAAAATTGCACCTTTTTACAAGGACAAGGATTTTTGTATTTTTTTTTCAGTTCGTTGGTAAGTCGTAAGACTGTCAGATTGTTTTTAGAGCACCGAGATTCGAGCCGTTCCAATATATTAACGGAGAACACCACTGTGACCCCCTGTTTTTTTTCACATTTTTCAAGAATTTTTTTTTGTGCGAAAAAAAAGAGATATTCGAAAAAATTTTTTGGGTTTTGTTCCTCGCTTATTAATGTATCGAAAAACATTTTTTTTCACATTTTTCACGCCGCATGGTGGCGCTCGGGAAGCTCTCGCGTCAGGTGCTGTCATTTCCGCGGCACGCAGCAGAACTCTCTTCAATGTCGATCTGAAAAAAAATACCGAGTGTTTTCGTTAATAATATGATATTTTGAAGAGAAGTACACAGGGATTTGGAAAAATATTGTTTTAAAAAAAATAGGCACGCCTTTGAAATTAACTTTAATTTCAAAGGCGTGCCTATTTTTTTACAACAATATTTTTCCAAATCCCTGTGTACTTCTCTTCAAAATATCATATTATTAACGAAAACACGCGGTATTTTTTTTCAGATCGACGTTGAAGAGAGTCTTTGCGCAAATGGGCGGTATTAAAAACTGATCGATATTGAGTTTTAAGAGAACCAACAGAAGCCTTTGGAATTTATGAACTTACATTTTTTCTGGAAAACCGATAACTCATCTTTAACGTAGCGCTGGCAATTCTCGCGAAAAAAAAACATTGGCAACCAGAAACTTGCAGATTGCTTCCTCGTTTCATTATCTCGTTTGTGAGTCTCGCTCTGTGAGGAGGACGAAATTGAAAAATTAATCTGCTCATTGAGAGAATTTATGAGCCGGATGAACCAACTTCTGATTTTCACGGTTTGTGTAATCCATCCCGCGAGCAGGAACACGACGACCAAGCACTGGGAACGGAATCGGAAAGTTTGCGTCGCCGACAGAGACAGAGCAGCAGCGGAGAGGACACGTGCGAGAACAACAGGTATCTTTATCCTTACTCGGACAATGGAGAAAATGAGGCGATTACTCGACGATCGAGTATGGATCGTCAGATCGAAGCTACACCGATAGTTTCGCCACGATCGAGCTATCCACCGATAGATTATTCCGACGATCGACGAGAGGGGGGTTTAGCTCACGAAGAACAGCAGCAACAGCAGACGTACAACGAGAGGCACCCATCAGAGTCCGACCAGCCATTAGCAAAGAGAAGTTCGGCCGGGTCGTATAAAAACAACACAATGGTCGATCGTGTAAGTCCGCGGCTATGCGTATACAGGGTGAGGCACTAACTGTTGCCACGTAGTATAACTCCGAAAGTACGATAGTAGTGGAAAATTTTTTGAAACAAAAGTTGCATGGGACAACGGGGGCTATCATATGGCGTTAGTTTTTTGTTGCTAGGCGGAGTCGCATCGGAGATTTCAAGGTCAACATTGTTTTTCTCGATAGAATGCTATGTTTTGGTACTTATTTTCTGGTAGCGGTTATCGAGACGAATCCAATGATGTTTTTTTTATTGTTTTATTTTTTTTTGTTAAAATTTTTTTTTTTTATCTCGCATATCGTGCAAAATTTGACCGTGTATTTACCAGGGGTGTTGGTTGAAATTTGCCGGTTTTTTCGATAAAGAAAACACTTAATTGTCAGAGGAATCTCAACATTTTTTTATTCAAAGTATTGACCATTGGTTTCTACACATTTCGGCCATCTCTCAGGCAAATTATGGATACCATCCCAAAAAAACTTTTTCTCTTTCGAGGTAAACCATTCGACGAGCCATTTTTCGACTTCTTCAAAATTAGCGAAGCACTGCTCCGCAAGGGAGTGTCCCATCGATGCGAAAAGGTGATAGTCGGACGGGCCGAGGTCTGGAGAGTACGGCGGGTGTGATAATATTTCCCAATTAAGTGTTTTTAATGTGTCGTTCACCCGTTTAGCGGTATGAGACGGCGCGTTGTCATGTTGCAAGATAACTTTTCCATGTCTTCGGGCCCATTCCGGCCGTTTTTCGATCAACGCATAATTCAAATTGATCATTTGTTGTCGGTAGCGATCCTTGTTCACCGTTTTACCAGGTTTTAACTCGTAGTGCACCACACCACACTGGTCCCACCAAACACAGAGCATTGTCTTACGGCCAAAGCGATTTGGCCTTGCAGTCGATGGGCCGGCTTCACCAGGTGAAAGCCATGATTTTTTTCGCTTCGGGTTCTCAAAATAAATCCACTTTTCGTCTCCCCGTGACAATTCGATGCAGAAAAAATTTCCTTTCGAATCGTTGAAGCAGCATTTCACAAACGGTTTTTCGATTTTCCATTTGTCTATCGTTCAGCTGGTGTGGCACCCATTTTCCATACTTTTGGATCTTTCCCATGGCTTTTAAACGTCGGCAAATTGCTCCTCGAGTAACATTTAGTGTTTCGGCCAATTTTTCTTGCGATTGGGTTGGATCAACATCCAATAACGCCTGCAATTCCTCGTCTTCGAACTTTTTCGCTGCACCAGGATGTTCATTGTCTGTCAAATCGAAATCTCCACTTTTAAATTGACGAAACCATGTCTCACATGTTCCAATCACTGGAGCATGTTCACCATAAGTTTCTACCAGCAACCGGTGAGCTTCAGCTGCTTTTTTCTTTTGATGAAATAAGAAAAGCAACAATGCCGCAAATGCGATTTACTTGAAACGAAACTCGACATATTCACTGAGGTCAACAAATATGACGCTATTATTTTGGCGGAATGTGACTTGCGTATTTTTGTAGGTTAATGTCAATAGAAAAAAATGACATACATGCCAAATCATAGAAATGTATACATATTGCTAGCGACATCTACTGGCAAAACCGGCAAACTTCAACTAACACCCCTGGTACACGGTACATTGTAGGTTTGATGAAAACGCCGTATTTAGTAAATAATTACTATTAACGCACATTTACATTACATTGTATCGTACAATGTATTACATTGTATTGCGTCTTGTACGAGACGACTATAGTAAGAATGGTAAGACCAGTATCATCGCATCAAGCGAATGTGAACGATGTCGTATTCTTTTGAAGAACAAACCGATATGCTTCTAATTTACGGAGAATGTCAGAAAAATTCAGTGAGAGCTAGAGACTTATACGCTGAAAGATATCCTGAAAAAAATTCAAAAAAAAAATCAAAAATTTTTTTTTTTAATATCATTGGATTCGTCTCGATAGCCCATATCAGAAAATAAGTACAAAAACATACCATTCTATCTAAAAAAAAACAAAGTTGACCTTGAAATCTCCGATGCGACTCCACCCAGCAACAAAAAACTAACGCCATATGATAGCCCCCGTTGTCCCATGCAACTTGTGTTTCAAAAAATGTTCTACTACTATCGTACTTTCGGAGTTATTCTACGTGGCAACAGTTAGTGCCTCACCCTGTATAACGCGAAACAGTCTGTTCAAGAAGAAAAAGACCGTCATAATCGGGGGAAAAACAAAATAAAAAAATTAGATAACATTATTTTTGTCAAAGTACACATTAGGAGCTATTGCGCAATTACCTAGTAGTTCGTCTAATCATCTCTGTTAGTGATTATAGCTTGACACCTTTTTCCCATGCTTTCGACGAGATTTTCTCCGCGCTGCCAAAAGCATTCCCAAACATGCATTTTTACAGGTGGTTTTACTGTGCGTTGAAGAATCCTATTACTCTTCGTTCACCACGCTTTTAATAAGGAAGATCATGCTCAGAAAGAAAACCCGTCCGTAAAGATAACATTGTCCCAATCTCAATTCAGATTTTCCTCTGCCCACGCCAGTCGTTTTTCTACGTGCTTTTCTAACAACAAAGGTTTCTTCAAAGTTGATCGAAATGACACGTTTTTTTTTCATGCGGTCGACTTCGAATCGTATTGAGAGAAACGTGAATACCTTTTTTGCGGATTTTCATTCGGGCACAGAACAGCGAAAAGCTTTGCTTGTCTCTAAAAAGACGTAAGATCGTTTTATCTTCCGTCGTTGTCGGCACGCGGGCTAGTCCCCTTTCCGGCATATCGTCTACATTTCCAAATATCGCTTCACCCACGTCTTAACGAATGCCTCTGACTCCCGCCTATGTTTTGCAGCCGCTTTATACGTCAGCTTCGATTCTTTCCCATGATTCATTAAAAACACCGGCTCGTGTCGCTTCAGGAACTTTGCACTCATGAAGATAACGAATTCACCGATATCAACGACATAATGTGCCGGGAAACTGTGTACTGCGCAAAAGAGCACGAAACAAAGATTCCAACAGATAAGGACAAATGGCGCTGCGGTGGCTCCTTACCGAATGACGACGGTTGCTTTCTTGTTGAACAAACTATACATTTTTATTGTTACACGTATACGTCTCTTCGCGGCAGGTTGAAGCTGTCGCTCGTGATCGGGAATTGGCGGCTTCTCAAGGAGGATGGTTGAGACACTCCGAGAAGGATAAGTGTAGATTTCACTACCACAGGAGGCCTGTTACGAGGGTGAGCATTACGGAGTACGAGTGGTGTCACGTCCGTAACTTGACTCTCGAATTATTGTAATTATTTCACAGAACTCTAATATCCTGTCAGCCGTGCTGTGTTTGGTGAAGGAGCTCGACTATCCGAGTTTGGAGGTGGTCGAAATGGCGATACGAAACAGAATGGACGAGCTGGAAGAATGATCTTTTGGCCGCCGTGTCCGATGTGCGATGGCAGCAGCACCAGCAACAAATAATCGGTCAACGGCTTCGATATTCTCTCGGCTCGAGCACTCCCGCCATCGCAACGACCCTTCAACCGTTTCCGGTGATGAAATTGCACATAACACCACGGAATCGAGTTTTTCGAATCGTAATCATTTATTTATTAACGGAAGATCATCAACGAGTTCGGCGATTCCGTCAACATGTTCCCTCACACCCCCGCCACATAACATTCACGCCGCCGGAGGTCTTTGGTCCTACAACGTGTGAAAAAAAACCTGAAAATTCTCGCATAGTATCGTCAATTGTCCAAGCTCCGTTTCCATAGCGGCGTGGCGAGTTATTCTTTTTAAATACTAAATCATTGACAATATCATCGCAAATGTAATACCGGCGTCGTCGGTGGACGTTCGCTCACGTGGTAGTGAAACGATAATAATAACAATAATAATCGATTGTAATATTGTTTTCCCAGATAGTATACTAAGGACGAAACAACATTCGATCGTACACCTATTCGCAGTTTAGATTTTCACCGATGTCGCCCAATCCGCTCGTGGCAAATCCATCGCTGTCCACGCAATATGGCATTCCGTTGCTCGTCTGTGAACTTTCGTAGTTTCCATTGTCCTTGCAGGACATTGGAAAATCCATATTTTCATCCGCATAAATGACGCTATCGCGTGCACAGTCTGGAGCGGAAAGAAAGAAATGAACTAAGTAAGTGGAGAACTGGTGACGTTCACTAGCCTAGCCAACATCATAGGAAATACTTGCAGCAATTTGCGTCGTCTTTATCAGCCACGTTCGATATGAAATTGCCTATATCCTTCCCATCCTTCCACACGCAATGGATACTGCATGAAGAATAAGTGGGACATGTGCATTGTTCCGATACGAACAAAATAGATCAAAGTGTTCGAGATGCCCCCGTTTCGCGTCAAGTTGTTGGCGAGGTGACATTTTTCGAAACTACGCGAATTTGGCGCGTTTTCTTGATGTCATGTTCGCAGGAGCGTGTAATAACAGTCCCTACCTCCCTTCATATTATTTAGGAGTGACTCAAGAAATTAACGATTTACCATTGAAAATCATCACGTCGTAACGAAAAAGTTACTCTAGATATCTTGACTTCTATACTACTATAATAAAGCTGGAGAGTTTGGTTGTTTCAATGCGTTAATCTCAGGAAATAATAATCCGATAATATTCAGGAAGGCTCTAGACCAGAGCTCGGAATAAAGTGCACAGTTCGGCTCCGGCAGGAAGGCTACGACTCCGTTACCCCCTCTACCACGTAACGCGCGGCGGCTACAGCGGCGAGCGCGTCATCTCAGGAGCGTTCCGATAAAAAAAATACATGGCACCCGCGACAAATTGTCATTCAAATATTTTATCGTTCCTTAATATTATATTAATTAATCATTAAAAATATAATTATTTACCACAATTTTTTATTAATATCGCATAATTATTAAATGATTTTAACAATAGTTTTCCACATCACCCGTGAGGTACTATTGCAGATGCGCTTTTTTTAGAGTGGTTTCCCTAGGAGGCCTATTCCACTGAAAATTAATGCAATGATGAAATCTGGCTCAGTAGGAAAAAAACGAAGAAAGTATAGCAACCAATTTTCCGACAAATATTAATTAGATCGTCTGAGTTTTTTTTTGTAGAAGATTCCATTAGGGACGGTACATGCACAGAAATTTTTGAAGAACTTGCTCGCATTAAGGAAGTGAATGACGCATCGTTCATGGACGAACGTTTATCTGTTTTTGTCAATTTCATTTTTGAGAACGAGCATTCGCATAAATATGTGGATTCAAACATGGAGAAAATTCGAAAACTGAAATCCCGTAAGACGTGAATAACGCGACGAATCTAAAATTTTGAAGAAGCCAATCCCTTTTTCTGGCCGTGCTTTTAACGAAATATCACTCTGCAAATCGCACAATTCTGCCAGAAGTTCTAGGCTTTGTTCTCGAAAAACTTTTCAAGACATTGTCCTGCACTGAGCCAGCGAACTTCACAATACGCTGGCTCAGTGCAGGACAATGTCTTGAAAAGTTTTTTGCAATAAGAAAGGAGGTATTACTTTTTTTTGCAAGAAACATTTCCTGACAAATTTGACGAATGAAATTTTTTTTTGCAACATTTAGATTCGCTTTGCGAACTTGCTCTAAGCACTGATGTGACGAATCATTTAAATATTTTAAATTTGAAGCTTCAAAAAACCGACCAAACCATCTCACTGGTAATTAGTCACATCGATTTTTTCCGCAGAAAGTTAGTACTTTTAAAAAATCATTTAGAAAATAACATTCTTCATTTTTTCCCTTGTTGTCAAATTATCTTTGAAGAACATGATTGCGATAATGGCGCAGGTTGTAATTTTATACAATTTTCAAATATAATTGATTCTTTGATAAGTCAATTTGATACGCGTTTTAGTGATTTTGAAACGCTGCGAAAAGATTTGATACTCTTTGAAAATCCTCTCACTGTGCAAATCGAGGAACAAAGCCTAGAACTTCTGGCAGAATTATGCGATTTGCAGAGTGATATTTCGTTAAAAGCACGGCCAGAAAAAGGGATTGGCTTCTGCAAAATTTTAGATTCGTCGCGTTATTCACGTCTTAGGGATTTCAGTCTTCGAATTTTCTCCATGTTTGGATCCACATATTTATGCGAATGCTCGTTCTCAAAAATGAAATTGACGAAAACAGATAAACGTTCGTCCATGAACGATGCGTCATTAACTTCCTTAAGGCCTTACATACGTCCAGCGGTACCGAAAACGTACCAAAAGAAAAACTGTTTTTAGGAGGGATAGAAATAGAAATTGATAAAAAAATTCTTACACATTGTTTATTACTGTGTTAAGTTTGTAAACAAATTTATTTCAATTTTTTTTTTCAAAAATTACAACATGAAAAATTACATTTTTTGAAGCACTGTAAAAAAAAAGTTGCTCCACGGTCGGCAGTATTTCTTCCTCAAATGTTGACGGATCTGCAAAATGTAAAGAAATTCTTGTAAAATAAGGTAGTAATTATAGTCTGTCGAGCCGGATTTTTGAAATTCGAAAAATTAAACAATTTACGGTAATTTAAAAAAAAATGTTAAGTTTGTGTCAAAAAAGTCACACTTTAATTGTTTTTATAAAATTTTCTAATTATAATTTAAAAAAACCGGCTCGACAGACTATAGAAAAAACAATTCCGAATATTAAAAAAAAAAAATCATCAAAAAATATTAAAAACCGTACGAGTTATCATGCCGACCGTGTCAGAAAAAGTAGTTTTGAGAAAAATGCGTTTAAAGTTTCAAGCGCGTTTCGCTCGAAGTCGCGCGCGGCTGGAGCAAGAACTTTATGAATTTTTTAAATTTATTTAGTTAACTTACGTCTAATCTCCCATTCCAGCTTCATATTGTACGCCTTCCTTGTCAGTAAAAAATTGTTGTTGTTTTTTTTTCTAATCGACGAATTGTTCTGGCCTCTTTTGTTGCTTTGGCAGCGTTGATTCGAGCGTGTTTCAGCCGGTTCGCATTTTCTCCAAGACAATAGTGGTAAACTATGGGGAATTTTTACAATCAGCTTACACAGAAATAGCCTAAGACTATAAGGAATAATAATCTGTAAACAAAAAAAAATCGATTTTTTGAAAATTCGCGACGTATGTAAGGCCTTAATGCGAGCAAGTTCTTCAAAAATTTCTGTGCCGTCCCTAATGGATCTTCTACAAAAAAACTCAGACGATATAATTAATATTTGTCGGAAAAATGGTTGCTATACTTTCTTCGTTTTTTCCTACTGAGCCAGATTTCATCATTGCATTAATTTTCAGTGGAATAGGCCTCCTGGGGAAACCACTCTAAAAAAAGCGCATCTGCAATAGTACCTCACGGGTGATGTGGAAAAATATTGTTAAAATCATTTAATAATTATGCGATATTAATAGAAAATTGTGGTAAATAATTATATTTTTAATGATTAATTAATATAATATTACGGAACGATAAAATATTTGAATGACAATTTGTCGCGGGTGCCATGTATTTTTTTTATCGGAACGCTCCTGAGATGACGCGCTCGCCGCCGTAGCCGCCGCGCGTTACGTGGTAGAGGGGGTAACGGAGGCGTAGCTATCCTGCCGGAGCCGAATTGCGTACTTTATTCCGAGCTCTGCTCTAGACCATACAATTTTATGCTATGACCGTAAGGAGGGGCGGCGGCGCGTTGAGTCGGGGCACGCCGGGAACCGAACATTACCGAGAAGGGCCGAACTATGTATGGTCAGGAGAGCGAGGTACCATGACGTACGGTTCAGTCAGGCTCAGTCATGTGGTCGTATGTGGTCGGTTCCTTGTACAACAGTTGTGCTTCAGCGAACTAATTTTTGTGGATGCTTTTTGGTTGATTTAATTGAATAATTCTATGCGTTTCCTTTCAATTTAATAGGTAGGCGTACTTTTGCCTTAATATATTTAAATTTTAGTTTTTAATCATGTTTAATACAATGAATTTATAGTTTTAAAAAATTGATTACTAGGTATAAGTACTATACGTTGGTTTTTTTTAAATAAATATTTTCGATTTATTTTAAAGCACTACTTTTTAAATTGCAGGTTCATTTATTTGGTTATTTCTACGGAATTTTTTTCATTCAATTCAACAAGCCCCGAAGAAAATCTCAAGCTTTCTCGGCAGTCTACCACAACAAAGTGACAACGCTGGTGAAACTGCGGTGCACAGCTAGTTGGATTATACAATATTTTCGTGGTTCAATAGAGAAAAAATGTATTAGCACAGAACTCAACAACAGTGGACGCCGCGGGCGGTGCGCGGCTCTGGCGATCATCCAAGTTAACGGGCCACGGTAGCGGCTATAAAATCATGTGCACATTTAACAATTTTTTTTTGTATGAAAAAGTGATTTATTCATAAAACTAATTACACATTTATCTAGCATAACTATCAAGCTAATAAAAAAATTTTTTTTTTGTTTTTTTGTTATAAGAAATGGCCGACTACCGCTATTTGGCATCCACAATATTTCACCCAGAACAAAAAAAAATTCTCATTAATCTACATTAGAATACCTAGAGAAGTGCGTACAGATTTTGAAAAATGTTGTTTTATTCGAACATTGTAGGCGTTTGATCTTACAAGGTGAATATCTAGTGAAAAATTTTGTATAAGACTGCTCATAAAATGGAAAGTTTTTAATTAATCAGAAATTCCGTACGTACTTCTCTAGGCATTCTCATGTAGTTAACGAGATTTATTTATTTTTTTCTAGATCAAAAATTGTGGATGTCAAATGTCACGCCGCGGAGCGGCTCAAAAAAAAGATACCAAAAGCAAATAGCACTAGTCGGCCATTTTGTATAACAAAAAAAATATTTTTTATTAGCTTGATATTTATACTAAATATATGTGTAATTAGTTTTATAAATAAATCACTTTTTCATTTAAAAAAAATTGATAAATGTGCACATGATACCCGCTACCGCGGCCATACCCCTTGAGGACATTGTTATTCGTTTCGTACTCGTATTCGTTTGTGGACAACCTAACGGGGATATTCATTTATTAGAAATAACATTATTATTTGTCCTCAATATAAATATTAGATAAATCCTCAATATACATAGTATTAGATTAAAAAAAACCTTATTCTATAGAAATAATAAATTTTTAGATCGTTACGAATAATCTATAAGGGCTCTGTGCTAATAAATGTTTTCTCTATATTGAACACGAAAATAATTGTATAATCGAATGATCTACCAGGGGTGTTAGTTGAAGTTTGCCGGTTTTACCAGTAGATGTCGCTAGCAATATGTATACATTTCTATGATTTGGCATGTATGTCATTTTTGTCTATTGACATTAACCTACAAAAATACGCAAGTCACATTCCGCCAAAATAATAGCGTCATATTTGTTTACCTCAGTGAATATGTCGAGTTTCGTTCCAAGTAAATCGCATTTGCGGCATTCGTTGCTTTTCTTATTTCATCAAAAGAAAAAAGCAGCTGAAGGTCACCGGTTGCTGGTAGAAACTTATGGTGAACATGCTCCAGTGATTAGAACATGTGAGACATGGTTTCGTCAATTTAAAAGTGGAGATTTCGATTTGACAGACAATGAACATCCTGGTGCAGCGAAAAAGTTCGAAGACGAGGAATTGCAAGCGTTATTGGATGTTGATCCAACCCAATCGCAACAAAAATTGGCAGAAACACTAAATGTGACTCGAGGAGCAATTTGCCAACGTTTAAAAGCCATGGGAAAGATCCAAAAGTATGGAAAATGGGTGCCACACCAGCTGAACGATAGACAAATGGAAAATCGAAAAACCGTTTGTGAAATGCTGCTTCAACGATTCGAAAGGAAATCTTTTCTGCATCGAATTGTCACGGGGGACGAGAAGTGGATTTATTTTGAGAACCCGAAGCGAAAAAAATCATGGCTTTCACCCGGTGAAGCCGGCCCATCGACTGCAAGGCCAAATCGCTTTGGCCGTAAGACAATGCTCTGTGTTTGGCGGGACCAGTGTGGTGTGGTGTACTACGAGTTGTTAAAACCTGGTGAAACGGTGAACAAGGCTCGCTACCGATAACAAATGATCAATTTGAATTATGCGTTGATCGAAAAACCGCCGGAATGGGCCCGAAGACATGGCAAAGTTATCTTGCAACATGACAACGCGCCGTCTAATACCGCTAAACTGGTGAAAGACACATTAAAAACACTTAATTGGGAAATATTATCACACCCGCCGTACTCTCCAGACCTCGCCCCGTCCGACTATCACCTTTTCGCATCGATGGGACACTCCCTTGCAGAGCAGTGCTTCGCTAATTTTGAAGAAGTCGAAAAATGGCTCGTCGAATGGTTTACCTCGAAAGAGAAAAAGTTTTTTTGGGATGGTATTCATAGTTTGCCTGAGAGATGGGCGAAATGTGTAGAAACCAATGGTCAATACTTTGAATAAAAAAATTTTGAGATTCCTCTGAAAATTAAGTGTTTTCTTTATCGAAAAAACCGGCAAATTTCAACTAACACCCCTGGTAGAGTAACTTTGTCGTTATGACGTGATGATGTTGTCTGATAAATAGTTAATTTCCCGAGTCTCTGCTAAACGATGTGAAAAGGGGAGAAGAGACTGTTATGACACGCTCCTGCGAACATGGCGTCGAGTGAACGCGCCAGCTTCACGTAGTATCGCAAAATGCACCTCGCCGACAACTTCACGCGGAACGCGTATCACAGTTGGAAAAATTCTGAGACAACTCGTTTTTCGGAAAAACTCACAGCTTTTTGGTTTTGTCCAGTCTGTAAGATGCGTAGCTACCGTCATAATCGCAAAGAGGCATATCGATGTGAATGCTCTTTGTACCGTGAGCCTCCAATTTTCGTAGTACAGCTAATCTCGCGATAGCTTTGCTCTCGCACTGTCTCTTATAATGCCGTCCCAAATCCCTCGACTTGCTCAAGTCTGCAACGCGTGTACTGTATAATTTACTGTTAATTATTAGCAAAGAGAAAAAGGGTGCTCGCACGCTCACAGCATGGTAGGTGTTTCATCATTGATCGGGGAAACAGTCGCTCCGTTGGTCGCCCACTCGTCGCATCGACGCACCAGCACAAACCATTGTCACACTGTAGCTCATCGTAATTTCCATCTTCCGTACAGTGAAGCGATACGTCGGCTCTGTTCATTCGATCTCTCTGCCTACTGCAACCTAAACAGCAAACACTATATATAGTGCGGGGCATTTGAAGTGGAATACCTTGAAGTGGATACCTTCATCGATTTTCGTGCAAATTTGAGGAATTTCAACATTGCAAAAAGTGCATTCAGGGAAATTTGATAATCTTTCGAACGAAATGGGTCCCATTGAGATTGGTTGACAATTGCGCACGGGTGCAAAGAAAATGTGGGGGCGTGGATAATCGGCTGATCCGTCGACCTCGTGATTTAAGGGGTAAAACCACTCCAGCGGCAGAAAAAAAAAGACCTAACTTTGACGATTTATTTTGGGCGTATGAACAAAAGGATTAGGATTTATTTTCAGAGGGTTTATTTAAGGGAGAACACCACTGTGACCCCCTGTTCTTTTTCACATTTTTCAAGAATTTTTTTTTGTGGGAAAAAAAAGAGATATTCGAAAAATTTTTTTGGGTTTTGTTCCTTGTTTATTAATGTATCAAAACCTTTTTTTTCACATTTTTCACGCCGCATGGTGGCGCTGGAGAAGCTCTCGCGTCAGGTGCTGTTATCTCCGCGGCACGCAGCAGAACTCTCTTCAACGTCGATCTGAAAAAAAATACCGAGTGTTTTCGTTAATAATATGATATTTTGAAGAGAAGTACATAGGGATTTGGAAAAATATTGTTTAAAAAAAAATAGGCACGCCTTTGAAATTAAAGTTAATTTCAAAGGCGTGCCTATTTTTTTTTTAATAATATTTTTCCAAATCCCTATGTACTTCTCTTCAAATTATCATATTATTAACGAAAACACTCGGTATATTTTTTCAGATCGACGTTGAAGAGAGTTCTGCTGCGTGCCGCGGAGATGACAGCACCTGACGCGAAAGCTTCCCCAGCGCCACCATGCGGCGTGAAAGATGTGAAAAAAATGTGTTTTGATACATTAATGAACAAGGAACAAAAGCCAAAAAAATTTTTCGAATATCTCTTTTTTTTCCCACAAAAAAAAATTCTTGAAAAATGTGAAAAAAAACAAGGGGTCACAGTGGTGTTCACCCTTAAGGGCTCACATGCCCCTGAAATTTAAAAAAATCTATTTTTTTTACATATTTTTATTGTTTATATTTTTTTTAATGTATAAAAAAAACTTTTAAGAAAATTTCACTCCGTTACAAAGTTATAGCAATAAATGGGAGGCTACCCGTAAGTTCACGGACAGTCTCAGCACGATAACTGCATTGTCAGTCAATGGTTTTATGTTTTTTAACTTTTTTTTTTAATCTTAATAATTATTTTCTCTATAGTCTGACGAGAGTTTTTTTTGAATTTCTTGGTTGGAAATTTTTTTATAAATGATTAACCACTCATTTTTTTTTAAATTGCGTACTAAAGTTTGAAATTCTGTAATTTCTTTATTTAAAAAAAAAAAAAAAAAATTCCCGTAGTCAGATGATCACCACTACATTATTTTACTAGATTCTTTTAATTTTTGCAGATTGGATAATTTTCGGTGAAGTTATGATGTCGACAAGGGGGCGCCATGGTTCTTATCAGTAGTCCCTTCATACCCGTAAAAAATAATGTTAATATTAAAAAGAAAAAAAAACAAAAAATTTCTTATAGTTGAAAAGTTAATAAAAAATGTAAAATCAACAATGTATTTTTTTTTCGCCATATAACGTTTATAATAATTTTCCAAATTGACTTGGTTTTCAGCGGGCGCAGCGGTATGTAACCCCTTAGCACATATTGAAGTATGAAAAAAAAAATGTTTATATTGTCATTTTGATACAAAATGGCGGCGACAGAGCCCATCTTGAAAATCGTCTTTTTTTAAAACATCTTCACGGGAGGACGATTTTCTCGTGAAGTATAAGACCTGGAACAGAAAATCAAGAAATTTTATAATCTATATGCTATTGGCTATGGGACTGCGTAGGGGAATTTTTTTTTAATCAAATTTTGTACAAATGGTGCACTTTTGTAAAAATGAATTGATTTTTTGCCAAAAAAACGTAGTAAATTGTTTATAAAAAAAAGTTTACATCAAATCAAAAAACGGCTACGTACTCCGATGGAGAATGTAATTGGGAAGGTACTATCAAGATTTCAAATCAATCCATGCAACGGTATTCAAGAAATACGTCCTCCCAGTTTGAAAAAAAAACGATTTTCAAGATAGGCTTTGTCGACGCCATTTTGTATCAAAATGATAATAAAAATTCTTTTTTTTCATACTTCGATGTATGTTAAATAAACGCCCCTGAAAAGAAACCCTATTGCTTTTTTCATACTCCCAAAATAAATCGTCAAAGTTAGGCCTTTTTTTCTGCCGCTGTAGTGGTGTTATTCCTTAAGGATTGCGGATGCGATAGCAGGTAAATATGGTATCCAACTAAAGGATGACGAACAGGGATGAAACCTACTCAAGGAGCAATTTGATGTGCAACCCCCCCGGAGTACAGGGGAGGGGCTTGAAGCGGAAATCTTTTGTCGGGGCTGGCGCGAAAACTCTTCGACCGATCGGGGTCATTTTGATCGTGAATGTATTATTTACGAGAGTCTATGACCTCGCGAAAATAAATTGGCGTTATCGTTCCCCGGAAACGGTGGGGAGGCGAATCATCAAAGTACAATTTCACTTGCACGCATTTTTCGCATCGTAGGACTTGTCCCAAAAAATTGTCGGTTACGGAATATTGATGGGGACATGCCAGCGATTAAAACGCGCGGTCGTTCACTTCTAAAACATGTCTGTGGGAACCGCGGTACGCGTTTGAAAAATAAGTTCAATAATGCAGTATCGTGAATCTATCTATCGGATATCTGCGTGGCATCATTAAACAAAAACTTACCACAAGCCATATTTTTTGCGGAGGATAACCAATTCCAACCAAAAATTCGGGACAGACGTGTTGGACCACAGCAAAAACATCTGTCGGTCATATGTATTCCATTATTTGCATATCATAAACTCTTAGCAATTTATGTACGGTGAACATCTAACAAGGAAAGTACTCGAGGTGTCCCCCACCGATTTTGTTGAAACTCAAGTATGTTATAGAGCATTGAAATCTAAGCGACACGTATTTTTTTTTATCGGCGGAAAAACGGTTTCAGGGGGTGAAACCACCCCCTAAAGTTACACATGTCAAGGGGCGATTTTGCAGTTTCACATAGAAGCAGTGCATCGATTTTGATGAAACAAAGATTCAAATGTTTCTTGTGCGAAGGAACCCACCAGATAATGAAAAAAAATAAAAATATTTTAAGGGGTTGAAACACCCTCGAACATCCACTTTTTGCCCCCTACATTGAAAACTTGCGAATCGGTTGGAATGAAAATTATTCTATTGTGTAGCGGAAATAAAATTAAAGTTGACGTGTTTTTGTATTTGTGCGAGAAAATTTTTTTCAGGGGGTAAACCCCATTTGAGTTTTTACATTCCAGGTGTCTCCTCGTCATTCCAAATGTGCTTGCCGATACGAACTCTTCTCATTGAGCTAAAATTTATGTTTCACCATTTTTCTATTATTTTAAGGGGTAGAAACACCCTTGAATATCTACGTCTTGCACTCTACATTGAAAACTTGCTAATCGATTGTAATGAAAATTATACTGTTTTATAGCGGAAATAAAATTGAAGTTGACCTGTTTTTGTATTTTTGCGAGAAAATGTTGTTAAGGGGTAAACTACCCCTACTTGAGTTTTTACATTCCGGGTGTCTCCTCGTCATTCCAAATGTGTTTGCCGATATGAACTCTTCTCATTAAGCTAAAATTAATGATTCAACGTTTTTTTTTAAATGAGTACGAATACTTAAGGGCCTAGACCACCCTTTGTAGCCCCTTTCTTAATAGATATTCAAAAGTTTCCGAACCACTGCCAAGACATTTTATGATGTTACGATTTTCGTATTTCGATAAACTTACGCATCTAGGAGAAGCATAATTAGGAGGGATTATACTATACATCATTCGCTAACACATCCTTTTTTTATATAATTTTCCTCACTTTTTCACATATCACTGTGGAAGTATTTTTTTATTATTAGCATAAACACGGTGTTTATATATTATTAAATGATATTACCTGTAATACAGTGACAGGTTCTAATGGAGGAACTAATTTCTCTGTATTGATTTTCAGTAAGGTGTTACTTTTACCTAAAACAGATGTGCTACATTCTTTGAAACGGGAACCTTAATAGTATATTTCAAGTGAATCGGTTGCTTCTTTCGAAAGGATCATATGTGTATGAGCGCTTTTGACGTACATACTTTATTTACATAATAACTTTACTCTAACACACGCCATCATCATCTTTTGTATACATGTTCATTATCTACTGTCCGTTGTTATCAACTTTTAACCACAATCATGGTTCATAGGCCGAACAAAAATGGTAGTCATCGAAAAAATGCTTCAAACACAACGATTTTTTACACCACGCACGTTTAATAACGGTTACGTTATTACAACCAGGTACTTCACAATGTGTTTGAGAACCATCAAATCCAAATTCGACGGGGTTTGTAAAATATCCTGGTCTTTCAGCTACATAATTGCTTTTAAACCACGAATATTTGAAAAGATTCTTATACCTCGGACTTGAAAGTTGATTATGTTAATCAACTTTAGACTTTAATAAAACTTAATAGACTTTAATAAAACAACACTATCAGAAAAATGTCGCACGAAATTTTTCCATACCCGGAAGCCGTACACATCGAGTAGTTGAATTTTTCCAGTAGTACCGTTTGGTATAATCATTGGGATGATAATTTTGTCATGAGGTGCTGCTTCACGAATCACTTGTGGACAGTGTCTACTCCAGAAATCTATCAATAATATGCTGTCTTTACCGACATTAGGGAAGAGTACTTTTTCCAGCCATGTTTTGAAATGTTCTGTTAACGTAAACATATTTTTAATTATAAAAAAATCCGTACATGATATGATAATCAAGTGTATTGACGTAATGCAATCGATATGAAAATGGGTTTCACAAAAAGTTTATTCATACCTGAAGTGAGTTTTCCAGATTAAGAAGCTGTCAGTACGACGTTTTCCGGCCTAAATAATTCTTTTTTTACTATCGGTCTAAATTCACCTTTTGCTTCCTTTAAAACAATAAACAGTGGAGAAAGTGATTTTCCATCAGCACTTATTGTAGGCTGAATCGTGTAACTATGGGTTGTTGAAGAGACTGATTGTACTACACATTCGACTTTCTTTGACCCTTCAACTGCTAAAGTTCGTCCCGAGTGAATTTCCAGTTGAAGACCACTTTTATCTGAATTATATATATTTTCTGCTCCATTTGTTGAGATATAGGGTTTAACCTTATTTACAAAATGTTCCCCTGTTCGTCGTATAACCGCTTCTTCTTCTATAGTTTCTAGATGTGATACGATGTAATTTCTTGAATTTCGAGAGCCAAGTACGAGAAGCTTTGAACCGTATATCTTCGTGGCCTATCTCTTTCTGAGCTTGAATAGCCCACTTTTGTATATCAATATCATGTAAGATTACACCCGCCTCTATAGCGGTTTTCATATTTTTCAATACATACTCGGAAATCCGTGCAAGTTTCTCTTTATAAGTGCCGCCTTTGAACTGATGTGCCCAGCGTCTCAATTGTCGTATAGATTAAACCTGTTTGTATTTTTGTTTAACGGTTTCAACACTATGATTTTTTTTTACCCGATCTCCAGTATTCCACCGCTTTTCGTTTATAGTCATAACTTAATTCATCATCACTGGAACACTTATCGGAATCGTATTCGGTAATATCTGTTTCCCAAAAAGTATCTTCAACAGGCTTCGCTTAGGGTTCCTTAAAATGTTCTTGGAAATCGAGCGTATTTTCCTGTATCATTTCAACTCTATTGTCTTCCATAGAGTCGATTAAAATTTGTTTAAGATGTCCCGTCAGCTCCATTTCCGCATTATTCAATGGAGTTTCTGCTATGTTCATAACTTCAAATGTAGCCAGCAGAAGTTTAATAACGTTAATCGGATTCACTTTCATTGTCAACGATTATAGGTTGCACAAATAAACTTTGAACGCTGCTCGGAGAACAAGGTGTAGAGCCCGAGTCCAAAAGTAAATGCGAAAATACGAATTGACGGCGTCTTTTATAGACGCCGTCAATTCGTATCCAATATCCAAATTTTAAAACATCAAAAAAAAACGAGAGATATCGCGCACTAACAGAAGAAGATGATGATTTCATCAGTGCTAAAAACACTTCATGGTATGTTAATGAATTTGTTTTTCACGGATACGCCCACATTCACGCGACATTCACGTGGTGTCATCGAACAGCAAAGTATTAGTAACAAATTTAGGTGGTAAAACGAAATAGTACTGAAGTTTTAAATTCCTCAATTACGGATAATGATACGAAGGCACAATCAAAAGTGTATTTTGACGGTCAGGCATATAGCTATACTGCTAATATTGAAAATATGCTCTTGCAGCAACGTGTGAAAAGGCAAGGAAAATGTTATAAAAAACGGATGCGTTAGTGAATGAAGTATACTCTATTCCTCTTAATTATGCTTCTCGTAAATGCGTAAGATTATCTTAATACGAAAATTATACCATCACAAAATTTCTTGGCCATGGTTCGGAAACTTTTGAATACTATTAAAAAAAAGGGTTACAAAGGGTGGTCTGCCCCCTTATGTATACGTACTATTTAAAAAAAAACGGTGAATCATTAATTTTAGCTTGATGAGGAGAGTTCTTATCGACAAACACATTTGCAATGACAAGGAGATAACTGGAATGTAAAAACTCAAATAGGGGTAGTTTACCACCTTAAAAAAAATGTCTCGCACAAATACAAAAACACGTCAACTTCAATTTTATTTCCGCTATAAAACAGTATAATTTTCATTACAATCGATTAGCAAGTTTTCAATGTAGGGTGCAAGACGTAGATGTTCAAGGGTGTTTCTACCCCTTAAAATAACAGAAAAATGGTGAAACATTAATTTTAGCTCAATGAGAAGAGTTCGTATCGGCAAGCACATTTGGAATGACGAGGAGACACCTGGAATGTAAAAACTCAAATGGAGGTAGTTTACCCCCGTAAAAAAAATTTCTCGCACAAATACAAAAACACGTCAACTTTAATTTTATTTTCATTACAAAATAGCATAATTTTCATTCCAATCGATTCGCAAGTTTTCAATGTAGGGGGCAAAAAGTGGATGTTCGAGGGTGTTTCAACCCCTTAAAATATATATTTTTTTTCATCATCTGGTGGGTTCTTCATTTCTTCGTACAAGAAACACTTTAATCTTTGTTTCATCAAAATCGATGCACTGCTTCTGTGTGAAACTGCAAAATCGCCCCTTCACATGTGTAACTTTAGGGGGTGGTTTCACCCCTTGAAACCGTTTTTCCGCCGATAAAAAAAATACGTGTCGCTTAGTTTTCAATGCTCTATAACATACTTGAGTTTCAACAAAATCGGAGGGGGACACCTCGAGTACTTTCCTTGTTAGTTTTTAATATTTTCCGCTGAAATTTTCAGAAAATATTCTTGAAATTTTATTTTACATTACTGTAATCATTCAATTTAAAATACATTGCCCGTATCTTGTAAAAAAATGTTTGAAAAAGTTGTTTTTTCACCGAATTAACCGTACCCCCCCTTAAGATATGTCTTATGAATATACGTAAGACGTGGACGAGGGTGTATGTGTGTACGTATATATCTCTCTATATTATATAAATACTAGCGGACCTCGGGCCCCCTGCGCGCTGCTTGCGCCGCCCCCCTCCTCATCCGCCGAGGGGGTTATTACATTCAGCCCCCCCCCCCCGCCCCCCGACGGTCATTCCATTTGGCGTGCCGCCCCCCGGGTTTGTTGGGTTTTGAGTTTCGGGGGAGGTACGGTGAAGGGAATGACCGCCTCAACTCTTGTAGACGGCGGCGAAATATTTATATAGTATAGAGAGATATCGCCGCCGCCGCCGTGTACAAGAGTTGAGGCTTCCTCGCCCGTATGGTGAATCTGACTCCGCCGAAAATCATCGCAACTCAACTCTTGTACACAGTGGCGGCGGCGGCAGCAGCGATATATTAATATAATATAGAGAGCTAATATGTCTTGTACTATTAGTACACTTAGTTTTTAAGAAACTAGCAACAACGCGCTCGCTTCGCTCGTGCTTGAATGTTTCATATTTCGAACTTGTCCTTTAGATTAAGAATCAACTGAAAATTCTTATAGATACTTTTTCCCAAACGCCACAACGGATTTTGTCACCATACTGCAGTCGCTAAGATTATTTCGTCTCGATCGGTTGTCATTGCGTTAAATAGTACATAATTTATTATAAGGTTTTTAAATTATGAGAATTGCATTGGGCGAGTGTCAATAATCTATTGAATCTTTAATCTTATTAAATCTTTGTATAGCATAGATGTTGTTTCATAGTGAACTAAATCGTGTTTGTATTACGCGCGCTTTACGACAACCAATCAGATTGACGATAAACTGGCTTCAAAATTCGATATATTTATCTCGCATTTCGAGAGTTTCGAGAATCGAGTGCCATGTCTTTTTTAATTAAGAGAAAATATAAGAAAAAGTGTGCAGTCACTTTTGTTTCTCTCGATTCAAAGAAACAGTCTATGCCTTCTCAGCAGTCCACTCATTGCGAGCTAGACTGTCAGATTGTTTTTAGAGCACCGAGATCCGGGCCTTGATTCATCGGCTATCTCCAAGACCCATCACGTTTGGTTGTAATGCTGCAGTATTGTCACCGCCGTTCCGATATCACGATAAAATCCCACCCTAAGGTAGTAGTCTGGTAACTTAAGCCGATTTTCATGTCTTTTTTGGAGGGCGATTTTTTGTAGGAAAATAAAAATGAATCGTTTTGGATATTTAGGATGTTTTTATTTACATATTAAAGATACAAGAAAAAATGTATTTGAAAAAAATAGTTTATTATTATTATTATTATTGATCGAAGTTGGCACCTCGAAAAAGAAGCGCGTGGGTGGCCCTGGTGATTTTGGCTCTTGATGTTATCTGAAATCAAAAATTCTTGATGATTCTTAATCTATAGACATGTCATTCTGGTCGGAACTACTGAAGTTAAATTTCATGGATAAATATCAAAATGGCGGACTTTGGAATAAAAAACTTTTTTTTCCACTACTGAAGTTAAATTTGTGGATAAATAACAAAATGGCGGACTGGTCGATAAATAACAAAATGGCGGACTTTGGAAAAAAAAGTTTTTTTTTCCAAAGTCCGCCATTTTGTTATTTATCCACGAAATTTAACTTCAGTAGTTCCGACCAGAATGACATGTCTATAGATTAAGAATTATCAAGAATTTTCGATTTCAGATAACATCAAGAGTCAAAATCAGCGGGGCCACCCACGCGCTTTTTTTTCGAGGTGCCAACTTCGATCAATAATAATAATAATAATAAACTAGTAAATAATTTCAAAAATTTTTTTTTTTGTATCTTTAATATGTAAATAAAAACATCCTAAATATCCAAAACGATTCATTTTTATTTTCCTACAAAAAAACGCCCTTAAAAAAAGACATGAAAATCGGCTCCAGTTACCAGACTACTACCTTAAGGCAGAGGTAAAAGTCTGAAACCCGCAGCATGCCACACCAAGTCGCTCTGTGATTTTAGATTGGTGAGCACGGGCACAGATCCAATAACGATTTACTGACTATCTTACCTGGCATAGGACCCCTCTCCCTTGCACACAAAAGCCGGAAACACACCATCTGATGCAGCGATATCGCAAGATGGTTGGTCTATCGTGAAAGTTCGTGTGGCGATGGTTACTTCACCGAGAACTGCCGTTATTGGAATAATTATTAATGCCATTACTGTGAAATTCATGTTTCGATCAATTTTCCACGCCAGGTCAAGCAATGCTGATTTAACTGGTGAGACATTGCAGGTGGCTTTATCGCGCTTCTCGACGACTTTTTTCTTCATTATCTAATCTCCGTCATGTGAATTTCGATGCTCTGTGCAAAGAGGAAGAGGAGGGTACGAACGGGCTCAAACTGCATTCGTTATCGTGGCGTCGTCGCCGAGATAAATCGATGTGCTTTCCAACAACGCAACGCAATGTTGCACTACTATTAGACACTTCTCATTATTCTTCTTTAGCCTTTCGGTTGGCTGCACTCGTCGCACTGATGCAATTCGACTATACATACGAGGGTTGTTCAACAAGTACTTAGCCTCACCGCCCGAAGGCGCTGCTCTTACAGATCAGTGTTACCATCGTGCAGTACATACTTTTAGTAGTCTACTGTGAAAGTTTCATTCAATTCCCTTTATTAGTTCTGTTTTGATAGCCTTTGGAAGCGAGCGTGTCAGTCAGTTTTACAAAAGTGGAAAAAGAGCAGTACCGTTCGGTGATTCGATTCTTGTTTTTGGAAGGGAAACGTACATGCGGTCTACCAGAGACTGTCTGGGTTCTTGTTGGCGTCACATATTTTTATTGCGTATTGCTAGACGTCGTCACTTTTCCAGTCAACTATTCGATAAAAACAAAAAAAGTTTTAACATCGTCGGGTAAATAACGGCTCGAATACCGGTTTTTTAAACATTTTGCTTCCTAATAGAGGAACGTTTCTTTTCATGGAAAAAAACAATCGTGTTTTTAATGTCGATGTGTTTAACATGTTCCAAAACATCGAAAAATCACAAACCCCAAATGTCACATCACAGTACATACATGTACACGTTAATTACATGTTGATTATTTCCACTGCTGGTTAGCAAAGGGTTCAACGCGCAATGGGATGATGGTGATGCCCTTTCATTCGCTAACGGGGAATTTTACGAGAATGCTGGATGGGAGACACGAAAAATTAGTCTTGGCAAGTCCAAATTCATTTCGTCATATTATACAATAATCTAGTACCCCAAGGGGCATCGAAACGTGATTTGAATCCAAATCAACTCTGACATGCACATTTACACGTTCGTACCCTTGTCTAACAACACATCCGTACACATTTTCCGGTTTAATTTTATTTTTTCATTATCGTGTATTTCAACATATACTCTTCCCGATTTTCCCTTTTATCACTCCCTATCCGCATTAAGGGGTTACACCACTCTAGCGGCAGAAAAGAAGGCCTAACTTTGACGATTTATTTTGGGAATATGAAAAAAGGCTATATGATATCTTTTCAGAGGATTTACGAGGGGGGACCCTTAAAAAAACGGGAATTGCGCTGCGGCGGCGAGGGAGAGTGGGGGAACCCATTGCTCGACCAGGTGTCCGTTGGGGACACGTCTCCCGAGTTAGTGTGCGAAGTTCTGTCGCCGTGAGTGCATCGGTTCGCCCGTGGGAATTTTTGTAGCGAAACAACTTTTTCCATTTCGGCGAAAACGTGATGGCCGATTGTCGAGAGCAACGCGCGGCTGTGAAATTTTGTTTCCTGTTGGGGAAATCGGCTGCGGAAACTACTGTCATGCCTAAGACTGCTTATGGAGATGCTGCCCTAAGTAAAGAGTCTACGAGTGGTTTTCACGTTTTAAAAATGGAGAAATGTCAATTGAAGACCAACCCCGTTCGGAACGCCCCTCAACGTCTAGAAGTGACGAAAAAGTCGACAAAATCAATGCTCTCATTCGTGAAGACCGTCGCCGAACCATTGATCAACTCTGTGAGATGTCTGGGATATCGTGGAGTTCAATTCAGAGGATTTTATCCAAAGATTTGCACATGAGCAGAGTTGCAGCCAAATTTGTCCCTCGCCTCCTCACAGACGAGCAAAGGGAGCGTCGACTTCAGGCATGTTTTGAACTTCAAAATCAGCTCGAAGAGGAACCTGAACTTTTTTCCAAGGTGATTACTGGTGATGAATCGTAGTGCTATGGATACGACCCCGAAGCAAAACAGCAATCAAGCCAGTGGAAGACTCGCTCTCCTCGTCCGAAAAAAGCTCGCCAAGTGAAGTCAAACATCAAGACAATGCTCATTTGTTTCTTCGATTGCAGAGGTGTTATGCACGCGGAGTTCGTTCCCCCGGGTCAAACTGTCAACCAGAAGTTCTACTTGGAGGTTTTGAAAAGATTGAGAGAGAGAGTATCCGGAAGAAAAGGGCAGATCTTTGGCGCACAAGTGACTGGTTCCTCCATCATGACAACGCGCCGGCCCACGCCGCTCTCTCCGTAAAGCAGTTTTTGACCAAAAACTGCATGACACCAATTGTCCACCCCCCCTACTCACCGGATCTAGCCCCCTGTGATTTTTTTTTGTTCCCCAGACTCAAAAGGGACATGGGAGAAAAGCATTTTGCCACTGTGGAGGAGGTAAAACAAAAATCGCTGGAAGGCCCAAAGAACATCCCGATAAGTGAATTTAAAAAATGTTTTGGACATTGGAAGGATCGTTTGCAGAGGTGCGTTGTGGTCAATGGAGAATACTTTGAAGGTGATCAAAATTTGGTGTAAAAATATTAAAAAATAAAGAAATTATGACGAAATTCCCGTTTTTTTTGGGTCCCCCCTCGTATTTAAGATATATTGATGTATGAAACAAACATTTTTTATTATCATTTTGATACAAAATGGCGGCGACAGAGCCCATCTGGATAATCTACTTTTTCAAACTGGGAGGACGTATTACTTGAACACCGTTGCTTGGATAGACTTGAAATTTTGATAGTAGCTTCGCAATTACATTCTGTATCGGAGTACGTAGCCGTTTTTTGATTCAATAGCAAATTTCTATTTATAAACAATATACTGCTATAATATATAAATTTCTAAATATTTTAAATATTAACATTTTAAATATCTTAAATTTGAAACTGCAAAAATGTCTAAATATTTAAAATATTTAAATTTTTAATATTTTAAATTTGAAGCTGCAAAATTAATCACATCGATTCTTTCCGCAGAAAGTTAGTACTTTTTAGAAATCATTAAGAAAATAACATTCTTCATTTTTTCCCTTGGTGTGAAATTATCTTTGAAGAACATGATTGCGATGATGGCGCAGGTTGTAATATTATACAATTTTTAAATATAATTGATTCTTTGATAAGTCAATTTGATATGCGTTTTAGGGATTTTGAAATGCCGCGGAAAGATTTGAAACTTTTTGAAAATCCTCTCCCTGTGCAAATCGAGGAACAGAGCCTACAATATCTGGCAGAATTGTGCGATTTGCAAAGTGATATTTCGTTAAAAGCACGGCCAGACAAAGGGATCGACTTCTTCAAAATTTTAGATGCGTCGCGTTATCCACGTCTTAGGAATTTCAGTCTTCGAATTTTCTCCATGTTTGGGTCGACATATTTATGCGAATGCTCGTTGTCAAAAATGAAATTGACGATAACAGACAAGCGTTTTTCCATGAACGATGCATCATTGACCTCCTTAATGCGAGCAAGTTCTTCAAAAATGTCTGTGCCCTCCCTAGTTGAATCTTCTACAAAAAAAACTCAGACGATCTAATTAATATTTGTCGGAAAATTGGTTGCTATACTTTCTTCGTTTTTTCCTACTGAGCCAGGTTTCGTCATTGCATTAATTTTCAGTGGAATAGGCCTCCTGGCGAAACCACTCTAAAAAAACCGCATCTGCGACGGTACCTCACGGGTGATGTGGAAAACTATTGTTAAAATCTTTTAATAATTATGCGATATTAATAAAAAATTGTGGTAAATAATTATATTTTTAATGATTAATTAATATAATATTACGGAACGATACAATATTTTAATGACAATTTGCCGCGGGTGCCTGTATTTTTATGATCGGAGGGGGTAGCGGAGGCGTCGCCTTCCTACCAGTGCCCAACTGTGCAGCTTATTCCGAGCTCTGCTTTACGAGAACACCGTCCTTCCGTGAAGGTGTGTTTAAAAAAAGACGATTTACAAGATGAGCTCTGTCGTCAGCATTTTCTATCAAAATGATACTAAAAATCAAAATTAAATAATAATAATTTATTTTTTATACTCCAATATGTGTGAAATAAATCCTCTGAAAAGAAATCCTATTCCTTTTTTCATACTCCGAAAATAAATTGTCAAATTTGGGCCTTTTTTTCTGCCGCTAGTGGTGTTATCCCTTAAACTAACCTAATTTCCGTAGTATCTGCAGCTGCTTTTTAGCTATGCTGTATCGCATTCGCCGTGGACACGGAGAAACTGGGGAAAACCCGGGCCGACACGGACAGCATTCATTCATTTTGACTGACTTTCAGTTGTATTATCATCAGAAACTGAGAAAAACTGCCCCCCGCTTAGTAGTTGGCGTGCGAGCCAGTGCACGATTAAGCGGTCCATGGAGCCTAGAGTAAAGGAGTCCGATCTAATCCAGTCATTATATACATTTGAAAAGGCCAATGAACCGAAAGTGCTGATTTTTGGATATTGTGTAAGGCGGGGGCTTAGAAAAGTTTAACTTGAAATTGTCGAACAAGATTTCCTATGTGCATTCTCCGCCACCTTGAAAAAAGGGTTAAATTTTGTTTTTTGCAATAACTTGGCTCTCGGTCGAGATACGAAAATTGCGATGGGATACTTTTTTTTTGCTTTTTTTACGCTCTACAATTTAGGTCATGTACATTTTTCACCTACCGTTCATCGTTATTGAGATATCGAACGAGAAAGTAAAATATTCAGGTAGTGAAACTTGTTTTTTGCTGTTTTCTTCTTTCTCGTGATAGATATCGAAAAAATGTTGATTATCAAACATGTAGAGCATGTTAATACCTGTAATGTTATTTTTTTTTTTTTTTTAGACGAAAATTACGACGTCTGGCGCTCCACAAAGTTGACCGCAGCGTGCCCGACGTTACATTAATGTGCGTCCCGCCACAGGAACGCGCCAATAGAGCGTCCCGTTAGAGTTTGAGGGGTCAGGTATATAATAAAAGATAGGTTTATAACATATAAGATATATAGATATAAGATATACAACATAATAAAAGACAGGTATATGATTACAGATTGGCAGTAATTAAAAGTTTCATAAACCTGTTATATTAACGATGACGCGTGATTACACTCAATTACACCGAAGGGTCATGTGTATATTGACCGTAGGTGCCTAGCTTCAGTAAGGTTCCACGTACAGTTTATTTCTTGCTCACTTCACTCGGACCAGTTTGCGACCGCAGCGACACCTTTTTTGCTGAATTTTTCAGTTCGCTTTTTTCGGCCATTCCCCATTAGAGATCGGACTTCTTTACTCTAGGCTCCATGAAGCGGTCACTCATCCCAGTAATGACCGCGGCCAATACTGCTTAACATGAGAAATCGCCGAAGCCGCTCACCGACAACGCGTCCACTGCTTCCGGTGTACCGGTTTTATTGGGGGTAGAAGTAAGTTTTAAAAGATTTACAAGAGAGAGCGTTACTAGTATTAAATCGCATCAGACCATAAACTAACCACCTTCATGTTAAAGCGTCATCAATAGGCTTTAGTTTTCAGTATGTGTCATTTTGTCAAAGTATAAAGAACATAGTTTTTTCGAACTCCAAATATGTCGATTTTTGTGTCAACGAAACGCAATTTCCGGGAACCTTTACTTTTCTGCTTCCGGTTAAAGAAAAAAGCAGCTGAAGGTCATCGATTGTTGTGTGAGGCTTATGGGGACCATGCTCCATCAATTTCAACCTGTCAGTACTGGTTTAGACGGTTCAAAAGTAATGATTTTGACACTGAGGATACGGAACGCAAAGGAAGTAATTTGTTACCATTTTTGCACAATAAAGGCTCAATTTTCACAAAAAATCCTTACAACTTGTACCCCCAATATTATTACTCGAGGTAGTTATAACGATGTAGATCGTTTAAAATTTTTTTTTTAAACATACATGTATTAGTTATGATAAAATCTGAGGGTCAGTGAAATTTCCGAGAGACTAGCGACTACCGAGCTTAGAATCGTTGATATTGAAAACCAGCACTTTTATCATGTACTTTTTATACCGATCGGATGCTCTTGCCGTGCTTTGTCTTCCGGTTCTTAAACATGGGTGCGACATCACGCCCACGTTTAGGAACCGCTGGTAGTCAAGGCTCCACTTCGAGTCGACTGCAATGTCACTTGGCGGTGAAAGCTTAAAACATAAATGTCCATTATTGAAACAGCGATGACGATCGAAGCTTGAATTTTGGTTCTTTATACCGGCAAAGTGAGCGGATGAAAGAACGAATCTTAAAGTCGCTATCAGTCGGCGTTCACGCAAAGTTCGTTTTATTAAATCTCGGTTTAGCTGATAAAATTATGTCTATCCTAAAAAATTTGCAGTCCGAGACCGCCCGAACCGCTGACGTTCATGCTATGCACGTAAACGTAATATTTGTGTTGCCCAATATATTATCGTAAGAATCTAAGTGTGATGGGGCTTACATTATGAAGAACTATGGCGAGCACATAATTCTTTATCGGAAGTTAAACATCCACTTCAGCGACACCCGGTTTTCTCGTAACGCGGTTTATATTCTGTTTGTTCTTCCACATTAGTACGCGCGTCATTTAATTCTTCATTTCATTGATAGACGTGGTATTGAGCTGTAACGATAACTTGCCACCCTGTATGATTCGGTATTGTTGATCTACGCCGCTGCTTTAACTTTCTTTTTGCGTTTCTTCTTTTTTTTGTCGTGGTGAAGCTCTTGTTTTTTAGCAATGCAAAGCCGACAATACCAGTCTTCGTGATCAGCAGGTGGTACTTGAACTCCAACGCAGACCCTGTTGAATTATGAAAAAAAACACATTAACTATATTCATGATAGGTTCAATTACGGTACACAGTTTCACTGAAACGTGTGATGTAAGCTAATCAAATTTACTGTCGGTCGATGGCTAACACCATACGCTCCACCAAGGTTTTTTCTTCATTTGCTTGAACCATAGGGAATTTGAATACTAGTCGGGAAACATACGATCGTATGGTCTTCTGACAATATTAATTTCAACTTTAAAACAATTAGAATAATAGAGGATGGTTGGTATTCAATTCGGCGGGAATTGATCAAGGGGTGGGGTTTTTATGAATTTCGAATTTTTCCGAAAAATTTCGAATGAAAGTCAATTCAGAGGTTCACGGTGCGTTAGTCGGAACCTCCGATTGCGGAAACCCACCGGTTAGCCATTCGTTTCGTTACGGTTTGAGTTTGGGATCTTAGAGTTGATTCGTAAATGATGTCGCGAGTTGTGCCCTTTGGTAGCATTTGTAAATGAAGCACCTTCGCGTTCGGTCATTGAGAGAAGGGACGCACCGGCAGTGTTCCGAATCGAGTTTCGTGTATTCGCGTTAGCGTCGTTGCAGAAGGGATCGCTAACGGAGTTCTTTTTACTAAGCTTGCCTGAAGTACTAGTTTTGGTCTTTGATCTCGGCGCTGCTGGCCTCTTTGTATTAACATTTGGAGAGTCGTTTTTGTCGAATAATTTCGAGAGACGAGGTGAAGGTCCACTAGGCAGTGGCCTAGTGGATGAGGCTTGGGTTGTACGCAGTGAGCTCGAATTCGATTCCTGGTCAGCACCAATGGATTTTTTTATGTGTTTTTTTAAGTGAAACTTCTTTACGCGCGTCATGGATTTTCGACGACCGGAGTAAAACCGACTCAAGACCGTCACGGAAAAACGCCATAGCGAGGTGGGGGTAACCAGACCCCTGGGGACCCCCACCGCCGCTCACCGTTCACTGTCGCTTTCTCACCGTATCCGCTTACTGAGGTGAGGAAGCCACTGACGAACGGTCTCTCTCTCTCTTCTCTCTTTTCCTCTCTCTCTCAGACCCTAGCCAACGACACCACGCTAAGCATCAGCTGCTTGGTTAGTGTACCGCGCCGTGAGTGTAATACAACGAGCGAAATACGTAATTGATTGTGGTTTATTCGATTTGGAACAGAATTATAGTGTCAAAAATGAGTAGTGACGAGATAGAAGTGATAAACACATCCGTGGCACAAGAGGAAATATCCCCTGAACATCACCAAAGAAGAGGAGAGTCTGATTCACACAGTGACGACATTAACATAAGGTAAATATAACCAAGAAGAGTTGATAAATATCTCACAAAATAGTATTGTCGTTGTAATAGGATAATAGGATTGTTTAACATATTGGCGAGATTATACTAACAGTGAAATATGATGTAGGGATGTCGTTCCTACAACCGAAGCGTGTGCAAACAAGCGTCGAGGGGGAAAGTGGGCAGAGGCCAGCAGGCGGTACAGACAGCGGAAAAATGAATCAAAGCCTCCCAAACCTCCAGCTAAAACGGCTGCAGTACGTAGTAAAGCATACAGAGAGCGTCAAAAACTTCTGCGATCTGCTGCAGCTGAAGCTATAACACCTGCTCCAATGCCATCAAAAAAAGATTCGATTGCTGATGACGAGATACTCGGTTGTGGTAATGATTTAGAAAAAGAACGAGCTGCAAGACTCAAACTTCATCAACTGTCATCAATTGATACTGGTGGCCTGCCATACCAGGTCGTTTTTGCTTTGAACAAACCATATTTAATCACGACTAATATCGATGTAACAGACGGATTAGCGAATGGAGCAGTCGGAGAATTGGTCTATGTTGAGTTAAATGATCAAAGCCACAAAATTATCAGAGTTTGGCTAATTTTTCCAAAAGGTGTGGGAAGACACGTAGTAAAACAGCTCAATATGCTACTCGACCAGGAATAAGTAATGAAGCAACTCCGATAAGTCGTAGGTCAGCGACCTTTCCATTATACAAAACAAAATCACACAGTAAAATCCAAGCAAAAAGAAACCATTTTCCGCTTAAGCCAGCATGCGCAATGACTATTCACAAATCGCAAGGAGGAACATACGATAGTGTTGTGTATACGTATAGCAGAAAACATTCGCAATCCTTAGTTTATGTGGCTTTATCAAGAGTTACAAGTCCTCAAGGTCTCTATATTGTGCCTGCAGAAAATCAGGTGATATTTCATCACGGACGACGAGAAGACACATCAGTAGCTCAATTAAGAAAAGAATTTGAGAGACTTTCTTCGGTATGTTTAAAAACTCTCGATCAAGTACTGTTAGAAAGAATTGAAAAAGGAGATATGACGATATTTTCATTCAATTGTCAAAGTATTCACAAACATGCAACAGACTTACGGGGTAATGTTCTAAAAAATTCGGACATATTGATGTTTTCCGAAACTTGGCTTGACGATGACAGACATGTTAATGTTGGAAATTTTGATTGCATTGTACAATACAAGAGACCCGGTGTTAGAGCGGGCGGTGTAGGTATATATCAAAATGTTAATAGACTCCAACACGTTGTGGTAAAACATAACGACCTTCATGTCCGTAACCATGAATTCGTTTCTAATCATACATCCTCCGTTGGGGATTTGTGTGCTGCAGAATGCTCTCTGGCTAATGGCAAACAAATTATTATGGTGTCAATTTATATCTCGCCAGGTAAATCGATTACAGATATCAAAGATTTTATCCACCATGTACTTTTGCCATCCACAGAGGGTGGTTCAAGTTTATTGAATAAGAATTATCACGAAATTCCGATGATTATTTCGGGAGATTTTAATGTAAATTTCGCGAAGAATGAATCTGTAGAGTTATTGAACTTTTTCACAAACACCCTCAATTTGGATATTGTTAATGATAGGAACATTAGTACGACTAGAGACGGGACAACAATCGATGCAGTTTTTGCACGATTCATTAAGGATTCGAGTGCTAATGTATATATCACGCACTTTAGTTACCATAACCCAATTATCACGACATTAGGAAATAGTATTCGTGAAAGTGACAATGAAAATGTCACATGATTGGTAAATTGTAATTGTAATTTTTAATTGTAATATTGTTGTTTATGTAATATTGAATAATTGTAAATAAATTGAATAATTGTAAATAGTATTGGATAATTGTAAACAAATTGAAAATTTTTGGAACTGTACATAAATCGAAATTCATTCATGTATAAGAAAATATTAGAAAGAGAAAATCTATGCTTCGTCGTTGAATTATTTAACCTATAATCTTCAAACTAACCTAAGAGAGAAAAAAAGAGAATGAAATGAAAAGAGAGAGAGGAATACTAGAAGTTTCACTTCCGTCGTGCGTAAGCTTGACACACTCAGTTTTTTTTTCTGTGAACCTCAAGTGGTTCGGATTCCACCTTTCAAAAGTGAGCCCGTATCCCCCCCTCGGCGTAGGGAACCTGGCGAACCCATCGTCTGAGGTGCAAAGTGTCTAATCGGCATTTGACGCCTCGCAGTAGCCTTCCCTAGCCAGGGTGTCAGCAACTGTGCTGAGGGCTACATGGCACCGGGGTACCAGGAAATCTCCCGGAAGTAAAAACAGCATAGACTGTTCAGTTACGAAGGGGCGGCAGGCAGCAAAGGAGGACTGTTAAAAAATACTCCCGGAGTCCCGACGTCCTTAAAAAAAGTCGTAAAGAGTTGCAAAAAGATCTGCGAGTTGCACATCGCTTCTTCATATTTTTTAGCGCGTTCAGGAAGCTCCCTTTACGAGGAAGTCCAAACTTTACGAAGCCCTTCGCTGATAGAAAAAGATTTGTAAATGCGAAAGAATAATGAGGAAGCAATGTGGCCGTTTCGTTTTGCACCTTTTTTTATTATACTAGAATTGGTGTCACCGCTTCGCCCGCTGTTTTGTAGTTTAGGTTCGTCTTCTACGATCGTGCCATCTGAAGTATGCCAAACTCCAAGTACGACATCGACGATCAATCATAATGATCGATGACTTGGCTGACTTCAGAAATAAATCGCATTTAGAAATATTTCGTGGCATGTCTTTTTTATAGGGGCGACTAACTCTCCTCTTTCCCACCATCGAGAAGGAAATTTGGGCTGTATATCCTCGAAGCTACAAACGTTTATATCGGTTCAAGACAAAAAAAGGTTTAGTTGAAAAGGTTACCCATCTCTCGAGATTACAACTCGCGTTTTTGTTGATTCACGGAAAAACGTTAATTTCCAGGGGCCGAATCATGGTGCTCTAAAAACAATCTGACAGTCTGGCTCGCATTGAGTGGACTGGTGAAAAGGCATAAACTGTTTCTTCGAATCGAGAGAAACAAAAGTGACTGGTACACACATTCTTACATGGGATATCTTTGATCTTATCAACTCTGTTACTTTTTTCCATGACCAAAATTTTAATCGGTCCGCTCACATCTCATTGCGTGTAGTCTGAGGAATTTTTGGGAAAAATTGCAGCCCCGAATGTCAACTAGCTTTCGAGAAATAAATTATTTAATACTTCGATAATTTACAAGAATTTACAAATTTCCTTTGTTACATTATTTCCACGAGTCACCGACGACCTGAAAAAAAGAACGAAAATCCTTGTCCATGTAAAAAGTTCCAAATTTTCCGAAAAAATTATTAATTTCCTATTGGGGCGATTTTTACCCCTTGAAATTTCGTTTAAGGAGGAAAAAGTTGTGGAATTTCAGTCTTCCCCAGAGTGAAAACGTAATTTTATTCTTTTTCCCGCAAATGCACATCTTTTTTTTTCTACAAACTGATTTTTCCAGAGAGGGGATCGAAGGGGATGATAATGAAATCGACATCATAAAATTGGATATTTTTTTTCGTCACCCAGTATTTTTGTCCCGACACTTGATCCCGGATGAAGTAAAATACGTCCTGTACTATTAGTACACTATTAGTTTATAAGAAATATAAGAGTATAGCTGTCACTTTTGTTTTTCTCGATTCAAAGAAACGGTCTATGCCTTACAAGCGGTCCACTCATTGTGGAGCCAAAGTGTCAGATTGTTTTTGGAGCACCAAGATCGAAGATCGTGTTAATTTCTATTCGAGCTTAAAAATTCCCACAACCGAATGTTCTAAATACAATACTGTTATAACGTGACTACTATGACTTGGAATGCCTTATCTTCGCAATGTGTGATACTGAAATTTTGTACACAAGGTGAGGCACTAACTGTTGCCACGTAGAATAACTCCGAAAGTACGATAGTAGTAGAAAATTTTTTGAAAGACAAATTGCATGGGACAACGGGGGCTATCATATGGCGTTAGTTTTTTGTTGCTAGGTGGAGTCGCATCGGAGATTTCAAGGTCAACTTTGTTTTTATTTAGATAGAATGGTATGTTTTGGTACTTATTTTCTGATATGGACTATCGAGACGAATCCAATGATTTAAAAAAAAAATGTTGATTCTTTTTTATTTAAAAAATGTAAAAATTGTTTTTTTTTTGTTCCCGCAATTTGACGCGAACTAACACAAGGATCTCGAACCACAGTGGCAAGAATACCAATTTCCGTGTCTTCGTTATACACTTTCTTTTGTCGGTTATTTTTCCGACGGGTTAAGGATCCAGTTGTTCTCAATTTATTGTACAAAATTTGAAATGTACGGCGTGTAGGGTGAGAACGTTCAGGATATCTTTCAGCGTATAAGTCTCTAGCTCTCACTGAATTTTTCTGACATTCTCCGTAAATTAGAAGCATATCGGTTTGTTCTTCAAAAGAATACGACTGTTCGGGAATGAGTCCGTTGCGCTCGAGGGCAGCACCTCTCGGGCGCTCGGCGTTCTCTCATTCTCTCGCGATCCGCGCCAACCACGCTTGCGCGCCCGGCAACAGGCGGTTCGCCGGCAGTCTCCGTTCAGCATCGTGTAAACTCAGGCGCGTTTCGCGCGAACTCTCCATAACTCTCACCGTGTCTGGACTTTCTCTCATCAACTTACTCAACTTACTCATCGTGTTCATACTCAGCACTCGTTAATCACCGTGCAGTGTCTACACTCATCTCGGGTTACAGAATTCATTACGGTAAAACGCCATGGGGGGCTTCGGCAGCTCCTGATCGTGGTGCATCGCGTCTATTGCGGTGTCGGCAATAGCCGCCTCAGTGTTCGCATCTCTAAAGACTTTTGGGTTCTACGCATCATCTATTCATACATTAATCACCACCTATCTTTGTTATCGTCGCCTATTTTCCCGTCAATAAACCGTGTTATATATCTTGTTACATCTTCGTCTTCGTTTATTTATGCCCGCCGATCTCGTCATCAGTGAGCTGGCGAACTCGCGTTTATCCATCTCTCAACAACGACATCATTTACATTCGCTTGATGCGATGATACTGGTCTTACCATTCTTACTATCGTTGTCTCGTACAAGACACAATACAATGTAATACATTGTACGATACAATGTAATGTAATGTGCGTTAATAGTAAATATTTACTAAATACGGCGTTTTCATCGAACCTACAATGTACCGTGTAAATACACGGTCAAATTTTGCACGATATGCGAGAGAAAAAAAAATTTTTAACAAAAGAAAATAAAAAAAAATAAAAAAAAACATCATTGGATTCGTCTCGATAACCGCTACCAGAAAATAAGTACCAAAATATAGCATTCTATGTAAAAAAACAATGTTGACCTTGAAATCTCCGATGCGACTCCACTTAGCAACAAAAAACTAACGCCATATGATAGGCCCCGTTGTCCCATGCAACTTTAGTTTCAAAAAATGTTCTACTACTATCGTACTTTCGGAGTTATTCTACGTGGCAACAGTTAGTGCCTCACCCTGTATACTGCTGGTTAAGCGGCTTTTCTGCCGCTAGAGTGGTGTTACCCCTTAAAAAACGCCTAACTTGCGACGATTTATTTTAGGAGTATGAAAAAAAGGATCAGGACTTCTTTTCAGAGGCTTTTTTTTTACACATATTGAAGTATGGACAAAAATTATGTTATTATCATTTTGATACAAAATGGCGGCGACAGAGTCCATTTTGACAATCGTCTTTTTCAAACTGGGAGGACGTATTACTTGAACACCGTTGCATGGATCGATTTGAAATGTTGATAGTAGTTCCACAATTACAATCTCTTTTGGAGTACTTAGCCGTTTTTTGATTTAATGTAAACGTTTATTTATAAACAATTTACTGCTTTTCTTGGCAAAAAATCAATTGATTTTTTCAAAAGTGCACAATTTCCACGAAATTTGATTAAAAAAAACTCCTACGTAGTGCCATAGCCAATAATATATAGATTATAAAAATGTTTGGTTTTTTGTCTCAGGTCTTATACTTTACGAAAAAACCGTCCTCCCATGAAGGTGTTTTAACAAAAGACGATTTTCAAGATGGGCTCTGTCACCGCCATTTTGTATAATAATGATAATAATTTTTATTTATTTTTTCATACTTCAATATGTGTTAACGGAGAACACCACTGTGACTCCCTGTTTTTTTTCACATTTTTCAAGAATTTTTTTTTGTGGGAAAAAAAAGATATTCGAAAATTTTTTTTGGGTTTTGTTCCTTGTTTATTAATGTATCAAAAAACATTCTTTTCACATTTTTCATGCCTCATGGTGGCGCTGGGAAAGCTCTCGCGTCAGGTGCTGTCATTTCCGTGGCACGCAGCAGAACTGTCTTCAACGTCGATCTGAAAAAAAATACCGAGTGTTTTCGTTAATAATATGATATTTTGAAGAGAAGTACACAGGGATTTGGAAAAATATTGTTTTAAAAAAAATAGGCACGCCTTTGAAATTAACTTTAATTTCAAAGGCGTGCCTATTTTTTTTTAAACAATATTTTTCCAAATCCCTGTGTACTTCTCTTCATAATATCATATTATTAACGAAAACACTCGGTATTTTTTTTTTCAGATCGACGTCGAAGAGAGTTCTGCTGCGTGTCGCGGAAATGACAGCACCTGACGCGAGAGTTTCCCCAGCGCCGCCATGCGGCGTGAAAAATGTGAAAAAAATGTTTTTTGATACATTAATAAACAAGGAACAAAACCCAAACAAATTTTTCGAATATCTGATTTTTTTTCCCACAAAAAAAAATTCTTGAAAAATGTGAAGAAAAACAGGGGGTCACAGTGGTGTTCTCCCTTAAATAAAGACTCTGAAAGGAAATCCTATTTCTTTTTTCGTACTCTCAAAATAGATCGTCAAAGTTCGGCCTTTTTTTCTACCGCTAGAGTGGTGTTACCACTTAAAACTTTTACAAGTCAGACATAGGCGCTGATTCTATTGATACAACATGATCGGTTAGATAATTACCAGTGATACCAAGCATCGCAATCATCGCAACCAATCATGGGTGATCCGTCATCTTGATTGCCGCATGCAGGACATATCCAAACCTGACGACTGGTCTGATCCTGTAATATAAATGACGTAATTAGTACAAAACACTAATAAGAAACTTCGGGCCAACGTCTTAAATGCTTTTTTTGTTAACTCAATAGTAAGCGCTATCGCGTCGCGTTATTCGACTGATTGTTAGATCCTGTAGCCACGTTAGCCAGACACAGGTGAGCGTGATAACAGGATCGAAAATATAATGGAAGAGATATTTATAACCGGAAGAAATACGTACAGATTTAGAATGCGTGAGACCGCTTTGGGAGTGGCTGAAAACATTCCGATCGATATAAGGGAGGATGCCGTAGATGATCCCAATTACACATGACTGATTTTAGTATGATCATACGTTAGCACGTTCGAAAATAAAATGAGTGCTCGGTAATTACGAATGGCGATTCAAGGACTCGTTTGTTATCTCCTATAGACAGTCTGTTCAACGAGAAATAAACCGTTGTCATTTGGTAAGGTGTGGCAACCTTAAGGGGGGGGGGGGGGTTTCAAAATTATTTTTTTTGCATTTTTTTTTCCTGAATGAATATGTCGAGAATATTGTATATACATTTTAAGTCAATCGGAGTAAAACTAACGAAGTTACAGCGTTTCAAACGACCGGTCGTGATACCTGTATATCACGTTATAAAAAACTTTAAATCGTTTTTCCCGAAAACGTCATTTTTGAAGTTTGTGAACATTATAACTCAAAATCTACTGAACCGATCCTTTTGAAAATTTAAACATTACTTCTTCACATAAATCAACAGGTAATTAGGAGGAGTTTTTTTTTTTTTCAATTTTTTCAATTTTTTAATAACAAATTAAGCGCGATTTTTTGAGCTAAAATTGCGTTTTTCACTTCCAAGTGCTGCAAAAAATAGAAAAAAAAAAAAAACTCTTCCTGATTACCTCGAGAAATACATCACCTTTAAAATACATATCAATTTTTTTGTTTCGGATGATCCGGTAACGAGTTATAATGTTCACCGCAAAACCACTTTTTTTCAAGGCGCCACTGGAGATTCAACGTCACCGGCTTATTTATCAATATTTTTCATTGAAAATTTTTTCTGAGATACTTCAATAGTTGTACAATAATATGTAATTCTATTTAATAAAATTATATTACTCATGTCGCCGGAAAAAAATCATAAAAATATGCTTTTTTTCGCCTTTGAAACCCTACCCCGCCGTTAAGTCCACTCTCAACGAAAACCTACAATTTCGCGCCTTAACGACCGACGAGCGATTGCCCCGTAAACGGAACTTCGGAACGAGGAAATAAAAAGAATTATCATTATGATATTCGAACAAAGAGAACGCTTCGCTGCAGTTCTGGCACATGCCATACCAAAATTTATATTTTTAATATTATCTTGTCTTAAATAATAAATATCGTTGTGTTTCTTGAACTTTTCGCCCGTTGTCCGTGAACCTTTACCAATAATCCGTTTTAAACTTCTTTGGGTCAAAAAGGAACCACCGCAGCGCCATCTGTTCTAACTCTTTTGAATCTTAGTTTCGTGCTCTTTTGCGAAATATTTAGTTTGCCGGTACATTATGTCGTTGATGTCAGTGAATTCGTTATCTTCACAAAGAGTGCAAAATTCCTGAAGCGATACGATACGAACATATATTTTTTATACCATTCATCACCCTTGAGGTTGGATTTTCTAAGACAAAAATCGTTAAAACGTTTTTTTTTTTGAGTCTCCTTCAAGCTGCTGGGTCTAAATGGGTACGGGAAGTAGGAGCAATGAAAGTCACCGCATGTTTCGAGAAGCTTATGGCGAACATGCTCTATCTGAGACAACGGCCAGAGAATGGTTAAGACGATTAAAAAGTGGCGATTTTGACCTTAAAGACACGGAACGTCCGGGACAGCCGAAAAAATTTGAAGATGAAGAATTGGAGGCCTTACTCGATGAAGACCGATGTCGGACTCTTAAAGAGTTGTCTGATACATTGGACGTTATTGAAACGGCTGTTAACAAATGTTTACATAATCTTGGACCGGTTCGAAAAGTGCGAAATTGTTTACCACATCGATTAAGCGAGAGACAACTCGAAAAGCGAAAAACGTTTTGTGAATTGCTGCTTGAACGACGCGAAAGGAAAGGAAGTCATTTTTACAACGAATCGTGACTGCCAATGAGAAATGGGGTTTATTATGAAAATCCCAAACGTAAAAAAAGCATGGGTACCGCCAGGTGGATCAGGTCCATCAACGCCAAAACGCAATATTCATGATCAAAAAGTGATGCTGTGTGTTTGGTGGGATCAAGAAGGTATGCTATACCACGAGTTTTTGAAATCGGGTAAAACGATCACAGCTCGCTATAAACACCAGAATTAATCAAACTAAACCAGGAATTCAAAGAAAAGCGGCCCGAGTACGCCAAACGTCGTAACAAACTGATTTTGCTCGGTGACAATGCTCGGCTACATGTAGCAGCAATCGTACAAGCGCGTTAAACGGACATGAACTGGGAAGTCTTATCTCGCCCGCCGTACCGGACAAAGCACCATCTGATTATCATTTGTTTCGAGCGATTCAAAATGATTTGTTATCGCAGCATTTCAAGTTTTTTGAAGATATCAAAAAATAGATCGATAAATGGATCGCCTCAAAAAGCAACGATTTCTACTGACTATAAATAATTCGTGTTTTTTTTTTAAATTGAAAAACAGCGAGAATTAAGTTTGAAATCCAATAATACGAATCATTCGAAAAAATTTAATAAAACGAATCGCAACAATGAGTAAGTCCAAATATTGTCGCAACCGTCTATCAAGTGAACAACAATAATACAGACCACACCGGCAGGTTGAACGGCGAGCACGTCTTTTCCATTGTCCTTCTCATCGATTCCGTCGTCCTTTTTCGGGGCTACATCTGTTTTCGACTCTGAAACATATAATCCGGATGTTACATATTGTATCAAATGCAAACAGATCTATGTTTAAATGAGAGTAATTAAGGGTGAACACCACTGTGACCCCCTGTTTTTTTTTCACATTTTTCAAGAATTTTTTTTTGTGGGAAAAAAAAGAGATATTCGACAAATTTTTTTGGGTTTTTGTTCCTTGTTTATTAATGTATCAAAAAACATTTTTTTCACATTTTTCACGCCGCATGGTGGCGTTGGGGAAGCTCTCGCGTCAGGTGCTGTCATTTCCGCGGCACGCAGCAGAACTCTCTTCAACGTCGATCTGAAAAAAAAATACCGAGTGTTTTCGTTAATAATATGATATTTTGAAGAGAAGTACATAGGTTTTTGGAAAAATATTGTTTCAAAATTGTTTTAAAGTTAATTTCAAAGGCGTGCCTATTTTTTTTTTGAAACAATACTTTTTCAAATCCCTATGTACTTCTCTTCAAAATATCATATTATTAACGAAAACACTCGGTATTTTTTTTCAGATCGACGTTGAAGAGAGTTCTACTGCGTGCCGCGGAAATGACAGCACCTGACGCGAGAGCTTCTCCGGCGCCACCATACGGCGTGGAAAATGTGAAAAAAATGTTTTTTGATACATTATTAAACAAGGAACAAAACCCAAAAAAAATTTGTCGAATATCTCTTTTTTTTCCCACAAAAAAAAATTCTCGAAAAATGTGAAAAAAACAGGGGGTCACAGTGGTGTTCTCCCTTAATGTGACAATATTTTACGGCTCTACAGTTGCACAGCTCTCCGTGGGATAACTGTACCGGAAAAACAACTCTCTGGGCACGACTCTCCCGAAGATCACCTCTACCAGAGACCAGCGTTCAGGGCACAACTTCCTCAAATAACAACCCTACGGAGTCTCCTTCTTTCTCTTTAAGGGAGGAGATAGGTTTAGGACTACGTTTTTTTAGTGATTTCCATGAATTTTTTTGGGCAAGAAAGGAATGTATATAATTTATTGAAACTTTGAGTACATTTTATACATATATTCAAATAAATATTGTAATATTTTTGAAGAATTTTCTCGTAAAATATGGAAGATATCGGCTACCATCCATCGGAGGTCACGTAGCTGTTTGTGTACATTCTGGAAGCTACAGTTTTTATATGAAATCAATAGGGTTTCAAATTTACTTTAAGGACATGTCTTTCTTCTATGTGAACCCAACTTCCCTCGGAAAAAAATGGTAAATTGCATTTTTTAGCGGTGTTTAAACAAAAGAGCATAATTATTTGCCATTTTTTTAGGGCATTGACACCTCTAAAAAATGCAATTTTCAAGTTTTTCGGGAGAAGTTGGGTTCATATAGAAAAATAACATGCCCTTAAAGTAAATTTGAAACCCTATTGATTTCGGAAGAAAACTATCTCCTGCAGAATGTACGCAAAGAGCTACGTGTCCTCCAATGGGGGGTAGCTGATATCTTCCATATTTTCCGAGAAAATACTTCAAAAAAATTACGATATTTATTTGAATATATGTATGAAATGTTTCCAAAGTTTCAATAATTTATATACATACAAAAACGTTGTCCTAAACCTGTCTCCCCCGTTAAACAAAAGTGGATGTCGCTGATACGATACGGGAAGGAACGATGTACGTTCGTTACTGATCGATCTAACCAATTGTTGACGTTGTGTTTGAATCGTTTACCTTATAATTCACTTGAGCACCAACTGATCAGTTCATGGACCATAAACTCCTGTACCAATTGTCTAATGCAGTTTTCCAGAGTTGATTTTACAAGATTCAACCGGATTTCGACTCTAATAATGGGATATTTGAGATCGATTTACAGTAAATTTTTTGGAGCTAGGTTGGATATTGTAAAGGGTGCATACGCACAAATCCGAAAGAGTATACGTTCGAACAAAAAAAATAAACACAAATTATCCCAAAGGTGGAGAAAATGTGTAGCTAGCAACGGACATTACTTTGCACCTTTGATGTTTCTATTGAAACTACAAAATTCGCATTATTAACCAGTACACCTAGTGGTTACGGATATCTTTTCCTTGCCCGGATGACAAGTCAATAAGACTACTCGTGGAGACGCCGTTTAGACTCATATCGCTTCGTTGCCTCATGGGATTATGGGCTCAAAATCTCAACGGTTTGGGGGGGGGGGGGGAGGGTTTTAAAATTATTTTTTTTGCATTTTTTAAATTTTTTTTCTGAATGAACAATATGTCGAGAATATTGTGTACAAATTTTAAGTCAATCGGAGTAAAACTAACGGAGTTACAGCGTTTCAAACGACCGGCCGTGATACCTGTGTAATCGATTTAAAAAACTTTAAATCGATTTTCCCGGAAACGTCATTTTTGAAGGTTGTGAACATGAGAACTCAAAATCTACTGAACCGATCCTTTTGAAAATTTAAACATTACTTCTTCACATAAATCAACAGGTAATCAGGAGTTTTTTTTTCAATTTTTTCAATTTTTTCAATTTTTTAATAACAAATTAAGCGCGATTTTTTGAGCTAAAATTGCGTTTTTCACTTCCAAGTGCTGCAAAAAATAGAAAAAAAAAAAAACCTCTTCCTGATTACCTCGAGAAATACATCACCTTTGAAATGCATATCAATTTTTTTGTTTCAGATGATCCGGTAACGAGTTATAATGTTCACCGCAAAACCACTTTTTTTCAAGGCGCCTCTGGAGATTCAACGTCACCGGCTTATTTAGCAATATTTTTCATTGAAATTTTTTTCTGAGATACTTCAATAGTTGTACAATAATATGTAATTCTATTTAATAAAATTATATTACTCATGTCGCCGCAAAAAAAATCATAAAAATATGCTTTTTTTTCGCCTTTAAAACCCTACCCTCCCGTTAAGCTTATGACCGAGCATTCAAAACGAAAATTGGTGTGTAAAATTAGACGGCGTGATTTCACATTACCCCGGGGTATCCTCGTTAGAGAGTTGGAGTTTTCTGAGGAATCGAAATTAAAGCTGGACAATAGTCGACAATGATTTTGAAATTTGTTCGCACTCCGAGATTTTTACAACTCATAACATTACACCAACGGGCTATGATATGCTCGGTGTCTCGGATGTGGGTGGGAGTGAGTATAGCCTCGCTATAGAAATTCGCATGTACCGTGACATTCTTACTTGTTAATTTTTGCTTTGGTGGTCTCGTCACCAATGCGGATATTTTTGCTAACTCCGGACTTGGATCTCTCCTTTTGTCCTCCTCAGGCTTCTTGATGAGTGGTTTGATAGTTCTGCAACATTGAATAGCAACGATTTCCAATTTTATGTGACGCTAATGTTGAATAGAATTATAGCTAAGCATATTCCAACAGTGTCGAATATACTTTTCCGGACCCAATAGACAATATTCGAGTTGGAAGCATTTGTGCACATTCCGAAACGGTGCACGCAGAAAATGTATGCTCGCGAGGCAAAGGTTCATTTTTGTGGGCTAAAAGGACAATTCAACGGATTATAAACTGTACGATCTCGAAACGAGAAAAGTGCCATATAGCAAAGAGCCATAAAAATACAAAGAGTCATTTGTATTGTTCAAATGTCTACTAAAATTCTCCGAAAGTTTCGCTAAGATCGGCGCAATATTGGGGGTGAAAGTAAGTTTTAAAGGATTTGTTGTGAAAATTGGGGCTTTATTGTGCAAAAATGGTAACAAATTTATTACTCAAGTACTGTTAATTAAGTACTGTTCATCGCTAGCCACTACTTTTTCCCATCTTTTTGGTAGCATATAAATTCCGCGTTGAAAGAACGACTGGTCTTTAGAGGCAATCCAAGAATTGACCCATTTTTGTATTCCTCATATGAACGGAAATGCTGCTAAGACAGGGCATGAGTCATTGATCGAAACAAGTAGTAGTCGGACGGACGAATGTCCAGTGAATACGTCGGGGGGTAGGATACCCCATTTGAGTGTTCCCAAGTAGTTTTTGACTCGCACTGCAACATGTGGTCGAGCATTGTCATCCTGCTGAATCACTTTGTCGTGTCTCCGCTCATATCCCGGCCGTTTCTCCTTCAATACGATCCCGCGTGATGAATTCATTCGGTGTTAGCAGCTCATAAGGGGGGGTAGGGTTTTTTAATCATTTTTTTTGCATTTTTTTATTTTTTTTTTTCTGAATGAACAATATGTCGAGAATATTGTGTATAAAGTTTAAGTCAATCGGAGTAAAACTAACGGAGTTCCAGCGTTTCAAACGACCGGTCGTGATACCTGATTTTCACGTACAAAAAACTTTAAATCGATTTTCCCGAGAACGCCATTTTTTAAGTTTGCGAACATTAGAACTCAAAATCTTCTGAACCGATCCTTTTGTAAATTTAAACATTACTTCTTCACATAAATCAACAGGTAATCAGGAGTTTTTTTTTTTTTCAATTTTTTCAATTTTTTAATAACAAGCGCGATTTTTCGAGCTAAAATTGCGTTTTTCACTTCCAAGTGCTGCAAAAAATAGAAGAAAAAAAAAAAAAAACTCTTCCTGATAACCTCGAGAAATACATCTCCTTTAAAATGCATATCAATTTTTTTGTTTCGGATGATCCGGTAACGAGTTATAATGCTCACCGCAAAACCACTTTTTTTCAAGGCGCCTCCGGAGATTCAACGTCACCGGCTTATTTATCAATATTTTTCATTGAAAATTTTCTCTGAGATACTTCAATAGTTGTACAATAATATGTAATTCTATTTAATAAAATTATATTACTCATGTCGCCGCAAAAAAATCATAAAAATATGCTTTTTTTCGCCTTTAAACCCCCCCCCCCCCCCCTATAATACGAGTATATCACACCCAGCTGATCTCACCAAATGCAGAGTATGAGCTTTGATCCATGAATATTTGGCTTCGCCGTTAATGTGGATGCATGGCTTACCCGACGATTTCTTACGCTTTGGATTGTCGTAATGAATCGACTTTTCATCACCAGTTACGATTCGATCGAAAAAACCCTTTCGTTTTTGCCTCTGCAGCAGCTGTTCGCAGGTGAAAAATCTCCTTTCCACGTTTCTTGGCTTTAATTCGTATGGCAACCAATTTCCTTGCTTTTGAAACATTCCCATGGCTTTCAGGTGTATTGAAATTGCTTGTTGCGTCACTCCCAAAGATTCTGCAAGTGCTTCTTGTGTTTGACATGAGTCTTCATTCAATAATGCCTCCGATTCTGTATCTTCAAACGTTTCTGGCCCTCCTTCACGATGCTTATCGTCCGTGTGAAGATCGGCACTTTTGAACCGTCTGAACCAGTACATGTTGAAATTGATGGAGCATGGTCCCCATAAGCCTCACACAACAATCGATGACTTTCAGCTGCTTTTTTCTTTAAATGGAAGCAGAAAAGTAAAGCTTCCCGCTAATTACGTTTCGTCGACACAAAAGTTGACTTATTTGGAATTCGAAAAAACTGTTCTTTACACTTTGACAAAATGATACGTACTTAAAACTAAAGCCTACTGATGACGCTTTAACATGAAGGTGGTTAGGTTATGGTCTGATGCGATTTAATACTAGTAACGCCCTCTCTTGTAAATCCTTTAAAATTCACTTCTACCCCCAATATTTTCTTCGAAACGAATTCGGAAAAATGTTCTTATTTTCAGCGTCTAAAACCGGGGCCACCCCGTTTTAATGCCTTCGATCGATTTCAGCGATTTTTTTTGCAGGGATCGATAGAATTCCTTATATAAATGTACTTGTAGCAGTTTTTGTACACTAGGTCTTGTGTTTTTGTAGGGTTAAAAATACTCGAAGGAACTTTCGTGCGGTTTTCGAAGTAAATCCGAATCCCGCTGAAATCACCTAAAATAATTTTCTTACTGGTCAGTGAAAGTCCTAAAAATTCAACAATTCATATCTCGAGAACTATTGGAATAAAATTTTGAAAATGATCATTCCACCTCAAGAAATGAAATAAAGAATCAGCTGTGAAATCGAAAAACCAAAACTAAATATTCGTTCAGAACGGTGTAGTTTATTTTCCGTTCAATAGCCGGAATTAATTATTTGCTAATTATTTGCGTACACGCGATGATATTTCGAACAACGGAGGGTTAACGGAGTAACAGATTCTAGTCCTATCCGACGATACGTTTTAACAAATACGAGACTTCGAAATATGAGTTGTTTGGTGTTTACTTACATTTTTTTCATTGTACTATTATCCGGTGTAGGGGGTCGTGGTGAAGCCGGACCAAGTTTTAAAGTTATTTTAGGTACGGCCTCTGCGGTCTTATCTTCCTTCTGAAAAAGAGACGAAAGTCACTGTAGGTGCAACTTTTCTGGTAGGCTATCATATTCCCCCCAAAACCACACTTTGCACATATATTGTGTCGTGAGCTAGGAAAATCCTATTATCTATGTTATTCGTGATATCGGGTGAGCAAAACTATCTCGTGCAATCTTACTACTATAATGAAGCTGGAAAGTTTGTATGTTTGTTCGAACGCGCTAATCTCAGGAAATACTAATCCGATTGGAAAAAGCCTTTTTGCATTAAATAGCCCGTTTATTCAGGAAGGCTCTAGGCCATATAACTTCATGCTTAGACCCTAATCTCGCTATCTTACTACTATATCTATACCAGAGCTCGGAATAAAGTGCACAGTTCGGCTCCGGCAGGAAGGCTACGCCTCCGTTACCCCCTCTACCGCGTAACGCGCGGCGGCTACAGCGGCGAACGCGTCATCTCAGGAGCGTTCCGATCAAAAAAATACATGGCACCCACGACAAATTGTCATTCAAATATTTTATCGTTCCGTAATGTTATTAATTAATCATTAAAAATATAATTATTTACCACAATTTTTTTATTAATATCGCATAATTATTAAATGATTTTAACAATAGTTTTCCACATCACCCGTGAGGTACTATCGCAGATGCGCTTTTTTTAGAGTGGTTTCCCCAGGAGACCTATTCCACTGAAAATTAATGCAATGATGAAACCTGGCTCAGTGGGAAAAAACGAAGAAATTATAGCAACCAATTTTCCGATAAATATTAATTGGATCGTCTGGGTTTTTTATATAGAAGATTCAACTAGGGACGGTACATCCACAGAAATTTTTGAAGAAGTTGCTCGCATTAAGGAGGTCAATGATGCATCGTTCATGGGAGAACATTTGTCTGTTTTTGTCAATTTCATTTTTGAGAACGAGCATTCGCATAAATATGTGAACCCAAACATGGAGAAAATTCGAAGACTGAAATCCCTAAGACGTGGATAACGTGACGAATCTAAAATTTTGAAGAAGTCAATCCCTTTTTCTGGCCGTGCTATTAACGAAATATCACTTTGCATATCGCACAATTCTGCTAGAAGTTGTAGGCTTTGTTCCTCGATTTGCACAGTGAGAGGATTTTCAAAGAGTATCAAATCTTTTCGCAGCGTTACAAAATCACTAAAACGCGTATCAAATTGACTTATCAAAGAATCAATTATATTTGAAAATTGTATAAAATTACAACCTGCGCCATTATCGCAATCATGTTCTTCAAAGATAAATTGACAACAAGGGAAAAAATTAAGAATGTGACTAATTACCTGTGAGATGATTTGGTCGGTTTTTTGCAGCTTTAAATTAAAAATATTAAAAATTTAAATATTTAAAATATTAAAAAATGTAAATATTTTAAATATTTAGAAATTAAATATTTTGAATTTGAAGCTGCAAAAAACCGACCAAATCATCTCACAGGTAATTTGTCACATCGATTCTTTCCGCAGAAAGTTAGTACTTTTAAAAAATCATTTAGAAAATAACATTCTTCATTTTTCCCCTTGTTGTCAAATTATCTTTGAAGAACACGATTGCGATAATGGAGCGGGTTGTAATTTTATACAATTTTCAAATATAATTGATTCTTTGATAAGTCAATTTGATACGCGTTTTAGTGATTTTGAAACGCTGCGAAAAGATTTGATACTCTTTGAAAATCGTCTCACTTTGCAAATCGAGGAACAGAGCCTACAACTTCTGGCAGAATTGTGCGATTTGCAAAGTGATATTACGTTAAAAGCATGGCCAGAAAAAGGGATTGACTTCTTCAAAATTTTAAATGCGTCGCGTTATCCACGTCTTAGGGATTTCAGTCTTCGAATTTTCTCCATGTTTGGGTCCACATATTAATGCGAATGCTCGTTCTCAAAAATGAAATTGACGAAAACAGACAAACGTTCTTCCATGAACGCCGCATCATTGACCCGCTTAATGCGAGCGAGTTCTTCAAAAATTTCTGTGGATGTACCGTCCCTAGTTGAATCTTCGATAAAAAAACCCAGACGGTCCAATTAATATTTATCGGAAAATTGGTTGCTATACTTTCTTCGTTTTTTCCTACTGAGCCAGGTTTCATCATTGCATTAATTTTCAGTGGAATAGGCCTCCTGGGGAAACCACTCTAAAAAAAGCGCATCTGCGATAGTACCTCACGGGTGATGTGGAATACTATTGTTAAAATTATTTAATAATTATGCGATATTAATAAAAAATTGTGGTAAATAATTATATTTTTAATGATTAATTAATATAATATTACGGAACGATAAAATATTTGAATGACAATTTGTCGCAGGTGCCAGGTATTTTTTTGATCGGAACGCTCCTGAGATGACGCGCTCGCCGCTGTAGCCGCCGCGCGTTACGCGGTAGAGGGGGCAAAGGAGGCGTAGCCTTCCTGCCGGAACCGAACTGTGCACTTTATTCCGAGCTCTGCTATAATGATACTGGAGAGTTTGTTTGTTTGAACGCGGTAATCTCAGGAAATACTAATCGAATTAGAAAAATTCTTTTTGCATTAGATAGCCCGTTTATTCGGGAAGGCTTACAGCCACACAACTTCATGCTATGATCCTAAGAAGCGGTGGCGGCGTCGGTTTATTTTTTAGTCATTGGACATTTCATTTTTCCACACAATTTCCGGATGGTAATTATAGATAATGAGATGCACTTGATTATGTACTCATAATGCGTATGAGACAGATATATGATCCAAATTTAACGCGGGTGAAACCGCGGGGCACATCTAGTCATGAATATATATCATTGTCCACGTAGAGTCTGTAAACAATGTGTGTACTTCCGGTCAGTGCTCCATGGTTTTTGTACTGGATCGTACAATAAATAGATTGAGGAACGTTGTATAGCCGAATCGATACTCGCGAGGTTCGGGTCTCCGAAGTATTTCAAGTTAATTTAAGTCTATGAAGTAAAACATAGAAAAAAATTAACTTCAAAAACTTCGGAGGTTATGAAGGAACTGGTTACGCAATATTTTGATAATGAAAATGAATCTATTTAGCAATTCAATCACGACGATTAAAAGAAAAAGCATAACGCTTTTATTTTACAATCGGCGAGAACGCTTACGTTTGACAAAACGAAATAAGTGCGTCTCCGACGCCGACTCTCTTCTTTCGCTTTTTATCATTCGTTTTGGGTAAAGAAAAGTTTCTGCGCTACGACACCCGCAAATTCTGAATAAAAAAAAAGTTAACTTTTCTCGAAAATACTAGATTCATGCCCAATGAACTGCCGAACAGGCTTCGTTTCACGGAAATTGTAGCCGAGTGTTAACGTAACCCCCTTCATTCTAACGAATCGTACGATATAAAAGTGTCGTGTCGCCCGAACTGTTTCAGTTATTGCCGATTTTTCTAGTTCCCGAGCTACTGAATAATCTTTAAATAGCAATAACGGTGGACTTTATAGAAAAAAAAAACAATATCAATGCCGGAAATGGCGCGTTTTGCCGAAATGTCACCGGGATCTCGTTCGAACGCCACGGCTTTTTACCGTTTTTTTTCAGGTAAAGAAAAGTTTCTGCGTTACGGCTCCTACAAATTCTGAACAATAAAAAAAAGTTAATTTTCCTCGAAAATACAACATTCATGTTCGATGAGCCACCAGCGAAGCTTCGTTACGCGGAAAATATAGCCGAGTGTCAACGTAACCTCTCAATCTGACGAATCCTACGATATGAAAAATGTAAAAATGGGGATGGTTTAAACCGTATGAAATTAAAGTTCCATGTGTATAAACTCCCATGGTGTAAAAGTCCCGTCATGCTTAACTGCCATCGTGTAAAACTCCCATGTTGTTCAACTCTCGTGGCGCTAACTTCAGTTTGGTAGTCAGTTTAACTCCCACCATGCTTAACTGCCTTTGTGTAAAAGTCCCGTCATGCATAAACTGCCATCGTGTAAAACTCCCGTCGTGTGAAATTCCCGTTGTGTAAAATTCCGGTCATTCGCGGGCAACTGGGGTATATATGTGGCGCTCCACTAAATACTCCAGTGATTCTCAATTATCTATTTCGATTGCCGCAATGTCGAATTTCAACGGATCATTTGGACCAACTAACTATACGAAATCAAAGAATTGAAGCAATGTCCTATTTATTATAAAACTTAAAAAAACGGCCTTGCAAAATTCAAACGGATATAACTCGAGTACTACTCGAGCAATCGTGCTCAAGTTTTGCCAAAAAGCAAAGCTTTAAGCGCTCCTTGTTTGCAGATTGTCTTGTCAAAATTACTCAAGGATTTTGGCAAATTTACAAATTTACCAATCTACATTTTGTTGAATTATCGAAATAAAAAATAAAAATGGCGCTCTAATTTTCGTAAAATTTTGCGGTACAATAGCACTGCATTTGCTCACAGTGGTAACTTAATACAAACTCCGAAATAATCTTTGCGAAAAATGCCGGGAATCGGATTTTCAATGGATCAAAGAAGAAAACAAATTAATAAATTGGTTAGCGCTGATTAGGCGCGGTGTTTGAGATCACCAATGCGAAGTATTGAAAGTATCGTGTTCTTGATCCGCATCGTGTTATCGAAAAACTTCTTCTTCTTCACAATTCGCATTAGTACGAATGTTCTCACTGAAGCTCTGGTCCATATGATCCGTTGAAATTCGACATTGCGACAATCGAAATAGATAATTGAGAACCACTGGAGTATTTAGTGGAGCGCCCCATATATACCCCGGTTGCCCGCGAATGACGGGAGTTTTAGACAACGGGAATTTCACACGACGGGAGTTTTACACGATGGCAGTTTTACACGATGGCAGTTTATGCATGACGGGACTTTTACACAAAGGCAGTTAAGGGAGAACACCACTGTGAACCCCGGTTTTTTTTCACATTTTTCAAGAATTTTTTTTTGTGGGAAAAAAAAGAGATATTCGAAAAATTTTTTTGGGTTTTGTTCCTTGTTTATTAATGTATCAAAAAACATTTTTTTCACATTTTTCACGCCGCATGGTGGCGCTGGGGAAGCTCTCGCGTCAGGTGCTGTCATTTCCGCGGCACGCAGCAGAACTCTCTTCAACGTCGATTTGAAAAAAAATACCGAGTGTTTTCGTTAATAATATGATATTTTGAAGAGAAGTACACAGGGATTTGGAAAAATATTGTTTTAAAAAAAATAGGCACGCCTTTGAAATTAAAGTTAATTTCAAAGGCGTGCCTATTTTTTTTAAAACAATATTTTTCCAAATCCCTGTGTACTTCTCTTCAAAATATCATATTATTAACGAAAACACTCGGTATTTTTTTTCAGATCGACGTTGAAGAGAGTTCTACTGCGTGCCGCGGAAATGACAGCACCTGACGCGAGAGCTTCCCCAGCGCCACCATGCGGCGTGAAAGATGTGAAAAAAATGTTTTTTGATACATTAATAAACAAGGAACAAAACCCAAAAAAATTCTTCGAATATCTCTTTTTTTTCCCACAAAAAAAAATTCTTGAAAAATGTGAAAAAAAACAGGGGGTCACAGTGGTGTTCTCCGTTAAGCATGGTGGGAGTTAAACTGACTCCCAAACTGAAGTTAGCGCCACGAGAGTTGAACAACATGGGAGTTTTACGCAATGGCAGTTTATGCATGACGGGACTTTTGCACAAAGGCAGTTAAGCATGGTGGGAGTTAAACTGACTCCCAAACTGAAGTTAGCGCCGCGAGAGTTGAACAACATGGGAGTTTTACGCGATGGCAGTTAAGCATGACGGGACTTTTACACCATGGGAGTTTATACACATGGGACTTTAATTTCATACGGTTTAAACCTTCCCGTAAAAATGTCGTGTCGCGCCGAACTGCTCCAGTGATTGCTGTTTTTTCAAGCTAAATAGGCACCTCGACTTCTCGTTAGATCGAACATGCCGATCTCTAAAGATAAGTCGGTATTTTCGTGAGATCGGCCAGTTTCGATCGGGCAAGATCCGCTTCGGCAAAATTCGCGAGCCGAATACGCGAAATTCGCAAGATCCATAAGATTATATACGATCGTCTCATTGAAGTCGCAACGCGATCTAATTTTTGTATATTGCAACGAATCTATTCGGAGTCTGATTATAGCGGCATTCAATTTGGCAGGATGATGCGCGCTTCTGCTCTTTTTCTGTTCAATTAATATTTCATGCGAAGGCAAACACAAATTTCAGACGCGAGTGATGTACATTTGAATTTATATAATTGGTGAATAATGCACTTACTTCCTTGTCCTTTCGTTTGTCTTTTTTGTCTTTCTTATCTTTAAGTTTGGTAAGTTTGCCTTTTTTCCCTTTACTTTTTTCCTTAATCTTGTGCTTTTCCTTCTTATCTTTTTTCTTCTTAAACTTGTCTTTCCTCTCCTTCTTATGGATCTTTGATTTCTGAAAAATATGAATATTTAAGAATAATTAACGAAAATAAAGTACAACACGGACAAATAAAACAAGAGCATTGTCGATGGATCCCCTATCTCGATCCCACCCTAACATTCGGCAAACACGGATTTTGGGAATGACCATTTAGCAGCCTGACCTCTCTCGGCTAAACGTCAAACTACTCTCTCCCAGTCAGTCCCAGACGATTACTGTGCGAATGTGTATCTTAATAATCGTATCTTCATAATCATTAAAAATGTATCGCTTTATTACAGCGAGAATATCGTAAATAAAAATCGGAAGAAGATGGAAGATGTTCGGTCCGAGGAGTATGAGATTTTCAGCCCAGGCGAATGATCAAAAAACATTTCATTCGTGCCGTGTAAACAACAAGAGGCGTGACTGAAATTGCATAATTTCTGAAAAATGAACAATTTATAAATTTAACATTTTATGGTATAAATTGATGCTGTAAGTAAATGTGTATTGTTCGAAGATATTTATTTAGCCTTCGTGTGGCGGGCAATATTTTTCGGATTATGGGGTTAATCATGGCATATCAAATGGGTTCACCGTAAACTTATAGTAATAATGCTCTTCGTCTGTATCCAATTGTCGTAGTTGATGTTGTTCACGCACAAACATCAACGGTAATAATCTTGATTTATCAGATCGTACTAGAAACATTATGTTTGGCCAAAAAATGTCAGATGTAGCGTTATTGGGAATTATCACGAAGGCGTGGTCAATATGGCCGCTCAATTCCAATTAGCCAGCACTAATTAGTATGGGAAGCAGTAGTAAACCATTGATTATCATATATTTTTGGCGAAATATAATGTTTTTACTACGACCTGATAATCAGGATTATTGCCTTTGATGTTTGTGCGTTGACAGAATCAACCGCGACAATTGGATACAGACAAAGTGTATTATGGCCATCTTGTTGTTTACTGAAAATTACATACCCCTCGGGCCGAACATCATCCATGTTCTCCCGATTTTTGATCATTATATTATTGCTGTAATAAAGCAGTTTATTTTTAATTGGAACTAGAATCGGTGTCCATCTGCTTTGTAGGTTAGGTTCATCGTCTACAATCGTGCGATCTGAAGTGCGCGCATGGTCGAACTCGCAGCACAACATCAATGACCAGTCTTAGGGCACGTTCTTTAATTCGTATTTTCATCGTTTATTATCATCGTCGTGTCTCTTCTTAATACAATGTGTCCGAAAGAGACGGAACGATCAAAAGATGAATTAGAGAACGCACCCATAATGATCGACGATTTTGCCGGTTACAGAAACAAATCGCATTCCGAGATATTTCGTGACGTATCTTTTTTATACGGGGGAATAAAGCGTGACACATTCGTATAATAATCATCGGGTACCACTTGAAGAGAGTGGTTTGAAATTTGTTCGAGAGACGTCGGGTTGCTAAATGGTAATTCCCAATACAGACACCTTAAGGGCTCATATACCCCTGAAATTGTCAAAAAATCGATTTTTTTTTTACAGTTTTTATTCTTTATACTTTTAAAAATAAAGTGAAAAAACCTTTAAGTAAATTCCACTCCGTTACAAAGTTATGGCAATAAATGTGACCGTACATCGGGTGGGACGGCTACCTACCAGAAACTTTAAACGCGTTTTTCTCGAAACTATGTTTTTAAACAGTGAGCAGGATAACTCACAAGGAAAGTACCCGAGGTGTCCCCCTCCGATTTTGTTGAAACTCGTGTATGTTATAGAGCATTAAAAACTAAGCGACACGTATTTTTTTTATCGGCGGAAAAACGGTTTCAAGAGGTGAAACCACCCCCTAAAGTTGCACAGGTCAAGGGCCGATTTTGCAGTTTCACCTACAAGCAGTTCGATTTTGATGAAACAAAAATTATAATGTATCTTATGCATAGGAATGAAGAACCCATCACAAAAATGAAAAAAAAAATATTTTAAGGGGTTGAAACACCCTTGAACATCTACTTCTTGTATCCTATATTGAAAACTTGCGAATCGATCGGAATGAAAATTATGTTGTTTTATAGCGGAAATGTTTGCCGATCCGAACTCTTCTCATTAAGCTAAAATTAATGCTACACCGTTTTTTTTGTTATTTTACGGGCGGGGTAAGGGTTTTCACTTTCGAAAAATCGAATTTTTTTTTTGTTTTATCTTATTGTTTAACATTTCAAGAATATGTCCTTAAAATTTTAAACCGATCTGAGCAATATTCTTGAAGTTATTGTCTTATTAATCTCCTGGCCTTTAAGGCCTTACATACGTCGAGAATTTTCAAAAAATCGATTTTTTTTTGTTTACAGATTATTATTCCTTATAGTCTTAGGCGTATTTCTGTGTAAGCTGATTGTAAAAATTCCCCATAGTTCAAAAGTTATTGTAGATAATGTGACTGCCCGTCGAAAGGACAAAGGTCTGATGCGCGCCTACTTGAGTTGAGTTGTTTGAGGCAGCTGGCCTTTACCTTTAAAAAATAAACAACAACAATTTTTTACTGACAAGGAAGGCGTACAATATGAAGCTGGAATGGGAGATTAGACGTAAGTTAACTAAATAAATTTAAAAAATTCATAAAGTTCTTGCTCCAGCCGCGCGCGACTTCGAGCGAAACGCGCTTGAAACTTTAAACGCGTTTTTCTCAAAACTACTTTTTCTGACACGGTCGGCATGATAACTCGTACGGTTTTTAATATTTTTTGATGATTTTTTTTTTTAATATTCGGAATTGTTTTTTCTATAGTCTGTCGAGCCGGATTTTAAAAATTATAATTAGAAAATTTTATAAAAACACTTAAAGTGTGACTTTTTTGACACAAACTTAACATTTTTTTTGTAAATTACCGTAAATTGTTTAATTTTTCGAATTTCAAAAATCCGGCTCGACAGACTATAACTACTACCTTATTTTACAAGAATTTCTTTACATTTTGCAGATGCGTCAACATTTGAGGAAGAAATACTGCCGACCGCGGAGTAACTTTTTTTTTACAGTGCTTCAAAAAATGTGATTTGTCATGTTGTAATTTTTGAAAAAAAAAATTGAAATAAATTTTTTTACAAACTTAACACAGTAATAAACAATGTGTAAGAATTTTTTTATCAATTTCTATTTCTATCCCTCCTAAAAAGAGTTATTCTTTTGGTACGTTTTCGGTACCGCTGGACGTATGTAAGGCCTTAACGCTATACCTCTAACAGCTGCGGGCGGTCGGGCCAGCAGTGCAGCTGTCAAACAGGTATACAGTTTATTCATTGCTATTGTGTATATAGTATATAGTGTATACTATACACAACAATATTTTAAAAGAAGAAACGAGCAGGAATCGATGATTCTGTGTAAGTTGGAAAAAAAATTGTTTTTCTTCACTTTTTTACTCCATAAACTTTAGACGCGTTTTTCTCAAAACTTCTTTTTCAAAGTCCGTGCTCACTGCCATTTAAAAATTCCTTGACCGATTCATTTCAAACTTTGTACACATTTTCTACATATGAAATACCTCCCCCCAACGTTTAGTAAAATTTTTTTTTTACATCAAGGGTGTTTCCCACCCACAAAATGGCGGAATGGCGTTATTTTCGTGGAAAATAACAGTTCACACTTCAGATGGCCGCCAAAAATTTTTAAATGAAAAAAAAAATTATCAGAGAACGTTGGGGGGAAGATTGGGGGCAAGTTTAGGGGATGGTTTCACCCCTTGAAACCGTTTTCCCCCCCAAAACAAAAAAAATACGTGTCACTTAGTTTTTAATGCTCTATAACATACATGAGTTTCAACAAAATCGGAGGGGGACACCTCGGGTACTTTCCTTGTCAGTCAATTTTTAATATTCTTAACTTTTTTTTTTCAATCTTGATAATTATTTTCTCTATAGTCTGACGAGAGGTTTTTCTAATTTTTTTATAAATTATTAAACACTTTTTTTTTTAAATTGCATACTGAAATTTGAAATACTGTAATTTCTTTGCGTTGAAAAGAAATCCCTCCGTCAGACTATTACTACTACATTAACTTAACCCCTTAAAATATTTTTTTTTTTCATTATCTGGTGGGTTCTTTATTCCTTCGCATAAGAAACTTTTTAATTTTTGTTTCATCAAAATTGATGCACTGCTTGTATGTGAAACTGCAAAATCGCCCCTTTACCTGTTTCCATTTTAGGGGGTGGTTTCACCCCTTGAAACCGTTTTCCCCCCCAAAACAAAAAAAATACGTGTCACGTAGTTTTTAATGCTCTATAACATACATGAGTTTCAACAAAATCGGAGGGGGACACCTCGGCTACTTTCCTTGTCAGTCAATTTTTAATATTTTTAACTTTTTTTTTTCAATCTTGATAATTATTTTCTCTATAGTCTGACGAGAGGTTTTTCTAATTTTTTATAAATTATAAAACACTTTTTTTTTTAAATTGCATACTGAAATTTGAAATACGTCAGACTATTACTTCTACATTAACTTATTAGATTCTTTGTTATTTTTGCAGATTGGATAATTTTTCGTAAAGTTATGATGTCGACAAGGAGGCGCCACGGTTAACATCAGCAGTCCATTTATACCCGTAAAAAATAATGTTGATATTAAAAAAAAAAATTGTTTAATTTTTCTCCTTATAATTCAAAAGTTAATAAAAAATGTGAAATCAACAATTTAATTTTTTTTTCGTCATATAACGTTTATAATAATTTTTAAAGTGTAGTCGGTTTTCAGCGCGCGCGGCGGTATGTGAGCCCTTAATACACATACGATACTGATTTAAATGGTTGCATAGATACCTTATTATTTTTGTCCAACTTTTCATTCTTCGTCGTCAATCGAGAAGGCGTTGGTACCGAAGGGACATTGGTCAAGGATACGGGAGACACAATGGAATCATTTAGTACCGTGGTAGGTGCGATTGCTGGCTGAGGTACTTCTTTTTCCAATTTCATTGATCTACCTACTTTGTCCACCGCGGGTTTTAAGAATTTTTCGGGCTCCAAATGAGTTGGAAGGATATCATCGAGGAGCGGTGTTGATATTTTCTCGCGTTCCGAAATCTTTGTTTTTGGAGGTAAGGAATCGCTAGGTCGAATGTTTGACGTCAAGAAACGTGGAGGCATCGGTAAATTCGGCATCGCCGGGTGTGCGCCCGGGACATTTCTACCCAAAGCAAGGGGATATCTTGGAAATATGGGATGACCGATCGGATGCGGTATAAGTCCTGGCGCCGAAGGAAAAGGAGGAAAAAATGGAAACGGCAACGTCGGGGGGTTACTCGTCTCTTTGTACACCTCGGCTTCGACCGCTTGAGGTGTCTTTGGTCTGTCGCATAATTGAGCTTCTTGAACATCCACGACATTCTTGCCCTGAAAATTACAATTTACATTTGTCTAATTAATGACGAAAACAATCGAATCGGGATGGATATCACGCCGATAGAACCAGTAACGTAAAAAAATAACTTACCTTCTTCGGACTAATACTTCGTTTCGGACTCTTGGAACGTACCTCTTTCTTCCTAACATTGCGTTCTTTTTTTTTCTTTTTAAGGTCTATCGGCACAGGTACTTGGAGTTCCGGAGTTTTCGGAGTACTCGGAGTACCCGGTGGTGATATATCACCAAAGATATAAACATCGGGCGAAGGACTTTTTATATCCGTTAGTTCGCCACCCGCGTCAATGTGCACCTCCGGCGTTTTTGGAGTTTTCTTCTCTTCGCGTTTAATTTCGATATCGGTCCGTTGCGCATATTTATCGGAAAGGTCGTCAATCACAAGACCAGGGGAACTCTCACGGGAATCGAGCTCTTTGTACTTAGGTAATTCCGGGCCATCTGTACTTTTCTCTTCGCGAGACTTTGATATTTTTTTGAAGATGTTAAGCTTCTGTTTGTCCGGCTCGGATGGTAACTTATCGATAGTATCTTCCTTTTGGTCAGAGGGCGCAGCGGTAGACGTGAGATCCGGTGCTTTCTCAGGTTTTATCCTGGACTGGGGAATCTTAGGTGTTTTCGCGGGGATTTCCTTGTGGGCAGAAAGTTGAGGAGTGGCTGGTCTATTGGAAGACCCCGGACTGCTGGCATGCCCCTTACTGCAACCGGATTTTGAAGGCTTCAACTTGGTATGTTCCTTCGTGCCTGTCAGTTTTTTCGCTCTGATGTCGCTTATGTTATCGGGTTTGAACAATTCCTTAACGCGATTTTTCTTTTTATTCTCTTTGTCCAGTTTCCGATCTTCGAGGCCTTTTTTAACGATCTTCTTCGGCTTTTTCTCCAGCTTTAATTCCGGCGGGACCATCGGATACAGGCTCGCTGGCGGAGAATCGGCACGCGCCGGATGCGGTGTTCGTGGTTCCGGCAGTTTACCCTCACGAGCGGGAGAAAGAAACCCGGATGTAGTCATTATGACGCTATGTATTTCGCGCAATGGTCGACCTTCTTCAATAATTTTCGAGCGCTTCGCGGCCGTAGAATTTTCGGATGGTAACATTGCACCCGGCCGTTTGAAGACTGACTGAGGAAGTTGATTCGGCGAAATGGCCATTGAAGCTTCGGGTGGTACTGCATTGCCAGAACCCGAATCAGTTTCACAGCAATCTGGAGCTTCTTCTTTGTCAACGAAACATACCTCTGGAACATTTAATATCTATGAGAGTAACGAGTATCGAAAACTGTCGTGCGTTATTGAAAATAGAAACATGATTCAAACATGGAAATCGCGGGGACGAGAAATGATACGCCGACGTCACGGGAAATCGGCCGAGGAAATATTCAGGCCCCTGTGTACCCGAGTCAGTGATTTTAATCCGGAACGTCATAGCGAGAAACAGCGTGCTATAATTTTTAAGGAGCGCGTTACGTCGTAATATTTTCCCCGGGTATTAATTTTAATTAGTTTCGTCGTATGATTTTGCGTTTTATATTTATATACAAGAATTTCTTCCTGTTACGTCGTGACATTTTCCCCAAAGCATTATTTTGTTTTATTATATTTAAATTCGACGTATAATATTTCGCTATATATTGGAAATTCCTTTCAAACCGCGAGAACGGATATTGCCGTTCATTTTTCTGCATATTCCAGTTTTTGGTAAAATATATAAATCATCCGAGCTCTACGATCGTTCGATCGTAGAACGAACGGTTAAGAGGTATGGTCACGGTAGCGGGTATAAAATCATGTGCTCATTTAACAATTTTTTGTGTATGCAAAAGTGATATATTTATAAAACTAATTACACATCTATTTAGTATAAATATCAAGGTAATAAAAAATATTTTTTTTTGTGTGTTTTCGTTATATAAAATGACCGACTACTGCTATTTGCTTTTGGTATCTTTTTTCCGCGGCGTGGCATTTCTCATTCCCAATTTCTGACCGGGAATTTAAAAAAATTCTCGTTAATCTACATCAGAATACCTAGAGAAGTACGTACGGAATTCGAAAAATATTGTTTTATTCAAATATTGTAGGCATTTGAATTTAATAAGTCAATTTCCAGTGAGAAATTTCGTATAAAACTACTCATAAAATGGAAAGTTTTTAATTGATCGGAAATTCCGTACGTACTTCTCTAAGTATTCTGATGTAGATTAAGGTCGTAGTCTGGTAACTTAAGCCGATTTTCATGCCTTTTTTGGAGGGCGTTTTTTTGTAGGAAAATAAAAATGAATCGGATTGGATATTTAGAATGTTTTTATTTACATATTAAAGATACAAAAAAAAAAAATTTTTTTAATTTAATAGTATATTATTATTATTATTATTGATCGAAGTTGGCACCTCGGACAAAAGCGCGTGGGTGGCCCCGGTGATTTTGGCTCTTGATGTTATCTGAAATCAAAAATTCTTGATAATTCTTAATCTGAAGTTAAATTTCATGGATAAATAACAAAATGGAAAAGGACGTTTTTTTCCAAATCCGCTATTTTTTTATTTATCCATGAAATTTAACTTCAGTAGTTCCGACCAGAATGTCTATAGATTAAGAATTATCAAGAATTTTTGATTTCAGATAACATCAAGAGCCAACATTTTTTTCAAACAAATTTTTTTTTGTATCTTTAATATGTAAATAAAAACATCCAAAATATCCAAAACGATTCATTTTTATTTTCCTACAAAAAAAACGCCCTCCAAAAAAGACATGAAAATCGGCTTAAGTTACCAGACTACTACCTTAACGAGATTTTTTTTTTCTCTAGGTCAAAAATTGTTGATGCCAAATGTCACATCGCGGAGCGTCTCAAAAAAAAAGATACTGAAAGCAAAGAGCAGTAGTCGGCCGTTTTATATATCAAACAAAATATTTTTTATTAGCTTGAAATTTATACTAAATAGATGTGTAATTAGTTTTATAAATAAATCACTTTTTCATACAAAAAAAATTGCTAAATGTGCACATGATTTTATACCCGCTACCGTGGCAATACCCCTCAATATCAAATTTCCGCTGCCGTTAGGCACGAGGCTTCTTCTCTCTCCTCCAATCCGTTCCATAATTTCCGATTTTCATATTCACGCGTGCCGTGATGAATCAGCACTTTTTGGTTGTCACTTCACGAGAACCAAATCCACCTTCTATTCGTTAATCTTCACTAAACACCCGTGGCAAGAAGTCCACTTGTAACATCCAAGCGACTAAAGTCTAAATTCAACATTCGCCGTGCTAACACCTCTAACAAGTCTAATTACCCTCGGTACCTCCTTGAAATAACTGAATCCGACATAAGAATTATATCTCGTCGATGATCTATAATTACAAGAACTTTTGCGATTATATCGAATTAATCTTTACACAGTTATTTGTCCGAATAAAAGCCAAGCGACTAATTATACTCGATATATTGGTTTTAATCGTTAGTCGGGAAAGAACTACGAGTACTTCATTATTTTCTCATAAGTGGTATCCTACGCGTTGACCCCACGACCTCTAAAGCGCCACGTCCATGTTATTAGCCATTCACCTCCGAGTCGCCGCGCACACGTCTGAATTGCGAAACCTCCTGGGACGTAAATCTTCCAAACAGTGAGAACGGATATTTTTGTTCGTATTTCTGTCTATTTGACTTTTCCGCAACTACACAAATCACCCAAGCTCCACGATTTCACAATAAATGTAGCCAATTTTTCGTGTTCCTCAGATTATTAGCTGACGTTCTTCTAACATTTACTTTTTGTTTTAACAATTTTCAAGTGCAATCCGTTGAAATGGAATGCCGTTTGAAAACTTCGAAAATTCGCATCCGAGTACTTGCAATCGTGGGAAGAAGGGAGCAATGCGCGAGACGCACGGGGGTATTCAACGTTCAATATATTCCTTTGTGGTGACGGCGTCACCACCACTCTCTGGCCGCATATAAACACGCATCTATTTTATTTCATCTTATTTTATTTTCAATATGCATTTTCTTCTCAACAGTCATTTCTTTGTAAGGACTCGATTCTTTCTCACGCGTTTATTTCTTTGACTCCTTTCATTCCTTCGTCTACAAAATAGAACCAACCATCTCTCAGTTTTCACTGTCATAAAACTCGAGTGCATGCGGGTCCCAGTCGAGTCTCTCCCGAGACAAGGCTGTTTCACGGGGAGTCTCATCCGGCGACCAAAAGGGCACACACGCACTCTTGCATTTTCTGAACCTTTGTTTCTCGTAAAAACTTTACTACCCTCTCTTCGATATTTTCTCTCCGTCAACAAGCAGACCGTCAGAAATTCTCTTGTTGATGAAGTCAGTTTCTAACGAACAAGCGACAACAACTCAACTGACTCTCTGTTCAAGTCACAAATTCATTCACCGCGCCAACTAATTTTTACTAATTAATTTTGTAATTTGTTATGAATAAATACTGTGCCTTAATCTTATAATAAATCCGACTCTTCGCACTACAACCAGCACCGAATCCCCTCGCCTTAATTAGTAATATTTTTTTTCACGAATATCAATGATTTTCATCGACGAAAATGTGATAAACCACTTGAAAATAAGAAAAATGTTTTTTCAATTGTTCATAATCGCCATTTGAATTTTTACCCTGTTTTCCGTCCTTAAAGCCTTCCTACTCTCCTTGACCCCTGAAAATGTCGGAAACATTTATCGCCAACTTGTTATAATTTTATTATCATCACGTTCAATAATGACAATAAGAAATAATCAAATCAGATACACACATTAGGTATAAGTCAATCGTGCACGTTACCCATCCGCAGAGTGTATCAGGCGACGTTACATTAAGGGGGGGTAGGGTTTTTAAATTATTTTTTTTGCATTTTTTTGAAATTTTTTTTCTGAATGAACAATATGTCGAGAATATTGTGTATAAATTTTAAGTCAATCGGAGTAAAACTAACGGAGTTACAGCGTTTCAAACGACCGGCCGTGATACGTGATACGTGAAAACTTTAAATCGATTTTCCCGAAAATGTCATTTTTGAAGTTTGTGAACATTAGACCTCAAAATCTACTGAACCGATCCTTTTGTAAATTTAAACATTACTTATTCACATAAATCAACAGGTAATCAGGAGGAGTTTTTTTTTTTTTTCAATTTTTTCAATTTTTTAATAACAAATTAAGCGCGATTTTTTGAGCTAAAATTGCGTTTTTCACTTCCAAGTGCTGCAAAAAATAGAAAAAAATAGAAAAAAAAAACAAAACCCTTCCTGATTACCTCGAGAAATACATCACCTTTGAAATGCATATCAATTTTTTTGTTTCGGATGATCCGGTAACGAGTTATAATGTTCACCGCAAAACCACTTTTTTTCAAGGCGCCTCTGGAGATTCAACGTCACCGGCTTATTTATCAATATTTTTCATTGAACATTTTTTCTGAGATACTTCAATAGTTGTACAATAATATGTAATTCTATTTAATAAAATTATATTAATCATGTCGCCGGAAAAAAATCATAAAAATATGTTTTTTTTTCGCCTTTAAAACTCTACCCCCCCCCCCCCCCCTTAATAGTAATTTTCTTCATTTATAGTAGTTTAAGCAAATATAGTAAATAATCCTTAATGAAATCGTATCACAATTGCAACTAACCTTCGGTGTTTGGATACATCGCCGGTAAATGTTCATGGATGTGTACGGGTCTTGTTACTACCTCTTGGCTTCCTGGTTTTAAGAAATTCAAATGATTCTCACGATGTACCGGGAATTGCGGTACCGCGATTATGCACGAAATGGAATCGACATTTCTGACATACGCGGACAGTTCAGGTATCTGTACGTGCATATGTTGAAATGCGAGACCCAAATCATCGAGATTGGCTTCTGTTCGGCCCACTGAAAACATTTAATTCCCATAGAACCCACAGTTGGAAAAATAAAGAAAAGTTAAGGGGGGGGGGGGGTAGGGTTTTAAATCTATTTTTTTTGCATTTTCTTTATTATTTTTTTTTCTGAATGAACAATATGTCGAGAATATTGTGTATAAATTTTAAGTCAATCGGAGTAAAACTAACGGAGTTACAGCGTTTCAAACGACCGGTCGTGATACCTGATTTTCACGTACAAAAAACTTTAAATCGATTTTCCCGAAAATCATCATTTTTGAAGTTTGTGAACATTAGAACTCAAAATCTACTGAACCGATCCTTTTGAAAATTTAAACATTACTTCTTCACATAAATCAACAGGTAATCAGGAGATTTTTTTTTTCTCAATTTTTTCAATTTTTTAATAACAAATTAAGCGCGATTTTTTTAGCTAAAATTGCGTTTTTCACTTCCAAGTGCTGCAAAAAATAGAAAAAAAAAAAAACTCTTCCTGATTACCTCGAGAAATACATTACCTTTAAGATGCATATCAATTTTTTTGTTTGAGATGATCCGGTAACGAGTTATAATGTTCACCGCAAAACCACTTTTTTTCAAGGCGCCTCTGGAGATTCAACGTCACCGGCTTATTTATCAATATTTTTCATTGAACATTTTTTCTGAGATACTTCAATAGTTGTACAACAATATGTAATTCTATTTAATAAAATTCTATTACTCATGTCGCCGCAAAAAAATCATAAAAATATGCTTTTTTTTTCGCCTTTAACACCCTACCCCGCCGTTAAGTATACTCTAAAGCGACTAAAAATATCGATCGTCAAATGTTGCTGGGGTGAGAGCTTTTAAATAAATATCATTCCTATTGTAGACACAGATTTCTCTCTTAGGAACGGATATTATCTAGCAAACCGATCGATCGATGCACTAGACTGGACAAACGGTTAAGATTTATTTTCTGTTCCTAAACATTGATATTAACTCGTGACAAAGTACACTACTGACGCAATAGCGCTACCGCGTATCTAAGCTTAGCTGTTATAAAAATACGAACTTTTACAACGGCTCAATACTCACAAACTTCGGCATACTGCTTTGTTACTTTCGTTATTCGCAACAAATACTCTTGCATCAAGTCAACCAGGAATTCCAACGGAGTAGAATTTATTGAGTGCCATCCGATCATCTGGCATATCTGCGCAATTCCTACTTTCAGAATTGCTCGGTTGTATTCTTCCGGCATTATGCTCTGTAAATGTAAAAAGCAATCGGCGATCGGTTAATAAGTATATCCTTAGACAATACGCATCCAAACGGAGGCAACTAAGGTATTTTTTCTTCCATTTATTCTATTTTCCATTCTATCACTCCCTACCCACACTTGGCTAAGCTAACCAAACTTCCATTGCGCCCGCAGACATCGTAGCTTTGCCGTGTCGCATTTGCCATGGACACGGAGAAACTGCGGAAAACCATGTGCCGATACAGATGGCTTTGTTTTGAATGAGTTTCAGTTGTATTTACTAGATCGGAAACTCAATAAAACTGCCTGCCGCTCAGCAATTTCCACGCCAGCCAGTGCACGATTGTCCTATAGTTTGGGATCTATTTTTCATTATACCTGCTGTATTTTGTTTTTATCATATAATCCCATTCGATTTAAAAGTGTGAGAGAGTCAAACAGATTTGCAGCAAAATATTTACAGCATCGTGATCAAATGGTCTTATCGTAGCGCGGTATTTTGATATTTTTCCGACTAGTATTCCTTGTTCGAGCAGTGCGCTGTACAGGTTCGAATATTAGTAAAGTTATTATTTTAGAGGGAAACCAGTTTTTTCATGATAAAAAAAACGACAGGTATATAAAAAATTCTACAGTACCATCTATCGCATTTTATTATACGAGTTCATTACCCGTTACGCTTTTCCAACGAAACACAAAGATGCGAGACAGCAAACATAACACAGACGATACAGTGAGTGAGATCATAACCTCTGTTACTTGTGTTCGCAGATGTTTTTGTTAATACGTAGTACATATTTGCATATGAAGAATTTACCGTGCGTTCAAGTGGATCTCATGTACAACAATTATAGTTGATTATTAAAGTGGCACGATCCAAATGTCTAACACTTATTTGGACATTTCACATATTATCAAAGTCCGTAAAGTGGCGGATGTTTATAAGTTCGACCAAGTTTGACATAGTACCGTGTAGTACCTGGTAGTACCGTTCAAACAGCACTACGGCACAATAACTGTTCGTTCATATTCGTGTTGACAAAATTAGTTATAGTGCTCGCACATCGCGTATGAAAGCCTTGTGTTCATGCCACGGTCTTACACCCGTATTGCCGTATTCTTACACTCGTATTCATAGTCGTTCATCGAGGAATAAGGCTCTCTTATTCCCTAGATATTCCATGTAAATCTAGGGAATAAGGCTCCCTTATTCCCTAGATTTACATGGAATATCTAGGGAATAAGGGAGCCTTATTCCTCGAGGAACGACTATGAATACGGGTGATAGTCGTTCCTTGAGGAATAAGGATCCTTTATTCCGTTCTTCTTAAATGGAATATCCAGGGAATAAGAGATTCTTATTCCTCAAGGAACGACCATTGCCCGTATTTATAGTCGTTCCTTGAGGAATAAGGATCCCTTATTCCGTTCTTCTTATGCCCGTATTCATAGTCGTTCCTTGAGAAATAAGGATCCCTTATTCCGTTCTTCTTAAATGGAATTACTAGGGAATAAGGAATTCTTATTCCTCAAGGAACGGCTATATACCGGCATAAACACAACTTCGGTGGAATCGGGCGTAATGGGCGTAAAACCACGGTCTTGTATACAGGTCTGGAAACTCCCTCAAATTTCAGTGGTGGGGGACGGCCCGTTAACGAAGCTGTTTTTAATTTCTGTAACAGCCACTAAAGGCGTTGCGATCAGATAATGCCGATAGACATAACCTGAAAACCCCTCGATAGTTCTCGCGATTGTCCGTCTCTGTCCCATTAACGGAATCCACCGCGTTACATATATTTATTATATGTAATTATAAGTTATTAATCCCGTCAACTTTAATGAATATACTGAAAAAATATGGTCTTAATTTGAATCGGGTTTTAAACATTCTAACTGTTAACCGAGCATGATAAATATAAACTATTTGAAAATATCTCATATGAAAATATATTAGGTGAATTAGTTGTCTACCTCTTGATGGATCGATCTCCGTTAGACTTTCTTTTAAATCCTATAAAATAAACAAAAGTTATCATTTACAAAAATAGGAATACATCGAACCGTTTCATATATTTAATTTGATCCTTTTTCATTATATTTTTGTGAAAATTGCAGGTACTCAAATAAAGATAAAAGTTGAAGAATTTATTTTCATTCATACATACTTGATTTTGAAAACTTTTAAATCCTATAAAATAAACAAAAGTTATCATTTACAAAAATAGGAATACATCGAACCGTTTCATATATTTAATTTGATCCTTTTTCATTATATTTTTGTGAAAATTGCAGGTACTCAAATAAAGATAAAAGTTGAAGAATTTATTTTCATTCATACATACTTGATTTTGAAAACTGGTCACACTTTTCAAAAACCTAAAAAATAAAGTGTAAGAAAATGTAAAGAGCTGATTTTTACTTACCTTAATCTACTATTTTTTGGCACGCTACTAAATACTGTCCATTTCGGAATATTGACAAAACTCAAATAAAGATAAAAATTCAAGTATTTATTTTTATTCATACTTCCTTGATTTCGAAAACTCGAACACTCGCAAAAACTTAACATAAGATTTATTCAGTAATTAATTTCGACAATTTTTTCTTAAAAACAAATTTCTTTTTGAGTTTAAAATTTTCCTGGTGCGCATATTGCCTCATTTTTAATCTTGCATAGTAAATTATAGCGTCTGATAAGATTTCAGATCCATGCTCTTTACAGGGATAAGCGCAGGTGTATGAGTTAAATACTTCATCTAGAATTATATCGAAGACAAAAATTCGAGAGGAAAATTTTGTAAATGATGCTTCGATAGGACGGATCGAATGAAAGAAATGAGGATTTGCGTGAATCAGGCCACCGCGTGACTTCATTTGCACCAGTTGCGACTCTAAAGATCCGCAGCAGGTTTTCAAACTCACAGCTTCCCGACACACCAGACAGGATTCATATTTTTGACGGAACTTCAGGGATATCTGAAATATCAATAGAAGAAATTTATGTATGTTTAAATTACTTTTATTTCACCTCTTTTATATACTAACGATGCAATAGATACATTCTGTTAAGGAAACTTACCAAGGCGAGTACTGATTCCTTGAATTGACGATTTTGTAACTCCGAAGGACGGAACATTGTTTGGAGAATTTCGTTCAGAAATCGAAACTTGTTTCGCATAACTATGCTCAGGCACACAATTTTCTTTTCTACTGAGATGTCATCGAATCTTGTTCGCACAGCAAACTCTTTCTGTCGCATTGTTTTGTATGGGCCCTTACATATTGAAAATGCACGATATGAGTAACTATATTCTTAAACTATGTTTAAAATCTTTTCATTAAACTTACCCGTGCAATTACTTGGCCATTTGCGTCGAGCTTGACCCATTCGCGAACTATGTCATCATTGTTAAAATGTCACATACACGACTCGTGTGTTGTAATTTTATAATGCCTGGGATAGATTGTTCCCACTTTTTCCACATATCAATGTTCTTAGGCACTCTGAATGTACAACATTTTTTGTTTATTTTGCTTTTACAATGAGGCACCACACACCGATTCGTCATTTTTAATATAATAATAATTACTAAAAGACTGTGATGTACACCAAATAAACATAATATTCACGCATACCAGTATCGAAGGGTTTTCAGGTTATGTCTATCGGCATTATCTGATCGCAACGCCTCTAGTGACTGCTACAGAAATTAAAAACAGCTTCGTTAAGAGGACCACTCTCGGCGGAGGAGTTTCCAGACCTGTATACAAGACCGTGCGTAAAACGTTAATTTCATTCGACTAAATTCACGGAGGTCTCTAGTGGCGAATACACGCCTATAATCATATATATAGAGCTGTCCAGCTGTTGCTAATCGTGGGTGACGCGGACGAGACAGGAGTGTGGGTGAGTGTGCTTCTCGTCATCACCTAGAACGGAATAATAATATTCGACGTATTATCACTGTCGTACAAGTGAAACCGAGGGACTTGGAGTCGTGGTCAAATATGGCTTCTACGGGACACGGAGATGGCGATGACATGCATGTCAAGCTACTCGTAAAGGCGCCCGATCAACAAATTGACGATCAAACCGTCGAGTGTACGCTCGACTGGACAGTCAACAGACTCAAGGATCATCTCGCTAATGTTTATCCTGGCAAACCAGTGAGATCCACTTTCAATTCGTTACTCTTCTCTTATTTTATTCCGCGACAATACAGTCACCAATTATTGTAGTACCACGCTCTCTTTCTCGCACTATCCCACGATATCCGGTTGCGGTCCTTAATTCACCCTTTTTTTTTGTGGATGCCACATCCTCGATTTATCTATGATCGATCCTCAATGTGTTATATCGTCTAAGAACTGTATTTTTTACATCACAGCTTCAATTTAAGCTCATGGCACAATGCGTGAAAATGTGCAATTGGAATAAAATCAGGAATCCGTTTGACGTAACTTCTCTAAAGTGCGTGGCGATTGGCTCATTTCTATTATTGTTTCTTATTTCCTTACGTCGTGCCACGTGTTTTAGTTTTTAAGGTGACGTATCCCTTTGAACGTTGTCGAAACACATTTGCTGTTTTCACTGTAACGTCACAACTGTTTGAGACAAAATTTTGCCGAGACAACGCGGTATTGCGGCAGGGTTGCCGCGTCTTTTACTTTTAACAAACCGTTGATCATTTTGGCTAAAGAATGGAAAGAAATAAGAAAATGTCTAATTTGTAGTCGTAAATTGTGGCGGATGACGCTGTGTCTTTAACGGTGCTATAAACGAACAAATCTTTTAGCAGATTTGTGTAAAAGAAGATAATAGAGAAAAAAAATGAATGCTCATTGGGTAGCGATAGTTGAGCAGTTGCGAATACGTAAAATGCTATTGCGTTTCAAAGCTAAACATAGATGTATGAAAAGAGTAAGCCAGACGTATTTGGGCATATTTTTGACAATACAAGAGCATCCAGCAGCTTCAATAATGGAATTACTTTTTGAGCAGATTCGTGTAAAGGAATGCCGCCTTTCCATTCTTCTCAGACGCGTCGTTTCGAGGGTTTAAAGTTTTAGTTAAAAAAAAGATTTTGTTACCTATTCTGCGCAATGTCGTATCTCCGTCGCTGATCAATTCTTAACAGCCATTTGTGAAGAAGCAGTTGCTCTTGGCTCTACCTAAGATGAGAAAATATTTGACAAACATGTAAGATGAAAATTGAATTACCGTCGCGATTTGCAGAAGCACGAAGAGCAAAAGATTATATTTTTGGGACAACTGCTCAACGACTCGATGATACTGAGAGACGTACTACAGCAGTACTACACCAAGGACAACAGTCTATTCATAGTTCATCTGGTTTGCGGTGGACAATCAAAATGGTCGTCGACTGGGAAAACTGGTGCGAGCGGTGTTGCGGTCAATGCGAACACCCCGCCGGTCGTTTCGGCCACGTCGTTGCCTGTTCAGCCTAACTCGGTTCAACAATATTACAGTCAGCTCAACAGTCAACAAATGGCTTGGATGCAGCAGGCTTACGCCCACTACCTCATTCGATACATGCAAATGTGAGTACACGCAACGAAATTTGTTGGATGACTTTTTTCAGCGACGGATCGATAAATTTCGTTTTGTACTCGACGATAGAATGGCTGCGCAGGAAATTCAAATCGAAAGCAATCCTCTGTACAATCAGCCTCTGCGCGTAAACACGAACGGTACCGAGGTAGCGAATAACAATAATGGGACTACAATCAACAACAACAACAACAGCAGCGATAATAACGCAGGGGAGAGCGAGACGGCGGAGAACGAGGCGGCTCGGGACACAGGACTCGCGGAAGATGCACCGGCGGACCAGCAGCAAGTCCCAGGAGACGCGAACATCGCGAACAACAACCAGAACGCGCCTGTCGATGAGGCGGCCGGTGGTGCTGCTCCGAATCATGATTGGCTCGATATATTCGATATGCTATCGAGGGGCGTCGTCTTTTCGAGCATCGTGTACTTCTATTCCTCCCCGTCGCGTTGTCTCATAGTCACTTTTCTCGGATTTGCCATTTATTTGTGAGTACACGCAAAAATCTCATGGTCGCGACAGCGAATCAATATCCGAGAGCATTAAAAATAATTACGTTACGTTAATCTCGACAGAATTCAGGGTGGATTCTTTAGGGCTCACCCGGCGTTTCTCGCCGATAACAACAACGCCCGCGTCGCTGACAATAACAATCAGGAATTACAGAACGCGGCCGTTGTCCCTGGTGGCCATACCCCGGCTCCTGCTCAACAACCTCCGCGAATTCCAACGGGATCCCCGGTTGAGCAACACGTCGCAGCGACAAGAACGAATTTGAATGAGGACAATGAGAGACCGGGCGCCTGGGCATTTACTTGGACATTTTTCAGCTCCTTCTTCGCGTCCCTTATTCCCGATCAACCGAACGTAATTTAATCGCCACAAAATTCGTCGTTTTTTCTTTTAACCAATCTCGTATTTTTCTTGCTGAATGCCACCTCCCCCCCACTCGCGTGAATTATTCATCGGGCTTTTGTAAATGCATTTCTTCAGACTCGGTTCGAACACGCGAATTTTATGAATTTTAGCAAAAAGAAAATAAAATCAAGAATTTTTGAACGAGCGAATGATTGAAACAACATGAGACTTTGTCGAAACATTAATATCATTGTTGTTGTTATTATTATCGTCATTGTAATATGAGGACGGAGATGAAAAGGAAAAAGAAAACGCGATAGCATCGTTTCACGAAGTTGAGAATGACGCGCGCTAATAAAATGTGTACCCCACTCTCAATATAGTCGAATTGGTTCCAAAGCTTTGCATAATTATACACGTCCCAAATAATGTATTATATTATAAATATGAACATATTTTTTATGTTTGTCATTCGGATGTTGATGGATACAACGATGAGAATATGTACTGTGTATATACATACCGTTACGAATGACCTTTGGATATGAAGATATAGATAATGTAATAATGTATATTCGTATTGTGTCGTATTAAAATGATACCCGGGATAACTTATTATACGGCAGGTATCTCCGCAACCAATACTTTTACGATTGGGAGGCCGACGACGAATGATAATCCGTGCATATGTAGAAAATCGAAAAAAACATCCCGTACTGTATATTATTCCTTTGTCGCGTCGACGATGTGTATTGTTTAGGGAGATCTAAGAACAGACATGAAACCGATAATTGTGTAATGGTTACTCTTTCTTCGTTATATAAAATTTTGTGCAATAAAATTGCGAATATAGTAGTCGTTGGAAAAAGACAATGGCAATTCCCTGCCCTCGTTTCAAGTGTTTCCGGTTAATCATTCTTTAACCGTTGCGGCTGAATTGAAACAAACTTCACGGAGATGGACGCAATTGCGAATTACCATGGAGGCGAGGCCTATTTGAAATGGCCACTCATTCCGGTCACGTCAGTGCTCCGCGGACTTGCGCGCGGAGCGGACATGGTGGGGGCGAATGGTGTGGCTGATTTTGTCGTTTATATTCCGGCCGCCAAGTCCGCTGGCAGTCAGCGATTGTTCCGACCAAACGGCGTAAATCTTATAGAGGCCCGGTGATTGGCTCTTTTTGGATCACTGAACTGAACGTGGTTCGTCGTCGCATTAACGAATCGAAATTCGTACCTTCAGTCCCGGGATGGAATTTAAATTAGGATCTAATGAAACAAACGTAACACTGGATTTGGCAAGTTATGTAGGAATTTTTAAGCGAGGATAATTGCCAGAAGGCCCTCTGCCCCTGATTCCAATACGAGCTGTCCTTTCGGACTTTTTCTCGGTGGTTTAAGAAAAAAATGGTTTTATGGTGTTACGAGTCTTTAATTTATGACCATAATCCTCACGGAGACAGAAATTATCACGTAGGCGTATGGGGAAAAATGAAGCAATAGAACGGAATGAAATTTCACACCTTTTTTGCTGAATTTTTGAGGTCGCTTTTTTCGGCCGTTCCCCATTAGAGATCGGACTCCTTTACTCTAGGATCCATGGAGCCTACAGTAAAGGAGTCCAATCTTCGTACTCTGAAGCGGCATAAAAAATTCAACAAACAAGGTGTCGCTGCGGTCGCAAAGTAGTCAGGTGTGAAGTGAGCAAGAAATAAACTGTACGTGGAACCTTGCTGAAGCTAGGCACCTACGGTCAATGTACACATGACCCTTCGGTGTTATTGAGTGTAATCACGCATCATCGTTATTATAACAATTTTATGAAACTTTTAATTACTGCCAATCTGTAAAAGTAAGAACATAGAATAGCATTATATCGACTTTATAATATACTAACAAAAATAAATGAGTTTCGTAAAGGTTACAAAGAAAAACCAATGTGATTTATATTTAACGAAATTTAAAATACAATAGGTGAGGAGATTGTGCATTGATTATTCCAGGATCAATAAATACCTATAAAGACATCCCAGTTAAAAAATACAGACGATGAGCGTGTAATAAATAATGAGGTAAACATTGGGTTTAGGCGACCCCCCTCCGATTCCTTTCGTAATAGGCTCATCCGACGCGCTTTCGCACGCGAAACAACTTTTTTCTCTGACAAAATTGAGAGACGTTATGTATTAAAAAGTTATTAACAAATAAAGTTAATAATTCATATAGCTATTTTCCTTATACAAGCCAGTCCCAACCATCTTATCCTTCACATGTGTTGTTAAGAATACCCCCTGAGAAACATACAAAAAGTTTTATCTTTCGCTCATTGTTTGTTAAAAAGTTATTAACAAAAGAAGTTTCATAAATCTAACATGAAATACTTATACTAGTGTATGGTGAACGGTACACGTATGAGCGGGTTCGCTGCGCCCCCGTGCACCCCCCACACACCAGCCCAAAAACAACCCAAAAACAAACCAAGAACAATTGAAAACAACACAAAACCAAACCAAACAAACCAAAAACAACCCAAAAAAAATCCAAACAACTCGTAAGTATAGTAAATAGTAAATATACATGAGTAAATGATGGTCGGGAAGGTGAGGTGGAGGTCGGTCGCGTATGGGGTGGGGGGTTGTTTAATTTGTTGTTTGTTATTTTTGGTTTGTTTTTGGGTTGTCTTTGGTTTGTTTGTGGTTTGTTTTTGGCTTGTTTTTGGGTTGTTTTTGGTTTGGTTTGGTTGTTTTGGATTGTTTTTGGTTTGTTTTTTATTTGTTTTTTGTTTGTTTTTTATTTGTTTTGGGGTTGTTTTTGGGCTGGTGTTTAGGGAGTCCACGGGGGGCGCAGCGAACCCGCTCATACGTGTATTGTTCACCATACACTAGTATAAGTATTTCATTCTTGATTTATGAAACTTCAAACAAATTTTGTATCTTAAATAATTATGAATAAGTTAATATCAAGTTAATTTTTTTGATTTGTTATTTTTATAGATTGTATCTGGACCTCAACAAGAAATTCTTGATATAGTTGTCAGGCACCCTGATTCGACTCACGATGCTGTAATATTTCGTCAAAGCGGTGTGCGCTGTCGTTTTGAGCTAGGACACCTGGACGGAATTTTACTTGGCGATAGTGGGTATGCGTGAGGCAGCTATCTTCTAACACCTGTTTTAAGACCTGAGACAGACGCAGAGTTATCATTGAACAACTTTTTGGAGTTTGGAAACGTCGATTTCCATGTCTGTATTACGGCTTAAGGGTTAACACCACTGTGGACCCCGGGTTTTTTTCACATTTTTCAAGAATTTTTTTTTGTGGGAAAAAAAGAGATTCGAAAAATTTGTTTGGGTTTTGTTCCTTGTTTATTAATGTATCAAAAAACATTTTTTTCACACTTTTCACGCCGCATGGTGGCGCTGGGGAAGCTCTCGCGTCAGGTGCTGTCATCTCCGCGGCACGCAGCAGAACTCTCTTCAACGTCGATCTGAAAAAAAATACCGAGTGTTTTCGTTAATAATATGATATTTTGAAGAGAAGTTCATAGGATTTTTTCGATATCTCAATAATTATAGAAGTTATAGCCTATTTTCGACGAGAAATTTTGCTCAAAAATCATTCTTTAATTTCAAAGGCGTGCCTATTTTTTTTAAAACATTATTTTTTCAAATCCCTATGTACTCCTCTTCAAAATATCATATTATTAACGAAAACACTCGGTATTTTTTTTCAGATCGACGTTGAAGAGAGTTCTGCTGCGTGCCGCGGAGATGACAGCACCTGACGCGAGAGCTTCCCCAGCGCCACCATGCGGCGTGAGCAATGTGAAAAAACTGTTTTTTGATACGTTAATAAACAAGGAACAAAACCCAAAAAAATCTCTTTTTTTTCCCACAAAAAAAAATTCTTGAAAGATGTGAAAAAAAACAGGGGGTCACAGTGGTGTTATCCCTTAAGAACATAGTTGTGCACAACGGTGGCGATTGTCTGTGCCACTGCTGTTTTGCACAATGTGTGTATTCAAAATAATTTGCCTTTATTTTAAGACATTTTTCTTAAATATGAAACAGTGTTGGGAACCAATTGTAGTTTTTATATTAAGTTTTTATTCATGATGATTGGCATGTTGTAATAATGTTAACCAAGATCAATTCATACAGATTAGCATTTGTACATATGTTTAGATTAAAAATTAATAATGATTTGAAGAATGTTTTTTTATGTATTAAAAACTAAAATAAAATGTTCTTTATTGAAACTGGCGTTTCAAAATTTAAAAACGCAATATTTCATTTCTTGTAATTAGTATATTTTGTATTAAACATAAAAAATGTATATAAATATACTTTTACATTGCACTTATATTATTATTTGTATCAACCGAAATATGGATAGACACACAGCCGTATATAGAACCAGCGATTTTTCTATAAGGAACAAAATAATATGAGGACAAAAATACTTCCGTAAGTTGATACTAAATTGCAAGAGATATTTTATTTTATCGTTCCCTTTTCTCGTAACTCCGTAGCAGTCTGATATTTTAACACTTATAATAATAATTATATATTAAAAACATGAATATTTTATATGATACTATCTTTGCCCGAATGCCTCTTCCTCTCTCAACAGTTTCAAGATAATTATTTTCTCTGCTGCTTCAGCAATCGCAATTTTTTTAGCGTGAAGCTCCCGCTGCTGCTCAATTGCTTCTCGGAGTTTTATTAGTAGTAGTTCTTTTTCGTTGCAGTTCTGAAAATCAAATACTTTACCATTAGTACTCATATTAACTAATATTAATAATTAATATAAAAGTAATATATAAGTTTTTTCATTACCTTTAGGTTTTTACTCGTTACATTTTTTTGAACTCGTGTTAGGTTAGGTTCTGCTGCCATAAACAGTACTGCATCCACTAATCACTAAAATCCCTAAAATATTCCTTCCTTTCGGAAGGAAGACTCGAGGTACGTCTATGAAATAAGGCGGCCTTGGAGATTCAAGAGATCCTTCATGGAGGCTCCATCCTTAAGATAAGGACGGACTATGAATACGGGCATTAGAAATACGGCGGCCTTGGAGATTTAAGGGATCCTTCATGGAGGTTCTCTTTATCTTTAAGTAAGGACGAACTATGAATACGGGCATTACTCTAGGCTCCATCTAGGATCCATGGGTTTAACATTAGTCTGACACAGACTTTGGTAACGTGTCTTTCAAATTTCTCGCCAAAATGTCAATGTATCCGAAAAATAAGCATGGTACTTATACTCGCTCTAGTAGACCACGTAAAAGATCCTTTCACGGAAATCAGTATTCTAAAAGTGAATCAAGTAAACGTAACGAAAGTGCGGAAAGTATGGACGCAAAAAAAAATTCTGTTGGCACTCGTGACGGTGTTAATGTTAGAATGGCGAAGAAAAGTGCGATCTTATTACTAGCCGATGGAGCTGAAGAAATGGAAGCCGCCGTTACGGTCGACATTTTACGTCGAGCTGAGGCATGTTAATCGGATTCTATTTGTTTATTACGTGATGATATCTCATCACCATGACCTTCAAAGATACACGCAAGGCCATGTAAATGTATATTTCAAATTTGATTCACTTTGAGGAACGTAAATGTCAAAAATTTCTGCTATATGTACTGACATTTATTCATTTATTAGGATTTCCATTGCATCCCAATTTCAGGTTTTTACGTCCCTTCTGCTATTTTTCCTATTGTATTTGTTCAAGGGCACAGAAAGTGTAGATAACGTGGCTCATACCGGTCGCTATATTATACTGGGTTTCAGTTGTATTACCATCAGAAACTCAAGGATATGTCTGCTGCTCTTAATAGCTCGTATGCGTCCCAGTGCAAGGCTAACCAGTCGCCCATCGCACTATTAATCAGAGTCAATACTGCTACATTTTGAAAATACCCAGAATGGTGGACAAATGTTGAAACAAATTCATTTCCATACCAGTAGTTCTAACGTTGAAAAAATGTCTAAATTCAATTGAAGGCATTAAAGTACCTCCGTAGAATCATTTATTCAAGAATTTGTTAGAATGTTGCGTATAATTTAATTAAATGTATTATCGCAATCATTGTGAAATTTAAAGAAGATTTACGATTTTCAAGTCGGAAGGATTACAATCGAAGTTGATACGATTACTGTACTTAGAACATCTTATTAAATCTTTTTGGAACTGATTAAAATCGATTGAATTTAAATCAGAGAATATAGTCTCAGAGAGCCGTTCGCCATCCGATTGGACGTGAATAAGAATCAGTATTTTTTCATTCAGATTTTACCAACGTTAACCGATACAATAGATTTTTGAATAAGAAATTTTTTACATCGACCAACATACCGGTAACGGTGGTAGGCTGACGTTGCACAGCACTAGCAGTCATCCAAATTAAGCAGTTTTGGCCATTGTCACTACTTGGATAGACGACTGCTTAATTGGATACAGGCTGGTGCGCTGACTGTCCAGTAGGAGGCGGTTTTATGGAGTTTCTGATGCAGTGAATACAAATTGAACTGAGTTTGAAACATAGTTTCTCCGTGTCGATGGGAAACGCGATACAGTGTAGCTAACCATTAGAATCTGGTGGTTGCCAAAAATGTCTATACCCGAATCAATGAAATCCAATAGAGCGTGGGAAACGATCTGCTTTCTTTAGACGGTTGTAGCGATTCATTATTTGAGACACCGAATAGAATAAATAATATTAAATGAAATTTCTTATGTTTCAGATTAATGTAACAATTACGAGTATCACTGAAAAGCAATATGTAGAATGCAGCCGGGGGATCAATATATTGGCTGATTCTAAACTTACCGATGCAACAAAGGATCGGAAATACGATGCTGTTATACTTCCCGGGGGTCTCGGAGGATCCAAAGTACTTGCAGCAGTAATTATTTATTAATTCAATGATAAAATTGCTGATGAATTGGCGTCTTATGACCAAGATGCTTTTATTTTCCTCACGTTCCGGAACATTGGTACCCATTTTTATTAATTTAGAGTAGCGCTGTACAGCTTGGCCAGATAAACGTCACTGGTAACAATGGCCTCGCCACCTAAATGGTTTAGACGGTTGAAAGTTAAACGATCGACCAGCTAATTAGCCATGTAACCGGCTAACCAGGTAAGTTAAACAGTTTTAGTTTTATGGCACTTTCATCATGGTCAGGAACCAAGCCCATACATATCACGGAGTTTCAGTTGTATTACCATCACAAACTCTGAAAACTACCCCTCGCTGAGTATAGTCAGTCCGCAAGGCAGTCCAGAGATAGGCCGTTACCAATCCCAGTACCTATGGTGCGCCTACTGCGCAATCTCCTTCGTTACAACAACAATATTATAAATAAAAATCAGGAGAGCATGGACGATGTTCGGTTTGAGGGGTATGAAATGTTCAGCTGACGCGAAAGATCAAAAAGTTTTATTTGTGCCGTGTGAACAACAAGAGGCGCGGCTGAAACTGCATAATTGCTGGAAAATGAACAATTTATGCGTATAACATTTCATATGATAGATTGATGTTATAAGCAATATAGTTTATTGTTCGAAGTCGATTTATTTAGTTTTAGAATGGCGGACAATATTTTTGTGATTTTGAGGATAAACCCGGTACATCATATAGGTTCATAATGTCCTTATGGCCATAATGCATTTCGTCCGTATCCAGTTGTCGCAGTTGATTCTGTTCACGCAAAAAACAATGAAGGTAATAATCTTGATTATCAGATCGTAGTAAAAACATTATATTTTACTAAAAATAATGCGATAATCGAGGGTTTAAGAGGGCGGGGGGGGGGGGTAGGGTTTTAAGGCCTTACATACGTCGAGAATTTTCAAAAAATCGATTTTTTTTGTTTACAGATTATTATTCCTTATAGTCTTAGGCGTATTTCTGTGTAAGCTGATTGTAAAAATTCCCCATAGTTCAAAAGTTATTGTAGATAATGTGACTGCCTGATAATGTGAAACACGCTCGAATCAACGCTACCAAAGCAACAAAAGAGGCCAGAACAATTCGTCGATTAGAAAAAAATAAACAACAACAATTTTTTACTGACAAGGAAGGCGTACAATATGAAGCTGGGATGGGAGATTAGACGTAAGTTAACTAAATAAATTTAAAAAATTCATAAAGTTCTTGCTCCAGCCGCGCGCGACTTCGAGCGAAACGCGCTTGAAACTTTGAACGCGTTTTTCTCAAAACTACTTTTTCTGACACGGTCGGCATGATAACTCGTACGGTTTTTAATATTTTTTGATGATTTTTTTTTTTTAATATTCGGAATTGTTTTTTCTACAGTCTGTCGAGCCGGATTTTAAAAATTATAATTAGAAAATTTTATAAAAACAATTAAAGTGTGACTTTTTTGACACAAACTTAACATTTTTTTTTAAATTACCGTAAATTGTTTAATTTTTCGAATTTCAAAAATCCGGCTCGACAGACTATAACTACTACCTTATTTTACAAGAATTTCTTTACATTTTGCAGATCCGTCAACATTTGAGGAAGAAATACTGCCGACCGTGGAGCAACTTTTTTTTTACAGTGCTTCAAAAAATGTGATTTTTGATGTTGTAATTTTTGAAAAAAAAAATTGAAATAAATTTTTTTACAAACTTAACACAGTAATAAACAATGTGTAAGAATTTTGTTATCAATTTCTATTTCTATCCCTCCTAAAAACAGTTTTTCTTTTGGTACGTTTTCGGTACCGCTGGACGTATGTAAGGCCTTAAAGGCGAAAAAAAAGCATATTTTTATGATTTTTTTGCGGCGACATGAGTAATATAATTTTATTAAATAGAATTACATATTATTGTGCAACTATTGAAGTATCTCAGTAAAAATTTTCAATGAAAAATATTGATAAATAAGCCGGTGACGTTGAATCTCCAGAGGCGCCTTGAAAAAAAGTGGTTTTGCGGTGAACATTATAACTCGTTACCGGATCATTCAAAACAAAAATATTGATATGCATTTTAAAGGTGATGTATTTCTCGAGGTAATCGGGAAGAGTTTTTTTTTTTTTTTTTTTTCCTATTTTTTGCAGCACTTGGAAGTGAAAAACGCAATTTTAGCTAAAAAAATCGCGCTTAATTTGTTATTAAATAATTTAAAAAAAAAACTCCTGATTACCTGTTGATTTATGTAAAGAAGTAATGTTTCAGTTTTCAAAAGGATCGGTTCAGTAGATTTCGAGTTCTATGGTTCACAAACTTCAAAAATGACGTTTTCGGGAAAATCGATTTAAAGTTTTCACGTATCACGTATCACGGCCGGTCGTTTGAAACGCTGTAACTCCGTTAGTTTTACTCCGATTGACTTAAAATTTATACACAATATTCTCGACATATTGTTCATTCAGGAAAAAATTTTTTTTAAATCCAAAATAAATAATTTTGAAACAATAACCCCCCCCCCCCCCCCCCCCCCCCGCCCCCACTGTTCCCCATGCTGACGAGTGCTGGCTGGCTTAGAGTGACTGGTAATGAGCAGCCATATTGAATATTGTTTAAGTTTTGAGAATCGACGAATAGAGTCCTTGTAAATCATATAAAGCTGTTAAAATTCTTCAGTGTCTTTCAGATACTCTTAACAAAAGCGTCAGTATGTCAAGGACCATTGAAATCTGGGTAACACTCAAGATCCACGTACTAAACGCGCAGGTTACCCGTGTTGAAAGCGATGTACCATGTATTTTGGTATTGTAACCTTTAATTTATCCGGGAGGAACCTGAAAAATCACGGAAATTGTCTACGATCGAAAAATTAACTTTTTTTCGAAAACCGTTTGTGAATGCCTTTACCTTTTTTTAGATTTGGCACTATCAATTCCAAGCTTACTGCAAAAAGCCACTAAGGGACAACATTTGAAGATTTCCGAAATTCTCAATCTTTTGACGAATGAATATGTTTGCACCAGCGTTCATTGATTCCTCATATTAGAACTGAAACTTTCCACGTCAACATATATTATATCTCGAGGTATCGACAGCAGTAGATGCGCGTTCAGTACTGAGATGGGTGACGGTTCACCGGTGATTGGCTTGCAGGTCGATTATTGTGCGGGAGGCAGTTTTTAAAGTTTGCGATGACAACTAAAGCTCAGTAAAATGCAGCCGGCTGTTTTGGCCAAGGTTCTGACCATGATCAAAGTACCAGAAAAACTAAAACAGCTTGATTTAGCTGGTTGGCCAGTTCATGGCTTTAGCCGGTTAATCAGCGAATGATTCGGCCAACCGGTTAAGTTTAATCTGGCTAAACGATCTAACCGGTTAAGCTACTTTAGCCGCCTAAGCCATACAGCATTGATTTAGACGAAACGTGAGCCACAATTTTGACACGATAATTTTAATCAATAATCTTGCATAAAACTACTAGGGGGGCTTCGCCCCCTGCGCGCCAACGCCCCGTCCGATCCCAAACAAATTCAAACCAGAACGACCAAACATAACCGCACATGCACCTCTGCATGTGGGCGGTGGCGGCGGGATCAGCTTCACCATACGATTGAGGGTTCGTCCCGTATAGCGAAAACCGTTTTCCCTTTACCGCAAAGGGAAAACCGTCAGTTTCATCAAACGGGCAAGGTCATTCCCCGTACGGTGAAATTGGCCTCCTCAACTCTTGGCGACGGTGGCGGCGATACCCCCCCTATAAAAAAGACATGTCACGAGATATCTCGAAATGTGATTTATTGCTGAAGTCGGCTAACTCGCCATTATGATTGACTGTCGATGTCGCGCTTGGAGTTTGTCATGTGCATACTTCAGATCGCGCGATCATAGACAACGAACTTACCATGGAGCCTAGAGTAAAGGAGTGCAATCTGTAGTGGGGAACGGCCGACAAAAGCGACCTCAAAAATTCAGCAAAAAAGGTGTCGCTGCGGTCGCAAAGTAGTCCGATGTGAAGTGAGCAAGAAATAAACTGTACGTGGAACCTTGCTGAAGCTAGGCACCTACGGTCAATATACACATGACCCTTGGTGTAATTGAGTGTAATCACGCGTCATCGTTATTATAACAATTTTATGAAACTTTTAATAACTGCCAATCTGTGAAATTAAGAACATGGAATAGCATTATATCGATTTTATAATACACTAACTAAAAGAAATGATATAGTTTCGTAAAGGTTACAAAAAAAACCAATGTGATTTATATTTAACGAAATTTACAGTACAATAGGTGAGGAGATTGTGCATTGATTATTCCAGAATCAATAAATAACTATAATGACATCCCAGTTAAAAAATACAGACGATGAGTGTGTAATAAATAATGAGGTAAACATCGGGTTTAGGGGACCCCCCCTCCGATTCCTTTCGTAATAGGCTCATCCGACGCGCTTTCGCACGCGAAACAACTTTTTCCTCTGACAAAATTGGGGGACGTTATTTATTAAAAAGTTATTACCAAATAAAGTTAATAATTCATACAGTTATTTTACTAATACCAGCCAGTGCCAATCATCTTGTCCTTCACATGTGTTGTTAAGAATACCCCCTCAGTACATACAAAAAGTTTTATCCGCCGCTCATTGTTTGTTAAAAAGTTATTAACAAAAGAAGTTTCATAAATAAAAAATGAAATACTTATACTAGTGTACGGTGAACGGTACACGTATCAGCGGGTTCGCTGCACCCCCTGCACACCAGCCCAAAAACAACCCAAAAACAAACCAAAAACAAACCAAAAAAAATTAAAAGCAAACCAAAAATGAATCAAAAACAAACCACAAACAAACCAAAACGAACCAAAGACAACCCAAAAACAAACCAACAATAACAAACAACAAATTAAACAACCCCCCCACCTCATACGCGACCCACCGACACCTCACCTTCCCGCCCTCATTTCCTCATGTATATTTGTATTCGTATGATGAGCAGCATACGTATAAGCAACGGATATATGTGCTATTTACTATACTTACGGGTTGTTTCGATTGTTTTTGGGTTGTTCTTGGTTTGTTTGGTTCATTTTTGGGTTGTTTTCGATTGTTCTTGGTTTGTTTTTGGGCTGGTGTGTGGGGGATGCACGGGGGGCGCAGCGAACCCGCTCATACGTGTACTGTTCATCATACGCTAGTATAAGTATTTCATGTTTGGTTTATGAAACTTCTTTTGTTAATAACTTCTAACAAACATTGAGCGACGGATAAAACTTTTTGTATGTTACTCAGGGGATATTCTTAACAACACATGTGAAGGACAAGATGATTGGGACTGGCTGGTATAAGGAAAATAGCTATATGAATTTCTAACTTTATTTGTTAATAACTTTTTAATAAATAACGTCCCCCAATTTTGTCAGAGGAAAAAGTTGTTTCGGCTCGAATAGGCTCATCCGACGCGCTTTCGCACGTCGGATGAGCCTGTTACGAAAGGAATCGGAGGGGGGTCCCCTAAACGCGATGTTTACCGCATTATTTATTACACGCTTATCGTCTGTATTTTTTTAACTGGGATGTCTTTATAGTTATTTATCGATCCTGGAATAATCAATGCACAATCTCCTCATCTATTCTACTTTAAATTTCGTTAAATATAAATCACATTGGTTTTTTTTTGTAACCTTTACGAAACTATTTCATTTATTTTTGTTAGTATATTAAAAAGTCGATATAATGCTATTCTATGTTCTTACTTTTACAGATTCGCAGTAATTAAGAGGAAGGCGCACATGTACCACGTGACACGTGAGTGCGAGAGAGATAGCTGAAAATTCTTATCGGTACTTTCTCCAAAACGGGACAACCTATTGCGATGAAAAAAGCTTAGTCACTCTTTGCCACCATACTCCAGTGGCTAAGCTTATTTCATCCAAATCGGTTGTGTCATTTCGAAGAAAGTAAATTTCGCGTTTCCGAAGTGATAGCTGCGTGTGATACATCCCCTTAAAAGTTTCATAAAACTGTTATATTATCGATGACGCGTGATTACACTCAATTACACCGAAGGGTCATGTGTATATTGACCGTAGGTGCCTAGCTTCAGCAAGGTTCACGTACAGTTTATTTCTTGCTCACTTCACATCGGACTACTTTGCGACCGCAGCGACACCTTTTTTGCTGAATTTTTGATGCCGCCTCAGAGTACGGAGTTTGCACTCCTTTACTCTAGGCTCCATGGAACTTAACCTGAAAAGCAGGACGTTTTGCCCGCACGACGATCTAGTACGTATACAGTTGGTCAAAAAACTATTCGTACACCTAGTTTTTTAGCGATAACTTTATAGACATAAGCGATACGCAAAGAAAACCAATTTTATTTAATAGTACATCAGGTACAGAGATAAACTGCAAATGGAGAATTTTTTCCCAGGAGTAATAGAAGAATTATGCAAAGAAAAAAGATCACTTTCGGGCAAAAAAAGTATTCGTATACTTACGATTATAGTGAAAACCTACGTCATCATAGTCGTCAATTATAACTAATATTTGGTGTGCATCCCTTTCGCTTCAATTATCGCCTCGAGTCTCTTAGGCATGGATTCTACTAGCTTTTGCGTTGTTTCTTTTGCTATTTTCGTCCATTCTTCTAAAAGCACTCTTTGAAGGTCGGATTTGTTTGTTATTTTTCTTTTTCTAATTTCTACATCCATTAAGTGGCATCAATTTTCGATAGGATCGCTGTCCGGAGATTGTGGTGGTATAATCAATTGTTTGCAGACATAGAGTAACCATTCCCTCGTTTTTATGGCAGTATGTTTCGGGTGGTTATCTTGTTGAGAGCAGAAAATTCCATCCAAGCATTTTATCTACACTTTCTTTCAAATTGCTGTGCAACATTTCAATATACTTCTGGGCATTTATTATACCATCTATGAAAGCCAGATTACCAACGCCATAATATCCCATACAGCCCCAAACCATGACGCTTCCTCCGCCGTGCTTCACAGTCGGTATTAAAAAAATAAAATAAAATTTTTCTGCTGGAGCTCGGTATTTGGCGAATCTTTTTCCATCGAACCCGAAGATGTTAAATTTCGATTCATCCGAGAATACGATACGTTTCCAAAATTCTATTGATTTATTTATCTAGGTTTTTGCGAAACCTAAACGTTTTTCTCGATTTGTATTATTAATTAATGGTTTTTTGCCGGCAGTTCTGCCGTATATTTGGGCAGAATGGAAAACGTTTCGAATAATCTGGGGACACACGCTCTTCCCCGATGTTGACGCGAGATCATTCGCTAAACTGCGAGCACTTGTGAACGGTTTTTTTTGTAGCCTCTTTAACAATACTTCGACGCTCTCGTACTGTTAGTATTCTTGGTCGACCGGTTCGTGGCTTATGTTCTGTGCTGTTTGTTGTTGGGTTTTTTTTTAATTATATATTGCACTGTTGTGAAACTTAGATTTAGTTCTTTAGTAATTTTTCGGTAACTTTCACCGCGTTTCCGAAGAAAAATCACTCTATCTCGGATGGATATTGATATTTCACTTTTCTTTGCCGTCATGTCTGTTCGGAGCTTGAAGATCTACTATCGCATGGAATAGGTCAAAGCCATTGTGTGAACAAAGACTTGTTTACATTTTACGTAGAGTTCAGACCGTGCGTGAGTGAGTATCGAGGTTTAGCAGCTCAATCGTAAGTGTATGAATACTTTTTTGCCCGAAAATGTTCTTTTTTTTTTGCATAATTCTTCTATTATCCTTGGGAAAAAATTCTCCATTTGCAGTTTATCTCTGTACCTGATGTACTATTAAATAAAATTGGTTTTCTTTGCGTATCGCTTATGTCTATACCAGGGGTGTTAGTTGAAGTTTGCCGGTTTTACCAGTAGATGTCGCTAGCAATATGTATACATTTCTATGATTTGGCATGTATGTCATTTTTTTCTATTGACATTAACCTACAAAAATACGCAAGTCACATTCCGCCAAAATAATAGCGTCATATTTGTTTACCTCAGTGAATATGTCGAGTTTCGTTCCAAGTAAATCGCATTTGCGGCATTCGTTGCTTTTCTTATTTCATCAAAAGAAAAAAGCAGCTGAAGCTCACCGGTTGCTGGTAGAAACTTATGGTGAACATGCTCCAGTGATTAGAACATGTGAGACATGGTTTCGTCAATTTAAAAGTGGAGATTTCGATTTGACAGACCATGAACATCCTGGTGCAGCGAAAAAGTTCGAGGACGAGGAATTGCAGGCGTTATTGGATGTTGATCCAATCCAATCGCAACAAAAATTGGCAGAAACACTAAATGTGACTCGAGGAGCAATTTGCCAACGTTTAAAAGCCATGGGAAAGATCCAAAAGTATGGAAAACCAAACAAATGGAAAATCGAAAAACCGTTTGTGAAATGCTGCTTCAACGATTCGACAGGAAATCTTTTCTGCATCGAATTGTCACGGGGCACGAAAAGTGGATTTATTTTGAGAACCCGAAGCGAAAAAAATCATGGCTTTCACCTGGTGAAGCCGGCCCATCGACTGCAAGGTCAAATCGCTTTGGCCGTAAGACAATGCTCTGTGTTTGGTGGGACCAGTGTGGTGTGGTGTACTACGAGTTGTTAAAACCTGGTGAAACGGTGAACAAGGATCGCTACCGACAACCAATAATCAATTTGAATTATGCGTTGATCGAAAAACGGCCGGAATGGACCCGAAGACATGGCAAAGTTATCTTACAACATGACAACGCGCCGTCTCATACCGCTAAACTGGTGAAAGACACATTAAAAACACTTAATTGGGAAATATTATCACACCCGCCGTACTCTCCAGACCTCGCCCCGTCCGACTATCACCTTTTCGCATCGATGGGACACTTCCTTGCAGAGCAGTGCTTCGCTAATTTTGAAGAAGTCGAAAAATGGCTCGTCGAATGGTTCACCTCGAAAGAGAAAAAGTTTTTTTGGGATGGTATCCATAATTTGCCTGAGAGATGGGCGAAATGTGTAGAAACCAATGGTCAATACTTTGAATAAAAAAATTTTGAGATTCCTCTGAAAATTAAGTGTTTTCTTTATCGAAAAACCGGCAAATTTCAACTAACATCCCTGGTAAAGTCATCGCAAAAAAAAACAAGGTGTACGAATACTTTTTTAACCCACTGTACATATAATGCAACGACTATTATACATTATAACATATAATCCATCGACTATTATATATTATAATATATAATACAACGACTAGCAGTGTTTATATATACAATAATATAGAGAGGTAATTCGTGTTGTGCGTAATTTGTACACTAAAAAACAAATGTTATTACAGTCTGCGCAAGTCGGAGCTCTTCTGAAAATTCAGGAAAAGGAAAATCGTGTCATAGCTGCGATTTGCGCAGCACCAACTGCCTTAAATGCTCATGGGATTGCAAATGGAAAACAAATAACGTCTTATCCATTCATGAAGGATAAGTTGATCGAGAATTACCAATATATAAACCAGAAGGTTGTTGTCGACGGTAATTAAAATAAAGAATCATTATGAAGATATTTTTTTACTCGACTCGGAAGCCGTTTGAAACCTTTGAATGACTTTACATGTGTTCTTTATCGTAGGTAATTTGATAACCAGCCAGGGCCCAGCTACAGCCTATGATTTTGGTCTGGCGATCGGCGAAAGGTTGGTGAACAAAGAAGTGGCACTCCGAGTGGCGCAAGGTTTGTTGTACGATGATTACAAATAAATACGATTATTTAAACGAACTTTTCGTTAAGATGATGAAGCATTGTGTATATTAACTATGTATATTAACAAATATAGGAATAACATTTATTTCTGCCCTACGTGTAATCATTACTCCGGCCAATCCAACAACTCTCCAGCACGTCTGTCCAAAGATGCCTCAATATTTTCTGCGAATGTAGCAGAGCAAAATTGGCTTTTTCGTATTTTTTCTGCAAATCGTTTATCGGTCAGTGTCGGATTAATTAAAGTGCTGATTATGAGAAATATTGATAAGAGAAATTACTGGGAAGTTTTAAAGGGAGAGAAGGAAAGAAAAAGGGGTAAGGATAGGAGTTCAAAGGGTTAGACACATTGGAATCCCCCCCTAAAAAAAGACAGATCACGAAATATCTCGAAATGCAATTTATTTCTGAAGCCGGCTAGCTCGTCATTTTGATTGGCTCTTGATCACGTGCTCGGAGTTTGTCATGTGCATACTTCAGTTCGCACGTTCGTAGATGAACCTAACCTGGAAAGCAGTGCACGAAGCCACACGAAGCGCACGCAGATTCTACTATCGTAAACAAAATTGGGGATATAAAAGTTACGAATAAAATTAATATGCCAGCGAAACGTTGATGAATCACAGGACCCGTAAAGAGACGAGCCAATAGATTGAAAAAAAAAAGTAAATCAGTGACTACACATGGAGACGGTCGATGGCGAAGCCAATTGAAAGTTGTCAACGGGTTAACGCGCATTATGTTAAATTGTCTGAAATTTTAGGGTATTGAACAATTATCTGGTGTGGTAGACAGTCAGATCGCTGACGGCTTCTCTCTCGAAATCATTTCGCGAGGCTTACAAGGGACTGAGGAAAGCACTGATCGGCTCGGGGGGTCAAGAGGAACAGTGGCGTTATTGCGTCAGCGATGCCAACAACGTTATGGGATTTGCGATTGGTGCGATGTTCGTTCGCGAAGTATTTCACGGAAAGAGCAAAGCCAAGGTAAGGGCGATCGAATTTCGAAAACAATTAATGACAGCAGTTAAGCTATACGGGTTCCCCACCATGTCGAGCGTTTCAGGCAGTCGGTAAGGTATATTCCTATTTTACCGACCAAATATTGTTGACATCCAGTGAATTGATTTTTCCCGTCGTGGTGGAGAGTGCCGTGATCCCCGGCGCTAGTGTGTAGGCCTGGTTACCCTACGGAAGGGGCGTTAACAGGGCTGTATAAGACGCGTAAACGGCCTGAATATTTTTATTTACTATGCTTTCGGGTGGAATCTTAAGTAAATCTCAATCTCTCCCGCTCTATTTCTTTCGCTCTCTCTCTCTCTCTTTCCTTCTTTAAAATTCTTAGTAATGTTTTTTTCGCAGAATTCAAAATGTTACCGCGGCGCGGAGCATGGGGGTGGTCCGCAGTTTGAAAGGTGGGTGTGAGGTATAAGGTATGAGACATCTGCGTTCGCCCTCTACACTCTTTCGAGGTGCCAAGGTAAAGAAAATTACAAACATATATATGTTGTATTTATTATAGTAACAAACCCATACAAATCCATACAAACCCATACAAATCACTTCAAACCACAACAAATTCATACAAATGGATACAAATCTATACGAATCCAAGGAAATCCAAACAAATCCATACAAACCCATACAAATTCATATAAATCCATATAAATTCATACGAATTCATACAAATCCACGCAAATTCATACAGAGTTTGTGTGGATTTCTATGGGTTTATTTTTACCTGGATTTGTTTGGATTTGTTAAAACAATAAATACAACATACGAGGTCTGTTCAAAAAGTATCGCGAATTTTGAATTTCCGCGGGCTACGTATATTCGATTTTCGATTTTTTGGGGCGTTAGGTTGGTACTCATGTCCCTCACTTATGCTGAAAAAATCGGCCATTTTGAATGTTTAGTAAATTGTTGACAGCTGTTTTGGTTAGACGTGTTTTGGCTTGTCTTCGATTTTTGCCTATTCCAAAAAATGGATCAAAGAATCTGTACGAAATTTTGTGTGAAAAACAAAATTAAGTGCGCGGACGCATTCCGAATGTTGACTGTGGCATATGGTGAAGCTATCTTGAACCAGAGCAACATTTATCGGTGGTACAAAATGTTCTCAGATGGCCGAGAAGATGCGAACAACGAAATACGTTTCGGACGCCCGAGCACATCAACAACAGACGAAAACATTGATGAAATGAAGAAAATAATATTGGCCAATCGTCGGATCACCGTTAGAGAAGTTGCTGAGGAACTAAACATATCGATTGGCTCGTGCTATTCGATTTTCACCAATGATTTGGCCATGAGACGGGTCGCCGCGAAATTCGTGCCAAAATTGATCAATTTCGAACAAAAACAGTGTCGCGTTACCATTGCTAAGGAGCTGTTGGACTCGGTCCGCGACGAGCCAAATTTGCTCCAGAGGGTCATAACTGGTGACGAATCACGGGTTTATGGTTATGACGTGGAAACCAAAGCTCAATCATCGCAATGGAAGCTGCTTTTTTGGAATAGTCAAAAATCGAAGACAAGCCAAAACGCGTCTAACCAAAACAGCTGTCAACAATTAACTAAACATTCAAAATGGTCGATTTGTTCAGCATGAGTGAGGAACACGAGTACCAACCTAACGCCACAAAAAAAAATCGAAAATCGAATATACGTAGCCGGCGGAAATTCAAAATTCGCGGTACTTTTTGAACAGACCGCGTATTAAGCATCCCCGTTCATGAATATTTTTTTTGGAAATCTCAAAAAATTCGCTGCCACTTCTTTTGTAACATCAATATTTTTCAACTGGAGAAGTAGAAAATTACTTATCTAACATACCTCCATAAACGTGATTAACGTTTTACTTGAATTACCTTATGATGAGCACGGAGTGCGTTTTTTTCTTACCAATATCGTCGATCGTATGCAAATTCAAAGTATTGTCTCGTATTGCCAAATAAGACGTAAGTGTACTGTTAAAACCGCATGACATTAACATTCCCATTAAAACTGCCGATATTTTGAGAAATCGTAGCGACCAGGCAGTTGGTATTTTCTGAAATCCTGTTGGGAGCGACGAGAAAAAAAAAACATTTCCCAAATAATTTTGTATGCATTCATAATAAAAATAACGAAATAATTAACTTATTAACTAATCAAATTATGCATATATAAATGAAATAATTTGTAAATAAATAATAAAGAAAAAAAGCCTCCACGACATCGTCTCAAAATGCTTCAAATATGCCAAACAAAAGCAGAATAGAAATTTCGACTTTTTCAGGTTTCTATAGAAATGCGAAGGGCGGCGGGGGAGTAAACGAATTTGTTTGTTTCTTTTCTACTAAATTTCAAGTTTCACAATTACTTAACGTATGGGGTTGTGTTTTGTTTCGGCAAACTGAAGAATTCGATGTGAAAATGCCAAAAATTGGATACAATCAATATTGATTATGAAATTATTGATAAATGAATAAAATAATAATCAATTAATAACTTCTATCTCTTTTATTTTTAAGAATGTTTGTCGGAACCTTGACCAGTCATGACACCGACAACGCTGTTAAAATTGAACGATGGTAATGCCAGTTCGTTGTCGCACTCGGCATAATTTTTCACAACGGCCAGCTTGAATCTGTACATTACGAGCAGAAATCCGATTATAGTGATTACGAAGATACACGATGTTACGTCAAAGATTGAGTTTTTGCGAACTATTAATTCTCCTTGACGAACTTCACGTTTGAATTCGACTGAGACTCTCTGGTCAAGGGGAAATGCCCTTCTACCACGCCTGGAAACAGTCTCAAACGCGAACTGCCTTTTTGAGTCTAACCTTTCGGAAAATGACTCGTGATAGGCCCTGAGGAATGCTAACGTTGCAATGTCTTAGGGGTTTCACCTAAAATTGAACTGATTGTTGGATAGTGATTGTTCTCCACACATGCGCCAAATTTATCGAATACAGAGCGTTGGTTAATTTTGCACCGAACTTGAATTAATTGGGGATTGCGAATGAATAAAACAATGAAAGGAAAACTCAAAGGAGATGAAATTAAAAATTCTACTTACTTTTGGTTCTCAGGAAATTAATGGAGTTGAACGATTTGGCCGTAGTTGAAACCCGCGACTTCCGGATCCAATGAGGGATGACTCAGGGTTCAGGTTGAAGACAGAAATGATTTTGAGAACTCCGCGATTTTGTTGACTGATTAGTTCAGGAATATATTCACTTGCGAGGTTTAGATTACAAAAATTAATTCCAATTATATTTAAATGAAGTACAATAATTTGGTTTGGACGGTAAAATAAATGAAATATAATTTAAATAAAACTGTGTGCACGCATTGACCTCCCTTTCGGAACGTATGACTTGAGATGAAATAATTTTATTTAAACTCAAACATGAAAAAGTACTGAAGAAATTGTTTGGAATCTAGACGTGACTCGAAGAATTCTAAGTCCGATATTCTCTTTATCGAAGAGAGTAACGGAGGTAGATCGATTAGCTCATGGAACACGAAAATTTTACAAGTCCCGTTCTAACGAAAGGAGGCTCAGCGTGGACACGGTCCGAGGTTACTAGTCGAGAATATGCGGAAAAAGTGCTCTCGATCCCCTTTTGGGAGGGTTTATATATCTTCGTTTTACATCTGAGAGGAGGCGACCGCGGATGAAATCATACGTCCCCCCCCCCCCCATAGAGGGGATGGGTATCTTAGTCATATTATTCGCAGTGTCTTCGATTCCTTTATATCTGTTTGTCACCGTGCTCGTTGTAAACGTTTTATGATCGGTCATAAAAGTGAATGTATATTCTTTTGTCTAAAATTCTAACGATAGGTTTAGACCATAAGCTACAAAATTTTGTCACCTGGTTTTAACTCGGGAGGATTTAATTCCTACCAGTTACAAATCGTTAAATTTTCCCAGGTTTTTGGATTATTGGAACGTAGTATCCTATATTAAACAACGGGGTGCCATCATATGATCTTTCCATTCTCCTGACATTTGGACATATTATTAGTTACATCGTTTCTATTTTGGTTTAAATATCGCTGCTGATTTGCTCGCAAGTGCTGATGGATTTCTATATTTTTCCATTATGGCCATAAGGTTATAACATGCTTGTTGATTAAATATTTCATTAACCCTAGTGCGTTATTTAATTAATTATACATTAATTATTGAATGTTTGTCTCCGAGAGAAATGGTTCTATACGTTATTACATTCGTATCTCCTATACGGAGCATTAGTAGTATTGAGAGTGTTATGCTTATGCATTTATTTTTCGTGAGCCTTACTCATCGCAATAGGGGGAAGAGGCAGAGACGGCATGAAGGAGTGAGAGAGAGAGAAAGAGAGAGAGAGAGAGAGAGAGAGAGAGAGAGAGAGAGAGAGAGCCGTTCATCGTCTTCCTTACACCTTTGCTGCTGGGGAGAGGGAATTCTTATGCCCTCCCCAGCTGAAGTTAAAGAGTTACTCATACGTGAAACATTAGAGTGATTTCCTTGGTTCAGATATTAATATTTTATTTAGTAGTTTTCGATAGCTTCCTGTATTTTATTTGGCTCTATTGTCTTTTTCTTACTATTTCTAATAATTCGGTAATTTATCTAGCAGAGCAAAGACGGAAAATTATTTATAAAAGGGATGAAATTTCCCTGGAGAATAAATTGATAAGGTTTTTTGCAGCGAACCACAGCTGTTTTCCTATTTCCAATCCGGTAAATAACTGCATGAAAAAAATGGGAGTGAATTGTCGTCCTGTATGATCAACATAAAAATTGGCAATAAATGAACTCTGTTACTTGGCAATTCATTGCTCGCGGGTGCCTTCCCCCACATATATATATATAGTGTCCGAAGATGCTACAAGAGCGCGGCAATATAGCCTGTATGTCAAGGTCGACCGTTCACTTTACGCGTCGCCTCAAATAACAAGTTTCCATGCGATTTCCATGATAAGTCAGGTTTGAATATTATGTCCGTCAATGTCGCTGATAACTTGGCTGGTATAGAAGGTTCAACACTCAACAATTTTGATGTAGGCCGTGAGACGGAAATAAATATTTTATTCCTTGGCCCTTGAACCATACCGATACCTTTTTTACCGCAGCCGGACTCCGACCTGGGAATCGCCGGTACAGACGACAATATATATATATATATACTCCGAGTCCGATCCACGAACGAGGCTCTCACAAACATCAAATTAAAAATTATTGAACGTTACGCCAGGACGCAACACCTCCCCCCCTAAAAACGGTTATTGGGCTGAAAGACCAATAATCGATTTCAGAGATCTCCCTCAGGCTTGTTACTATTTGGATCAATGAATGTTTGCTCTACAATCAATGAAATTAAATTTCCGTCTTCCGATTGCTTTACATATCTGATTCCGAAACATATTTCTAATTAATGATTTTGGATATTTACTTCTAGCTACTACGAATGAATGCCCTTTGGACAGGGTTAACCACTAACGGTACAAATACTATTAAGGACCACCCTGCATGGTTGAATGTTGTGCAATATCCATTTGTTGTTGGATAGATTCCAATATTGGTTGTTTTACATCTACCTCGGTGATTACTAATTCAACTTGCTGTCCTTCTGGTAATAATACATCATGTGCGTTTGTATACCGGATTCCTCCGATTACAGCAGATTTTCCTTGTTGAGGTATCAGGAGTATCCGTTCATTTAATATGCAGTCCGGTACATCTCTCCATTCAGGTGGTACGTATAGGCCTTGAACGAATTCCCAATATAGCCATTCTCTCCTCATCCTGGTTATGGGAACCCTTCCGAAATCTCGGTTGAGGGTTAAAGTTAACCGGTATTTACTCATTGTAAAAAAAAACACAAAAGGAAATATTGGAAATTAGATATACTAAATTGTCATTTTTCCTAGCGAATTGGTTATTATGAGTGTGGTTACATAAGCTTGTTCGTCAGGTTAATCATTCCTTTATAAGGATTATCAATTTGGGAGTATTATTATTATGACCATGATTATGGTAATTTTTACTATATTAACTAACTTGGTTCCCTTGAACAGTAAGTGAGTTCTGTAGTAAAATTCAAGAATATTAATTTACCTTTTGCCTGTTGTGTTATACCCACGTCACTATATCATTTGTCTCATGAGGTCCTTATCCAATTCCTCTTCAAGGTCTGATACGGAAATAGGGCAATCTTGACAGTCTCACGGTCCTGACCAATTATCAATAGTTGAATTCACCATATCCTCTATGGTTATTGGTTCGGGTAGTAATTTTGGTATTGATAGGTTCGTTGGTTGGTCAGAAAGGCCTGCTGATTCGCAGTCAAGTTGTCCTTCCATGGCATTTGGTGAATTCTTGAATGTCTTTTCGTCATCCCAATTTTGGCTTAACTTGGATGAATAGGGTCTCGTTTGAGTTTGACGGGTCCATTTTTTCTATACAAGTGTTTCGACTTCTATGCAGACAAGTTTTAATATTAATATCTCAGTAGCCGGTTAGGATTTCATGAGCTGTTATTTTCCCTTTATCAACGTGTTTTTATGTTGTCATCATATGCAAAGGTTTTACTTCTAAACAAAAATTGATCTTGGATTGTGAGGATATATAAGTTATCTCGAAGTGTTTTATTCATGGGACCGACTATGTCCATTGCTATCTTACCGAAAGCAGTTGTGGGTGCATATTCTTCCAATAGTACTCATGACGAATTCTACCGTATGTTTTGCTCACTCCTCTATCCTCCTATAGGGGAAGTATGTATTTTCTTGATAGTTTCATTTTGTAATTCAGGAGGGGATTGTTTAACGAGCCCGTTACCAATAATTACCTTGAAATTGCTAAGTCTCAATATCGTATGAATTTAGCTCAATACTTCCTCCCACGATACATTGCAAATATACGTAGATTTGCCTACACCAATTGTTCGCAGATTCATTTTCTTGATTAAAGTTTTGCAACTGTTTTAACAAACCGTAATGTTCCCTAGAACTAGGGTTGGGCCTTCACTACAGTCATTCGTGCTACGTAACCCGATATTAAATCGTAGCCCCCTTTTCATTGATTATGCGTGGTTTAATTTTAATTTTTTTGTATGTAAATAATCATCATTTTCCTGCTATAATTTTTCTTCTTTATCTAAGGTTCTCCTTGTACCGATTTCTATATTTTCGTTTTCTTCCGGTCGTATTCCATCTAGTCTCGATAATCCTTTAACTCTTTTTAATCGTTCGTTAATTGTTGAGTCTTCAATTAAATAGCAACACCTTTCATTAAGAACTACCGGATTTTCCTGCGTTCCACGTGACGTGCTAAAGCGCTCAACTAATTCAGAATCGATAATTCCATACTCTTGACCTTTGGTCAGCCGTCGTTGATTCCTTTTTATTGTGCAGTAAGGTTTTGAACATAATTCCTTCGAGGAATTTATTTCAATTACATCTGAAGAACTTCCCCAAGATTCAGCGTTCTCATTTTCTCCAAAACTTGGCCACTCATCGGGCCCTACAACCTTATTAGTTTTTTGTTGATATTCTGACTCACTGTGTTCATTTTTAATATTTTGCGAAGTTTGTAAATTCCTTTGGTCTTCAATAACCGTAGTATCATTCAATTTCGAGATGCTTAATGCTCCTTTTTCCTTATCTTCATTCGAGATTCCTAGAAATTTTCCTGTTTCTAAGCGCGGATTAAACCCTTCAACTGGGTTTCTTTTCCCAACAAAATTATAACAACTTGATTCTTCATTAGAGTTCGACCGATCAATTCTGGAATTATTCCTTATACAAGACTTTTTACCATTTACTGTTTTCCCTAAATAATCTCTTATCTCACTATCCGGATTGGGTCTTTCACCTAGATCCCTATCTCCGGTAATCCAAAAATGATCCATTACAACAAAATTCTCAACGGAGCCAGAACTAGACACTCCCGTTGAACTAATAAGTTTCTCGTAACATGGTTTTATATCTTCATTGGACGTTCTCTTTTCATTGAATATAGTCGTCTCCATTGATTCTAACAAAATCTCTGTACTTAAATTCTTAGTTAATTCGCTTGGTCCTTCATCTCTTAATGATGCTACTGAATTTGAATCTCTTACTATCAATAAATCTTCATTCGAACCGATATCTCGTTGAAAACTCACTTCTTGTTTTAAATCTTTACCATTTCCTGAACATTTCGTTGCTTCGCTATTTCCTGTCGTTGGTCCCATATTAACGCCGTAAACATAAAAATCTTGGGGTACTGCACCTTCCATGACTAATTCTAAATTAATTTCATCGTTTTCTTGTTCAATATCAAAATCAATGTCATCCGTGTACTTACTTGATCGTGTAATTTCTTTTGCAATAATTTCCCTTTTTATAGTTATATCATTACTATAGTCATAATCGTTTTCAAATCTCCCAGCCCCATGGCTAATTCTAAGTTAATTTCATCTTTTTCAATATCATAGTCATCTTCTATATATGGTTCGAATCGCCTGGAACGTGTATTTTTCTTTTTAATATTTCCTTCATTTAACGTTACATCATTACTATAAGGATGGGGGGTTTCAAATCTCCTACCCTCCATTACTAGTTGTAGGCTAATTGCATCGTTTTCCTTTTTAATATCATAATCATCGATATCCTCATATGGTTTAAACTTACCCGTGTGTGTGCTTCTTTTTCCCATAACACTATAACCACATGAGTCCCTAACATCTTCATTTTTCAATCTTAATTCTGAGTTAATTTTATCATTTACTTCACCGGTATCAAAGGCACTTTCTTCCTTAGGTCGTTAAAATTTACGTGATTTTAATAATTCTTCATCTGGTTGGAGCTCTAACACTGGTATTTGCACGAATACTGAATAGGGATTAGCATTAGTAACATGGATGTAGGCTTTACCATTGTTATTTTCCACAAAACCGCTGTTTATAACAAGTTCTTCCCCTGCGTCCAAGACCGGTAGGTATTCCTTTCGAATCTCTAAGTTCTTAACTCGTATAAAACACAACTTTGTTGTCTCGGCAGGAATTAACATCATCTCTTGAGTGGCGAAGAGTATTTTAATATTCTTCATTCGTAAATGCCTTTGTTCGTAATCGATATTAACGCGATTTCCATCCAAATAATCCGATCCCAAAATTCCGTCCTCAATAATTGGAAAATCATTTCCCACTATATGGAAAGTGGCATAACGCCCAAAGGCTTCTATAGTTACATGTCCAATTGTGAAAATCGATGATTTCGTGATTCCATATAATTGTAAAATCTCTTCTTGATTGATTAACTTCAAATTCTTGATGCATTTTTCTTTCAAAATATTAGGTCCGGCTCCACTGTCGATCATAAGAACTACAGGGCTCATTAGATTCCTATTTCCTATTCTGACCGTGGGAGCAGAACGTTCTTTTTCTAATCGAATCATAAGAATCTTTATTATCTTTGGTTTTATACACCTGTTTATATTGTATGGAGCGGGTGCGTGGTACGTATGGGTTCCCCCGATGCACCCGTAGTCGAGAGCCCATTCGCGTTTCCCGATATATATCTTCGTTCATTATTAGCAATCCTTGTTGGACATTCCCTGATAAAATGTCCCGGAGTTCTACAATAGCGACAGTTCATATCCTGGTTAAAGGAGTCATCTCTAAGTCTCGCGTAATTCCTATTGTAAGGTTCGGGATTTTGATTCAAAGGTTGAGAATGATTATTTCGATAAGGACATATATGCGCGCCATGTCCCTCCTTCTTACAAATTTGACAAATTATTTTATCAATTGGCTGACATCTCAGTCCTTGTGGAACAGGTTCGTATCGTGAAATTCGATTATTCCGTGGCAAACGAGGGCAGTTATATGCCGTGTGTCCGGAATTCTTACATAACTGGCAAGTTATCTCTGCGTCTCGTCGTCTCTTGACTTCCAGGGGAAAAATTTGGAAACAACGCTCAGCAGTATGACCACGTTTATTGCAAAATTGACATACAGTAATTGTAGCGAAATTGTTATCTGTCCTAATATTGCTCTGCGGAGGATATAATTGAAAACACTTGTCGGCGGCATGTCCCCTTTTATTACAAACCTGGCAAATAGGAATATTCATTTGGTTGCCTATTCGATCGCTATTCTCTTTCACGCGTTCTGTCACTTGCCTCATCGATTCGCACGACTCTGCAGTATGCCCCGTTTTTTTACATATCTGGCAAACAACACCTTTGCTGGTTACTACATTCACGATACGCTTGCTTTCTAAATTATGACTTCTACTATCGGGGTTACTTCTCCTTAGAGTAGCTTGTGCTATTAACTGCTTTTCTATTTTTACAGCCCGTTTGCATATTTCATCGATGTTTAATCCAGACGCTGGAATTCGTTGCTCGATCTCTGGTTTTAATCCCTGCAGGAAGCACGATGCAAGACTATCTTCCGTACTTCTTTCGAATACTACATCTGCTGGTTTGTTATTCTCGAATTCGTACGCCTCTATTATTTGGCAACCCAAATCTCGTACCCGGTTTGCATAGGCAATTACAGATTCATCCTGTCTTTGATAACTAGTTCCTAATTCACCTTGAAGTTGGTAGACGTTTCTCGCCGGGGAATATATATTTTTCAGAAACTGGTACAGTTCGTCCATTGGGTCAAATGAGAATGTATAGTATGACGCGGTTCCCCTTTTATTTTTACTCTTACAGCTCGTACGAAATTCCTTTCACTCTCAGGTTCTAACATTTCTAATGCCTCCTCGCAACCCTGGATGAACATGCTTAGCGATGTTTTTACATTATCATATTCAGGTACCACGGCTAAAGCATCCCTAAGGGAGACTAACTGACTATGATTGACCATTTTACCGGGGTCTCTATCTTCGGAATAGTTTAACTTGCGCGGTATTTTGCCTTTACGAATATCAGTGGAAGGTTTATCCCCAACAATGGCTAATTTAATGATTTTATTTTCATCTAATAATTCTTGAGTATCTTCCTTTACAGCTTCACCAACCTCTCGACCTTTTTTCGATGTCGTGGGTGTTTCAGTAGCCACAGAGGTCTTAAGTCTTCGCCTTTTTGAAATCTTTAAGAGGTTAAACGATCCTACTTCGGGTGAAGTCAACCTGTCTTTCGTGGAGTAGAATAGTTCCGATGGTTCAATGAGCTTGTTAAATAACGTACTTGGAAATGCGGATACCCTAGGATCGTCGTTTGAAGGAGTCGATCTATTGTCGGGTCTTGTAATTCGGGACGGGAATTTAGGTGACTCTATATGGATATCTATAGGGAAATCGGGATGAGGAATTTGCTGCTCTTTATTTTCGACAGATACCCGCGGAGTTTCAAATGATTTTGCCGTTTGAGATAGAGATTCGAGTGTTGCTATATATCTACGTATAGACTGGTTTAGGGGTTTAATACTGCTGCTAGGAGTTGCTCGCGATGTGTCAGGTAGTTCGAGACCTTTAACAACTTCTTGAATTACCGATGAATATGACTGTGGGGAAGACTCCTTATCTACTTCCTCCTCTTCACCTTTCTCAGAAAATTCCTGTTCGGGTGTTTTAAGTTTAAAACTAGGGTGTTGAATACTTAGTATGTCACTGATGTCAGCTAGTTGGTCTGAGTCAACGTCAGTTGGTTCATCCAAAATGTCAATAGCTTCTAGATTTGAGGATGCACCCTCCAATTGAGTTACTAGATTCGCTCTCGCGTTTCCACTACTCTAGGACTCTCGTGCACGCTTCTTTGGCTGGTTCCTTCCCGAGTTGCAGTTCTAATTTGCCTTTCATCAGGGTATCAACTGAGTACATTCTTATCGACCTTCGATTTTGAGCGAGTTTCCGGCATTTAAATAGTTATATATATACTCCCAGGCTGGGGCAAATACTCGAAAAGTCCAGTTAGAATTCGGGTGAGGGAAACATTTTGTTCGCGGTTGTTCTAATTCGCATCAGGTCAGGGTAACCCGACACTAAAACGAAACAGGTTCGAAAAATATTTTACACGATTTTCGAGAAATTTTTTTTTTTTTTTTTTTTTTTTTCTACACGGATTTTCGACGAAATATTTCACGTTCCAGTTCGCCTCAGGTCAGGACACCCCGACACAAAAACGAAACAGGTTCGAAAAACAGTTTACACGATTTTCGAAAAAAAAAATTTTTTTTTTTTTTTACATGGTTTTTCGACGAAATATTTCACATTCGAGTTCGCCTCAGGTCAGGATGGCCCGACACTAAAACGAAACAAGTTCGAAAAGATATTTCACGTGATTCTTGAAGAAGTTTTTACACGATTTTTCCGAAGATATATTTTACGTTCCAGTTCGCATCAGGTCAGGATGGCCTGACACTAAAACGAAACAGGTTCGAAAAGATATTTCACGCGATTCTTGGAGAAGTTTTTACACGATTTTTCGAAGAAATATTTTACGATCCAGTTCGCCTCAGGACAGGACAGCCCGACACAAAAACGAAACAGGTTCGAAAAACAGTTTACACGATTTTCGAAAAAAAAATTTTTTTTTTTTTTTTTACAGGGTTTTTCGACGAAATATTTCACATTCGAGTTCGCCTCAGGTCAGGATGGCCCGACACTAAAACAAAACAGGATCGAAAAGATATTTCACGTGATTCTTGAAGAAGTTTTTACACGATTTTTCCGAAGAAATATTTTACGTTCCAGTTCGCATCAGGTCAGGATGGCCTGACACTTAAACGAAACAGGTTCGAAAAGATATTTCACGCGATTCTTGGAGAAGTTTTTACACGATTTTTCGAAGAAATATTTTACGTTCCAGTTCGCCTCAGGTCAGGACAGCCCGACACAAAAACGAAACAGGTTCGAAAAACAGTTTACACGATTTTCGAAATAAAATTTTTTTTTTTTTTTTTACATGGTATTTCGACGAAATATTTCACATTCGAGTTCGCCTCAGGTCAGGATGGCCCGACACTAAAACGAAACAGGTTCGAAAAGATATTTCACGTGATTCTTGAAGAAGTTTTTACACGATTTTTCCGAAGAAATATTTTACGTTCCAGTTCGCATCAGGTCAGGATGGCCTGACACTAAAACGAAACAGGTTCGAAAAGATATTTCACGCGATTCTTGGAGAAGTTTTTACACGATTTTTCCGAAGAAATATTTTACGTTCCAGTTCGCCTCAGTTCAGGATGGCCTGACACTTAAACAAAACAGGTTCGAAAAGATATTTCACGCGATTCTTGAAGAAGTTTTTACACGATTTTTCGAAGATTTTTTTTTTCATGATTTTTCGTAGTTTTTTTTCACGATTTTTCGGGGTATTTTTTTTTTTTTTTACGATTTAGAAGATTTATTCATTTTTTCACGATTTTCCGAAGATTTTTCCTTTACACAATTTTCGGGGTTGTTTTTTTTTCACGATTTCTTGGAGATTTGTTTTTCACGATTTTCCAACGATTATTTTCTTTTTTTTTTTTTACACTATTTTTCAAAGATCCTTTTTTTTCGATTTTCCGACGATATCTTTTTCACGATTTTCCGAAGATTTTTAAACGATCACTATTCCTTCTTTTTTTTTTTAAATCCTCCCACTGACGAGAAAATTTTATTACACAATCCTTGAAGAGAGATTTTTTTTTTTTTTTACAACGGTACCCTTTTCCTTTTATTTAATAATTTTGTTCACTGGAGAAGGATATTCTACGCGATTTTAAAATCTTACAAAAAAAAATTCTTGAATATTTTTTTCAGTCTTAGCACTGGTGTCAGATTTATTTACTATCTTTTTTTTCTTTTTTTTCTCTTCTATTCACGATATTTCAATAAAATTCGGCTTGCAATCCATATTACCAAAGGAATCGTTAATGAAAAATTCTTAGATCGGTTTTTTTTTCTCACTGGGACAGATAACTTCGGCTAGCATTCCTAAGATCCCGGACGAGCCCCCAATAATGTTACGTCAAAGATTGAGTTTTTGCGAACTATTAATTCTCCTTGACGAACGTCACGTTTGAATTCGACTGAGACTCTTTGGTCAAGGGGAAATGCCCTTCTACCACGCCTGGAAACAGTCTCAAACGCGAACTGCCTTTTTGAGTCTAACCTTTCGGAAAATTACTCGGGATAGGCCCTGAGGAATGCTAACGTTGCAATGTCTTAGGGGTTTCACCTAAAATTGAACTGATTGTTGGATAGTGATTGTTCTCCACACATGCGCCAAATTTATCGAATACAGAGCGTTGGTTAATTTTGCACCGAACTTGAATTAATTGGGGATTGCGAATGAATAAAACAATGAAAGGAAAACTCAAAGGAGATGAAATTAAAAATTCTACTTACTTTTGGTTCTCAGGAAATTAATGGAGTTGAACGATTTGGCCGTAGTTGAAACCCGCGACTTCCGGATCCAATGAGGGATGACTCAGGGTTCAGGTTGAAGACAGAAATGATTTTGAGAACTCCGCGCTTTTGTTGACTGATTAGTTCAGGAATATATTCACTTGCGAGGTTTAGATTACAAAAATTAATTCCAATTATATTTAAATGAAGTACAATAATTTGGTTTGGACGGTAAAATAAATGAAATATAATTTAAATAAAACTGTGTGCACGCATTGACCTCTCTTTGGGAACGTATGACTTGAGATGAAATAATTTTATTTAAACTCAAACATGAAAAAGTACTGAAGAAATTGTTTGGAATCTAGACGTGACTCGAAAAATTCTAAGTCCGATATTCTCTTTATCGAAGAGAGTAACGGAGGTAGATCGATTAGCTCGTGGAACACGAAAATTTTACAAGTCCCGTTCTAACGAAAGGAGGCTCAGCGTGGACACGGTCCGAGGTTACTAGTCGAGAATATGCGGAAACAGTGCTCTCGATCCCCTTTTGAGAGGGTTTATATATCCTCGTTTTACATCTGAGAGGAGGCGACCGCGGATGAAATCATACGTCCCCCCCCCCCCACCCCCATAGAGGGGGATGGGTATCTTAGTCATATTATTCGCAGTGTCTTCGATTCCTTTATATCTGTTTGTCACCGTGCTCGTTGTAAGCGTTTTATGATCGGTCATAAAAGTGAATGTATATTCTTTTGTCTAAAATTCTAACGATAGGTTTAGACCATAAGCTACAAAATTTTGTCACCTGGTTTTAACTCGGGAGGATTTAATTCCTACCAGTTACAAATCGTTAATTTTTCCCAGGTTTTTGGATTATTGGAACGTAGTATCCTATATTAAACAACGGGGTGCCATCATATGATCTTTCCATTCTCCTGACATTTGGACATATTATTAGTTACATCGTTTCTATTTTGGTTTAAATATTTTTCCATTATGGCCATAAGGTTATAACATGCTTGTTGATTAAATATTTCATTAACCCTAGTGCGTTATTTAATTAATTATACATTAATTATTGAATGTTTGTCTCCGAGAGAAATGGTTCTATACGTTATTACATTCGTATCTCCTATACGGAGCATTAGTAGTATTGAGAGTGTTATGCTTATGCATTTATTTTTCGTGAGCCTTACTCATCGCAATAGGGGGAAGAGGCAGAGACGGCATGAAGGAGTGAGCGAGAGAGAAAGAGAGAGAGAGAGAGAGAGAGAGAGAGCCGTTCATCGTTTTCCTTACACCTTTGTTGCTGGGGAGAGGGAATTCTTATGCCCTCCCCAGCTGAAGTTAAAGAGTTACTCATACGTGAAACATTAGAGTGATTTCCTTGGTTCAGATATTAATATTTTATTTAGTAGTTTTCGATAGCTTCCTGTATTTTATTTGGCTCTATTGTCTTTTTCTTACTATTTCTAATAATTCGGTAATTTATCTAGCAGAGCAAAGACGGAAAACTATTTATAAAAGGGATGAAATTTCCCTGGAGAATAAATCGATAAGGTTTTTTGCAGCGAACCACAGCTGTTTTCCTATTTCCAATCCGGTAAATAACTGCATGAAAAAAATGGGAGTGAATTGTCGTCCTGTATGATCAACATAAAAATTGGCAATAAATGAACTCTGTTACTTGGCAATTCATTGCTCGCGGGTGCCTTCCCCCACATATATATATATAGTGTCCGAAGATGCTACAAGAGCGCGGCAATATAGCCTGTATGTCAAGGTCGACCGTTCACTTTACGCATCGCCTCAAATAACAAGTTTCCATGCGATTTCCATGATAAGTCAGGTTTGAATATTATGTCCGTCAATGTCGCTGATAACTTGGCTGGTATAGAAGGTTCAACAATCAACAATTTTGATGTAGGCCGTGAGACGGAAATAAATATTTTATTCCTTGGCCCTTGAACCATACCGATACCTTTTTTACCGCAGCCGGACTCCGACCTGGGAATCGCCGGTACAGACGACAATATATATATATATATATATATATATATACTCCGAGTCCGATCCACGAACGAGGCTCTCAAAAACATCAAATTAAAAATTATTGAACGTTACGCCAGGACGTAACAACGACACGGCCCATAATTTTCGAGAAAATATGCTGATGTACCAGCATCTAGCGATGCCCGAACTATCGGATATTACGAAGAAGCCATAGCCCAAATAACCAGAATATAAATTTAATTCAATAAAGAAAAATCAAATAACAAAAAAATATATATATATATCTACTTGTCTCTCACTAATTCTCTTCGACGTGTTGACTCTAAACCCAGTGACCAGACACACAATAATGCAGCCCTAGCGGTGTTAACCACTCATCCGCCTCACCTCTCATCATAGTTTCGCCAATTCGCAACATGGGACGTCGATAAACAGTCTTAAAGTTATTACGACGTATTTAATAACAACAACAACAAAAATTACATAATTTTTGTAGGAACAAAGAAAAAATTTGAAGCGAAAGCTAATCTTGTTTTCTTCTGAAATAATTCCTGGTTACGGAATGAAAATGCCGTCTAATCTAATCGTTTTTTTTTTTTTTTTTTATAAATTTTTCCTTCTTTAGTCATCATTAATACCCGTCACCTGAATTTCAGTGCCTTTTCCAGAGTCATCAAAACATCGCCGAAGTAACCGGTCACAGTGGCGTCCAGATTTAGTTTCACGTAAGGGAGCATCTTGCGAAAACAATTTGATTAATCACATTTAGTGTTAATTGCATTTATAAGCGATAAATAAATGAAGATAGACTTTTTCAAACTTTCATTCGCACAGTCCAAACCCTATTGAAACTTATGGAAACAATAAAATTGAAGCAAAGAAAAAGATACCGCGCGCATTCTTTGATTTTCAATTGCTCCACTGATTCGGAATACTTGAAATTTAACTGCAGTTTGCGTTCACGTCTAATTTTAATTGATTGTAAAACAAACAGAACGAAAAATTGTAATAACGTTACGTTTTTTTTCGTAAATACTTACTTTTCGTAAATACTTTACTTACTAAAATGCTCGTATAGTTTTGATTGTAAGCTTCGATCAAATCTAAATCGCGCGTTTACCGATTCCATTTGACAATTTTACCAGGATACTCACGGGCTAATGATGACGGACGTCCAGATTTGTACAGTAAAGTAACACAAGTTGCTTCACCGCCCGTTGCCCAAATGAACTTGAAACAAAATATTTTTCATTACACTAGAGGAACAATTTTGTTATTTACAACAACAACAACAAAACTAATTCACAAGATGTTAATTTGTGACCGACAGCAGTGGACGCGAGGTCGATGCGCGGCTTAGGCGTTCTTTCGTGGTACTGGTCCCGGTCGATACTGAGATTGGTGACCGTTTAGCCGTGCACTGACACGCGAGCCGACCACTGAACGGATGAATGACACGTAGAAAAAAAAAAACGTTTTGATAGAAATACTGATGATAAAAAATTAAAAATAAATGTTATTCGTGAATTTAAGACTTGTGGAGAAAGTATCCTCATCAGTATGAGTATGATAATCATGTTAGATAAACTGTGATAAATTTTCGTCGTCGCTTGACTTAAGTACGAGAAATGGTCGATAAATAATTGACGCCGTCGACTCAATTCCATTCAGAGTGTGATTTTAATAAACGCGGTGATTGGGAGATTAGCGAAAATGACCGGGTCGAAGGAACGATTTCACGAACGAGAAGGACGGCAGTAATAAATCAACGCAACATTTGATTTATGAATAATTGAAATTTTCGTGAGAAAAAGAGAGTGTACGTGTCGTCGATTGTCGACTGACAATTACGACGGCGTACATATTTGATGTTTATTGTACAAAGTTGTTTGTCACTCTCCGGGTTAAAGCTCCACCCCCCATGAACCGCCGCCGCGTCCCTCTAAGGTCAACATTTTATTTTCCATTTTTTCGCCATATTGTCGAAATGTGACATTGAGTATTCAATTGGAGTCAATGGAAAAGGCCGGGTACCATACACTTTCAATGCGAATACATCTCGATCCGAAAGAAAATTTTTAGTGGCAGCAAGCCGAATGGAAAGACAGAGGCAAGCTCGAATGGCAATTTGCGATTGGCGTTGTATTTCCATTCGGATAGCTGCTATTAAAAATTTTCATTCGGATTGAGATGTATTCGCATTGTATAATTCACATTCAAAGTTTATGGTAACCGGCCTTTTTCATCGAGTACTCATTATGAGAAAAAATGATTTAAAAAGATAAACGGGTCTGCTTAACGAAAACTACATTTATGCAGATTAAGAAAATATTTTTGTTTTATTTTTAAATACTTTTATTTTATTTTTCAGATGAACCATGCCAGACGCAGGGATTATACCGTTAAGGAATGATACGCAGTTGGAAATTTCAAAAAATCGATTTTTTTAAATTGCATTTCTGAATATACATATATTTGAGTATTTTCTTCGAAAATTTCAAATCGATCCGGCAAATATTCTTGGAGATACATGCATATTTGTAAGGACGCTCGGAGCGTTACAAAGTAGGCGGCCTAAACTTTGAACGGGTTTTTCTCAAAACGGTCAATTCAAAGTCGGTGAGCACAATTTCTCAAAAGTCGCTCAACCGATTGGTCAGCAATTTTAACACAACCTTCTCAGATATATCCTTCAGGTATTGATCGAATGATTAAGATTTCTGATGGTTATTTCTTTCTTTTTTAAACAATTCAACGAAAAAATTTTGGTCGAAAATTGGATTTTTTTCTTATTGGACCCGCCATTTTGTCAAAAATCAAAATTTCGACTATTCCTTTGATCAATACCTAGATTTATCTATCCATTAATAGAATCTTTTTGGTTTTCTTATTTTGGATACTCCAAATTGGAGATATCGTGCTCACCGCCAGACACCTTTTTTTAGAGGAGCTCCCGGAGATCGGCTATAGCAGCTTTAAAAATCATTATTTTTCCAAATAAAAAGTATGAAAATAAAGTTAAAAGTTACCACAATACGTATATAAATTTTTACGTTAATAAATTGAAACGTCTTTCCAGGAACAATTCTTGAAAAATCGCCTTTATTCGGTCTCCCGACTGCGTATAACTCCTGAAAAGCAACATTTTTACGGAAAACTTTTATAAAATTTATAACTGTCATATATTTTATTATTTTTTCATGAACATTTTTATAAAGCAACTTCAAAGTGTCCATAGAAACATGTCATTCTCTCAATTCTGAAATAATTCATTAAGTAGTGAACGAATATTCGTGAAAAAGGATATTTTTTGAGGCCGTCACAGTGGGGTTCCCCAGCGCACCGACAACGCGTTCAACGCTGTCGGTTTGTCATCTTTATGCAGATGTCTTGGTTCGAGTATTTTCAGAGCGCGACGCGTCTCGTTAACAAAAAGGTCAACAGCAAAGCCACGATTGTGATTTTTTGAATCATTAAAAGGCATTCTCGATCAATGTATGAATTTCGATAATTATTGTTTTAGGGTATTGAACAATTATCTGGTGTGGCAGACGGTCAGATCGCTGACGGCTTTTCCCTCGAAACCATGTCGCGAGGCTTACAAGGGACTGAGAAAAGCACTGATCGGTTAGGAGGGACGATAGGAACAGTGGCGTTATTGCGTCAGAGATGCCAAAAACGTTATGGGTTCAGCGATCGATGCGATGTTCATTCGTGAAGTATTTCACGAACGAAGTATTTCATATTATGAGTTTACGACGAGGGTGTAATTGTCAACCAGTGATAAATAATTCACCGCGATAATATTACAACTTCCGAGCCAAGTCATATTACTACAGACAGGATTCCAAAAAAAAACAAGTATTTAAGCTTTGATGATGAATTATTTTATAACACGACACCGCGAGAAAGGAGAAGGGCTCGAGAACCAGCGAAACATACAGATAGTCAATGTTTATTGTCATGAAAACCATGAACCAATAATGTTTGAATAATAAAAAAAATTATCTGTCAGAGTGATCGTTTACTGGGAAGAAGACATATTTAAGAAGATGTTTCATGGAAATTTTGGAGTTTTCGACAAAATGGTTAAAAAATGGCTTTGGGAAAAAAATGATGGGTCGAAAAAAAAACATCAACGGTAAAGAAACAAGTTTTTAACGATGAAATACACAAAAGACGAATCGTTGGGAGAAACAAAAAAGAACGATAAGTAATGATATATCGCTCCGCATTAACATATCACGTCGAAAATTCATCGTCCGCGCACACCTCCGTTTGAATTCGTCGAATCACAAAACAACGGGTTTTTGTTTGTTAGAAATATTTTAAAAAACCAAGAATAATGGGGTATCTCGAAAGCTTAAAAAAAATAAAATCAGAAATGGGAAATGTTGCGTGGTCGTCAGATGTGTTGTTCTTTCGCAACTACTATGTTATAATCGAAAAAAGTTAAGAATATATAAAGTTCCAACGGTGAAAAGCAAAAAAGCAAGAGTGAAAACAGATGTGAAACGTGTGTATTTAAATATTGATAAATGGGTGTCGACCGTGACGCAAAAGTCGTAGTTGGAATTGTTTGAAAAATATAACTATGAAAAAACGAGACGATTGTTTGTTAAGATTTATTTATTTAACAATCGCTGTAGTGATGGAATTTTTTTTTAAACTAAAACAAACAATTACCAAATACACCTCCATTCACTTTGTCGACGAAACATTTTTTCGATATTTTGGCAATGTATTTATTTTCCAGTATCAATACTTTATTATTGCGGCGTTGACGATGATTTGAAACACAAAAAGAAACTGTCAATTTTTCATGTCACTCATCCAAGCGCGTTTAATCGCTGGATCCAGCGGTGCAGCGCGAAAATTCAATGATTTCTCTGATAAATAACACAGTCGCTCGTCGCGCAGTTTCGCCATGTTTTTTCTCGCGCGTTTCGACTCGAGACGGAACCATATGTTCTCGAGAACGAAAATGAAACCACTAACGAATATCGTTGCAAAAAAGGCTAGCAATATGAAATGAATATGAGCGTACTCGACCGCCTCGAAGGAAAGAGAATTTTTTACTATCGTTGTTGACAATTTTCCCGGTCTCCATTTTCGCTCGAGATACTGTAATATGCCCGCCGAACGAAGTCTCAGGAGACTAAAAACATTAAAGACATTTTTTCTGTTATTAAAAATTAAAAAAAAAAATATATATATTTCTTTTGAATTGTTATTTCCTCAAATGATTTGTTTTTTTTTTTAATTGTAATTTATGTTTATTTTCGTACTATTTGTCGATGAGCCGACGATGGGTTGCTCCTCTTGCATGAACAAATGCAATTTTTTCGCGCCAGTATTGGCCGGGGATTTGTGCGACCTGACACGTACGTTGAGTCGATTCATAAATCAATTGAAATATGTCGGCTTCCATGACATAGATAAAACCCGGTCGGCACAATTTCGTGGACAACCCCGTGAAATCTTCCATATTTGGACAATTTTTGTTTATAAGATGCTTCCAATTGTCCTGTGTATTGTTCGCCAGTTTAACTAGCTTCGAACGGCATTTAAAAATTTGTTATTTTATTAAATTGAAACAATCATTCCGAATTTGGCGAGGAAAACAATAAGAAGAACAACGTTTTATCAGTTTCAGCGTAAAATTCATTTAAGGAGGTATGTTTGATAGTGGTGAGTCGTCGTTACACAACTGAACGTTCAAGTAGCCAATATTTTATTTAAAGGCGAACTAAACCAGGACCTCGCATTTTAAGAACAGGTCAAGGTGCCGGGCAGTCAATCCAACAGTCGACGGGGCGATTTTGCCGTTTCACCTACAAGGAGAGTGCATCGATTTTGATCAAACAAAAATGCAAATGTTTCTTACGCGAAGGAATGAAGAGCCCGTCAGATAATGAAAAAAAAAATATATATATTTTAAGGCATTGAAAGACTCTTGAACATCTATTTCTTACACCCCACTTTGTAAACTTGAAAATAGATTGAAATGAAAAATATACTATTTTACAGAGGAAATAAAATTAAAGTTCGCGTATTTCTGCATTTGAGCAAGAAAACGGTTTAAAGTACAAGAAACATTTTCATTTTTGTTTCATCGAAATCGATGCACTGGTTGCAGGTGAAACTGCAAAATCTCTCCTTGACCTGCGCCAACCTGAGGGGGTGGTTTCGCCATTTGAAACCATTTTTTCGCCCATAAAAAAAATATGATGTCGCTGAGTTTTTAATGCTCTACAACATCCATGAGTTTCAACGAAATTGGAGGGTGACACCTCGAGTACTTTCCTTTTAAGCATTCCCGTTGACGAATATTTTTTTTGTAAATCTCAAAAAGTTCGCTGCCACTTCTTTTGTAACATCAAAATTCTTCAACTGGAAAAGTAGAAAATTACTAATCTAACATACCTCCATAAACGTGATTAACGTTTTACTTAAATTACCTCATAATAAGCAGCGGTGTTGGTTGTAACGCACACGGAGTGCGTATTTTTCTTACCAATATCGTCGATCGTATGAAAATTCAAAGTATTTTCTCGTGTTGCCAAATAAGACGTGAGTGTACTGCTAAAACCGCATGATATTAACATTGTCATTATAACTGCCGATATTATGAGAATTCGTAGTGACCAGGCAGTTGGTATTTTTTGAAATCCTGTCGGGAACGACGAGAAAAAAAAACATTTCACCAATAATTTTGTATGAATTCATAACGAAAATAACGAAATAATTAACATATTAATTAATCAAATTATGCATACACAGATGAAATAATTAGTGAATAAACAAAAAACAATAAACAAAAAAGTCTACGCGACGTCTCAAAATGCTTCAAATATGCCAAACAAAAGCAGAATTATGGCCACTTTAAATTTCGACGTTTTTACATTTCTATAGAAATGCGAAGGGCAGCGGAGGAGTAAACAATTTGTTTTTTTTTCTACTAAATTACAACTCTTACTGCTACTGAACGTGTGGGGTTGTCTTTTGTTTCGGCAAACTGAAGAATTCAATGAGAAAATGCCAACAACTCGATTCAATCATTATTAGTCATGAAATTATTGATAAATCAATAAAATGATAATCAGTTAATAACTTTTATTTCTTTTAGTTTTAAGAATGTTTGTCGGAACCTTGACCAGTCATGACACCGAGAACGCTGATAAAATTGAACGACGGTAACGCCAGTTCGTTTACGCACTCGGTATAATTTTTCACAACGACCTTCTTGAATCTGTACATTACGAGCAGTAATCCGATTATAGTGAGTACGAAGATACACGACATGGCCCATAATTTCCAAGAGAATATGCTGATGTACCACCATTTAGCGACATCCGAACTACCGGATATGACGATGAAGCCATAGCTGAAATAACCAAAATATAAATTTAATTCATTGAATAAAAATCGAATAACAAAAAATATATAGCTACTTATGTCTCTCACTAAGTCTCTATGATTTGATGACTATAAGCCCAGTAAGTAGCCATAGGGATAGTCATGTATGCTTGTGTTAACCACTCATCTGCTTCACCTCTGAGCAGAGTTTGGGCCATGCTCCATCGAGATCGTCGATAAACAGTCCTAAAGTTATTACGACGGATTTAATAACAACAACAAACATTACGTCATATTTGTAGGAATAAAAGAAAAATTCAAAGCGGAAGCTAATCTTTTTTGTCCAACATAATTCCTAGTTAACGAAAGATAATGTCATCTAATCTGATCGTTCTTTTGAATACATTTTTTTTACTCGTCATCACCTGAATTTCAGTGCTTTTTCCAGAGTCGTCCAAACACCGCCCACGTAACCGGTCACCTTGCGAAAATAATTTTATTAATCACATTTAGTGTTAATTACATTCATTCTCATAAACGATAAATAAATAAAATAGGCTTTTTCAAACATTCATCACCGTGCAACTTCTTTGATTTTCATTTGCTCTGTTGGTACGGAAGACCTGAAATTTAACTGCAGTCTGCGTTGATTTCGAATTTCAATTGAATGTAAAAGAAACAAAAAAAAAGATAAAAATATTATAACATTACGGTTGTTCGGATGCTTACTTCTGGGCCACCTACGACGACAGTCTTCCCGGTAAGATCGTCGATATAATTCACACTACAAATGCTCGTGAAGTTTTGATTGTAAGCTTCGATCAAATCGAACTCGCGCGTTTGCCGATTCCATTTGACAATGCTACCAGGATAATTATAGGCCAATGATCCCTCGCTTTCAGATTTGTTCAGTAAAGTAATACAAGTTGCTTCACCGCCCGTTGCCCAAATGAACTTGAAACAAAATATTTTTCATTATACTAAAGGAACAATTTTGTTATTTACAATCACAACAACAACAAAACTAATTCACAAGATGTTATTTTGTGACCGACAGCAGTGGACGCGCGGTCGATGCGCGGCTTAGGCGGTCTTCCGAGTGTTGGTCGAGGTCAATACTGAGATTGGTGACCGTTTGGCCGTACACTGACACGCGAGTCGACTACTGAACGGAGGGACGAGACGTAAAAACGTAGAAAAAAAAATCGTTCTGATAGAAATACTGATGATAAAAAATGTAAAAAAAATGTTATTCCGTGAATTTAAGACTTGTGGAGAAAATATCCTCACCAGTATGAGTATGATAATCATATTCGATGCACTGTGATACATTTTCGTCGTCGCCTGACTTAAGTACGAGAAATCGTTGATAAATAATTCACGATATCAACATAATTCCTTTCAAATTGTGATTTTAATGAACGCGCTGATTGGGAGATTCGGGAAAATTACCGCGTCGAAGGATGACCCTTAAGATATCTACATCAGACAAAATGATATCTTTGGACAGCTATAACTACCTTGTTTTTTATCGCGCAGAGTTTGCCCAGGTCTCACTTTCTTCGTTTTGTGATTCTGTAACTTTGCAATTTTGTTCTTTTTTTCAAGCATTCCTTAAGGGGATACAACGAAAAGGAGGTTTTGGATAGCTATAACTACCGTTTCTTTTATCATACAGACTTCGCTCAAGTCTCAATTTCTTCGTTTTTCGATTGTTTAGAGTTGCAATTTTTTTCGTTCTGACCCCTTGAGAACGGCTTAAAAAAACAAAAAAATTGCAACTCTGAACAATCGCAAAACGAACGAAATGAGACCAGAGCGAAGTCTGTACGATAAAAAGCACGGTAGTTATAGCCGTCCAAAGATGAAATTTAGTCTGAAGTAGATATCTTCAGGGTCATATAAATCAACGCAATAATTGAGTTATGAATAATTGAATTTATCGTGTGAAAAAAAATGTGTATGCGTCGTTGATTATCGACTAATAATTACGACAGCATACATATTTTATATCTATTGCACAAAGCACAGAGTTGTTTGTCACCCTCCGCAGAAAGCCCCCTCCCCACCCCCCCCTGCCCATCGTTCCACCGCGTAACGTACAGAGAAACCCCGAATTTAGAAATTTCACATTCCTCTCCCTTTGAGGTCAACATTTTATTTTCCATTTTGTCGCCATATTCTCGAAATGTGACATTGAGTACTCAATTGGAGTCAATGGTAAAGGCCGGTTACCATACACTTTCAATGCGAATACATCTCGATCCGAAAGAAAATTTTTAATGGCAGCAAGCCGAATGGAAAGACAGAGGCAAGCTCGAATGGCAATTGGCGATTGGCGTTGTATTTCCATTCAGCTTGCTGCTATTAAAAATTTTCATTCGGATTGAGATGTATTCGCATTGTACAATTCGCATTCAAAGTTTATGATAGCCGGCCTTTTTCATTGACTGCCATCGAGTACTCATTAAGAGAAAAATTAATTTAAAAAGAAAAACGGCTCTGCTTAACGAAAACTACATTTACACAGATTAAGAAAATATTTTTGTTTTATTTTTTAATATTTTTATTTTACTTTTCAGATGAACCATGCCAGACGTAGGGATTCTACCGTTAAGGGGTTACACGCAGTTGGAAAGTTCAAAAAACCGATTTTTTTCTATTGCATTTTCGGAATGTACATATATTTGAGTATACTCTCTGAAAATTCTAATTGATGCGGCAAATATTCTTGGAGATACATACATATTTGTAAGGACGCTCGGAGCGTTACAAAGTAGGCGGCCTGAACTTTCAACGGGTTTTTCTCAGAACGGTGTTTTCAAACTCGGTGAGCACGATTTCTCAAAAACCGCTCAACCGACTGGTCTGCAATTTTAACACGACCTTCTCAGATATATCGTTCTGGTATTGATCGAATGATTAAGATTTCCGACAGTTATTTCTATATTTTTTAAACAATTCAACGAAAAAATTCTGGTCAAAAATTGGAATTTGTTCTTTTTTGAGCTGCCATTTTGTCAAAAATCAAAATTTCGACGATTCCTTTGATCAATACCTAGATTTATCTATCCACTAATAGAATCTTTTTGGTTTTTTTTATTTTGAATAATCCAAACCGGAGATATCGTGCTCACCGCCAGACACCTTTTTTTAGAGGAGCTTCCAGAGATCGGCTATAGCAGCTTTAAAAATCATTATTTTCACAAATAAAAAATATGAAATTAAAGTTAAAAGTTACCACAATGCGTATATAAATTTTTACGTTAATAAATTAAAACGTCTTTCCAGGAAAAATTTCTGAAAACCCGCCTTTTTTCGGTCTCCCGACTGCGTATAACTCCTGAAAAGCAACATTTTTACGGAAAACTTTTATAAAATTTATAACTGTCATAATTTTTATTATTTTTTAATGAAAATTTTTATAAAGCAACTTCAAAGTGTCCTTAGAAACATGTCATTCTCTCAATCCTGAATTAATTCATTAAGTAGCGAACAATCATTCGTGAAAAAAGGGTCTTTTTTGAAATCGTCACAATGGGGTTCCCTCTTAACATGGGAGATCGCCGAAGCCGCGCACCGACAACGCGTTCAATGCTGTCGGTTTGACCAATCTTTTATTGATTTTTCGTTCTGTCATCTTTATGCAGATCTTGGGTCGAGTATTTTGAGAACGCGACGCGTCTCGTTAACAAAAATGTCAACAGCAAAGCCACGATTGTGATTTTTTGAAACATTAAAAGGCATTCTCGATCAATGTATGAATTTCGATGATTATTGTTTTAGGGTATTGGACAATTATCTGGTGTGGCAGACGGTCAGATCGCCGACGGCTTTTCTCTCGAAACCATGTCGCGAGGCTTATAAATGACTGAGAAAAGCACTGATCGGCTAGGAGGGACGAAAGGAACAGTGGCGTTATTGCGTCAGAGATGCCAAAAACGTTATGGGTTCAGCGATCGATGCGATGTTCATTCGTGAAGTATTTCACGAACGAAGTATTTCATATTATGAGTTTACGACGAGGGTGTAATTGTCAACCAGTGATAAATAATTCACCGCGATAATATTACAACTTCCGAGCCAAGTCATATTACTACAGGCAGGATTACAAAAAAAAACTAGTATTTGAGCTTTGATGATGAATTATTTTATAACACGACACCACGACAAAGGAGAAGGGCTCGAGAACCAGCGAGACATACAGATAGTCAATGTTTATTGTCATGAAAACCATGAACCAATAATGTTTGAATAATAAAAAAAATTATCTGTCAGAGTGATCGTTTACTGGGAAGAAGAAACATTTAAGAAGATGTTTCATGGAAATTTTGGAGTTTTCGACAAAATGGTTAAAAAATGGCTTTGGGAAAAAAATGATGGGTCGAAAAAAAAACATCAACGGTAAAGAAAAAAGTTTTTAACGATGAAATACACAAAAGACGAATCATTGGGAGAAACAAAAACGAACGATAAGTAATGACATATCGCTCCGCATTAACATATCACTTTGAAAATTCATCGTCGGCGCACACCTCCGTTTGAATTCGTCGAATCACAAAACAACGGGTTTTTGTTTGTCAGAAATATTTTTAAATACCAAGAATAATGGGGTATCTCGAAAGCTTAAAAAAAATAAAATCAGAAATGGGAAATGTTGCGTGGTCGTCAGATGTCTCTGTGTTGTTCTTTCGCAACTACTATGTTATAATCGAAAAAAGTTAAGAATATATAAAGTTCCAACGGTGAAAAGCAAAAAAGCAAGAGTGAAAACAGACGTGAAACGTGTGTATTTAAATATTGATAAATGGGTGTCAACCGTGACGCAAAAGTCGTAGTTGGAATTGGTTGAAAAATATAACTATGCAAAAACGAGACGATTGTTTGTTAAGATTTATTTATTTAACAATCGCTGTAGTGATGGAATTTTTTTTTTAACTAAAACAAACAATTACCAAATACACCTCCATTCACTTTGTCGACGAAATATTTTTTCGATATTTTGGCAATGTATATATTTTCCAGTATCAATACTTTATTGTTGCGGCGTTGACGATGATTTGAAAAACAAAAAGAAACTGTCAATTTTTCATGTCACTCATCCAAGCTCGTTTAGTCGCTGGATCCAGCGGTGCAGCGCGAAAATTCAATGATTTCTCTGATAAATAACACAGTCGCTCGTCGCGCAGTTTCGCCATGTTTTTTCTCGCGCGTGTCGACTCGAGACGGAACCATATGTTCTCGAGAACGCAAATGAAACCACTAACGAATATCGTTGCAAAAAAGGCTAGCAATATGAAATGAATGTGAGCGTACTCGACCGCCTCGAAGGAAAGAGAATATTTTGCTATCGTTGTTGACAATTTTCCCGGTCTCCATTTTCGCTCGAGATACTGTAATATGCCCGCCGATCGAAGTCTCAGGAGACTAAAAACATTAAAGACATTTTTTCTGTTATTAAAAATAAAAAAAAACAAATATATATATATTTCTTTTGAATTGTTATTTCTTCAAATAATTTGTTTTTTTTTGTGACTTGTAATTTATGTTTATTTTCGTACTATTTGTCGATGAGCCGACGATGGGTTGCTCCTCTTGCATGAACAAATGCAATTTTTTCGCGCCAGTATTGGCCGGGGATTTGTGCGACCTGACACGTACGTTGAGTCGATTCATAAATGAATTGAAATATGTCGGGATTCATGACATAGATAAAACCCGGTCGGCACAATTCCGTGGACAACCCCGTGAAATCCTCCATATTTGGACAATTTTTGTTAATAAGATGCATCCAATTTTCCTGTGTATTGTTCGCCAGTTTAACTAGCTTCGAACGGCATTTAAAAATTTGTTATTTTATTAAATTGAAACAATCATTTTGAATTTGGCGATGAAAACAATAACAAGAACAACGTTTTATCAGTTTCAGCGTAAAATTCGTTCAAGGAGGTATGTTTGATAGTGGTGAGTCGTCGTTACACAACTGAACGTTCAAGTAGCCAATATTTTATTTAAAGGCGAACTAAACCAGGACCTCGCATTTTAAGAACAGGTCAAGGTGCCGGGCAGTCAATCCAACAGTCGACGGGGCGATTTTGCCGTTTTACCTACAAGGAGAGTGCATCGATTTTGATCAAACAAAAATGCAAATGTTTCTTACGCGAAGGAATGAAGAGCTCGTCAGATAATGAAAAAAATATATATATATTTTAAGGCATTGAAAGACTTTTGAACATCTATTTCTTACACCCCACTTTGTAAACTTGAAAATAGATTGAAATGAAATATATACTATTTTACAGAGGAAATAAAATTAAAGTTCGCGTATTTCTGCATTTGAGCAAGAAAACGGTTTAAAGCACAAGAAACATTTTCATTTTTGTTTCATCGAAATCGATGCACTGGTTGCAGGTGAAACTGCAAAATCTCTCCTTGACCTGCGCCAACCTGAGGGGGTGGTTTCGCCATTTGAAACCATTTTTTCGCCCATGAAAAAAATATGATGTCGCTGAGTTTTTAATGCTCTACAACATCCATGAGTTTCAACGAAATTGGAGGGTGACACCTCGAGTACTTTCCTTTTAAGCATTCCCGTTGACGAATATTTTTTTTGTAAATCTCAAAAAGTTCGCTGCCACTTCTTTTGTAACATCAAAATTCTTGAACTGGAAAAGTAGAAAATTACTTATCTAACATACCTCCATAAACGTGATTAACGTTTTACTTAAATTACCTCATAATCAGCAGCGGTGTCGGTTGTAACGCACACGGAGTGCGTATTTTTCTTACCAATATCGTCGATCGTATGGAAATTCAAAGTATTTTCTCGTATTGCCAAATAAGACGTGAGTGTACTGCTAAAACCGCATGATATTAACATTGTCATTATAACTGCCGATATTATGAGAATTCGTAGTGACCAGGCAGTTGGTATTTTTTGAAATCCTGTCGGGAACGACGAGAAAAAAAAAACATTTCACCAATAATTTTGTATGAGTTCATAAAGAAAATAACGAAATAATTAACATATTAATTAATCAAATTATGCATACACAGATGAAATAATTAGTGAATAAACAATAAACAAAAAAGTCTACGCGACGTCTTCTCAAAATGCTTCAAATATGCCAAACGAAAGCAGAATTATGGCCACTTTAAATTTCGACGTTTTGAGATTTCTATCGAAATGCGAAGGGGTGCGGGGGAGTAAACAAATTTGTTTTTTTTCTACTAAATTTCAAGTCTCACTGCTACTGAACATATGGGGTTGTCTTTCGTTTCGGCAAACTGAAGAATTCGATGTGGAAATGCCAACAACTCGATACAATCATTATTCGTCATGAAATTATTGATAAATCAATAAAATAATAATCAATTAATAAATTTTATTTCTTTTAGTTTTAAGAATGTTTGTCGGAACCTTGACCAGTCATGACACCGAGAACGCTGATAAAATTGAACGATGGTAACGCCAGTTCGTTGTCGCACTCGGTATAATTTTTCACAACGACCTTCTTGAATCTGTACATTACGAGCAGTAATCCGATTATAGTGAGTACGAAGATACACGACATGGCCCATAATTTCCAAGAGAATATGCTGATGTACCACCATTTAGTGATACCCGAACTATCGGATATGACGAAGAGGGCATAGCTGAAATAACCAAAATATAAATTTAATTCATTAAATAAAAATCGAATAACATAAAATATATATATACTTATGTCTCTCACTAATTCTCTACGATTTGATGACTATAAGCCCAGTTAGTACTCATAGGGACAGCCATCGATGCTGGTATTAACCACTCATCCGTTTCACCTCTGAGCAGAGATTCGTCTATGCTCCATCGAGATCGTCGATAAACAGTCCTAAAGTTATTACGACGGATTTAATAACAACAACAAACATTACGTCATATTTGTAGGAATAAAAAAAAAATTCAAAGCGAAAGCAAATATTTTTTTGTCCAGAATAATTCCTAGTGAACGAAAGATAATGCCATGTAATCTGATCGTTCTTTTGAATACATTTTTTTTTACTCGTCATCACCTGAATTTCAGTGCCTTTTCCAGAGTCGTCCAAACATCGCCGATGTAACCGGTCACAGTGGCGTCCGGATTTACTTTCACGTAAAAGGGCCGCTTGCGAAAATAATTTTATTAATCACATTCAGTGTTAATTGCATTCATTCTCATAAACGGTAAATAAATAAAATAGGCTTTTCCAAACATTCATCACCGTGCAACTTCTTTGATTTTCATTTGCTCTGTTGGTACGGAAGACCTGAAATTTAACTGCAGTCTGCGTTGACTTCGAATTTCAATTGAATGTAAAAGAAACAAAAATAAAAAGATAAAAATATTATAACATTACGGTTGTTCGGATGCTTACTCCTTGGGCGACTACGACGGCAGTCTTGCCGGTAAGATCGCCGATATAATTTACACTGCAAATGCTCGTAAAGTTTTGATTGTAAGCTTCGATCGAATCGAACTTGAGCGATTGTCGATTCCATTTGACAATTCTATTCGGATAATTAGCGGCCCATAATCCCTCGCGTCGAGATTTGTTCAGTAAAGTAATACAAGTTGCTTCACCGCCCGTTGCCCAAATGAACTTGAAACAAAATATTTTTCACTACACTAAAGGAACAATTTTGTTATTTACAATCACAACAACAAAACTAATTCACAAGATGTTATTTTGTGACCGACAGCAGCAGACTAAGCGGTCACAAAATTGGTGACCGTTTAGCCGTACACTGACACGCGAGCCGACTACTGAACGGAGGGACGAGACGTAAAAACGTAGAAAAAAAAACGTTCTGATAGAAATACTGATGATAAAAAATAAATAAAAAAATGTTATTCCGTGAATTTAAGACTTGTGGAGAAAATATCCTCACCAGTATGAGTATGATGATCATATTCGACGCACTGTGATACATTTTTCGTCGTCGCCAGACTTAAGTACGAAAAATCGTTGATAAATAATTCACGATGTCAACTCAATTCCTTTCAAAGTGTGATTTTAATGGACGCGCTGATTTGGAGATTCGCAAAAATTACCGAGTCGAACGATGAACCTGAAGATATCTGCATCAGACATAATGACATGTTTGGACAGCTATAACTACCGCGTTTTTCATGGTACATACTTTGCGCAGGTCTCATTTTCTTCGTTTTATGATTCTGCGACTTTGCAAATTTTGTTCATTTTTAAGCATTCCTTGAGGGGACACAACGAAAAGGAATTTTTAGCCAGACTTCGCTCGGGTCTCATTTTCTTCGTCTTGCGATTCTGCAACTTTGCAATTTTGTTCTTTTTTTTAAAGTATTCCTTACAGGGATACAACGAGAAGAAATTTTTGGACAGCTATAACTACCGTGTTTTTTATCGTGCAGACTTCGCTCAGGTCTCATTTTCTTCGTTTTGCAAAATGTGACATTGAGTACTCAATGGCAGTCAATGGAAAAGGCCGGTTACCATACACTTTCAATGCTAGTACATTTCGATGCGAGAAAAATTTTTTAACGGCAGCAAGCCGAATGGAAGGACAATGGCAAGCGAAAAATCTTCTCTTGACTCTTTCCCGTACAATTTCTATTGAAAGTTAATGATAACCAGCCTCTTCCATTGACTGCCATTGAGTCCTCAATGTCACATCTTACGAATGTGGCGAAAAAATGGAAAATAAAATGTTGACCTTCAAGGGAGACAAGTATGAACTTTCTATACGATACGCGATGGTCGGAGGGGGGCTTAACCGGGAGGGTGACAAACAACTTAGTCCTTTGTATAATAGATATAAAATATGTATGCGGTCGTAATAATCAGTCGATAATAAACGACCCATACACATTTTTTTCTCAAGGAAAATTCAAATATTCATAAATCAATCATTTCGTTGATTTATCACAATTGTAATTCCCGTTCATGAAATTGTTCCTACGACCCGGTAATTTTCCCGAATCCCCTAATTACCGCGTTCTTAAAAATCACACTTGGCAAGGAATTGATAACGAGAAAATTTGCCATTACGTGCGATGAAAAACGCAATTGAATTTCCATTGCACTGATGTGTTAGGTACAAACGCGGTGAAGGCATTTTTCATTTTTCCAATATAGGGGTCTCCCTTCATTTTTTCCTTGGCACAAAGTAATTTCATTGGAGTTTTAATGGTCATTGGAGTTTTTAATTAACTTTTTACCATTCATTTCCCATACGCAGAAACGATAGCAATACCAATGGGATTTTTATTGGAGTTTTTATCCTCCGCTCAAGTGCCTTTACTGCCATTACGTTTGAACTGCACTGTTTGAACGAAAACTCAAAAATCGTATTGGAAAATGCAAAAACAAAATAGATTTGTTGTTTGTTCATTTTGTAAAAATAGAAAGATGCAAAGCCAATTCGGAATAATTTACGACTGAATATTTTTTCAAGTATATCTAGCAAGTGTATTCAAAAATCAGTAAAGTTGTATTTCGTACGAATCCCGTTAAATTACTTTCCTAATCAACGGATGATCTGTTATCGACGTGTGATTTTTCACCAGCAAAGGAATCGCTTTTATCGACATTGGACAAACGAGGATTCGAAGAACTAAACAGAAAATTACTCACACACGGAAACTCAGAGCGCCGATCGACAAACTGTTTTACCATCAAGCTGTAAAATCGACGATCACACTGAGAAACGAAGTTCATTGAATTCCAAAATTTACTTTCTCCGAAATCGCTCAAAAATGGATTTAACGATATATCTCTTGGATTAAAGATCTTCGAGGTACAAGATGTAATTGTTATTTGTAGAGCTGTGATAATGAATAACCCGCATGAAAGTATTTTACATTATCATAATAATTAAAATTAATGAGTTGCCTAACATTTTTGTAAAATCAATTTAGACAACAAAATAAAATGTCGGATTTCCGTAGATTCCGTAGAATATACATTTTAAGAATCGTGACAAAGTCGAAGCATTAATTTCCGCAGTTCGTCGAACATTCGTCAGAAACTGATAATTATGGAAAGTGACAAGAAAATGTCGAGAAAAAAAGAAAAAAAAACTTTGAAACATGAAATAGGACGACGTGCAGCGAGGATCGTATTCTTTGGGCCACCTGCTCTGTTCGTCTTCTTTCTATAAACGAACTAATGAATTAAGAGAAGCAGCGAATACTTTCGTTTATGTATATATATATATATATATATATATATATATATATATATTGTTACGTCCCGGCGTCGTTTCGCGACTTACCGTGGGCGTTGAACCGTCGGATGATGTTGTTTGTTGCTCCCTTTGTTGAGACGGGAATGCGCCCGTCCGAGATAGGAGCATAGCGAGGACGATCGTCGAATAATAAAATGATAAACGTTCGGCGTAGAGGGTTTATGTTTCGGTAAATAAATGTCATCGAAGAACTTTAATAAAAGTCAAGAAATAAAATATTAATTTATTTATAAAATCGAGTTAACAAATTTGAGGCTTAATATAGTTGTTAAATTTTGGTTTGACAATGTTTCTTCGTTGCCAGGTCGAGGACCAATCGGTTCGGCACACCGTATAGTTTCATGAACGTTGGGCCTCGCACTCGGTTAACGCGCGTTTACGAAATCGGATGGCGCATACTCGATTAGTCCGATAACTATTCTAACAATTTCCGAACTTGCACTTGACGTTTCGCGGTAATCACCGTCACACTCTTTTCGGTTGAAACTCGAAGTTCGCCGCCTATCAACTTCACCCTTGTACTTCGTTGACTCGGGTGTAACGCGTTCCGGTACTCGGTTCTAACAGAACGGAAAATAGTTAGGGTCCGTATCCCGACCTGCGATGTTATTCCTGAACTGAACACTGTACTTTACTCAAGATAAATATTCAACGTGGTCGACCATACTGGTCAATCCACGGAGTGAGACTCCCAATTACATTTTGAACTCGACCGTCGTGTCTGAGCTCCAGAGAATAACTACTGCTGACTGCATTAATGGGACGTCTTATATATTCTATGTTTTAGATTACTACGCCCCTATTGTCTCACGACGGACTCGGCCGCCGCACATCTCCAAGGCGCGAGGCGTCCGTCGGCTACCGTGAGATCCACGCTGTCAGCGAAACGCCGAACAGCGTGGCTCCGGACAGCCGCCGGTCGCACGCCCTAAAGTGCGCGGTCAGCAAGAAGACCGCCGTGAGAGCCTCGCCGCCTATCAGCCCACATGCCGATAGGACGGTTCGAGTATTTCGTTATGGAAACACCTCGGAGGGTGTTTCTTTACTTCATATATTATTTATAATTAGTTTATTTGAAAGATGAAAATGACCAGTGGGGTTTCCCAATGGTCTGGAAACCCCGGACGTAACAATATATTGTAACGAAATATTTGACTCTCGTCACGTGGGTGTCGAACGTGGCCTAATGAACATTAATAAAACCCCAAAAAAAAATGAATATTACGTTGGAGAGGTAACCAACTCTCACAAGATGTCGGAAGTACCGACCAAACGAACGAGAGATAGGCGCCAGGCAACGAGCGAGATTCGCGCGTCACCACCGCTCCCGTAAAGAGAACGGCTTATTTATTTTTCGCTCTCGTCGTTTAATAGCAAAGGAACACAGTTGAAAACGTTCGGCAAAAGACTCCGGCTACTCAGTTAATACTTCCGAGAATGGTAGAGGGGCGGGATTTTTGGGCGAATAAGCGAACGCGGTGACTCGGGAAAACTGTGAAAATTATTTATTTTATCCCGGAAACCACCCACACGGTATGCGGCGGGGGCTGTACAACGAGATCGTCGGTCGTACAAAAAACGTGTAACAAGGGCACGTGGCAACACTGCCAACGATAACGAAAACGAACGGTTACGACGCACTCGGAAGATTCGTACCGAAAATGAAATGATCAGCGTTCTGCGACAATACGAAGAAATGCAATACTTAAAATTAACAAAACAAATAACTTAACGCAATTTAAGCCAGCAGTCACGTAGTTCGACCGCAACAACGCAATAAATTCCGATACAAAAGATAACAAAATGACGGCAATAATCGCAATGAATAACTAGAATTAACAAAATATTTTACACACAATATTACAACCTGAAGATTCGCCTCAGGGAGGATTCGACGTAATTTAACAAATATCCGGCGGAAGCAAAATAACGCGAAACGTAGCCAAAACACAATACGAACAAAATTAGCCTGAAATTATTAACGAACAAAGTCACGGGTTACCGGCTTACGCACAAGAGAACAAAATTGACCAGAGGTAACGGGGACGATAGCGGGAATTTCAAATAGCCTCTCGTAGAGGGAAATTAGCCGGAATTCCAAGATAGCCTCTCGTAAGAGGGAAATTAGCCGGGATCTCAAGATAGCCTCTCGTAAGAGTCAAATTAGCCGGATTTGAAGATGGTAACGGTGGTAATGGCGAGGACGTTGAGCGAATCCGAAGGTTCCTCACGACACTCACACCAAGATAGCCCAAATCCACGATAGCCTCTCGTAAGAGTCGAATTAGCCGGGATTTCGAGATAGTCTCTCGTAGGAGTCAAATTAGCCGAGAATTCGAGATAGTCTCTCGTAAGGGTCAAATTAGCCAGAATTTCCAAGTAGCCTCTCGTACGAAGGGAGTTAGCCGGATTTGACGATTGCAAAAGCAGTAGCGACGAGGACGTTAAGCAAATCCGTAGATTTCTCACGGCACTCACACCGAGATAGCCCAAATCCAAGATAGCCTCTCGTAAGAGTCAAATGAGCCGGAATTTCCAAGCAGCCTCTCGTAAGAGTCAAATTAGCCGGAATTTCCAAGTAGTCTCTCGTAAGAGTCAAATTAGCCGGGATTTCCAAGTAGCCTCTCGTAAGAGTCAAATTAGCCGGAATTTACGGTAGCCAGAGGGGTAACGGGCAAGGGAAAAACGCGATTAACAATCGCGGGCAAAATATTATGAACGGGTGCGAAGATACGGACAAAGATGGCGGAGATTCGAAATCTCGCATGTAATGGCGCAAGGGAATGGCGAATAATAACCAAAAGCAAATGGTCCAAAAGGGTTCGAAGATAAGGGCCGAAATAAGCAAAAGGAAACAGTGCGGTAAGCGATAGCGCCCGGACATGAATTGAATAACGAAAGGAACGCAAAAACCGAAATAACGAATAAATTGATAACAAACTCGAACGCGATAACACAAATTCACTTAACGTAACAAAACCGAAAATGCGAAAAATATAACACGTGGCGATAATGGGCCAGTAACTTCGTCACGCGGTCCGAGGACCGGCTCGTAATTCCACTAACAAACTCGAACGGGACTAAATCCCAATAATTGACCAAAATACAAAAATCCTCAAAATAACCAAAACTAACGGCCACACGGCCAATTGAGAAAGACGAAGTTACTAACCTTACAAAGGAAAAAGGAGGAAGTACCTCACCGAATAATCTCTGCTGCAACGCAAGGGACTCGTACTGGCGAATCGCAAGATGGTGGAAGATCGTCGATGCAGTCATTGAATGATGTTGAAGATGGATGGTGAAGACAAAGGTAGCGTTATGATCGATGGCGACACTCGAGAGAACACTAGGAAAAACGCGTCACGCGAGGTAGCAGTCCGAACAGTAAGTGAAAATCGATGTGCGATCCTTGCTCTCCGTGGGTCGATGGTCCCCACTCTTGACCCTTGGTCTAGTCCTGCGCATACTCGTACGTTTCCGGGGTCACTCGCTGTCACTCGGGTTACTGGGTTACGCCGGTCCTCCTTCTTACGCCGGCACCTCTCGCGTCGACTCGAGGGGTGCGCAGGGAGAGGGGTCCTTTTTGACGAAAGCTAAAGAGAGAGAGAGAACGAGCGATGGCAGGGCTCTCGGCGAATATCGCGACAAAGACGGAGCGAGTCGGTGTCCGCCCGGCATTTTTTTATATGCCGTGTCTCGGCCGTCTTCCCCCAGGACCCGGTCTCCGACGAGGGTAAGGTCGGGATCCCGCCCGTGGATGGTGGTGGCCGCCAACTCTGTCCACGCGGATCCCAGAACCGGCACATTGCCACCTCACAAACCCCCATCGGTCCCATAGGCCCCCTACGAACGAGGCGCCGGAGGGCATCCGGACCGCGACGGTCGAGACAACGGCAGGCTGGTCCAGCACGAGGCTGGGAAGCCGTACGGGAGGAGGGTGGCTCAGTAAATTTCGGCCGTTTCTTCAGCTCGCTCCCTGGCAACCATGACCACGGGTGCAGTTGTTCGGCACCCGCCTGCCACCTTAAGGACGAACTCCCGACTCTCAAAGTCCCTAAAATCCTAACCTCGGGAGATGATCGGTCTCCCGAGTACAAAAAAATAATGTCAATGCCGAGATAAACGCCGATCACCCGCCGGGAAACGCAGAGTGCCTTAATTTATTGTTAAAATACAGAGAGCCCCAAATAAGAGAGCCAAACGATAGCCGGCAGAGAGAACCCGAACAAAAAAATAAAGAGACGCAAATATTAGTAGAATTTAACCATACCAGAATAATTTCTCGAATTTAATATGAAGCACTTGCTTATAATATAATTTAATGATTTGGAATATTTACTTGAACGGGACGCTAAGAGAGCTGAACGGAACGGGCTAGAAAAACAGACGCGACAGTATAGTAAACAGACAAACTCTATCGTTCGCGCTCGAAGCGAGCGAACCATAGGGTCATAAACACAGAGAGCCTAACAAAGTCGCTGAACGACGAATAGCCACAGGGTTGCCAAATGGTCAACTCTCGAGGTAACCGGAGATTCTTAATTTTTACCGTTTCGGACTTGCGACGAAGCGAGCGCGCGTCGTCCCAGGGTCGTAAATCCGACCCCCTGAACGAATACACTCCGTACGAGTGACGAGATATATATATATATTAATTTTATTCCCTTTTCGGTTTCAAATTTTTCAGTTTCACAATTTACACTTTCGGTTCTTGAATTTTTCGGTTTCGCAGTTTACACTTTCGGATCTTGAATTTTTCGGTTTCACAATTTACATTTTCGGTTCTTGAAATTTTCGGTTTCACAATTTACATTTTCTACACTTCGTTGCCCGTTTTAACGCCACCGCAACACTCGCGACGACATTTCGATCGCTGCTCTACCGCCTGTTTTATTTCAGGGTACCGAGCCGCATTGTCAAGAGGGGAGTACGGCATTTTATATCGGTTATGCACCGCCCGCTCTATGTCGGGTGTCGAACGCCCTATACTCGGTGCGCGATTTACGGGCTCTCGGAGGATCTACTCCAAACCGTCGGTAAGATCGGTCTAGATGAACGATCTCCGAAAAGCGATGATTAACTGACTTTCAAATTTTACATTTGGAACTAAACTTTGTATTTTAATGTGGTCGTGAAACTTGAGTTTATAATTTTGAATTTATTATTTTTATATTTTTAGCGAAAAAATGGAACTTTACGTCGTCGACCATACTGGTCGATCCACGAAATAAAAACACCGAACTTTATTTTAACGTGGTCGTGAAACTTGAGTTTATAATTTTGAATTTATTATTTTTATATTTTTAGCGAAAAAAACTGAACTTTACGTGGTCGACCATACTAGTCGATCCACGAAATGAAAACACCGAACTTTATTTTAACGTGGTCGATCATACTGATCGACCACGGAGTAACCGGATTAATATTCGAGGTTGACCATCGTGGTCAAACTCTCGTAAAGGACTGACTAACTACTAATTTATCTTAAAACAAAAGGCGCATTTTAATCTTGCCAACGAAGTGGGAGATGCCGGCGCGTGGGGGATGATTCGTTCCCACACGCCTCGACATCTCCGTATCAAGAAATTTTGCTTAGCTACTGTGTCCGCAGAATCCCGCCTCGGACATAAGCCCTTGTCGTGGGAACGCGTATAGTGCTGAGAACGCCGACTCCCGAGTCAGCGTCCAGACCACATCCTGCGATAGGCGCGCTTCAGTTTTCAAAAGTATTTTCGAGCGTGTGAACCGTTCGCTTGACCGTTTTGTGCCATAAGGGCCTATCTTTATGTTTACGCGAGGATTCCGGAAATCCGAGCGATCTTTGGAAAAAAAAAAAAAAAATTTATACGTGAGAAGAATTAATGAAAAATCAAAAGATGAAACCACTGATGGGATTTCCCAATGATTTGAAACCCCGGACGTAACAATATATATATATATATATATCTTTCTATATTATATAAATATTTCGCCGCCGCCGTGTACAAGAGTTGAGGAGAGCGAGCGGGATCGAGTAGGCTGGGTGAGCGGATCGAGCGGGGGCGGGGGAGGCGTGGGTGGGGGCGGGGGGGGGGGGCGAAGCGCGCAGGGGGGCGGAGCCCCCCTAGTATACATATCTCTCTATATTATATAAATATTTCGCCGCCGTGTACAAGAGTTGAGGAGAGCGAGCGGGATCGAGTAGGCTGGGTGAGCGGATCGAGCGGGGGCGGGGGAGGCGTGGGTGGCGCGCGAATCGCGCAGGGGGGCAGAGCCCCCCTAGTATATATATATACTAGGGGGGCTCTGCCCCCCTGCGCGCTTCGCCCCCCCCCCCCCGCCCCCGCTCGATCCGCTCACCCAGCCTACTCGATCCCGCTCGCTCTCCTCAACTCTTGTACACGGCGGCGGCGACGGCGGCGGCGACGGCGGCGGCGGCGAAATATTCAATATACAAACGCCTACAATATTCGAATAGAACAATATTTTTCAAATTCCGCACGTGTTTCTCTAGGTATTATGATGTAGATTAACGGGGATTTTTTTTTTTTTGGTTCTAGATCGAAAATTGTGGATGCCAAATGTCACGTCGCGGAGCGCCTCCAAAAAAATGATACCAAAAGCAAAGAGTAGCAGTCTCCCATTTTGAATAACAAACAAAAACAAAATAAATTTTTTTTCTATTAGCTTGATATTTATACTAAATAGATGTTTAATTAGTTTTATAAATAAATCACTTTGTCGTAGAAAATAAAAATTGTTAAATGTGCACATGATTTTATACCTATTACCGTGGCCATACCTCTTAACATGTAGACCCTTGCAACTGGTTCGTTAACGACTTGTCATCGCATATTTTGTGATATGTCGAAAAGTTTACACGAGCTAACCTAAAAGTATAGAATCTCGGGCTTAACACCGAAAGCTTCGCTAACGACAAAGATTTCTTGACGGTCTCGGCACTCGCGTAAGTTCCGAGGAATTATATGTTTGTATGTACGATGACGAAAGCAATAAAATTCCAAGATTTCGATAGTGCAGAGGAAACGGCGTGGCAATAAAAAAAAAATAAAAAAATAAAAACAGAAATAAAACCAAATTAAGCGATCGTTGAAAGAAAAAAAAACGCAGAATTTGGAATTCGGTAAGAGTTGCAGCGGAGAGCGGTAGGCAGAATTTATGAAATTCAATTGGTTTACGAGCATCCGTCCGTTTCGATTATTCCGTCGGGTTATCGTAACAAATCAGTGGATGAAGGAGGCAAAAAGAAAAGAGAAACGATCGAGAACGATCGGTTAGTCAAATTCTGATCGTCTCACGCGCGAGATCCGATAAACTTGCGAGAGCCTATACCTCTGGGTTATCGGATCCATTGGAAATTCGATCGATATTCTATCGCGAGCGTGAACCAACAACCGAGAACACGTTTGGGTAACTTGAAATTTATGATTTTGGGGTTAACATTTTCACACTAATCAAACGGAGGATAGTAAGTGTCCAACAGGGTAGATATGAATTATGGGATCGTTGATCCAATTGAGGGAGAACTCCATTGTAAACGGGGCTAAAAATTGGTTCTTTTTTTACAAATTTTTCTTTGCTACTTAATGTATCATTTCAGGATTGGGAGAATGATATGTTTTTAAGGACACGTCGAAGTAGTTTTATAAAAAATTTCATTGGAAAATCATCAAAATTATGACAGTTATAATTTTTATACAAATTTTCCGTTAAAAATGTTTCTTTTAACGGTAGAATCCTTATTTCTGACATGGTTGATCTGAAAAATGATACAAAAATATTTTACGGATGAATCATGCTACGGATACGGATTCTACCGTTAAAAGACACATTTTTGCGGATAGTTTTTCGAAAAATTATAACTGCCACAATTTTTATTATTTTTTAATGAAATTTTTTATAAAAAAAACTTCAAAGTGTCGTTATAATCATACCATTCTGATGTAGTGTCCATAGCAAATGCGATATAGTGCAGCTAAGACCTCTGCGGGAGCAATGGAAGTTGTGTCAGCCATTAGGAAAAATGTGCCATTGCCATTAGAAAAATCAAGAAAAGGCCGGTTACCGTACACTCTCAAAATTGGAATTCCGCACACGTAAAAGCCGTAAAGTATATTACGTTGAAACAGCGAGAAATAAATAAAATTATGAAAAACACTCGAGGTGGTCTGATAACTCTTTAACGTCCGGCATAAAGCATTGATGTGCATCGGTTACATATCGATTTCAGCGTAACATCTTTTGCGCAAATAAGCCTTACTAAACTTCTCGGGGACGAGTTAATAGGGATCTCGTTTAAGTGAAATAGGTGGGTTCGCATTGGCAGAATCAAAGGATAGGGTATGGGGAGCACAAAGTGTATGATGGGATAAGAGATGGAGAGGGAAGGACGATAGTGAGAGAGAGGGAGAGAGAGTGAGAGAGCGAGAAAGAGAGCAAGAGGGGTTTATATCAAGAGACGCGGCAGCGTCTTGACGCCAAGTATTAAAAAGAAGTTTTTAAACGTGCCGATGTATCTATATCTATATCTATACAGTAAGGTGGCCTGAAAACCGTTATATTCAAACTCTAAATCCACTTCACCCGCAAACGCGTTGAGTTATAACAAATCTGACTACATTTTTGCGATGTAATGTTATTTTTTTCTTTCGAATGCATTTAGATTTATTTAGATCCATCCACGCATTGTTGAGATATCGTAATATTGCCATGATTTTTCACGCAACTTTTCTCAAGAATTATTTTCCTTCTTCTCTTCCCGTGTTTTCGACAAAGCGGCATATGTGCCTAGTACGGTATATAACTTATACGCCCTTTCACACAAATTATACAAAAACGATATATATATCACCTATGTTCGTTGCGAGCTCGTCGCTCTCTTCACTACGATGCTGCGCGGTCTCGTTGCGCGTACGTGCTCCACGCCATCAGTTGATTGGTGCCGGCGGCCGAGCCTCGCCGTGTGCGAGAGAGAGAGAGAGAGAGAGAGAAAGTGCACGTGGAGTTGTCAGCTGTGTACTTTTCTACCGACAACCATCGGTGTCGTTAGCGAGCGACAGCCAATTGCAAGGAAGATTCTAACGGGAAGGCGCAACTCTGATAGGCTATTTCAGTTTTGCGTCAGATGCTATGCTGATGCGCCTGTCTCTATCTCAATCTCTCAGGCACAGTGCGACACAGTGTAAACATTTCCGGAGTAACCGGCCAATCCGAACAAAGGAATACACCAGAAATATGTACACTGTGTCACGCTGTGCCTTGGTTGGATCAGCGATTTTTATGCTCATTTAAAATTCGCTTCCTTTAAGGAGTTGTGAACCAGTACCCGGATTCTGTAATTTTCTAGCTGTCGCTAGCCAGCGACAGCCAATTGCAAGGAAGGTCCAGGGGAAAGACACAAATCTCATAGGATATCGCTCGCTAACGATACTGAAAATCATCGATAGCGAATATTAAAATTCTACCACAGATATGAATGCGACAAAGGTAACGTTAATGGCTTTCACGGTAAAGCAATAGAGATACAGACTCAATGTACTTCACATTATGTTAACGTACGGTCGCCGGGATGTGAGAGAGATAGCACCCTAGGGATCAAGTGTAGGAGTAAACGAGACGGTGTTTGGCTTTGCCTTATACATCAGCATTGGGATTCTGTAGTTGCTACCGACAACTATCGGTGTCGTTAGCGAACGATAGCCTATGAGAGTCACGCCTTTCCGCTGGAATCTTCCTTGCAATTGGCTGTCGCTCGTTAACGACACCGATCGTTGTCGGTAGTCAAGTACAGAATCCCAGCACAGTATAAGAATGTAGCCAACATAACGTGCGAAAATCGAATTGACGAATCACAATTGAGGAGTTTTAAATACTGCGTGGGGATTGGCCAATGCTTGTGCAATTGGCTAGCTTTTACTATTCCCCGTATACCAAACCAATCGCTTCCCATGAAAAAAAAAGGTACTGCGTAAATGAGTATAACTTCAGTGCATGAATTTCAATTTAAAAGTTCCTACACTCGAACCCGAAAGAATTTTCTTCAAAAGATAATGAGATTTTGCAGAGCCAATTTTCAGTTCATCAGGGCAGTTCGGACTTTAAGATGAGTTGAAAATAGAATAATGTTTGCATTCATGAAGTGTAAATTATTACTGCGCAAGGATAAGGTACTGCCTAAATGAGTGTAACTTCGGTGCATAAATTTCAATTCCAAAATTCCTACACTCAGACCCGAAAGAATTTTCTTAAAAAGATAATCCGATTTTGCACAGCTAATTTAGTTCATCGGGGCAGTTTGAACTTTAGAATAAGTTCAAAATGGAATAATGTTTGCATTCATGAAGTGTAAATTATTACTGCGTAAAGATAAGGTACTGCGTAAATGAGTGTAATTTCTGTACATAAATTTCAATTTCAAAATTCCCACACTCAGACCCGAAAGAATTTTCTTTAAAAGATAATGCTATTTTGCACAGCTAATTCAGTTCATCGGGGCAGTTTGAACTTTAGAATAAGTTCAAAATGGAAAAATGTTTGCATGTATGAACTGTAAATTATTACTGCATAAAGATAAGGTACTGCGTAAATGAGTATAACTTCTGTGCATGAATTTCATTTAAAAAATTCCTCCATTCAGACCCGAAAGAATTTTCTTGTAAAGATAACGACATTTTGTACAGCCAATTCAGTTCATCGGGGCAGTTTAAACTTTAGGATAAGTTGAAAATGGAATAATGTTTACATCTATAAACTGTAAATTATTACTGTGTAAAGATACGGTACTGCGTAAATGAGTGTAACTTCTGTGCATGAATTTGAATTAAAAAATTCCTACACTCGGACCCAAAAAAATTTCCTTAAAAAGATAATGAGATTTTGCAAAGCTAATTCAGTTCATCAGGCCAGTTTGAACTTTAAGTTAAGTTGACAATGGAATAATGTTTGCATTCATGAAGTGTAAATTATTACTGCGTAAAGATAGGGTACTGCGTAGATGAGTGTAACTTTTGTGCATGAATTTCAATTGAAAAATTCCTACACTCAGACCTGGAAGAATTTTCATAAAAAGATAATGCGATTTTGCATAGCTAATTCAGTTCATCGGGGTAGTTTGAACTTTAGGATCAGTTCAAAATGGAATAATGTTTGTATCTATAAACTGTAAATTATTACTGCGTAAAGATAAGGTGCTGGGTAAATGAGTATAACTTCTGTGCATGAATTTCTATTTTTAAATTCCAACACTCGAATAAGTAAATGAGTATAACGTCTGCGCATTAATTTCAATTGAAAAATTCCTACACTCAGGCCTAATTTCATTATATCAATGGTAGATATGATCCCTATTATAAACTTGAAAAGTTAAAAATGGTCGCCGAGTAATCAAAAAATGTGTCCAGTCTATAAACAAAATACTTCCGACTTTAAAAATCGCTTTCTAATATCTAATGAAAAGTGAAAAGAAAAAAATAGGTATACAACATCCACACGCATCGTTTTATCAGAGATATTTGAAAGTGGTTCTTAATTTCACTTTGGATAATATGTTTTCTATTTTGATAAAATGTTGGTTCAATGCTGAACTTCTATCAGGTCTTTCAAAAAAAAGTGAAATCTCCATTAAAAACTTAAAAAGTTAAAAATGGACGCCAAGTAATCAGAAAATGTGTCCAATCTAGAAACAAAAAACTTACGACTTCAAAAATCGTTTTCTAATATCTAATAAAAAGTGAAAAGAAATCGTTTCATAAATTAGCCAAGTAAACTACTACTCCTTCTGCCAATCAACCTGCCTCCTTTTGTACGGTATGCCACAAAAGTCTACTGAAAATGCTGTACAAAAACTTGGCGTGCATAGTTAACGGGTAATATCCACCAAATGCTCAAAAAAACAAGGCTTATTTCATGATTTTTTTAAAGGACATTTGAGATGTAAGGTATATAAATAATATATCATTGGATTAAGCAACTCTTGGAGAATAGAAAAAAATTTTTTATTGTTATTTTTTTTACAAAATGCCGGCTGTGCAGCGATTGCCGTGAACCGCTTTTTTAAAAAGTTCTTCCGCGGCGAGCAGTAGAAGTCGTGCCCAACTCCACCTATAACAAAAAAAAAAAAATTTTCATTATCTACATGAGTGTCGCTAGTGAAGTACACATGATTATATTTTTAGAATTTTTTTTCGCAAAATGGCGACGGTTTGAAATTTTTTTTTTTTTTTTCGACAAAAAAAATCGACTTTAATTGTTTATAACTTTTTTTGTTGTTAATCAATCGCTAAAATCGTGTGTACTTCACTAGATAATCTAATGAAGAAGCTACAGTTAAAATTTCAAGTCAATCGGATGTAAACTTTTTCAGTTCTACTGCTCGCCGATTTTGAAAACATGGTTTTGAGAAAAACGCGTTTAAAGTTTCAAAATTCTATAAATCTTAAGAATCGCAATAATATAGTACTTAATAATTTTTTTACCTTCAGTCAGCTATCCCTGCGCCGTAAAGTTGTCCTTCCCGGGCCTTATTTTCCTCTTCTTCCTTTTTTTTGTCTGATGTAAGGCTGCGCCTAGCCTCTTTCGCGATATCGGACATACGATGCTCAGCGACTTTGACGCGATTGGCGTCCGATCCCACGCAAAACTCGTACATGTTCGGTCCAACGGTTAACCCAAGAGCATCGTAAACGGCAAACAGATCCGACAAGCTTTCGTTGAAGGTAATAACGGCTACATCAGTCGCAATATTAACTATAGTCTTACGTTCAGAAGTTTTTAATTTTTTCGCCGAGGTACTAACGTACTCCGAATTGCCTTCGGACGCATGGCGGTTAGGCGGGTGTCGGTTACTAATTTTACTCCGGATTGTTCTGGTACTTCTTGTTTTACTGCCTTTGTGGCCACTGTACACCTTGTCACTCATAATTAAGTACTTTTGAATATAATTCACAGTTAAAAAGTATAGCAAAACTCAAACTAAGAACGTACACAACGAGAACGGCTGATCGACTAAACAAAGGGAAATTGTGAGTAAACACGTGCTGTACAGACGCTGTAACGGTCGAAATTTGATGCAGCGACCTCTATACTTCAAATTCAAAACACGATATCGATCATAGGTAACTTCTACTAATTTACAAAGCCGCGAAATAAAAAAAAAACGAGCATCGCTAAAATAAGCGAAAAATGTGATTTTGGAGCATAAAAGTTGTTCGGTAAAAATTGATTTAAACGAATTTTGAGTTTAGATCAGTACTTGGGCGTTGTAGATTTTGATTCTAGGATAGTTTTAGCATGATTTAAGCCAATAAAAAAACATGACAAAAAAAAAAAAATTGGTGGATATTACCCCTTAAGAACAATAAGCTCGGCGAAGGGGCCGCCGCCTCTTTGTACCTGCAGTAGATTGAACCGGATCTAACGCGTGTCATTTGTGCGAACATCAATCGAAACCACCTCGTGGCCAGGTCCTACGAGTACGAGAGAAATACCGTAATAAGTGATCTCGGTACACTGAGGGAGAGCGTGAGATGGCGTAGCTGGGTCATTCGACCTTTCATGGCGGTTGAACGCAATGGGAGTCGGACCGGCGCGGCGGTATCATCGAAGTTGGGTACGAAAGGATTGAATGGCGTTATACATGGAAGGTTGGCATGGGCTCAATACCCTTTTCAAGACGTTTTATGTTTCATTCTGAAAACTTTCAAACATTTTTCACTCTATTCATATTATGGTGTAATAGCGTTATACATAATGATACCGATCAAAAATTTTGCGACCACTGCGTTCTATTTTTATAATAACAAAATTTGATTTTTCGTTTATTCAGACTGCTTGGGCTAACATTAGGCAAGAAAAAGTTATTAAATCGTCATTATCTGCATGAAAACATCCGAATAGTTGAATTGTATCGGAAATATTCAACACTGCTGTTAGGTATTCGCCATTATCCCGTTCTCCCATAATAAATCTTTGGATAGATATGGCAAAGTGAATAATCGGTTATTGTAATCAAATTTTTATTTCTTTGGTGATAGTACGATTTCGAAGGCGTTCAATTTAGGTTAGATGTTCCAATGTGACATAAACTGAACGTTTAAATCACCATACCCGAGAAAAAAATATGTAGGAACATTAAATAAATTGGTTTCTCACTAAACGAGTATGTTGTTTGTCCGGAAAGAACACCGGGCCGCCCATCACGCCTAGATCTTTCCGGGGTTATTTGTCTTAACCATGCACGCCAAGTTTTTGTACACCATTTTCAGTAGACTTTTGCGGCATACCGTACAAAAGGGGGCAGGTTCATTGGCGGAAGGAGTAGTAGTTTACTTGGCTAATTTATGAAATGATTTCTTTTCACTTTTTATTAGATATTAGAAAACGATTTTTGAAGTCGTAAGTTTTTTGTTTCTAGATTGGACACATTTTCTGATTACTTGGCGTCCATTTTTAACTTTTTAAGTTTTTAATGGAGTATATATATACATAAACGAAAGTATTCGCTGCTTCTCTTAATTCATTAGTTCGTTTATGGAAAGAAGACGAACAGAGCAGGTGGCCCAAAGAATACGATCCTCGCTGCACGTCGTCCTTTTTCATGTTTCAAAGTTTTTTTTCTTTTTTTCTCGACATTTTCTTGTCACTTTCCATAATTATTAGTTTCTGACGAATATTCGACGAACTGGGGAAATTAATGCTTCGACTTTGTCACGATTCTTAAAACGTATATTCTACGGAAATCCGACATTTTATTTTGTTGTCTAAATTGATTTTACAAAAATGTTAGGCAACTCATTAATTTTTATTATTATGATACTGTAAAATACTTGCACGCGGGTTATTCGTTATCACACTTAAGATTGTAAAATAGCTCTACAAGTAACAATTACGTCTGGTACCTCAAAGATCTTTGATCCAAGAGATATATCGTTAAATCCATTTTTGAGCGATTTCGGAGAAAGTAAATTTTGGAATTCAATGAAATTCGTTTCTCAGTGTGATCGTCGATTTTACAGCTTGATGGTAAAACAGTTTGTCAATCGACGCTCTGGGTTTCCGTGTGTGGGTAATTATCTGTTTAGTTCTCCGAGTCCTCGCTTGTCTAATGTCGATAAAAGCGATTCCTTTGCTGGTGAAAAATCACACGTCGATAACAGATCATCCGTTGGATAGGAAAGTAATTTAACGGGATTCGTACGAAATACAACTTTACTGATTTTTGAATACATTTGCTAGATATACTTGCAATAATATTCGGTCGTAAATTATTCCGAATTGGCTTTGCATCCTTCTATTTTTACAAAATGAACAAACAACAAATGTATTTTGTTTTTGCATTTTCCAATACGATTTTTGAGTTTTTGACCAAACAGTGCAGTTCAAACTTAATGGCAATAAAGGCACTTGAGCCGAGGATAAAAACTCCAATAAAAATCCCATTGGTATTGCCATCGCTTCTGCGTATGGGAAATGAATGGTAAAAAGTTCATTAAAAACTTCAATGACCATTGAAACTCCAATGAAATTTCTTTGTGCCAAGGGAAAAATTAATGGAAACCCCCGATATTGGAAAAATAAAAAATGCCTTCACCGCGTTTGTACCTAACACATCAGTGCAATGGAAATTCAATTGCGTTTTTCATCGCACTTAATGGCAAATTTTCTCGTTATCAATTCCTTTCCAAGTGTGATTATAACGATCGCGGTAATTGGGAGATTCGGGAAAATTACCGGGTCGTAGGAACGATTTCATGAACGGGAATTACAAATGTGATAAATCAACGGAATGATTGATTTATGAATAATTGAATTTTCCGTGAGAAAAAAAATGTGTATGGGTCGTTTATTATTGACTGATTATTACGACCGCATACATATTTTATATCTATTATACAAAAGACTAAGTTGTTTGTCACCCTCCCGGTTAAAGCCCCCCTCCGACCATCGCGTATCGTATAGCGAAAAGCAGAACTTAGAAAGTTCATACTTGTCTCCCTTGAAGGTCAACATTTTATTTTCCATTTTTTCGCCACATTCGTAAAATGTGACATTGAGGACTCAATGGCAGTCTATGGAAAAGGCCGGTTATCATTAACTTTCAATGGGAATTGTACGGGAAAGAGTCAAGAGAAGATTTTTCGCTTGCCATTGTCCTTCCATTCGGCTTGCTGCCGTTAAAAAATTTCTCCCGCATCGAAATGTACTCGCATTAAAAGTGTATGGTAAACGGCCTTTTCCATTCACTGCCATTGAGTACTCAATGTCACATTTTGCAAAACGAAGAAAATGAGACCTGAGCGAAGTCTGTACGATAAAAAACACGGCTGTCCAAACATGGTATAAAAAACACGGCATAGCTGTCCAAAAATTTCTTCTCGTTGTATCCCCTTAACGAATGCTTAAAAAAAAGAACAAAATTGCAAATTTGCAAAATCGCAAGACGAAAAAAATGAGACCCGAGAGAAGTCTGTCTAAAAATTCCTTTTCGTTGTGTCCCCTTAAGAAATGCTTAAAAATAAACAAAAAATTTGCAAAGTCGCAGAATCGTAAAACGAAGAAAATGAGACCTGCGCAAACTATGTACCATGAAAAACACGGTAGTTATAGCTGTTCAAACATGTCATTATGTCTGATGCAGATATCTTCAGGTTCATCGTTCGACGCGGTAATTTTCGCGAATCTCCAAATCAGCGCGTCCATTAAAATCACACTTTGAAAGGAATTGAGTTGACATCGTGAATTATTTATCAACGATTTTTCGTACTTAAGTCAGGCGACGACGAAAAATGTATCACAGTGCGTCGAATATGATTATCATACTCATACTGGTGAGGATATTTTCTCCACAAGTCTTAAATTCACGGAATAACATTTTTTTTTAATTTTTTATCATCAGTATTTCTATCAGAACGTTTTTTTTTCTACGTTTTTACGTCTCGTCCCTCCGTTCGGTAGTCGGCTCGCGTGTCAGTGTACGGCTAAACGGTCACCAATATCAGTATTGACCTCGACCAACACCGCGGAAGACCGCCTAAGCCGCGCATCGACCGCGCGTCCACTGCTGTCGGTCAAAAAATAACATCATGTGAATTAGTTTTGTTGTTGTGATTGTAAATAACAAAATTGTTCCTTTAGTGTAATGAAAAATATTTTGTTTCAAGTTCATTTGGGCAACGGGCGGTGAAGCAGCTTGTGTTAGTTTACTGAACAATTTTGGACCCGAGGCATACCGGCTCAATGCTTTTCCGAAAAGAATTGTCAAATGGAATCGGCAAACGCGCGAGTTCGATTTGATCGAAGCTTACAATCAAAACTTTAAGAGCATTTGCAGTGTGAATTATATCGACGATCTTACCGGCAAGACTGCCGTCGTAGTCGCCTACGAAGTAAGCATCCGAACAACCGTAATGTTATAATATTTTTATCTTTTTTTTTTGTTTCTTTTACATTCAATTGAAATTCGAAGTCAACGCAGACTGCAGTTGAATTTCAGGTCTTCCGCACCAACAGAGCAATGAAAATCAAATAAGTTGCAAGGGGATGAATGTTTGAAAAAGCCTATTTTATTTATTTATCGTTTATGAGAATGAATGCAATTAACACTAAATGTGATTAATAAAATTATTTTCGCAAGGCGCCCCCTTACGTGAAAGTAAATCCGGACGCCACTGTGACCGGTTACTTCGGCGATGTTTGGACGACTCTGGAAAAGGCACTAAAATTCAGGTGATGACGAGTAAAAAAAATGTATTCAAAAGAACGATCAGATTAGATGGCATTATCTTTCGTTAACTAGGAATTATTTTCGACAAAAAAAAAGATTAGCTTCCGCTTTGATTTTTTTTTTCATTCCTACAAATATGACGTAATGTTTGTTGATGTTATTAAATCCGTCGTAATAACTTTAGGACTGTTTATCAACGACCTCGATGGAGGGACAGGGGCGAAATGGATCTGCTCAGAGGTGAAGCGGATGAGTCGTTATCACTATTCGCGATGATTTCACGTGAGGCTGGTCACCGGGCTTATAGTCATCAAATCGCAGAGCATTAGTGAGAGACATAAGTAGCTATATATTTTTTGTTATTCGATTTTTCTTTAATGAATTAAATGTATACTTTGGTTATTTCAGCTATGGCTTCTTCGCCATATCCGATCGTTCGGGTATCGCTAAATGGTGGTACATCAGCATATTTTCTTGGAAATTATGGGCCATGTCGTGTATCTCCGTACTCACTATAATCGGATTACTGCTCGTAATGTACAGATTCAAGAAGGTCGTTGTGAAAAATTATACCGAATGCGAAAACGAGCTGGCGTTACCATCGTTCAATTTTATCAGCGTTCTCGGTGTCATGACTGGTCAAGGTTCCGACAAACATTCTTAAAACTAAAAGAAATAAAAGTTATTAATTGATTATTATTTTATTGATTTATCAATAATTTCATGACTAATAATGATTGAATCGAATTGTTGGCATTTTCACATCGAATTCTTCTGTTTGCCGAAACAAAAGACAACCCCATACGTTCAGTAGCAGTGAGACTTGAAATTTAGTAGAAAAAAAAACAAATTTGTTTACTCCCCCGCTCCCCTTCGCATTTCTATAGAAACCTAAAAACGTCGGAATTTAAAGTGGCCATAATTCTGCTTTTGTTTGGCATATTTCAAGCATTTTGAGAAGTCGTCGCGTGGACTTTTTTGTTTATTGTTTATTCACTAATTATTTCATCTGTGTATGCATAATTTGATTAATTAATAAGTTAATTATTTCGTTATTTTTTTAATGAATTCATACAAAATTATTGGTGAAATTTTTTTCTTTTTCTCGTCGTTCCCGACAGGATTTCAAAAAATACCAACTGCCTGGTCACTACGAATTCTCATAATATCGGCAGTTATAATGGCAATGTTAATATCATGCGGTTTTAGCAGTAATCTCACGTCTTATTTGGCAATACGAGAAAATACTTTGAATTTCCATACGATCGACGATATTGGCAAGAAAAGAACGCACTCCGTGTGCGTTAGAAACCGCAGCCCTGCTCATCATGAGGTAATTCAAGTAAAACGTTAATCACGTTTATGGAGGTATGTTAGATTAGTAATTTTCTACTTTTCCAGTTGAAGAATTTCGATGTTACAAAAGAAGTGGCAGCGAACTGTTTGAGATTTAGAAAAAAAACATTCATCAACGGGAATGCTTAAAAGGAAAGTACTCGAGGTGTCACCCTCCAATTTCGTTGAAACTGATGGATGTTATAGAGTATTAAAAACTCAGCGACATCATATTTCTTTTATGGGCGAAGAAACGGTTTTAAATGGTGAAACCACCCCTGATTTTGGCACAGGTCAAGGAGAGATTTTGCAGTTTCATCTGCAACCAGTGTATCGATTTTGATGAAACAAAAATGAAAATGTTTCTTATGCTTTAAACCGTTTTCTTGCTCAAATGCAGAAATACGCGAACTTTAATTTTATTTCCTCTGTAAAATAGTATATTTTTCATTTCAATGTATTTTCAAGTTCACAAAGTGGGGTGTAAGAAATAGATGTTCAAGAGTCTTTCAATGCTTTAAAATATATATATTTTTTTTGTCATTATCTGACGGGCTTTTCATTCCTTCGCGTAATAAACATTTGCATTTTTGTTTGATCAAAATCGATGCGCTCTCCTTGTAGGTGAAACAGAAAAATCGCCCCGTTGACTGTTGGATTGACTGCCCGGCACCTTGACTTGTTCTTAAAATGCGAGATTCTGGTTTAGTTCGCCTTTAAATAAAATATTTGCTATTTGAACGTTCAGTTGTGTAACGACGACTCACCACTATCAAACATACCTCCTTTAACGAATTTTACGCTGAAACTGATAAAACGTTGTTCCTGTTATTGTTTTCTTCGCCAAATTCGAAATGATTGTTTCAATTTAATAGAATAACAAATTTTTAAATGCCGTTCGAAGCTAGTTAAACTGGCGAACAATCCACGGAACAATTGGATGCATCTTATAAACAGAAATTGTCCAAATATGGAGAATTTAGCGGGGTTGTCCACGAAATTGTGCCGACCGGGTTTTATCTATGTCTTGCCACCCGACGTATTTCAATTGCTTTATGAATCGACTCAACCTACGTGTCAGATCACACAAATCCCCGGCCGGTACTGGCCCGCAAAAATTGCATTTATGCATGCAAGAGGAGCAACCCATCGTCGGCTCATCGACAAATAGTACGAAAACAAATAAAAATTACAATTCACAACAAAAAAAAACAAATCATTTGAAGGAATAACAATTCAACAGAAATATATATATATTTGTTTATTTTTATTTTTAATAACAGAAAAAATGTCTTTAATGTTTTTAGTCTCCTGAGACTTCGTTCAGCGGGAATATTACAGTATCTCCAGCGGAAATGGAGACCGAGAAAATTGTCAAGAACGATAGCCAACAATTCTCTTTCCTTCGAGGCGGTCGAGTACGCTCACATTCATTTCATATTGCTAGCACTTTTTACAATGATATTCGTTAGTGGTTTCATTTGCATTCTCGAGAACGTATGGTTCCGTCTCGAGTCGAAACGTGCGAGAAAGAACATGGCGAAACTTCGCCACGAGCGTCTGTGTCATTTATCAGAGAAATCATTGAATTTTCGCGCTGCACCGCTGGATCCAGCGACTAAACAAGCATGGATGAGTGACATGAAAAATTGACAGTTTCTTTTTGTTTTTCAAACCATCGTCAACGTTGCAACAATAAAGTATTGATACTGGAAAATAAATACATTGCCAAAATATCGAAGAAATGTTTCGTCGACAAAGTGAATGGAGGTGTATTTGGTAATTGTTTGTTTTTGTTAAAAAAAAAAAATTTCTATCACTACAGCGATTGTTAAATAAATAAATCTTAACAAACAATCATCTCGTTCTTTCATAGTTATATTTTTCAAATAATTCCAACTACGACTTTTGCGTCACGGTCGACACCCATTTATCAATATTTAAACACACACGTTTCACGACTGTTTTCACTCTTGCTTTTTTGCTTTTCACCGTTGGAACTTTATATATTCTTAACTTTTTTAGATTATAACATAGCAGTTGCGAAAGAACACCACAGAGACATCTGACGACCACGCAACATTTCCCATTTCTGATTTTATTTTTTTTAAGCTTTCCAGATACCCCATTATTCTTGGTTTTTTAAAAATATTTCTGACAAACAAAAACCCGTTGTTTTGTGATTCGACGAATTCAAACGAAGGTGTGCGCCGACAATGAATTTTCAAAGTGATATGTTAATGCAGAGCGATATGTCATTACTTATCGTTCTTTTTTGTTTCTCCCATCGATTCGTCTTTTGTGTATTTCATCGTTAAAAACATTTTTCTTTACCGTTGATGTTTTTTTTTCGACCCATCATTTTTTTCCCAAAGCCATTTTTTAACCATTTTGACGAAAACTCCAAAATTTCCATGAAACATCTTCTTAAATGTTTCTTCTTCCCAGTGAACGATCACTCTGACATCATTTTTTCTATTATTCAAACATTATGGGTTCATGATTTTCACGACAATAAACATTGACTATCTGTATGTTTCGCTGGTTCTCGAGCCCTTCTCCTTTCTCGCGGTGTCGTGTTATAAAATAATTCATCATCAAAGCTTAAATACTAGTTTTTTTTTTGGAATCCTGTCTGTAGAAATATGACTTGGCTCGGAAGTTGTAATATTATCGCGGTGAATTATTTATCCCCGGTTGACAATTAGACTCTCGTCGTAAACTAATAATATGAAATACTTTGTTCGTAAAATATTCCACGAATGAACGTCGCATCGATCGCTAAACCCATAACGTTTTTGGCATCTCTGACGCAATAACGCCACTGTTCCTCTCGTCCCTCCTAACTGATCAGTGCTTTTCTCAGTCCCTTGTAAGCCTCGCGACATGGTTTCGAGAGAAAAGCCGTCAGCGATCTGACCGTCTGCCACACCAGATAATTGTTCAATACCCTAAAACAATAATTATCGAAATTCATACATTGATCGAGAATGCCTTTTAATGTTTCAAAAAATCACAATCGTGGCTTTGCTGTTGACCTTTTTGTTAACGAGACGCGTCGCGTTCTCAAAATAGTCGACCCAAGACATCTGCATAAAGATGACAGAACGAAAAATCAATAAAAGATTGGTCAAACCGACAGCATTGAACGCGTTGTCGGTGCGCGGCTTCGGCGATCTCCCATGTTAAGAGGGAACCCCACTGTGACGGTCTCAAAAAAGATCCTTTTTTCACGAATTTTCGTTCGCTACTTAATGAATTATTTCAGGTTTGAGAGAATGACATGTTTCTAAGAACACTTTGAAGTTGCTTTATAAAAATTTTCATTAAAAAATAATAAAAATTATGACAGTTATAAATTTTATAAAAGTTTTCCGTAAAAATGTTGCTTTTCAGGAGTTATACGCAGTCGGGAGACCGAAAAAAGGCGATTTTTCACGAATTTTTCCTGGAAAGACGTTTTAATTTATTAACGTAAAAATTTATATACGCAATGTGGTAACTTTTAACTTTATTTTCATATTTTTTATTTGTAAAAATAATGATTTTTAAAGCTGCTATAGCCGATCTCCGGGAGCTCCTCTGAAAAAAGGTGTCTGGCGGTGAGCACGATATCTCCGGTTTGGATTATCCAAAATAAAAAAAACCAAAAAGATTCTATTAGCGGATAGATAAATCTAGGTATTGATCAAAGGAATAGTCGAAATTTTGATTTTTGACAAAATGACGGCTACAAATAGAAAAAATTCAGATTTTCGAGCAAAATTTTTTCGTTGTATTGTTTAAAAAAGATAGAAATAACTATCGGAAATCTTAATCATTCGATCAATACCTGAAGGATATATCTGAGATGGTTGTGTTAAAATTGCAAACCAATCGGTTTAGCCGTTTTTGAGAAATCGTGCTCACCGACTTTGATAACATCGTTTTGAGAAAAACCCGTAGAAAGTTTAGGCCGCCTACTTTGTAACGCTCCGAGCGTCCTTAGAAATATGTATGTATCTCCAAGAATATTTGCCGCATCAATTTGAAACTTTCAGAGAGTATACTCTATCACCGCAAATTTGAAGAAGCGCGATTCGGGGAGGGAAAATAAGACACGGGGCAAAAGAAAGTTATATTAAATACGTGTTTATTCTCGATAGGAGAATCGGCTCTCGGAGCGGAGCCGCAAACAAAAAGAATACCTAAAACAAAAAAAAAACTCGCAAAAAGGGAAGTCGCAAACAATAATAATTCTCAGAAGAACTCGCAAAAACGGGGGAATCGCAAAACCATAATAATTCTCGGAAGAACTCGCAAAACGGGGGAATCGCAAAACAATAATAATTCTCAGAAGAACTCGCAAAAACGGGGGAATCGCAAACAATAATAATTCTCGGAAAACTCGCAAATCGGGGGAATCGTAAAACAATAATCGCAAAACGGGGGAATCGCAAACAATAATAATTCTCAGACGAGTTTTGGGCGCCAGCTATTCTTTTGGCATAGCTGCCTTTGACTACACGGGGGGAATACAAATCTCGCGGGTAGCTCAGGGTGAAGGTTCGCCGACCGCTAAGGCCTCTTACACTGTACCTTCGCTCACGCTGGGAATACAAGAAAAAGGGGAATTGATCACGTGATTTGCCGCGATACAGATGGAGAGGGCGGGTGGTGGGGGAAGCGGTGACGCGTTGCGGACTCGATATCCTTTTCGCAAAAATTACAAGGGGGAAGGGACTCAGCAATGGTCTCCTCCGAGTGAGGGGACTAGCGGGGGCCAGATGCCAACGCGTGGGGGAAAATCCGCAATGCGACACTCGCGGAACGTGAAAGGGGGGGGGGGGGGGAACGCTAATGCACGCAATTTTCGCAAGGGAAATAATATATCCTCACAGCACTGCACCGTCGTCGAAGAGGGGGGAGGCAAACTCAAATAAACGGTACTTACGGCACGGGAAAAATTGGGAAATGACTGCAAGCTCGCGGAAGTCCTGCCGAATCGCAAGGACCGAGGGCACTCGCTCGTTCTATTCCTTTTCGTACTGGACTCCTTACTTCTTCTCACAATAAAAGTTCGCCTCACTCACTCCACACAATAACAGACACGTCCTTACAATTTTGGGCACGAGTCCTGGTTTTTTACTCGTTACTCTTTTTTCCTTATCAACTACGTTACAAACTAACTATTCTATTACACGACCACGCCGGTCCTATGCTCGCCGCGAAGTGAGGTCCTTGCCTCGTGGTTTTTCATCCTCGCGAAAGCGGCTTTTCTCATTGGCCCGTCGTACGTGGCGTGATTTCCCGCTACGAGCTTCGGGATTAATCACGGGTGGCGCAGCACCTTCCGGGATCATTATTGATTGGGATATCGATCGGCGGCAAAGGCTATTGGTAAGGGGCGGGGAGGGGAAGTTTGGAATCAGGGCAGTGGGTCACGGTTCTCGTAGGATGGCAGCACTATGGCAACGAGGAGCGTCCGTGTGAGCGACACGGTGGATCGGGAGACGGTAAGTAGGGATCAGGGTGGGGGGTAGTGAGGGTCGGCGTACGCGAGATGTCGCCGGCTGGTCATTTGCCGTGCGTAACGATGCTGTACATCCCTGTGGGCCGGCCCGCCGATATGACTCTCACAATTACGTCCGTGCTGATTACACGAAGGTTTACGGATTCCCTCGAGCCCCTTTGGCGACGCTCTTCGGCTTTACTGTGCGAGACTGATGACTGGGACGGTCGTCTCGGCGGTCGCGGGCACTCGTGGGTCCATCGTTCAAGTTGTTCGATAGATCTGGATGAATCCTTCGTGGCGATTCTCGATTTTTTGTAAATTATTTGCACGCGGGCCGTGCACGGCGATAAAAAAAAGGAAAAAAAAGGGATCAGGGAGAGAAGCGAAAGGGGATAGATACTAAAAAAAGAAGGGAAGGAAAAAAAGAAAGGGGGAACCAGAGGCGCACGCGCGAGATATTATTAGAGAAAAATTTAAGGGGTCGCGACAGAATCATACCGTTTTCCTTATAATTAGACTTACGTGCTAAATTGCGGTGCTGTGGGGAGACTTCGGGGAGCGCGCTGGGGAAATTGTGACACAACGTCACAACTCAAATATATGTACATTCCGAAAATGCAATTAAAAAAATCGATTTTTTGAAATTTCCAACTGCGTAAGACCCTTTAACGGTAGAATCCCTACGTCTGGCATGGTTCATCTGAAAAATAAAATAAAAATATCTAAAAATAAAACAAAAATATTTTCTTAATCTGCATAAATGTAGTTTTCGTTAAGCAGAGCCGTTTTTTTTAAATCAATTTTTCTCATAATGAGTATTCGATGGCAATCAATGAAAAAGGCCGGTTACCATAAACTTTGAATGCGAATTGTACAATGCGAATACATCTCAATCCGAATGAAAATTTTTAATAGCAGCAAGCTGAAAGGAAATACAACGCCAATCGTCAATAGCCATTCGAGCTTGCCTCTGTCTTTCCATTCGGCTTGCTGCCATTAAAAAGTTTCTTTCGGATCGAGATGTATTCGCATTGAAAGTGTATGGTAACCGGCCTTTTCCATTGACTCTAATTGAATACTCAATGTCACATTTCGACAGGATGGCGAAAAAATGGAAAATAAAATGTTGACCTTAGAGGGAGTTACGCGGCGGCGGTTCAGGGGGGTGGAGCCTTAACCCGGAGAGTGACAAACAACTTTGTACAATAAACATCAAATATGTACGCCGTCGTAATTGTCAGTCGACAATCGACGACACGTACACTCTCTCTTTCTCACGGAAAATTCAATTATTCATAAATCAATCGTTGCGTTGATTTATTACTGCCGTCCTTCTCGTTCATGAAATCGTTCCTTCGACCCGGTCATTTTCCCTAATCTCCCAATCACCGCGTTCATTAAAATCACACTCTGAATGGAATTGAGTCGACAGCGTGAATTATTTATCAACGATTTCTCGTACTTAAGTCAAGCGACGACGAAAATTTATCACAGTTTATCTAACATGATTATCATACTCATACTGGTGAGGATACTTTCTCCACAAGTCTTAAATTCACGAATAACATTTATTTTTAATTTTTTATCATCAGTATTTCTATCAAAACGTTTTTTTTTCTGCGTCTCATCCATCCGTTCAGTGGTCGGCTCGCGCGTCAGTACACGGCTAAACGGTCACCAATCTCAGTATTGACCGGGACCAGTACCACGAAAGACCGCTTAAGCCGCGCATCGACCTCGCGTTCACTGCTGTCGGTCACAAAATAACATCTTGTGAATTAGTTTTGTTGTTGTTGTTGTAAATAACAAAATTGTTCCTCTAGTGTAATGAAAAATATTCTGTTTCAAGTTCATTTGGGCAACGGGCGGTGAAGCAACTTGTGTTACTTTACTGAACAAATCTGGACGCCCGTCATCATTGGCCCGTGATTATCCGGGTAGAATTGTCAAATGGAATCGGCAAACGCGCGAGTTCGATTTGATCGAAGCTTACAATCAAAACTATACGAGCATTTGCAGTGTCAATTATATCGACGATCTTACCGGCAAGACTGTCGTCGTAGCCAGCGAAGAAGTAAGTATTTACGAAAAAAAAACGTAACGTTATTACAATTTTTTGTTCTGTTTGTTTTACAATCAATTGAAATTAAACGTGAACGCGGACTGCCGTTAAATTTAAAGTATTCCGAATCAACGGAGCAAATGAAAATCAAAGAATTTGCACGGTATCTTTTTCTTTGCTTCAATTTTGTTATTTCCATAAGTTTCAATAGGGACTGTGCGAATGAAAGTTTGAAAAAGTCTATCTCTATTTATTTATCGCTTATGAGAACAAATGCAATTAACACTAAATGTGATTAATCAAATTATTTTCGCAAGATGCTCCCTTACGTGAAACTAAATCCGGACGCCACTGTGACCGGTTACTTCGGCGATGTTTGGATGACTCTGGAAAAGGCACTGAAATTCAGGTGACGGGTATTAATGGGGACTAAAGAAAGAAAAATTTATTAAAAAAAAAAAACGATTAGATTAGATGGCATTTTCATTCGGTAACCAGGAATTATTTCGGAAAAAAACAAGATTAGCTTTCGCTTTGAATTTTTTCTTTGTTCCTACAAAAATGATGTACTTTTGTTGTTGTTGTTGTTGTTAATAAATACGTCGTAATAACTTTAGGACTGTTTATCGACGTCCTATGTTGCGAATTGGCGAAACTATGATGAGAGGTGAGGCGGATGAGTGGTTAACACCGCTAGCGCTGCTTTATCGTATGTCTGGTCACTGGGTTTACAGTCAACACGTCGAAGAGAATTAGTGAGAGACAAGTAGATATATATATATATATTTTTTGTTATTTGATTTTTCGTTATTCAATTAAATTTATATTCTGGTTATTTCAGCTATGGCTTCTTCGTCATATCCGGTAGTTCGGGTATCGCTAGATGCTGGCACATCAGCATATTTTCTCGAAAATTATGGGCTGTGTCGTGTATCTTCGTAATCACTATAATCGGATTACTGCTCGTAATGTACAGATTCAAGCTGGCCGTTGTGAAAAATTATGCCGAGTGCGACAACGAACTGGCATTACCGTCGTTCAATTTTATCAGCGTTGTCGGTGTCATAACTGGTCAAGGTTCCGACAAACATTCTTAAAACTAAAAGAAATAGAAGTTATTAATTGATTATTATTTTATTGATTTATCAATAATTTCATGATCAATATTGATTGTATCGAATTTTTGGCATTTTCACGTCAAATTCTTCGGTTTGCCGAAACAAAACACAACCCCATACGTTATAGTACAAGCAATAGAGAATATTGTGACGCATTAAAAATAAAGGGGATTTTTTTTTTAATTAGGTTCAGTATCACGTACTGAATGTGAATTAACAAAATGGTTACAAATTATGGGAGCGGAAGTGCCGCCATTTTGAGGAAAACCGTATTGGCCAATATCTCCGTTACCGTGCACTTTAGGCCAAAAATGGGTCATAACCTTTCTTGTAGATAACTGAATTTCCCATCTTTTTTTCTAAATAATTTTTTTTGTATCACTTACCGTTTACGACTTATACGACTGTTAAAATTTATTTATTCACTGTTTGACCTGTATCTCTCTTAATAATTGTTTAAACAATAAAATGCTAATAACTTATCTTTTAAATCCATACATTATCCATAACTTTTATTTTAAACTTTTTTGTCTAAAATTAATATTCTTAAAGTTATAACGCGTTCAATGTTGCGCTACTGGGTGCAAGGCTAATAAAAACGCGTTATAACTTTGAGAATATTGATTTTAGACAAAACAGTTTTAAATAAAAGTTGTGGAAAATCTATGGATTTAAAAGATAAGTCATTAGCATTTTATTGTTTAAACAATTATTAGGAAAGGTGCAGGTCAAAAAGTGAATAAATAAATTTTAACAGTCGTATAAGTCGTAAACGGAAAGTGATACGAAAAAATTATTTTGAAAAAAAGATGGGAAATTCAATTATCTACAAGAAAGGTTATTACCATTTTTGGCCTAAAGTGCACGGTAACGGAGATATAGGCCATTCGTTGAAACTCATGGATGTTATTGAGCATTAAAAACTCAGCGACACCATATTTTTTTATCGGCGGAAAAACGGTTTTAAGTGGTGAAACCATCCCCTAAAGTTGGCACAGGTTAAGGAACGATTTTGCAGTTTCACCTGTAACCAGTGCATCGATTTTGATGAAATAAAAATGAAAATGTTTCTGCTTTACCGGTTTCTCGCACAAATTCAGAAATACGTGAACTTTAATTTTATTTCCTCTGTACAATAGCATAATTTTCATTACAATCTATCGGCAAGTTTTCAAAGTGGAGCGCAAGAAATAGATATTCAAGGGTCTTTCAATGCCCTAAAATATTTTTGTTCTTTGTCATTATCTGTCGGGCTCTTCATTCCTTCCCGTAAGAAACATTTGCATGTTTGTTTCATCAAAATCGATGCACTGCTTATAGATAAAACGGCAAAACCATCCCTTAACATGTTGAACTACCCCCCGACCTGTTCTTAAAATGCGAGATCGTCGTGTAGTTCGACTTTAAATAAAATGTTGACGATCTTAACGTTCAGTTGTGTAACGACGACTTCCCAGAATCAAACATACATCCTTAAGGGGGGAAATAGGGTTAGGACAGCGTTTTCTCAATGATTTTCATGAATTTTTTTTATAGTATAAAAATGAATATAATTTATTGAAACTTTGAGAATATTTTATTCATATATTTAAGTATATACTATCTCCATTAAAAACGTAAAAAGTTAAAAATGGACGCCAACTAATCAGATAATGTGTCCAATCTAGAAACAAAAAACTTACGACTTCAAAAATCGTTTTCTAATATCTAATACAAAGTGAAAAGAAATCATTTCATAAATTTGCCAAGTAAACTACTAATCCTTCCGCCAATGAACCTGCCCCCTTTTGTACGGTATGCCGCAAAAGTCTACTGAAAATGGTGTACAAAAACTTGGCGTGCATGGTTAAGACAAATAACCCTGGAAAGATCTAGGCGTGATGGGCGGCCCGGTGTTCTTTCCGGACAAACAACATACTCGTTTAGTGAGAAACCAATTTATTTAATGTTCCTACATATTTTTTTCTCGGATATGGTGATTTAAACGTTCAGTTTATGTCACATTGGAACATCTAACCTAAATTGAACGCCTTCGAAATGGTACTATCACCAAAGAAATAAAAATTTGATTACAATAACCGATTATTCACTTTGCCATATCTATCCAAAGATTTATTATGGGAGAACGGGATTATGGCGAATACCTAAGAGCAGTGTTGAATATTTCCGATACAATTCAACTATTCGGATGTTTTCATGCAGATAATGACGATTTAATAACTTTATCTTGCATAATGTTAGCCCAAGCAGTCGGAATAAACAAAAAATCAAATTTTGTTATTATAAAAATAGAACGCAGTGGTCGCAAAATTTTTGATCGGTATCATTATGTATAACGCTATTACACCATAATATGAATAGAGTGAAAAATGTTTTAAAGTTTTCAGAATCAAACATAAAACGTCTTGAAAAGGGTATTGAGCCTATGCCAACCTTCCATGTATAACGCCATTCAATCCTTTCGTACCCAACTTCGACGATACCACCGCGCCGATCCGACTCCCATTGCGTTCAACCGCCATGAAAGGTCGAATGACCCAGCTACGCCATCTCACGCTCTCCCTCAGTGTACTGAGATCACTTACTACGGTATTTCTCTCGTACTCGTAGAACCTGGACACGAGGTGGTTTCGATTGATGTTCGCACAAATGACACGCGTTAGATCCGGTTCAATCTACTGCAGGTACAAAGAGGCGGCGGCCCCTTCGCCGAGCTTATTGTTCTTAACCATGCATGCATATTTTCAGTAGACTTTTGTGGCATACCGTACAAAAGGGGGAAGGTTGATTGGCGGAAGGAGTAGTAGTTTACTTGGCTAATTTATGAAATGATTTCTTTTCACTTTTTATTAGATATTAACTCCATTAATACTTTTTAAGTTTTTAATGGAGATGTTATATACCGCGATGGTGGTAGCATAATGGCCGGTACATGGGTGCTATTATACACAGTAGCAAACCCGAGGATAGCGAGTGGTGGATAAAGTTTCTTTCCTCTCCCCCTACACACGCGAATGCGCGACATACAGAAGCGCCGAGGAGGAAAGAGAGATAGTAGCCAAATTCGAACGGAGAGACAAAGTACCAAGCTGAAGAGTAGCGTGGAAGGGAATGAAAGAGGGACGTGCTTGTAAAGAGAAAGAGAAACGGTGAACGAGCGTGAGATAGAGATAAATAGAGAGAGGGACGGAGTGAGTGAGAGAGAGAAAGAGAGAAAGAGAGAGAGAGAGAGAGAGAGAGAAGCGAGCTTGGCGGCGAGCTTTCCGGCTCCCACCTCAATATATATGCGGTAAGGACGGGCGCCTTCTGAGTCAGTGCTTGACAGGCCACCAAGCTTTTAGCATCATACATACATTTCTCTTTCCTCTCTCTCTCTCTCTTTTTCTCGCTCTCTCTCTCTCTCTCTCTCTCTCCCACTTTATCCTCTATAATTCTTCTCTCTTTCCTCTGTCTCTTACTGTCTCCTTCTCACTCTCTCTCTCTGTCTCTCTCTCTCTCTCCCTCTCACTCTGGATATATCGCGCGAAATTCGCGATAATATGGAATCAGTCGAGTCAGAAGAGCCGCCGGATCGTAACTGAAAAGACGCTCGGTCGAAGAAACGAGATCATCCGTTTTTCGTTGGGCTCGTCGTCGTCGTCGTCGTACCCCGGACGATCCAATTTTCCGCCGCGATCGTGATACGAGAAGAGAAAAGAAAAAGAAAAAATTAAAATAAACAACAACATAAAGAAACGATATAGGAGATGGAATTTTAATAATTTTAGGAAAATTTCACGACACAAATACGAAAGTCTGCCAATGAGGCATGCCGATTTTTCTTTTTTCTTTGTTTTTCTTTCCCTCCTTCGTTCGCACTTTTGATTCGCTCGATTGGCAAAACGAACGGTAGATAATATCGGAGGATCGGTTCGAAAGCTCGTGCGCAGAAGGATCGTGCGGCGATTAATCAATATGGACGGAGATATATCGGTGATGACTGTTCGATTCTTGATTTTTTCCTCTCTCGGTAGTGCGAGGGTAAAGGAAAAATTTTCAACAAATTGTGCGACGCAGGACGAGAGGGTTTGGGAGGGGTGTGAGCCTTGATTTGTAGCAGTGATAAAGTAATCAAAACAAAAAGGAACTTTGGACGAAAGTGTCGTCGTCGCGCGAGGACAAAGTTTACGCGAAGAAATTAGAGATAAAATAATTTTTTAAAATATATACGGAAAAAAAAAAGAAAAAAAAACAATGATAACAAGGGCTTCGGTTTGTTTGTCGTCGGTGCTCGTTGGCGCTTTCGACGCGCCTTACGGCAAGACATCGGCATCGAAGAGCAGTATGCTCGCGCTAGCGAGCAACGGTTGCAGCGCGTGTCGTATGCACGAGGAGTTTAGAGCAACGAGCCTCGAGGCTATAAAGGAGCAAATATTGTCGAAGTTCGGCTTGAAACAAGCGCCGAACATGACGAGACGAGCTCTACCAAAAATTCTATCGCTATCGATACTCATGGACAAGTACGGCATGCAGTCCGATCAACCGCAGCCCGTTGAACCGGGCATAACGCATCATGAGGAGATCGACGTGTACGCCGCTAAAACCGAGCACGTTTTCGCCCTACCTCAACCACGTGAGTACTTTGTTTATTTATATTTTTGTTTTTTTTTAATATTTATTTCTTCTATTTTTATTGTTACGTTTTGCAACTATAGTTTTGATTCGTTGGTGATAATAATAATTCGGTAATTAATTGAATTACGTTGTTATTAAACGTTTGATTTTTGAGCTTAGACGCGAATTTCAATTTAAACCTCTTACTCGACGTTTTGTAACAGCAGTTTCGATTCGTTGGGGATAATAAACATTCGGTAATTAATTGAATTACGTTGTTATTAAACGTTTGATTTTGGTCATTCGGTAATTAACTGAATTACGTTGTTATTAAACGTTTGATTTTGATCATTCGGTCATTAATTAAATTACGTTGTTATTAAACGTTTGATTTTGGGGCTTAGACGGGAATTTCAATTACACCTTTTACTCGACGTTTTGCAACAGCAGTTTCGATTCTTTGGGGATAATAAACATTCGGTAATTAATTGAATTGCATTGTTATTAAACGTTTGATTATGGAGCTTAGAGGCGAATTTCAATTTAAATCTTTTACTCGATTCTGACACTGAAGTTCGAACTTGTTTTCTTAACATCGAAGGTAACTTCGAGCTCCGGTCGAAAATTCACGTTATTGAACGTAATTCCGTCGTTTAGGTTTAGGGTGTTCGTTCATTGCGGACATTTTAGTGAAAATCGTTAATAACGGATGACAGACATTCAAAAAATGAACAATGAAACCGCTAGTGACTGGCTCTTCGGTCACGAAGGGGTTAAGAAATATTAATTAGCAATAAAAGAGGCATTTTTGATACTAGTACTAAAGAATTGTTATTGTCGATAATGTATCATACAAAAAATTCGTCGCGAACGGGGAGAAAAAAGTGCAATGAACGGAAAAGCCGCGAATCAATTGAGCGAAACGATAAATATGTAAGCGAGGCATATTCGGATTGAATATTGTTAAAATGACTATTATGACGATATTTAAACGAAAAACCAAACAATAAAATCACCAATTAATTGTACGTACACGCGTGACGATATAACCACGTGGTCGGTGTCGTATCTGTTGCGTACGGTGCCTCGATCTTGGCAATTTCTCGATGAATTAACGGTGAACGAGGGGTCGAAATATAGTGTTCAACCTGAACACTATATTTGTGAGAAACAAAAAGCAATTTGACTATTTCGGCCTTTCGTCGAATGAATTCGACTATTTTCGGACATTTAACACTAAACGTACCGGCACATAAGAGGTCATTTGACCCCTTATGAAATAAACGTTGATTTTTAGAAAGAAATTCTTAATTATTAAAGGAAATAATTGGCAACATAACTTCTGATTTCTAATAAAGTATTTAAACAAATTTACAAAAAGTCAGATGAGCGAAAGAAATAACAATGAATGTACGGATTTAAAGTAAATTTTGAAAGAGGTCATTTGACCCCCCATGAAATGTTGATTTTTAGAAAGAAATTGTTAATTATTAAAGGGAATAATTCGCAACATAACACTTCTGATTTCTAATAAAGTTATCAAACAAATTAACAGAAAGTCAGATGAGCAAAAGAAATAACAATGAATGTAAGAATTTAAAGTACATTTTGAAAGGGTTCGTTTGACCTCTTATGAAATAAACGTTGATTTTTATAAAGAAATTCTTAATTATTAAAGGAAATAATTCGCAACATAACACTTCTGATTTCTAATAAAGTAATTGAATGAATTAACAGAAAGTCAGATGAGCGATAGAAATAACAATGAATATACGAATTTAAAGTAAATTTTGAAAGTGGTCATTTAACCGCCGCTACGTTTAGCGTTAAAAATATTTAAAAAATCAACTGAACGACGAAACAATACAAATAATTTATTCCAAAAAAATTGTTGAATGTACACATGATTTTATACCCGCTACCGTGGCCTTTCGGTTTCTAATGGTTCTAAGAAGAAAAGAATTATAACGAATTTGAAAAATTGGCCAAGTAATTTTGCTCGATAAACGAACCGAAATACGTCAGCGTCAATAAATGTAACATGATTAGCATCAATTATGAATCACTTTGTATACATTTACATATATAAGCTGTGACGGAAATTTTTCCCAAACGTCACCTTCGGCCCCTCGCCTCTGCGCGCACGTCCAACGTGCCGGCGGGCGCCAGTTAATTTTTGTTTCACCGGTATTAACAACCGGTATAAACTGGAAATCGAGGGGGACCGGACTCGATGACGCGAACGATTTTTGTTTCACCGGAAGGACTAACCGGTATCACCCGGTGGGGTTAAGGGGGACTAGGCTCAACCTTCACCACGGACGAAACCAAGACGAAAACGGGACGAAACAAGACAAAAAGGGACGCACGAGCGGAGGCGGGAGGTTGCGGAAAATGCACGGCCGCTCAGGCTGCGGGTTATGGTAGAGAGGGTCGGGGTGGATTGCCGGAAAAGGGGGTAATTAACGGGATCAAACACGCGAGATCCATCCCTAAACTCGGGAAACGCGAACTCACAGCACTGTATGTTTTATTTGAGGTGCGAGAACTAGGCTAAAAATGCCCCGGGAACGTCCAGCGAGATAGATAACCCTACGCGGTACGAGAACGAGCGGGACGAAAACGAAAAGCCTATATCGCGCACAAGCGGGAGCGAGACACGTATATCGCGAGAGAGCGCGAACGATGCGAACAGCCTATACCGCGTACGAGCGAGAGCGAGACAACGATGTAACTACCGAAATATCAACACGGGAGCGCGAGCTTGTACGACCGTCGTCGTCGACGTCCCGAACAAGACTCCCTGTCTTACTCATTTATTTCCGATAGCTCGAACCCTTTCGAATTCCTTAACCGATAACTGCTGCCCTCTTAACCCTTCTTCCTAAACGTTTGGGACACAACCCCGGTAGCTTTTCCTTTGGAGATCCTCCACGATCGCATCCCCTGGAGCACCACGCGAACACAGGGCACTACTCAACAAAAACCGGCGCAGAGGGGTCCCAGCCCTTGCCCGTAACGCAAACATCGCCGCCCGTTCTCCAGCGTGACGCTCCTTCTATGTCGGGGCGCCGGTATTACCGGACCTCCGCTAATTCGTGGAGGAATCTCGTCGGACGCTCTCCTCTGTCGGGCAACTCGTTACTTTGAGACATTCTCCCCGCGACAGGTTCGAGCGCACCGCCCTTCAACTCATCTCCTTACCTTATCCTCCTTTCTTCGAAATCTAGACGTAGCGCGAGAGCAAAACTTATCACTGAGAGCGAGTTAAGGGGTCAGCAACAGGGAGCGTTAATGTCCGATAGCTGAGTTTTCTTTGTGACCGTGAATTCAAAAAAAATCACGTCACAACTCCCCACCCCTTGGGGGTGGTTAGGGCGTAGGGATCGAAGCGGTAGCGAGCTTCATGTCAAAGCGGTTCCTCCCCGCAGGTTACATCCGAGAACTAGCAAAGAGTGTAGGGAGGTCGCGAGCTGCACGAGAGGGGTATCTCTCGGCGCGAGAAATCATTCATCCGACGAAACACAAGTCAAATATTCAAAAAAAAGAAAAACACAGAACACGGTATCTCATGGACGAAACGTAAGGTAACTAAATAGTGACTCACCCCGGGATGTCCGTGGCTTCTTACTTCGTCCTGACGGTAGCTCCAATGTAGCGTGAACAATGCCGGGAAACGTCGTTGTGACCGTGATAGGTCCGCTGGACCCGTTGGTTCGATGTTGATACTTTAATGTATTGCGGGAACAGTGCGAGATCTTGGCCCGAAGGCCCGTAACGAGAGCGATGCCTCCACCCGTGGGCACGAAGTTGGTACCCTCAGGTATTGCGGGAACGGTGCGAGATCCGGGACCAAAGGCCCGTAACGAGAGCAGGGGCTTATTCGCCCGTACAACGAGAACTCGGGCGAGACATCTCCACGGCGTGAGCCGGAGCGCCTCCAACCACGTAACGAGAGCTGGGACTCATGGGCCCATAGGTCGAGAGCTAGGGCTTCTTCGCCCCTATAACGAGAACTCGGGCGAGACGTCTCCACGGTGTGAGCCGGAGCGCCTCCAACCACGTAACGAGAGCTGGGACTCCTGGGTCCATAGGTCGAGAGCTCGGGCTTCTTCGCCCGGATAACGAGAGCCGCGACTGGTTAGGTCGCTTCACGAGAGCTGCGACTAGTTAGGTCGCATTATGAGAGCTGCGCGGGGCCTCCTTAGGGTCGGGGCTGGGCCCTCTCCCTGCGGTTACCCCGGCGGCGGCGTGGCCTCCTCGCCGGTCGCGCGGAATCTGGGCCGGGGGCTTGTTCGCCGGAAGGGGCGTTCGTCGGGACGGGCGACTGCTGGGGTAGTGGCCCTGGCACTCGTGCGGCCCTCAGCTCCTCCCGGGTCACGTTGCGCCCCACCCGCGGTACGTACGGCCCTTGCTGCCGCCAGTTGGCGCTGCAGCTGGGGCACGTCCGAAGGGTCTTGCCCTTCCGCCCACACCGTCGACAGAAGACGGCTGTCGGCGGCCCCTCCGGACACTGCGCGTAGCGGTGTCCTGCTACGCCGCAGTTATAACAGGCCCTCTCGAGAGCCAGGTGTCGTGAACGCACCGGCCCCGCCGGGGGTCGGCGATCGGTAGCCCGTTGGACGACTTCGGCGGCTACGGGATCAGTCGGTAGCGGTGCGACGGGGGTGACCGACCTGGCCTCCTCCGACGGCTCGCGGGACTCCTCCGATGACAGCGGCTCGGGGCCCGCCGCCTCGTGAGCCAGTTGCCGGATAGCGCGCACTAACCGGTCCGCGGTAGCCGGCTCGCAGTCCCGACCCTGCAGGGCGGCCGCACAGGCCTGCAGCAACCCCAAGTGCCGGTTCGGCGGTCGTCGCGGACTGGGCGGGGCCGACGAATCGAGAGACGCAGTGGCCCGCAGCATTTCGTCGAACCATGCGCCCCCCGAATTCTCGTCCTCGCCACCCGCGAGAGCGATCTCCTCGTCGCCATCGAAATACAGAGGTGAATCCATCCTCTCGAGAATCTGTAACTTAACTTTTGGGTTAGTTCGGTAGCCCTGGGGGCTGGTAGGGTTTGAGGTCCTGGACGGAGATTTTCCCCTTGGATCGCCCACCGAGATCGGAGAGTTCGTATACGACTCGCGAGATCCGTTTCGAGATCATAAACGGCCCTTCGAAGGGCGGTGCGAGTGCGGCGGTCACGTGGCGGACCGCCGACGACAATACGTGAGCCCGACGTAGCACGAGATCTCCAACTTCGAACGTACGGTCTCGGTGCCGAGCATTGTACTGTTCGGATTGTTTTCGGAAAGCTTCATCGAGAGCGTGAGTAAATGCGGTCCTCAAGGTAGCTAGGCGAGACATTCGCCTCACCCACTCCTCATGGGGGCGTGGGATGATTTCGAGAGCACCCTCGGCTGTCCGTCGGGATGACGCAGCCGGAGGGGGTTCGCGACCGAAATTCGCGAACGCAGGCGTCGCCTGTAGAGAGATATGATGCGCCGTATTGTACGCGAACCGGAACTCATGCAGGTGACGGTCCCATTCGCGATGGTCCCCGTCGAGGAATGCGCGGATCATGGTCTTGATCACGCGATTCACCCGCTCGGTAGGGTTAGCTTGTGGATGGTACGGCGGAGTCGTGCTATGCCGCATCCCCACTCGCTCGGTAAACTGGCGAATGTCGCGATTGACAAATTCCGTGCCGTTGTCCGTGAGCAGTACCCGGGGCGCACCCCATCGGGTAACGATTAACTCGTCGAGAGCCTTGGCGATCGCCTTCCCGTTAGCCTGACGCAGTGGGCAGATCTCTATCCACTTCGTGTAGAGATCCTGTATAACGAGAACGCACGAATGGCCTGTTGCACCGCGTGTGAGCGGGCCCATGATGTCGGCAGCTACGGTCATCCAGGGTTCCTCGACTATGCGGTGACCCATTAGACCGGCGGGAGCTCGCTGTTCCACTTTACAGCGCTGGCAAGTATCGCATTGCCGAACGTGAGCCACAACGTCCCTGAACATTCCAGGCCAATAGTAGGTGGTCGCCAGACGTCGGTACGTTTTGTCGACCCCCAAATGGCCGGCCTGCGGCAGGGCGTGACACTCATGAAGAGTGACGAGTCGGGATTCGCGCGGAAGCACGAGTTTCCACGCATCGAGATCCTCGAAGTCGAGATCAGCTAGATCGGTAGGGCGATGGAAGTACAGCCGATTGTCGGTAATCTTCCAATCCGGGAACCTGTCGGGAACTCGCGAGACCTCTCGGTATCGTCGTCGGTACCAGGCGTCCTGGTTTTCACGCACGCACGCGATCGCGTCGTCGTGTCCCTCAGGTATCCTCGAGAGCGCATCGGGAACGTGGTGCAACGCGCCCTTCCGATGGACAATGAGGAAGCTGTATTCCAGCAATTCCAATGCCCATCGAGCGAGTCGACCCGTGGGGTTCTTCAGGTTATGCAACCACCGGAGACTGCTGTGGTCGGTTATAACGGTGAAGGAGTACCCCTCGAGGTAACAACGGAATTTCCGTATGGACCAGAGCACCGCGAGGCACTCCTGTTCGGTTACGGAGTATTTCTTCTCCGGCGCCGACAGGGCGCGGCTCGCGTACGCGATAACTCTTTCGTGACCGTCAATGACTTGCGTGAGCACTGCACCGAGACCCACGCTGCTAGCGTCGGTCTGCAGGGTGAACGGGAGTGCGAAATCTGGGCAAGCGAGCGTCGGGGCGCTCGTCAGCCGTTGCTTCAAAGCCTCGAGAGCATCTTGTTCCTCGGTATCCCATCTCCAGGCGTTAGCTTTCTTTGTGAGCCGCGTGAGCGGCTCCGCGATCGTGGCGAACTCCGGTATGAAGCGTCGGTACCATGAGGCCATCCCCAGGAAACGACGCAACTGTCGGATATTTCGCGGTGCGGGAAAATTCAGTACGGGAGCTGTCTTTTCGGGATCCACCTCTAGGCCCTCGTTGTTCACGAGGAACCCGAGATAGCGAACTTGCGAGCGGCAAAACTCGCTCTTCTCGCGGTTGATCGCGAGACCTGCTTGCGAGATCTTGTCGAGAACCCTTCGAAGCCACATCAAGTGTTCCTCGAAGGTTCGGGTGACGATAATAATATCGTCCAGATACACGAAAACATGCGGATACATTTCCGCACCGATAAGCCGGTCCAACATTTGTTGGAACGTTGCGGGAGCGTTCGTGAGCCCGTACGGCATCCGCTTGAACTGGAACAAGCCTCTGCCCGGTACGACAAAAGCCGTGATCTCGCGCGAAGCCGGTTCCATAGGAACCTGCCAGTACGCTTGACTGAGATCCAGGGTCGAGATGTAGTTTGCCTGTCTCAACTCATCGAGAATTCCTGTCATGTTCGGGATGGGGTACGCATCCTTCTTCGTAACAGCGTTAACTTTTCTGTAATCTATACAGAAACGGTATTTACCGGTCGGTTTCTTGACCATGACCACGGGACTCGCCCAGTCGCTTTTCGAGGGCTCGATAACATCGGTAGCTATCATCCGGTCGACTTCGGCCCACATAATGTCGCGGATGATTGGCGTAACGGGATACGGTCTTTGTTTGACCGGCAAGCTATCTCCTACTTCGATGCTGTGCGCAACGAGCGAGGTGACGGCCGACTCTGCGAGAGCGGAGGGGACGTGAGCGTCGAGGAAGTCGCGCAGGCGCGCAGCCTCGTCGGTATCAGGGGTACGAAGCCCACAGCACATGGTAATGCGGGGTACGTCCTCCTCGGGAACGAAAGAGTATCGCGCTTCCGGTGCGTCGCGGAAGTACCACGACTCGTCAAAGAAGTCCACGACCATCTTCGCAGAGCGTAAGAAATCTAGCCCGAGGATTAGATCTTCCGAGAGCGACTTCAAGTGGTGAACGAGAGCACTAGTGCGTCGGCCCCTCAACATCGCCGGTAGCTTGGAAGCCACTCGCACGGTCTCGATTTGGCCGTTCGCGACCACGACGGGTCGCGGCGGGATCTTTTCTACGCGAATACCGAGATCGCTCATTAAGGTAACGAGTGCGGGACCAGCGAAGGTTCGGGTTGCCCCCGAATCCACGAGAGCGCTAACGGATCGGTCATGGATCATGACCTCGACCCGAAATGCGATAACGCCCGATACTGCGGCAGCGTTAACGACGGTGCCATCAAGTAAAGGGTTTTCCTCCTCTGTGAGCGTGAAGCGATCACGAGATGGCATCGGTAGCCGCCTCCGTCTTCTTTTACAAACGGTAGCCGGTGGACGGGACTCCGGTAGACGAGAGCCTGACGAGAAAGTATTCGAGAGCACGGGGTTCGCTATCAGGGGCGGCGTGGTCGAGTCGTTCACGCACCCCCTTCCTCGTTTCCCCGATTACAAAACGGGCATCGAGCGGTGGTCGTGCCAGAGAACCCGCAGCGATAGCAAAAGCGACGTCGGGCTTCCCCGCAGTCGCCGTGACGGTGCCCCGTTTTGCCACAGTTCCAGCACGACCGGACATGCTGTCGCTCCGGGGGTTTTATTCCGTCTTCGGGAGCTAACGGTACCGAGGTAGTGGGTTTTTCCCTTCCCTCGTTCGGTATAGGCCCCGGTGGAGCCTTCGGTAGCGTCCCACTCTGGCGAGTCGGGCGGGAGTTCGTCGAGCTTCGCGCTCGACGCTCGGTAACCTGCGCGGGTCGCGGCCGAGCCGGCAGCAACGCCTGCATAATGTCGGGAACTTCTACCTCATCCGAGAGCTCGTCAGCGGTAGCTGCGTCCGGGTCCTGCACGAGATCTCTTCGCGCAAAGCGATTTGATAATCGGGATCGGAGAACCTCTCCCGGAACGCGGCCTTCGCTGCTGGCCAATCCGGTAGCGTGACGCGAGCTTCCCGATACCACGTACGGGCTAGGCCTTCCAGGCAGAACGAGAGCGTCTTCAAGAGATCCGTTTCGCGGATCGGAACGAGGGCTCGGCCCTCCTCGACTAGCGAGAGGAAGTCCTCCACATCCTCGCCGCGTCGGCCCGAGAACGATAAGTCCCATCGACGTACTTCGGGGAGTACGCGGTGGGGCGACAGGTATCGGCTTCGGCGACGAGGGGTATCGGCCTCGTCCGACGCCTCGAAATTCTCCCGCTGGGGCTGTATCCGGCGACGACCCTGACCGAAGGGTCGAGGCGAGTCGTCGTATCGGGAACCTCGGCCCCTATAGGGACCACCGAGAACGGGGTCCTCGGCCGCTTCGTCGGCGGGACCGCGCGGAGCCGTGGCGATGGCCGCGGGGTTGTGAAGCCCTGCCCATCGCCTCGACGGGAGCTGAGAGTGGCGCCTCTCCGGTCGCCCACCGAACGGTAGCGACCGGCTCGAGGTGCGGCCTCGCACCCCGATCGCCAAACCGGCAAACGAGAGCTGCCCGTCGTCCGTTGAGGAGCCGTGGGGCCCGTCCTCTTCGGAGACACGTGGCGGGATACCGCTAGACTCCCCACGATTCGCCATCGCGGGGTGCGGGACTCGTGAGCGGGGGGGGGTTCCACCGGGAGCAGCGCTCGCCCGCGGAGGGTCCTACGGGGATCGGACGCGACCCACAATTCGACCACCCTGTCCCACCTTGAGATGTTTCTTTATTTTTAATTGGATTTTTCCCTTTTCAAATTTTGAAAAGTTTAGTTTCTACGAAATTTCGATTTTATTTTAACTCCAATCTACCCTTAACGTGCCGAACTTTTCGGAATATTTCGATATTCTTTTATTTTAATTTATGTTCAAAATTTTTTTTTTTGAAAAATCTCCAATGTTCGGAATATTTTGGTTTTCCCTGATTTTAATTAATTTTTTTTTTTTTTTTTTTCCAAATTTGAAAATTTTTGTTTTACGAAATGTCGATTTTATCTTAATCCTACTGTATCCTTTAATTTGTGAAACTTTAAATTTTCGAAATATTTCAATTTTCTTTTATTTCCGTCCCTATTTAAATTTGAAAATCTTAAACTTTCGAAATTTTTCGATTTTCCTTGGTTTTAATTTATTTTTTCCTTTTCCGGAATTTCGGTTTTATTTTAATTCTAAGGTATCCTTAAATTTTTGAAGCTTGAAATTTTCGAAATATTTCAATTTTCTTTTATTCCATCTCTATTTAAATTTTTGAAAATCTTAAATTTTCGAAACATTTCGATTTCCCTCGGTTTTAATTTATTTTTCTTCAAATTTTGAAAATTTTAGTTTTACGAAATTTCGATTTTATTTTACGCCCGATCTATTCTGAAATTTCTGAAATGTTAACTTTTCGAAATATTTCGATTTTCCCTTGGTTTTAATTTAAACTGTTATCCTTTTTTTTTTTTCTTTAAATTTCGAAGATTTTAGTTTTGCGAAATTTCGATTTTATTTTAAGCCCACTCTATTCTTAGATTTCTGAAATTTTAACTTTTCGAAATATTTCAGTTTTCTTTTATTTCAATTTTCATTTTAGAATTTTGAGAATTTTAGATTCTCGAAATATCTCGCTTTATCCTTGGTTTTAATTTAAAAATTTTTCCAAATGTTGAAAATTTTAGTTTCTACGAAATTTCGATTTTATCTTAACTTCAACCTATCCTTGACGTTTTGCAATTTTTAATTTTTCGAAATATTTCGGTGTCCTTTTATTCTAATTGATGTTTAAATCTTTGGAGAACCTTAAATTTTCGAAATATTTCGATTTTCCTTGGTTTTCAATTTGGAAAAAATTGTTTTTCCAAATTTTGAAAATTTTAGTTTTTACGAAATTTCGATTTTATTTTCGCCCGATCTATTCTGAAATTTCTGAAATTTTAAATTTGTCGAAATATTTCGATTTTCCTTGATTTTTAATTTAAAGATTTTTTTTTTGTTTTTTTTTTTTCAAATTTTGAAAATTTTAATTTTTACGAAATTTCGATTTTATTTCAATTCTCATTTATCCTTAAATTCCTGAAATTTTAAATTTTCGAAATATTTCGGTGTTTTTTTATTTTAATTTATGTTTAAATTTTTGGAGAACCTTAAATTTTCGAAATATTTCGATTTTCCTTGATTTTAATTTATTTTTTTTTTCAAATTTTGAAAATTTTAGTTTTTACGAAATTTCGATTTTATTTTAAGCCCAATCTATTCTTAAATGTCTGAACTTTTAAATTTTCGAAATATTTCGGTGTTCTTTTATGTTAATTTATGTTTAAATTTTCGGAGAACCTTAAATTTTCGAAATATTTCGATTTTCCTTGATTTTAATTTATTTTTTTTCAAATTTTTGAGAATTTTAGTTTTTACGAAATTTCGATTCTATTTTAAGCCCAATCTATTCTTAAATTTTTGAACTTTTAAATTTTCGAAATATTTCAATCTTCTTTTATTCTAATTTTCATTTTTAAATTTTGAGAATTTTAAATCTTCGAAATATTTCGATTTTCCTTGATTTTAATTTAAAGATTTTTTTTTTTTTTTTTTTGCAAATTTTGAAAATTTTCATTTTTACGGAATTTCGATTTTATTTCAATTCTCATTTATCTTTAAATTCCTGAAATTTTAAATTTCCGAGATATTTCAATTTTCTTTTATTTTAATTTTCCTTTTAAATTTTTGAAAATTTTGCATTTTTGAAATATTTCGATTTTCTTTGATTTTATTTTATTTTTTTTTCAAATTTTTGAAAATTTTTGGTTTTTACGAAATTTCGATTTTTACTTAATTCCAATTTTATTTCTAATCACGTTTTCCTTTGTATAAAGGGTTTTACGGGGGCTGGGTCGTCCGGACGGTACTCACTCGTCGGAGTTTGCGCTCGGCGGGATCCACGTTGTCGCGCGATCGATATCCGCGGCCTCGTGGCGACGGTCCTTCGTGCACCGGGTATCTTTCTCGCCCGCGATATTCACGCGCAACGAGACGCACGTTATTCCTTTTTTTTTTTTTTTTTTTTTCCCTCTTTTTTCTTTTCCCCTCACTCTTTTTTTTCCACTCTTTTTTTTCTTTTCCTCTCACTCTTTTTTTTCCACTCTTTTTTTTTTCTTTTCCTCTCACTCTTTTTTTTCACTTTTTTTTTTCCTTTTCCTCTCACTCTTTTTTTCCTTTTCCCACGGGATCCCTTTCGGGAACACTCGCGGGAACACGACGGGAGCGCGGGGCCCTTAGGGGAGTAATTCTCACCCCTCACGGGTGCGATGGGCGATCGCAAGGGAAACGTCGGGATCCAGGAATATATGTTAGGCCTACGAGAACACGATACTCACTCATATTTCTTTGGAATTTCTTTTCTACGGTAACTATCCCGAATCTCTAATGAGGTGTTAGCCTTATAAATTTTCGCGATACAGTGAGCCACGCTTGCCGGCTCCCTATCGTCGGAACCAGAAGGGCGTACGGTGGGGGGTCCCCGACCGCACGGATTACCTTCCTCGTTAGCGTCCGAGAGCGATTTCCGGAAATAACCGGATCGCGAACAATAGATCGCGATAAGGAATATTCGTCGCGAGCACGTAGTAATAACGTTCGAGAACCTATATTCCTTTCGAGAATCTCACTTACTCTCTCGATTATACCGTATTCCGGCGTATCGAGTATAGGAGATTCTCAGAAAAGCCCGTTAGCATGTCTTTCGATAGCTATTACTCCTCTTTCCCCTTTTCCCTTAGCCGCGGGTCTCCTCGAATTCGTTTCACGATATCCGAGGATTCCCTCGGAGGGGAAATCATGAAATAATTCGTCGAAAGCCACGGATTTTCCAAAGGAAATATTCCGAATGATTTTCGAGAGCCGGAATTTTCCCTTCTGGAATTAAATATTTCCCATTTTGTTCCCGAGAGCGGGGAATTTTCAAGGATAACTGTTCCCAATTTTTCCCATTCCTTTTCACCCCGGGAGCGGAGAATTTTATAAAATAAATTTCTCTATTATTATTTTTTTTTTTTGATTTTCTCGAGAGCTGACAAGCTCCCGAGGTAGCTATTCCCTGATGTTATTCTCGTGAGCCGGGAATTCCACGAAATGAATATTCCCCGAGTTTACTCCCGAGAACGGAGAATTATTTGGAATAAATATTCGTTGGTTTTTCTCCTCGAGAGCGGAGAATTTTCTAAAATCAAAATTCTTCGATTTTCTCCCCGAGAGCGGAGAATTTTCTAAAATAAAAATTCTTTGATTTTCTCCCCGAGAGCGAAGAAAAATTTTTTTTTGAAATAAAACAAATTCTCTATCCTTTTCTTTTTTTTTCTTGGGTATCGCGACCCGCAATTTCCCCCAGGAATTTTCCTGACGTAATTGCGCGAGAGCGGGAAGTTTTCCGTGACGGGATACTCTTTATTTTCCGGGAGCCGAGAGTTTCCTCGAAGCGACATTCTCGATTTTATTTCCCGGGAACGGCGAGGTCAATTCGCGCGGGAGCGAAAAAATCGCAACAAGACAACGAAACATAACGAAACTTACCCCTTTTTCGGCGTGGGCCCCACGTTGGGCGCCATTTGTGACGGAAATTTTTCCCAAACGTCACCTTCGGCCCCTCGCCTCTGCGCGCACGTCCAACGTGCCGGCGGGCGCCAGTTAATTTTTGTTTCACCGGTATTAACAACCGGTATAAACTGGAAATCGAGGGGGACCGGACTCGATGACGCGAACGATTTTTGTTTCACCGGAAGGACTAACCGGTATCACCCGGTGGGGTTAAGGGGGACTAGGCTCAACCTTCACCACGGACGAAACAAGACAAAAAGGGACGCACGAGCGGAGGCGGGAGGTTGCGGAAAATGCACGGCCGCTCAGGCTGCGGGTTATGGTAGAGAGGGTCGGGGTGGATTGCCGGAAAAGGGGGTAATTAACGGGATCAAACACGCGAGATCCATCCCTAAACTCGGGAAACGCGAACTCACAGCACTGTATGTTTTATTTGAGGTGCGAGAACTAGGCTAAAAATGCCCCGGGAACGTCCAGCGAGATAGATAACCCTACGCGGTACGAGAACGAGCGGGACGAAAACGAAAAGCCTATATCGCGCACAAGCGGGAGCGAGACACGTATATCGCGAGAGAGCGCGAACGATGCGAAGAGCCTATACCGCGTACGAGCGAGAGCGAGACAACGATGTAACTACCGAAATATCAACACGGGAGCGCGAGCTTGTACGACCGTCGTCGTCGACGTCCCGAACAAGACTCCCTGTCTTACTCATTTATTTCCGATAGCTCGAACCCTTTCGAATTCCTTAACCGATAACTGCTGCCCTCTTAACCCTTCTTCCTAAACGTTAACGAGAACGATTGGGACACAACCCCGGTAGCTTTTCCTTTGGAGATCCTCCACGATCGCATCCCCTGGAGCACCACGCGAACACAGGGCACTACTCAACAAAAACCGGCGCAGAGGGGTCCCAGCCCTTGCCCGTAACGCAAACATCGCCGCCCGTTCTCCAGCGTGACGCTCCTTCTATGTCGGGGCGCCGGTATTACCGGACCTCCGCTAATTCGTGGAGGAATCTCGTCGGGCGCTCTCCTCTGTCGGGCAACTCGTTACTTTGAGACATTCTCCCCGCGACAGGTTCGAGCGCACCGCCCTTCAACTCATCTCCTTACCTTATCCTCCTTTCTTCGAAATCTAGACGTAGCGCGAGAGCAAAACTTATCACCGAGAGCGAGTTAAGGGGTCAGCAACAGGGAGCGTTAATGTCCGATAGCTGAGTTTTCTTTGTGACCGTGAATTCAAAAAAAATCACGTCACAAAGCATATAAATAAATCGAGACCTTTTTCTATCAACACTGCTATCTAGTGGGCTGTTATCGTATCTTCCCCTCCGTCATCTCTCTCCCTTTCAGCCAGTGGCCTACAGAAAATTTAGACTATATATAACTCTGTTATGCGCGTCTGTATGTACAAACGATCATCCGCATAACAAACTCCACCCGCGAGTGACTTAAGGGGGGAAATAGGGTTCGGACAGCGTTTTCTCAATGATTTTCATGAATTTTTTCATAGTATAAAAGATGAGAATAATTTATTGAAACTTTGAGAATATTTTATACATATATTTAAGTATATACTATAAAATTTGTTCATATATATTTAAGTATATACTATGAAATTTGTATACATATATTTAAGTATATACTATAAAATATTAGCGACCCCATATTGCAGGTCACAATCAGACTCAGCATTTTGCGTACATTCTGGAAGCCGCAATTTTCATCTGAAATCAAACGAGGTTAGAATTTACTTTTATTATATGTCTCTCTTCTATATGAACCTAAATGCTATCAAAAAAATAGAAAATTGAATTTTTTACAGGGGTCAAAACAAAAAAGCATAATTTGGTGCCATTTTTTACAACTTTATTTGCAAAAAAAAAATTATTTTAAATAATGATAATATTCCGATTTTAGGTTCATATAGAGCGCAATACTATGAAGAAAGTAACTGCCAATTTTCTAAACGATTGGTTGAAAACTTTTCAAACTAGCGTGTACGCAAGTTAAAAAAAAGTCGTTTTCAGAAAAACGCGTTTGAAAAAATAGCAAACAGCTGAGTCTGATTGTGACCTGCAATATGAGGTCGCTAATATCTGCGGTGTTTTTCAAGGAAATTCGTCATAAATTTTATAGCATATACTTAAATATATGTATAAAATATTCTTAAACTTTCAATAAATTATATTCATTTTTTATACTATAAAAAAATTCATGAAAATCATTGAGAAAACGCTGTCCTAACTCTATTTCCCCCCTTAATGGCTTATAACAATAGAACGAGTCGGAATTTTCATTTAAAATTTTGGGAACATATTTTTCAATAGTTTTACTAACAATTTATGGAATTAAAAAAAAATCGATTTTTTGAACCGTCTAACCCTATATCCCCCCCTTAAACGACGTCCAGACGTTTTGCGATTATGTTATTTTGCCACGAACTCTCTCCGTGGTCTCCTCCTCGAAACGACGAAGAGACGCGGACACATGGCACACTTTGAATCGTTCAACCGATCCACGAGGTGGCTTTTATCTCTTTGTCAACGCCATGCAATAAAAGAATTAAAAAAAATATATCCACGTGATTTAAAGAAAGAAAAAAAATTAAACATTTAGAGACATTAAATTTTCTTTTAATGATTAATTTGTTAGATACGTTTTTGAGGATAAGTACGTGAACCACGCAACAGGAAAGAGCTCTCTCTCTCTTTGACGGGCTTGTAAACAAAAAAGTCACGATATATTTAGAATCGAACTATAATTAAACGGTGCAATTTTCTGGTGTTTCGGTTTGAAACGTGAAAAGGCAGTTAGTACAATCAATAGGGAGCCCGTTACTCTTGTCAATTCCACATTAAAGTACAAGAGTTATTTTTTTTTTATTAGGTTCAGTATCACGTACTGAATGTAAATAAACAAAATCCCTACAAATTAAGTGACCGCAAGTGCCGCCATTTTGAGGAAAACCGTATCGGCCAATATCTCCGTTACCGTGCACTTTAGGTCAAGAATGGTAATAACATTTCCTGTAGGTAATTGAATTTCCCATCTTTTTTTTAAATAATTTTTTTTGTATCACTTACCGTTTACGACTTATACGACTGTTAAAATTTATTTATTCACTTTTTGACCTGTATCTCTCCTAATAATTGTTTAAACAATAAAATGCTAATAACTTATATTTTAAATCCATAAATTTCCCACAACTTTTGTTTAAAACTTTTTTGACTAATGTTAATATTCTCAAAGTTATAACGCGTTTTTATTAGCCTTGCACCCAATAGCGCAACATTGAACGCGTTATGACTTTGAGAATATTAATTTTAAACAAAAAAGTTTTTAACAAAAGTTGTGGGAAATTTATGGATTTAAAATATAAGTTATTAGCATTTTATTGTTTAAACAATTATTATGAGAGATACAGGTCAAAAAGTGAATAAATAAATTTTAACATTCATATAAGTCGTAAACGGTAAGTGATACAAAAAAAATTATTTTAATAAAAAGGTAGGAAAATTAATTGTCTATAAGAAAGGTTATTAGCATTTTTGGCCTAAAGTGCACGGTAACGGAGATATTGGCCGATAGGGTGTTCCTCAAAATGGCGGCACTTGCGGCCACTTAATTTGTAAGGATTTTGTTCATTTACATTCAGTACGTGATACTGAACCTAATTTAAAAAAATAATAATTCTTGTAATTTAATGTGGCACAATATTCTCTATTGATTGTACTAAGTTGCGAGAGTGGCAACGACGATGCGACTCGGTTTCTAGTCGCCGTCGCTTCGGGAGTCACGTCCTGTCTTTATCGTTAATAACGTAATCATTTAATTATTAATTTCTTATTGTTCTGTCGACATTTTTTTTTCTTATTTTATCAACCGTTAATGCAACCGTTAATGCGTTCGTTATTCGCGTTTCGTTTCTAATTGTGATATAGTGTTTTTTGTCAGTGAATGGACCGATTATCAACGGGATAGGAAGATTGAAAGATTCATCCATTTTATTCATTATACATTTTTAATCTAAGGTATTTGACGAGGGCACTTTCTTCTTTTCATTTAAAAATACCAAAGTCACATCGAAAATTCCAAATGTGCGATCGTTCCGAAATGCTTTTCTGATCTTGTGTAAAAAAATAATATTCCAAACGTCATACAAAAAATTGTTAGAACCATATGTTTTTCATATTTATTTTATTTTGAAAAAAAAAAAAAAAAAAAAAAAAAAATCATTCTCGTTTAAGATAGATATGATTTCTTTTTTCGGCAAGTTCAAGTAAAGCGTGGGAGCCTCTTCTTTTAGGAGTTGACAAACTACAAAAAATAAACAAATACGAATCTATCCAATATGCAAAAATTTCGCACCCTTATTTGCAACAGGGTTAAACAAAATTGTATTTATTTTGTCACGCTGCAAATGACGAAAAAAAAAAAACAAAAGAAATTATCGTCACCGCTTACTCGAGTTTACTCGATGCTTGGGGGGGGATACGATGTAAATTTGGACCACTATTTTCGCACACTTCGAACCATCTCTTTCGAAGAGAAGCATGTGGATGAAAATTTACAATCTCCCTCCAAACTTCCGCGTTCTTCTGTATTGTACCCTTTTTTATTTTATTTCTTGTTATAAGTTAATTGCAATTAAAATGATATTTTTTATTATAATTATTCCGATATATTTATTTGGTAGTTTGTTTTAAGGGATTAGGCCACTCTAAAGGCCGAAAAAATAGGCTTTTTTGGGGATTTTTTTTTCAGAAAAACTACAAAATAAATCGAGATTACAAAATAGAATGTTTATCATACATATCACTGACTGTATAAAATCATTTTTTCGAACCGATTAATTTCAAAATGGCGGCTGTGCAGCGTTTTGCGATGACGTCTCCGTTTTCGTTGGCCGGAAACATAACTCAGACAATTTTCAACCGATTCACTTGAAATTTTGCATATATCTTTAAAAATACATTGTCTGTGGAAGGGCGTAGGATTTTTTCGATATATTGATTTTTGGCCAAATGACGCGCTTCTGAAGTGAAAAGTGAAAAATTTGCTTGAAAAATCGTCAGAAAATTGTTAATAACAAATGAACTATGCAATATTAAAAAAAACAATCCTGCGCACTTCCATAGACAATGTACTTTTAAAGATATATTGAAAATTTCAAGTGAATCGGTTGAAAATTGTCTAAGTTATGTTTCCGGCCAACAAAAACGGAGACGTCATCGCAAAAACGCTGCACAGTCGCCATTTTGAAATTAATCGTTTGAAAAAAATTATCGTATTAAGTCACTGATATGTATGATAAACACTCCATTTGGTAATCTTGATTTATTTTGTAGTTTTTCTGAAAAAAAAAAATCCCCAAAAAGCCCATTTTTTCGGCCTGTAGAGTGGCCTAACCCGTTAACGAATGTTACGACAAATTTCCATTTAATACGGTAGTTTCAATGAAATTCATTTATTGGAAGTAAAATTTTATTGGCTAGCGAGTGGAAAATTCGTAGTCATGATAGAAGATAAGATTTCGTATCGCTGATAACAATATCATTTTTATGTTTGCTATGTAAATATGTGCTTTTTGTAATTGGTTATTCTCACAGTGTTCAGCGGTCTTGCCATCTGGATCTCTGAAGTCACGTAGAGTCGTCGTTAATACACACACAAACATACGACACACACACACGCACACTCCAAGGGGGGTGATGTCCTTTTCAGGACGTCTCCTCCGCGAAGAGACCCAACTCCGACTGGAGCGCGTCCCCGGGTGGCGGATAGGGGAGGTCCCCACTGGAAACTCCGACCCTGTCGGAGTGATTGGCGGACTGGGGCGAAATAAAATAGCCCCCGCGGACCAAAGGTGGTGCGAGGAGGAAGAACACCTCCACAAAAAACCTAGGGGAAGGTACCCCGAACAAAAAACAAAAAAACGAAATATGACAAGTGAGTCCCAACGATACTTACCCCAAGCGAGCAAGCCCTTCGGGGCAAATCTCGCCGCCAATTCCGATCGGGTGGTAGCCCTGGTGGTTGGCGCTGGCTCCATGGATTTTGGGGGGAGCCAAACTCACGAGGACACGGCGCAGGAGGGAGATACCCTGGGACCGGCGTTGGGGAGAACGAACGCAGGCTCTCGCTCGCCGTCAACCAGTGACCACAGTACCCCAATGCCCCAATGGTGTTTACGGTGCTTACAGCACCAAGTGAGCAACACGCGAAGTCATGGAGACTGGAGTTTGAAAAGCTCGGGCAGCAAATCGACTCCATGGTTGAGTATATCACTCCAAGGAACAATGTCCACAGGGACATTAAGAGGAAGATGAGTACGAAGAAGACCACATACGCTAGACTTGAGAGACTGGATGCAGGCTTCACCGCCTCGGCGGAAAGAGGAGAAAATAAGTGTGCAGAAGCCCAGACCTCGCCCGAGCCCAGGCAACCCAGGCCTGTCCGAGACTTACAGAGGAGCGGGAAAGACAACGCGGAAAGTCCAAAGAGGAAGGAGATATCACCTCTCCAAGCAGAGGCAAAGAGAGCTAGAAAGGCCAGGAGGAGGGTAGAAACGCCTCACGGACCCCGCAGCGACCTCGCGACAGATGCGGACGGCCCCTCTGACGCCCACGTGCAACAAGATCAGCCTTGGGAAGAGGTAGAGACGAAGAAGAAGAAAAAGAAGAAAGTAGAGCAGCAGCAGCAGCAGCAGCAGCAACAGCAGCAGCAGCAGCAGCAGAGACAGCGAAGTCGACGAGTACGCCCAAATGCTCTGATTGTGAAACCGAAAGACGGAAAGTCCTTTGCCGAAATCCTAACCAAGGTGAAGAAAGACCCAACACTTCAGGCAGTAGGGCAAGGCGTGGCGGGCGTGCGCAAGACATTAGCAGGAGACATCCTGTTGGTCCTGAACAAGTCCAGCCAAGAGAAGATGGCAGAATTTAGCGCGGTTATAACAACGTGCTGGGGGATGAGGCCACTGCTAGTACTAGAGCCCAGACGGCGATGCTAGAAATTGTAGGATTGGACGGAACTACGACGAAGGAAGACGTCTATGAGGCAATCCAAAAGGAGTTCGGCGACAGCTGCAATCTGGAGTCAGAGGTGTCAGTAAGGGAAACCTACAGCGGCACACGGACAGCCCTACTCAAGGTGATGATGGAAGCAGCGAGGAAGCTACTGCAGAAGGGGACGGTGCGAATCGGCTGGTCAGGCTGCCGGGTGCGGGAGGTGGTCAGACCAACTAAGTGTTTCAGGTGCTGGCACTTTGGCCATATCGCTAGAAAATGCAGCTCGCCAGTGGACAGATCCGAGCTCTGTGTAAAGTGTGGCACTGACGGACATAAGGCTGACGGATGCAACGCAGCGGACTGCTGCATTCTCTGCAAGGAGAAAGGCGGAGAGAAGACAAACCATATACCTGGAAGCAACAAGTGCCCGGTGTACAGGAAGGCGCACCAGGCACTACTGCAAAAATGGCGCTGAAAATCCTTCAGCTAAACCTCAACCACTGTGAGGCAGCCCAAGAACTGCTAATGCAGACGGTACGTGAGGAAAAGATAGACGTAGTCCTAATTGCCGATCAATACAGGAACTTGGACGGATCTTCGTGGAAGGTGGACGCAACAGGCCTGGCTGCTATTTGGGCTTGTGGAAAACACCCCTCCCAAGAAACCATGAGGAATACAGAGGACCGCTTCGTGAGGGCAAAAGTGAATGGGGTACACCTGTACAGCTGCTATATGCCACCTAGCATGACGCAAGAGGCCTTCGAAAAAAGCCTGGATCGGCTGGTCATGGACGCCAAAGACCACTACCCAGTGGCCATTGCCGGCGACTTCAACGCCTGAGCAGTAGAATGGGGTAGCAGGGAGACGAGGAAGAGAGGGCAAACACTCTTGGAAGCGTTCTCCGTGCTCAACCTCACACTGCATAACGATGGAGAGCACCCGACGTTCGTCCGAGGCGAGAAGAGCTCAACCGTCGACTTGACATTTGTCAGCAGCGGGATAGCAAAAAGCGGCAACTGCTGGCGCGTGATGGAATCCTGCACTCTGAGTGACCACCTTGCTATTAGATGGAACATCGTCAGGCAACAACGATGCGAAAGCAGAGCACCAAGGGAAAAAAAGTTCACTGGCTGGAAAGTGAAGGCATTCGATGCGGACGCACTGTGTGCATGTATTGAAGAAGGCCGCGCTGAGGGAACAACAGCAGAGGAAAAGGTTGATGACGTCATGAAAAAGGTGACAACAGCATGTGACGTCACCATGCCTCGACGGAGGAATGGAAACCCACACACGCCAGTGTACTGGTGGAGCGACGCTATAACACAACTCCGCGCAAAAAACAACCGCGCGCGAAGGCTGGCAAACGAGCCAGGAAGAAACCAGCCTTTGCCTCACTGGAAGTGGCATCTAAGCTGGCCCGAACCAATCTGACCAATGCTATCAAGCGCAGCAAAAGGCAGTGCTGGACCACACTGATCAAGGAGGTAGACAATGATCCGTGGGGGAGGCCCTATAAGGTCGTCATGACCAAACTCAAGGGCCAGCCACGACAACAACAACCCACATGCCCCGACCAACTGGAGAGGATCGTGACCACCCTTTTTCCCATACAGGAGCCCTTCGACTACCAAATAGGCCAAGAAGAGGACGAAATCATCCCGCAGATTACTCGACAGGAGTTACTCCAAGCCTGCGCAAGGGTAGGCAACACCAAGGCGCCGGGTATGGATAACATCCCCAACATTGCGTTGAAGACGGCAATCAAGGCAGCCCCGGAACTGTTCCTGGATATGTACAACACATGCCTCGCAGAGGGAACGTTCCCCGAGCGATGGAAGAAGCAGAGACTTGTTCTCTTGCCCAAGGGCAATAAACCACCTGATGACCCGTCATCATACCGCCCATTGTGCATGTTGGATACAGCCGGGAAAATCCTAGAGCGGATTATTTACAACCGGATCGAAGCAGCCATTGGGCCTTCCCCCGAGGACAATCAGTACGGCTTCAGGAAAGGGAAGTCGACGGTGGATGCAATCAACCACGTGGTCAGTACGGCAAAGCAAGCAATTGCTGGGGCACGATGGAAGGGTAGCGGCAAGAAGTACTGTGCGCTAGCAGCCCTCGACGTCAAAAATGCATTCAACTCGGCCAGATGGGACACTGTCTGCCAAGCACTGGATAGGTTGGAGACGCCGCAGTACCTGAAAAAGATGATCAAGAGCTATTTCAGCGATAGACAGCTGATGTACGACACCCAACAAGGTCCTCGCAGCTACCGAGTTACCGGGGGGGTACCCCAGGGCTCGGTGCTGGGTCCTCTCCTATGGAACATAATGTACGACGACCTGTTGAAGTTGAAGCTTCCGCCAGGGGCAGAGATGATAGCCTGTGCGGACGATGCCGGGCTCAAAATTGTCACGAAGCACTTGGAAGAAAGCACTCGTGTCTTCGTTGACTCGTATGATGGAGTGCAGCGATGGATGTGCTCGGCCGGCCTAAAGCTGGCGGATCACAAGACCGAAGCGGTGCTCTTCTCGAGCAGGAAGAAATTCGAGACGATAACTCTCGACGTGGGGGGGGGGGGGGGGGGGTACTATCACTTCTCAGCCGTACATCAGGTACCTGGGAGTGATGCTAGACTCTAAACTCAGGTTCAAACAGCACGTGGAACACACCACTGCAAAAGCGGCAAAAGTGGCAACAACGATGACGCGTCTCATGCCCAATACCGGGGGCTCTCGGTAAGGCAGGAGGAAACTACTTGCCTCAGTGGTGACGTCCGTACTTACATACGGAATAGCCATCTGGGGCGACGTGCTGAAAATCGAGGAATATCGGAGGAAAGTCGCTGCAGTCCATCGGCTAAGTGTCCTAAGGGTATCCTGCGCCTTCCGCACAGTGTCCGATGACGCTGCGTTCGTCATCGCGGGATTGATGCCCGTAGAGGTGCTGGCGGTGGAAAGAAAGCAGTTGTATGAGCAGCAGGGTATCACCCCGGGAGAGCAGAGGGAGCTTAAGAGGATTCTGAGACAGGACAGCCTTCAACGGCGGCGGGAAAAGTGGGACGCATCTGGAAAAGGAAGATGGACACATCGCCTGATCCCCCAGGTGAATGGATGGCTGAAACGCAAACACGGGGAGGTCGACTATCACCTGACGCAGATGCTGTCGAATCACGGATGCTTCAGGGCCTACCTTCATAGGTTTAAACACGAGGACGCACCGGACTGCCCGGCGGGATGTGGCGTGCCGGAGGATGTGGAGCACGTATTCTTTCGGTGCCCACGCTTCGATGAGGAGCGACAGGAGCTGGAAGAGCGGATCGGAGCAAAACCTGAACCCGAAACAGTGGTAGAACTGATGTTGGAGACAGAGAAAAACTGGGCTTCGGTAAGCAGCTTCGCCAGGACGGTTATGACGGAGCTGAGAAAAAAGGAACGGGAGAGAAGGAAAGCGCGAGAGCCAAGGCAAGAGCGATGACTACTCGCTCAACATGTATCAAATGGACAGACTTCCTATAGAGGTGGAAGAGCCGAAAGGCTGAGGCCGCCTCCGCGACGTAATGCTCAACGGCGGTTCCGCGAGGGCATCACATAGGCCAATGACGATAAGGGGTTAAGGGTTTTAGTCGGTAGGGCACATAGTGCAGAGCCCGACACACGGGTGCGCGCCACATAACACCTACGGTGCGTAACGCATTTCCCCCCCCTAAAAAAAAAAAAAAAAACACACACACACACACACACACACACATAGAAGATGACGTGGAAGTATTGAGCAGGGTGCAGCAAGTGGACCTAGAAATCAAGGATCTCGAGGAGACCACTACCAAAGAGTAAGTCGTGGATGCTCTCAAGAAAGCAGCGGGCGAAGACGGCGCAATCCCTGCGGATGCGGTAAAGTCACTTCGGAAAGCGTATGGGGAAACCCAGACCGCCTCTGTTAGACTCCCCGCGGAAATCGCACGAAAAATCGTCGGCGATGAAGGCAAGATCCGCATCGGTTTGGGTAAGATGTCGCATCAGAGAGGCGATGAGGCCCACAAAGTGCTACAGGTGCTGGCACTTTGGACATCTCTCCTCGAAGTGCAAAAGCGAGGTTGACAGGTCCAAACACTGCATTAAGTGCGGTGAAGAAGGCCACAAAGTCGCCGAGTGCACGAAAGAGGCACGCTGTGCACTGTGCACCGAAAACGGCAACGAGGAGAACTGCAACCACGTAGCCGGCAATAGTAGGTGTGCGGCCTTCAAGGAGGCACTTCAGGCGTTGGCGACCAAGCGACGATGAAAGTCCTGCAGCATAACCTCAACCACTGTCAGGCGGCGCAGGATCTTCTCCTGCAGACAGTTCGAGAACTGAAGCCCGATCTCCTGATTATCTCGGAGCCATATAGGCAACTTACTAATCAACTGTGGGTGTCCGACGCCACCGGACAGGCGGTCATCTGGTCCTGCGGCAACGTTCCTTTTCAGGATATTGCAGAAAGCATGGAGAGGTGTTTTGTGCGGTCGAAGTTGGGGAACATTCACTTTTACAGCTGCTATGCCCCGCCTAGTTTAACTCTCGACGAGTACTTAGGAGTCCTCGATAGGCTGGTCAAGGACGCGAAGGAGCATTCGCCTGTGGTCAATGCAGGAGACTTCAATGCCTGGGCAGTCGACTGGGGGAGCAAGGAGACAAATCGGAGGGGACGAGCGTTGTTGGAGGCAATGTCCAGCTTGGATGTTGCCTTACTGAACAGGGGTGAAGACCCGACATTCGTGCGAGAAGACAAGAGCTCGATTGTGGATCTCACTTTTGTCAGTAGCAGTCTTTCACGAAATATCACGTCGTGGAAAGTGACTGACACCTTTAACGTTAGTGACCACCGGCTCATATCCTGGGAGGTAACCACCGACCGGGAAAAAACTGGACCGTCACTGCGAAAGACGAACACCCTCGGCTGGAAAACCGGCAGGTTCGACGGACGCCTGTTTAGTCAAGCACTGGATGACCGTCCTATTGACACCGGTAATGCGACGGAAAAATCGGGAGAGGTGATGAGGAGGATTGCAGAGGCCTGCGACGTCACGATGCCCCGTAAAGGGGGTGCAAACCGGCTCCCGCCGATGCATTGGTAGAATAGCACTATTGCCTGCCTTCACCGCGAATGCATACGAGCGAGGAGGCTATCGCAGCGAGGCCGGAGAACACCTAATTTCCGCGAGCTGGAGGTAAGGCGCAAGGACGCGAGGCGGCGGCTGACCAAAGCGATAAAACAGAGCAAAAGGCAGTGTTGGGATGAGCTACTCGGAAAAGTGGATGATGACCCGTGGGGCAGGCCCTACAAAGTTGTCATGACCCGGCTAAAGAGTCAACCGAAACTGATGCCCACGGACGCAGAGCTACTGCAAAAGATTGTCGCTGCGCTATTTCCACAGCAACCTGAGTGCAATCACCCGATCGGACAGGATGACCAAGAAAGCATCCCGCCAGTCACAGCGGAAGAGCTGAAGAGGGCGTGCGCGAAAGTAGGAAACACGAAAGCCCCTGGCCTGGATGGAATACCGAACATCGCGCTCAAGGCAGCAATCATCGCGGCGCCAACAATGTTCCTGGACATGTACAATACGTGTCTACGGGAGGGAACATTCCCTGTAAAGTGGAAGCAGCAGAGACTCGTCCTTCTCCCCAAGGGGAAGAAGCCACCGGAAGCCTCTTCCTATCGTCCACTCTGCATGCTGGACTCAGCGGGGAAAATTCTAGAACGGATAGTCCACGGAAGAATAGAGCAGTTTAGCGAGAGACATCTCTCGGACAACCAGTACGGTTTCCGGAAGGGTCGCTCCACGCTCGAGGCCATCGACCTAGTGGTCAACATCGCGAAAGATGCGATCGGCGGCAAAAGGTGGAAAGGAGGCGAGAAGCAATACTGTCTGGTAGCAACGCTCGACATGAAAAATGCTTTTAACTCGGCTAGATGGGACTGCATTATGGAAGCCCTGGCGAGGATGAACGTCCCAGGATACCTGCGTAGGATGGTGGCTAACTACCTCACTGACAGAATCCTCTGGTACGACACGGAGAGCGGACCCAAAGAATACCGAGTGACGGGGGGAGTACCCCAGGGCTCGGTGCTTGGGCCTCTCTTATGGATTATTATGTATGATGGACTCCTTAAACAGACGTTGCCAAGAGCGGTGAAGCCCGTGGCCTTCGCGGACGATATCGCGCTTGTGATTGTAGCAAAGCACCTCGACGACATCAAAAACCTTTTTGAAGTTACCCTCGCGAGGATTCGCAGGTGGATGGAAACTGTCGGCTTAAGTTTGGCGGAGCACAAGACTGAGACGGTACTGATCACTAGCAGGAAGAAGATTGAGACGATCGTACTGCGAGCAGGGGAACAGGAGATCACCTCCCAATCCTGCATTAGGTACCTGGGAGTGATGATCGATTCCAGGCTCAACTTCAAGGAGCAGGCAGAGCACGTTGGTGTCAAGGCGGCGGTGGTCGGCGCAACCCTATCACGACTCATGCCCAATGTCGGAGGCCCGAAACAGAAGAGGAGAGCACTCTTGATGTCCGTGGTGACGTCGGTCCTCACGTATGGCATTGCCGTCTGGGCCGACGCACTAATGGTGCTGGAGGCTCGACGGAGGGTAGCACCTGCCCACCGAATGACCACTTTGCGGGTGGCAAGCGCTTTCCGTACGGTATCAGACGACGCTGCGTGCGTCATTGTGGGCGTAATCCCGATTGGGATACTGGCTGAAGAACGAAGATCCATGTATCGACAACGGCGGTCAACGAACGTGAGTGCGGAAAAGCTGAAGGCTGAGGGACGACGGGAGAGTCTCCAACGATGGCAGCAGAAATGGGATGCCTCCACGAAGGGCAGATGGACGCACCGTCTGATCCCCCAGATAGATAGGTGGCTAAACCGCAAACATGGAGACGTCGATTATTATCTGACGCAAATGCTCGCAGGCCATGGGTGTTTTAGAGCGTACTTATACAAATATAAGTATGAGGACTCCCCGGAGTGCCAGACCTGTAAGAAGGTAGAGGAGACCGCTGAGCACGTATTTTTCACGTGTCCCCGTTTTGATGCGAAACGCGGTACGCTGGAGGTTAGGACAGGACGAAAAATGACGCCGGAGACACTGGTAGAGGCGATGCTTTCATCAGAAGAGGCGTGGGCGGCGGTGGACTCCTTTGCTGATGGAGTCCTGAAGGACTTGGGTGCGAGGAGCAACGGAGAAGAGAATTGGAAAAGGAAGCAGCGGACCAGAACCCCTAATCTCGCCACAAACATCTAGATGAGGATGGGGGAATACTGGAACGACAAATAGAAATGGAAAAGCGCAAGCTAATGCCTCCCCCTGCGAAGAAGTGCCTGACGGCGGTCCTGCGGGGGAGAATTTGAGGCCAGGTGAAGAGGGTTGAGGTTTTTAGCCGGTAGTGGTCGCTAGGTACTAGCCAAGCCAGACGCGTCAGAAACCCTGGCGGCTCGTGGTCACTAAAACACCGAGTGACCGGACCGAGCCCGGCACGACGCGCGTAAAAGCATTTTCCCCTCTCAAAAAAAAAAAGAAAAGAAATACACACACACACACACACACACATACCCACGTAGAAAAATTGTAACGGCCGAGCGTTGGGCCCATACTGGTTGCCGTAGTGCCAGTACTGGCTGCCAGTATTGGGCCAGTACAGATTCGGTACAGGAGTGTAATAGCCGGCCGTTATACTGCACCAACGGTCGGACCAGTACCGGTTATTTAATTGGCCCGGACTTGGGCCCATACTTTGGCCCGGACTTTGGCCCAGACTTTGGCCCAGACTTCGGCCCAGACTTTGGCCCGGACTTTGGCCCAGACTTTGGCCCAGACTTTGGCCCAAACTTTGGCCCAGACTTTGGCCCAGACTTCGGCCCGGACTTTGGCTCTGACTTCGGCCCAGACTTTGGCCCAGACTTTGGTAAAGACTTCGGCCCGGACTTTGGCGCAGACTTTGGCCCGGACTTTGGCCCAGATATGGCAGACGATTTTGCCGACGCTGCAAATTACATCCCAGCGAGATATGGCAAATGAAATAGCTATCGAATCGACATCTTTTAGACACTTTTGGCGTCTAGTGGATGCCGATCCAATGTCTATTTAAATTCTATTTCTCTCTGGGAGTAATTTATATTTCTTTTTAGCGCGTTACAAGATATGTTGCCCAAACAGCGCACGTACGTCCAAAGGATGTACTTTGGGTGTATTTCAAATCAAAGAAATTTAACAAAATCCGTTTTATATATCTCCAGCAAAATATTTATTTAAATAAAATAAAGCGAACCTACTCCAAGAAAAGGAAATAAGGAGGAGAATGAAAAGACACAAACCGAAAGACCTAAGTGTTAGATTCTAAAACGGAACTAACAAAAAATCGTTAACAGCTAAGGATCCGACATCAATGGATGCCAACTTGGTTCATGCAAAAGTCAATACACCCAACAAAATTGCCGAATGTTAAAAATAATAACAAATTGCAATTAACAAACTATATAGTAAAAAAAAATAAAAATAAAATATATTTTTTTCATTTAAATAACAAAAATTGTGATTTCAATAAATATTTTGTAAGGAGATACCAAATAAATATTTGTTAAATTGAACAAACATAAATTTATTTTCAGTGTAGATACTAATACTATTCCGCAAGATCCCAAGGATGTTTGAAAGAAGAAGATTACGTTGCAACATCTAAGAACATGTACAATAAAAAGTGACTGTAATTTTTATTTATATCACAAGCATGTAACAATGTATAAAATAGCGCGACTATACTACCGAGTTAAAGAGTATGAATGTTATATTAACGAAACAAAAAAATAATAACCTTTGGGACAAAACATGTAAAATAAAAAAACCCATCAAAAACATACGTTGCTTTCCAAATAATATAACTTCCCAAAGGCTTTGTTGGGACGTCCCAGAAACGTTATTCGTCAAACATTCATATTTGCTATAAAGTAAATATGAATATTATTTTAACGAAACAAAAAAATAATAATCTTTGGGACAAAACATGTAAACTTGTTGACATGTAAAATAAACAACCCATCAAAAACATACGTTGCTTTCCAAATTATATAACTTCCCAAAGGCTTTGTTGGGACGTTTCAGAAACGTTATTCGTCAAACATTCATATTTACTATAAAGTAAATATAAATGTAAATAATTATTTTAAGGAAACAAAAAAATAATAATCTTTGGGACAAAACATGTAAACTTGTTGATATGTAAAATAAAAAACCCATCAGAAACATACGTTGCTATCCAAATAATATAACTTCCCAAAGGCTTTGTTGGGACGTCCCAGAAACGTTATTCGTCGCTACAACACCGTAAACCTAATTTCCTGTCCATTGTCGTTCTTTTCGGCCACCATCTCTGTCGCAAGCTCCGGAAAACCAACGACTTAGTCTTGAGAAGAATTCTTTCTCATGAGTTTTTGGGAATATTTGCTTTACCATATCTGAAAATAAATAAAATATTCAAGATGAAACTCATGTAAGTATATTCACTATATTCTTTAAAACAATGTTGTAATTAAATATTAACAAAGATTAACACAATAAAATTATAATTGGGCATTTCTTGAGCGTATTGAGAAATCATTGCAATTCAAAGCAATATTGATTCCAACTTTCTTACTCTAAATAATTCCAGGATTATGTAATCATGCAATGGATGTCTTATTGCAGTCCACCAGCGATATTTAGTGCCATAATTAAAAATATGAAAAGCAATAAATATTTCATAAAAAATACATACCTCTCATTATTCCACACGTATTTGTTTTTGCAAAGCTTTCTTTTCTTTTATTACCAGCTAATAATCGACCACAACCAGTATATCGCAGCTGTACTGGTTTTGATATAATTCGAGGTAAAATTCGCTTTACAGCTTCAGAAACATCTTTACATCCTTCTCCTATTATTGTTAGATAGTTTTTCTGAAAAATAATGCAATCAAGTCTTGTATAACGTCATGTAAATAAATGTTAATTAATATTAAAACTCCTATTTATGAAGAACACATCATAGTCAAAATAACATTTTAATATATCTAAAGATTGCTGTCTTGAAATATACTATACATATCATTAAATCAATGTGTATGTGGATGTTGTCATTAATTATAAAATAAAAAATAAAAATGTCCATCTATTGGTATCTCTTCTTAAATGACCCGCTATCAAGCGGTCAAATGTAATGTAAAACCATAATATAAAACAGCAGTGTAAACTCTCTTGTGTGATGGGGATCATTTAGAGATTAATTAACGACTATGAATACGACCTTTAGTTTGATGATTGTCATCTATAGATAGTGTTTCGACCTCGCGGTCGTGAGGTGGCAGCACCTTACGGGCCCCCTGGTCAGCTTGACGCTCGCAGTACTCATGTGTGCTCTCGGGACGGTCAGCAAACTCACGCAGTACGCTGACCGCCACGTGGCCGACGCGCTGGACACCGTTGTGCCCGTCTGCTCATGTGCACACACGCTTTTCGCGCTCTCGACCAATAATCACGCGACACGTTGAGACTTTTCGACACGTCACTTCCGTCGACTACGCACTCGACTCGACGTGCTCGCCTTCTCCCTCCCTTTTCTCTCACTCTCGTTGTATCAATCGTCCAAGGCGCACGTGCTCTCGCCCCGTACCGTTTAATCATTTTGTCGACTCAATGCGCAACGTACAGTGAAAATTCAGTGGAAAACTCAGTGCAGTACTCAAGTATGGTTTGTGTGACTCATTGTAGGCTTGCTCAAAGAACTTTATGCTCATCTTGTGTGTGATCAAGTGATTAATTGCGTCGCAATTAATCACGGTGTGAAATTTGACACGTGGCATTCGCCATTGTGCATTCGTCGAGAGTATCGTTTGTGATAACTCAGTGCAATACTCAAATGTGTTTGTGCGATTCGTTATAGACTTATTCAAAGACTGTTAAGCTCATTTTGTGAATGATCAAGTGATTAATTGCGTAACAATTAATCACGGTGTGGAATTCAACACGTGGCATTCGCCATTGTGCGTTCATCGATCTCGTTGTGTGAGATCGCTATTGTTGTACTTGTTCATCGATATTATTTCATTGTAAAACTCATTTGTGATCATCTACAACCTTGGCTAATTGTATTTAGCAAAGTTCATTTGTATTCATCGTAATTTTGCATTTGCGAAATCGTGTTCATCGACTCTAGCGTAACCATCATCACGTGGCTAAAATTCAGATACACCTCGCTTCCGTTCATCCGACGCCACGTTGAAACACTCATACCGTTTGTACAACTCATCACTAATCCGTTCGAATCGTCTAGTAATAAGACAAGGTAAAATCATCATTCATCCTTAATTAATCCGTTATTAATTTAAAATATATTTTCTTTTTATATTTTTCTATTACAACTGTGTTTAATTCATTTTATCCTTTGACCTCTTATATCCTATACCGGCACTAGTTTATATGATTTCAACAACATCGAAACAGATAGATATCTAGATATTTTGTATATATAATATATTGTTCAAAATAATGTTAAAATAATAATTTGGTTTGTAATCTTATGTAAAAATGAGATACTTACAAGCAAATTTTAATATATCTACTTCTAATGTTTCTCAATTTGAATGCGGCTGCTTCGATTGTTTCGACCATTTTGTAACCATTTTTAATTGTGATTTTGGTGGATATTGACACAACGTTTTATCACCCCTTATAAGCCATGAACAGGGGACCAATTCTATAACTTTCTTCTTCCCATCGCTTGTGCACACGCCTTTGAAGCATACAATAACATGCGTGTTTTCACTCATGCTGTGGAAAAATGAAAACATATAGAAAACAATAAAAATGAGAATATGTTTGAAAACATGAAAAACTATAACAAATATGAACATGAAAAAATGAAAATATACATGTGACTAAGAAAAAATGTGAACATATACATAGATATATATATAGTCCTATTTAAAAACAAAAAAATTAAAACATTACACATAAACTAATACACATTACACTAGAAATTTAAAAACATTACACATTGTAATACAAATATTACAATAATGAAGAAATGTTTTGTATATATGAAGAACGTTTGTGTCTTTTGTTAACATATTCTGTGTCGTGTGTCCATATTCTGTATCGTCCATAACCAAACTAATTTTAACTTTAGATCATCGGACGTATTTCAATCGCACACAATCACGACTGCCGATACACCATCGCGCGATCGGTGATATCTATTACTTTCAATGAATTTACTTACTTTTGTAGTTTTCACTTCCAAATAATCGCACTAATGCTCTTTGTGCGAGGAACGTGCCTATGACGCAGTAGGTGAGAACGTTTCACTGCGCGGAGTCACTGTGTCTTATTTTGCATACAGAGCCACCAATGTGGTCAACTTGGCCCGGCCACTGAAACCCCGACGAGCACGCTACCCCCACTACGTGCCCTTCTGCGCGCTGCTGCTTACTTATTAGATTCTATCTCAACTGATATTCCAGTAGAGTTTCAAAGACGAAGTTTTGATCTGCTCGATATTATTAATTGGAAAGCAACTCAATATAGGTTTTTTTTATTATATTGTAGTGGTGTATTTCTTTCTTATGTATTGCAACATAATGTGTATAAACATTTTATGCTTTTATACGTTTTATGTCGGCTTTTGTCAAGTGAAAAATTAGCTGTACAATATGCTCAATATGCTAAAAATTGGTTACGAGATTTTGTTCAGTTAGTACCAACTTACTATAATGATAGTTTGTTAACAATTACCGTCCATAATCTTATTCATATTGCGGACGATGTCTTGCATATGAAATATCCTTTATTTACATTTTCGGCATTTCCTTTCGAAGACTGTATTGGATTTATAAAAAAAATGCTTAGAAATACACCGCATGTTATTTCACAAGTAACGAGACGTGTACATGAAATACAAGAGGGATACACACCATCTCTGCAACATCGTTATCCATTTTCATATTCTGTTAAACAGCATACAGATGTGCCTATAGGATTTCTTACGAAAAAAACTAATAAGAGAACAATAATGTCTAGTATTAAAACAAAAAAATTCACATTTACAACTGCACACCCTAACAATGTCGCGATTATGAACAACGGTGATATTATAATAATTAATAACATTTTTGTCCGAGCTCGAAATAATATTTCTGTTGGTAAGATTGTAATCGAAGGTGAAGAATTGATGTTTCATCGTGATGTATTCAAATATCCTATATCATCGCGCAAAGTGGGTATAATGTACGTTCGTGAAAGTGGAAATAACAAGAAAAGACATTATGTTGACGACATTTCAACGAAATGTATTTATACGAAGATTAATAACAAAAAAATTATTATAACTTTACTCCATTGATAATATAGTCTTTGTAATTAATACGTACAAATAAAAATGTAATAATTTGTGTAAGTTATGCTAATAATAAAGTGTGTTTGATTTTATAATTCTTTATGTAGGATTTGTTTTCAGTTATTTAAAACGAAATTTGCTGTTTATTTTGCAAATATAATCATGCAAATTATAATTCAACAATTTGGTTGTTTGCAAAATAATGGAGTTTTGATCAGAATAACCCAATCTACAATTACATTACAGAACGCAACCGTTAAAGTGAAATACTCAGTATTGGCATTTTCTATAGCCCAGTACTAGGCCTGCATCGAAGCCAGAGCTTGGCCGTATTTTATAGCTTATATTGGCCCAGATCTGGTTATTATACCGGCCCGTAGTGCAGCCAGATTGACAACCAGTACTGGCACAAGACGATATTTTATACTGGCCCAAAGCTTGGCCAGATTGTCAGCCAGTACTGAAACCATACCGGCTGCCAAAGTTTGGCCGCCAATACTGGCCTAAAGCTTGGCCAGCAGAATTCAACCAGTACTGGCATGAGACTGTATATTATACTGGCCCGTAGTATGGCCCGTAGTATGACCCGTAGTACGGCCCGTAGTATGGCCAGATTGTCAGCCAGTACTGAAACAATATTGGCTGCCAAAGTTTAGCCGCCAATACTGGCCCAAAGCTTGGCCAGTAGAATTCAACCAGTACTGGCATGAGACTGTATTTTATACTGGCCCGTAGTATGGTCCGTAGTATGACCCGTAGTACGGCCCGTAGTATGGCTCATAGTATGGCCCATAGTATGGTCAGATTGTCAGCCAGTACTGAAACAATACTGGCTGCTAAAGTTTGGCCGCCAATACTGGCCCAAAGCTTGGCTAGTAGAATTCAACCAGTACTGACATGAGACTGTATTTTATACTGGCCCGTAGTATGGCCCGTAGTATGGCCCGTAGTATGACCCGTAGTACGGCCCGTAGTATGGCTCATAGTATGGCCCATAGTATGGCCAGATTGTCAGCCAGTACTGAAACAATACTGGCTGCCAAAGTTTGGCCGCCAATACTGGCCCAACGCTTGGCCAGTAGAATTCAACCAGTACTGGCATGAGACTGTATTTTATACTGGCCCATAGTATGGCCAAATTTTCAGCCAGTATTGGATCAGTACTGGCGGCCAAAGTTTGGCCGCCAATATTGGCCCAGGGCTTGGACAGTAGAATTATACTGGCAATTTCTACGTGGGTATATACACACACATGTATATATACATTTACCAGGGGTGTTAGTTGAAATTTACCGGTTTTTTCGATAAAGAAAACACTTAATTTTCAGAGGAATCTCAAAATTTTTTTATTCAAAGTATTGACCATTGGTTTCTACACATTTCGCCCATCTCTCAGGCAAATTCTGGATACCATCCCAAAAAAACTTTTTCTCTTTCGAGGTAAACCATTCGACGAGCCATTTTTCGACTTCTTCAAAATTAGCGAAGCACTGCTCTGCAAGGGAGTGTCCCATCAATGCGAAAAGGTAATAGTCGGACGGGGCGAGGTCTGGAGAGTACGGCGGGTGTGATAATATTTCCCAATTAGGTGTTTTTAATGTGTCTTTCACCAGTTTAGCGGTATGAGATGGCGCGTTGTCATGTTGCAAGATAACTTTGCCATGTCTTCGGGCCCATTCCGACGGTATTTCGATCAACGCATAATTCAAATTGATCATTTGTTGTCGGTAGCGATCCTTGTTCACCGTTTCACCAGGTTTTAACAACTCGTAGTACACGACACCACGCTGGTCCCACCAAACACAGAGCATTGTCTTACGGCCAAAGCGATTTGACCTTGCTGTCGATGGGCCGGCTTCACCAGGTGAAAGCCATGATTTTTTTTGCTTCGGGTTCTCAAAATAAATCCACTTTTCGTCCCCCGTGACAATTCGTTGCAGAAAAGATTTCCTTTCGAATCGTTGAAGCAGCATTTCACAAACGGTTTATCGATTTTCCATTTGTCTATCGTTCAGCTGGTGTGGCACCCATTTTCCATACTTTTGGATCTTTCCCATGGCTTTTAAACGTTGGCGAATTGCTCCTCGAGTCACATTTAGTGTTTCTGCCAATTTTTGTTGCGATTGGGTTGGATCAACATCCAATAACGCCTGCAATTCCTCGTCTTCAAACTTTTTCGCTGCACCAGGATATTCATTGTCTGTCAAATCGAAATCTCCACCTTTAAATTGACGAAACCATGTCTCACATGTTCTAATCACTGGAGCATGTTCACCATAAGTTTCTACCAGCAACCGGTGAGCTTTAGCGGCTTTTTTCTTTTGATGAAATAAGAAAAGCAACGAATGCCGCAAATGCGATTTACTTGGAACGAAACTCGACATATTCACTGAGGTAAACAAATATGACGCTATTATTTTGCCGGAATGTGACTTGCGTATTTTTGTAGGTTAATGTCAATAGAAAAAAATGACATACATGCCAAGTCATAGAAAAGTATACATATTGCTAGCGACATCTACTGGTAAAACCGGCAAACTTCAACTAACACCCCTGGTATATATACATTTGACTGCGTACGTACGAGCTAGTATGAGCTTCGCAACAGTGGTACACTGTTGCGAAGCTCATCATCCTCTCTGGAGGGCAATCAAATTGCTTATGAACCACGCTCTCAATAATTAACGCAAGACTTACTTGATTAATGCTATGCCCAACAAACAACTCGCGATATTATTTATGTTTTTTATCTTCTCTAACGTCAATGAAGAACTTATTAAATCAGACCTCGTTCTATACTTAATTTTCAATTGTTCGAATAAATTTTATAATTAATTTGTACCAACAAAGGCATTAAATGCCATCTGTTTGGATAAAATTAATTATATAAATCGCATTGATCACGAGAATTCAAAAATTTGCAAAAACATGTTATTCTTCTGTCATTTCCTCACCCACCTCTTCCACAATCATCTCTTTTTTTGCGCCGTTGCAACGGGAAAAAAATTGATAAAAAATATGAAACAATTAATGAATGAACGGTATTGTTTTTTAACGATGAAAATTTTCGGATGTTGATACTGGTGTGCCGTCATTACCAACAAAGGCATTAAATGCACATATCTTTGCATAAAATTAATTATATAAATCACACTGGTCACGGGAATTCAGAAACTTCCAAAAACATGTCATCCTTCTATCATTTTCTCACTCCCCTTTCCAGTCATCGCCCCTTTTTTTTGCGCCGTTGCAACGGCAAAAAATTTTTTTTAAGGATAAGTTTTTTTGTTATCGATAACAAAATGATCGATTATAATTTCTTCAATTTAATAATTGAACTAATCCTAATGGATTAGTTCATTCTTTTTTTTATTGTAAATTTAAAAAAATCGCTCTCTTTCAATGAAAATTTTACGATGATAAACGATCATTATTTTAATTTCTCCAGGTTATACTGTATGAAAACGTTCGGGAGGTTGTAATGTATTTATTGATTTTTTTTTTTCGTTCGCTAACAGAAAAACCATTGGAGGTTTTGAAATCGAAGGCCGAGAGAAAACCAAAGCTGTATTATTTATCGTGCATGGACGCGAACGAAACGATCGAGACATTGGGCGGTCAACCGTGCTCGATCTTCTCTATAATGTTGGCGGTTGGAATATAATTGGTAAATTCAACGTTTCGAGATGGAATCTACAAACGAGCATGTACGCTTTGCAAAACGTTTACAACATGGGCGGCCTGTTTTCGTGGGCGGTTAACGAGGACGACAGGAACAGCAGTATACATATTATACAGGTGAACATTTGCAAATTCATCAATCAACTACCGATTTGTAATTCTTTACTTTTTTGTTTTAACTGAAACTAATGAATAATTTATTAGCTATTAAGGGCTCGCATACCGCTGGGCCTGCTGAAAACCAAATAAATTTGAAAAATTATTATAGAGTTTATGTTGTGGAAAAAAATTAAGTTGTTGATTTCACATTTTTTATTAACTCTTCAACTATAAGAAAAAAAATTATAACATTTTTGTTACCATACTAACATTATTTTTCACGGGTATAAATGGACTACTGATGAAAACCATGGCGCCCCCATGTCGATATCATAACTTCACCAAAAATTATCGAATCTCAAAAAATAAAAAAGAATCTAGTAAAATAATGTAGTAGTAATAGTCTGACGGACGGAATTTTTTTGTTATTCAAAAATCAAGAAATTACAGTACTTCAAACTTAAGAATGCAAATTAAAAATAAAAATTAGTGTTTAATAAGTTATTAACAAATTGTCCAACCAAAAAATTAAAAAAACCTTTCCTCAGACTGTAGAGAAAATACTTATCAAGATTTAAAAAAAAAGTTAACAAAATAGTAAAAATTGACTGGGTTATCGTGTTGACACTGTATAAAAACATAGGATCGGGAAAAACGCGTTTAACGGGTTAGGCCACTCTAGAAGCCGAAAAAATAGGCCTTTTTGGGGATTTTTTTTCCAAAAAACTTCAAAATAAATCGAGATCACAGAATGGGGGCTTATCATACATATCAGTGACTGTATACAATAATTTTTTTGAAGCGATTAATTTCAAAATGGCGGCTGTGCAGCGGTGTTGCGATGACGTCTCCGTTTTTGTTGGCAGGAAACATAACTCGGACAATTTTCAACCGATTTACTCGAAATTTTGAATATATCTTTAAAAATACATTGTCTATCGAAGTGCGTAGGATTTTGTTTTTATATTACGTAGTTCATTTGTTATTAACAATTTTCTGACGATTTTTTAAGCAAATTTTTCACTTTTCACTTTAGTAGTGCGCCATTTGGCCAAAAATTAATACATCGGAAAAATCCTACGCACTTCCATAGACAATGTATTTTTAAAGGTATATGCAAAATTTCAAGTGAATCGGTTGAAAATTGTCTGAGTTATGTTTCCGGCCAACAAAAACGGAGACGTCATCGCAAAAACGCTGTACAGCCGCCATTTTGGAATTAATCGCTTCAAAAAAATTATCGTATACAGTCACTGATATGTATGATCAGCCCCCTATTTTGTAATCTCGATTGATTTTGTAGTTTTTCTGAAAAAAAATCCCCAAACAAGCCTATTTTTTCGGCCTCAAGAGTGGTCTAACCACTCTTGAGGCCGAAAATTGCTATAACTTTGTAACGGAGTGGAATTTTCTTAAATTTTTTAATCTGAAAAATTCTTAAAAGCATAAAGAATAAAAACCCGTTAAAAAAACCGATTTTTTGAAAATTTCAGAGGTATGTGAATCCTTAAATTGCAATAAATAATGACAAATAATTAATAATCGATGCTTAATTAGCGCTTAAATTCTAACAATGGTATCACTGCGAAATCAATTGATTTTTAATAAATCGTCTGATCGATTGAATTGATGAGAAAAAAAATTATCTTCTCCATTACCGAAAGATTGACCAAGGAGGATTGACGTTGCCAACAACGGACAATTGTTTGAATAAAACGGAGCACGGCAAAATCTTGACGGCCTATTTGGACCACATGACAAAGGTATACAGAAGACAAAATTCGCATGACACTATTGACAGTTGAAGAGATACGTTGAGTGTGTCGAGTACAAGAGAAACTCGACGATGTACGTGTGTATAGATTGGCGTGCTGTTAGGTGGCGCAGAAAACGAGCCGAGACAGCAGATGCAGGCGGTTATCGATTTCGAGACGAGAATTGCAGAGATTACGACGCCACAGGAGGAGAGAAGGGACGAGGAAAAGCTTTACAATCGAATGTCGATAAGTGACTTTCAACATTTGGCACCCTTCGTGAGTAGTCTCTTTGATTTTTGCCATTTTACACCATTGATATGACGCGTGGATTAATTTTTGTTCAAGAATCACAACCGTTTTAGCCGAAACCATTACGGTGTAAATTTCCAAAACGTTATGTTCCTTTTTATATTAATTATGGGATTCTATGTCGATGTAATTTTTCCATGTAGAAAATAGTGGCCATTTTTTCGAAAAATGTTTATCTAACAAAAAGATTCACAAACGATTCAGCTCTCAACCTAATAATATGTTTAATCGTTTAATTAATTTAAAATACCGTCTACAAAAACATGTCTTGTTGATTTACGGAGTATTTTTAATTAATTAAACGAGCAAAAACATTATTTAGTCTAGAACTTCATTGTTCGTGAATATTTTTTTAAATAAACATTTTTAGAGAAAATTACCAGTACGGTAATTTTTTATATTAAATCGGTATTTGACATAAAAATTTTATATTAATGTATTAAATCAGTATTTAATATAAAATCAATCTTCGAATTTTTTTAACTCGTGTGTTCCAGCGCATCCCTGGCGGATTTTTTTCATGAGACCCTTCCCAATTTTCCCTCCTATCGTTCCTTATCCGCAGTATGTTGAGCTAACCTAACATTCCGTAGCATCTGCTTTTTAGCTACACTGTATCGCATTCGACGTGAACACGGGAAAACTCCGGAAAACCCACACCCCATGCAGACGGCTTTTATTTATTATTTTTACTGAATTTCAGTTGTATTGCCATCAGAAACTCAGAAAATCTGCCTCCCGCTCATCAGTAGGCGGCGTGAAAGCCAATGCGCGGCTAAGCGGTCACCCATCCCAGTACTGACGGCCAATATCGCCCGAAGGGGACCCCCACTGTGAACAGGCTGAAAAAAGGTCCTTTTTCACGAATGTTTGTTTGCTACTAAATTAATTATTTCAGAATTGGGAGAATAGTATCTTTTTAAGGACACTTTGATGTTGTTTTATAAAAATTTGCATTAAAGAATGATAAAAATTACGATAGCTATGATTTTGATCAAAATCTTCCGCAAAAATGTTTCTACTAACGGTAGGATCCTTATCCCTGGCATGGTTCATCGGTAAAATAAAACAAAAATCTTTCCTTAATTTGCATAAAGATAGTTTTCGTTAAGCAGAGCCGTTTTTTTTTAATTAACTTTTCTCAGAATGGCGGCACGTTGAAAATGTTTTTTTCCTCAGATGCTGCCATTTTGAGAAAAATTTATTTAAAAACAAAAATGGCTCTGCTTAACGAAAACTACATTTATGCAGATTAAGAAAATATCTCTGTTTTATTTTTCAGATGATCCATGTCAGAGATAGGGATTTCCAACGTTAAAAGAAACATTTTTACGGAGAAATTTTATAAAAAATTGTAACTGACATAATTTTGATTATTTTTCAATGAAAATTTTTATAAAACAACTTCAAAGTGTCCTTAAAAACATACCATTCTCCCAATCCTGACATAATTCATTAAGTAGCAAACAAAAATTCGTGAAAAAAGACCTATTTTGAGCCCGTCACAGTGGAGAGTCCCCTTAACACGGGAGATCGTCCAAAAGCATTAATCGTCCGATGTTTTTGGATGCTGATCAAACTTTTGATCATTTTTCGTTGTCCCATCTTTTTGCAGATGTCTTGGGTCGAGAATTTTCAGTATGCGACGCGTCTCGTTAACAAAAAGGTCAACAGTAAAGCCACGATTGTGAATTTTGCGCCGGAATATTTTGAAAAATTGACGAAACTCGTGCAGGATTCGAACAAAACGAGCGAAGGCAAAACGTATGTACTTTTCATTGTTAATTTTTTTTTAAAGATTAAAAGGTATTCTCGATCAATGTATGAATTTCGATAATTATTGTTTTAGGGTATTGAACAATTATCTGGTATGGCAGACGGTCAGATCGCTGACGGCTTTTCTCTCGAAACCATTTCGAGAGGAACAGTGGCGTTATTGCGTCAGCGATGCCAACAACGTTATGGGATTTGCGATGTTCGTTCGCGAAGTATTTCACGGAAAGAGCAAAGCCAAGGTAAGGGCGATCGAATTTCGAAAAAAATTAATGACAGTAGTTAAGCTATACGGGTTCCCCACCATGTCGACGGTTCCAGGCAGTCGGTAAGGTATATTCCTAGTTTACCGACCAAATATTGTTGACATCCAGTGAATTGATTTTTCCCGCCGCGGTGGAGAATGCCGGGAACCCCGGCGCTAGTGTGTAGGCCTGGTTGCCCTACGTAAGGGGCGTAAACAGGGCTGTATAAGACGCGTAAACGACCTGAATATTTTTATTTACTATGCTTTCGGGTGGAAACAACGATGGAGCAGCAGCGACTGTTAAGTAAATCTGAAGCTCTCTCACTCTCTGTCGTTCGCTCTCTCTCTCGTTCCTTCTTTAAAGTTCTTAGTAATGTTTTTTTCGCAGAATTCAAAATGTTACCGCGGTGCGGAGCATGGCGGTGGTTCGCAGTTTGAAAGGTGGGTGTGAGGTATAAGGTATGAGACATCTGCGTTGGCCCCCTACTCCCTTTCGAGGTGCCAAGGTAAAGAAAATTACAAACATATATATGTTGTATTTATTATAGTAACAAACCCATACAAATCCATACAAACCCATACAAATCACTTCAAACCACAACAAATCCATACAAATGCATACAAATCCAAGGAAATCCAAACAAATCCATACAAACGCATACAAATTCATATAAATCCACGCAAATTCATACAGAGTTTGTGTGGATTTCTATGGATTTATTTTTACCTGGATTTGTTTGGATTTGTTACTACAATAAATATAACATACGAGGTCTGTTCAAACAGTATCGCGAATTTTGAATTTCCGCCGGCTACGTATATTCGATTTTCGATTTTTTTGTGGCGTTAGGTTGATACTCGTGTCCTTCACTTATGCTGAAAAAATCGGCCATTTTGAATGTTTAGTTAATTGTTGACAGCTGTTTTGGTTAGACGTGTTTTGGCTTGTCTTCGATTTTTGCCTATTCCAAAAAATGGATCAAAGAATCTGTATGAAATTTTGTGTGAAAAACAAAATTAAGTGCGCGGACGCATTCCGAATGTTGACTGCGGCATATGGTGAAGCTATCTTGGACCAGAGCAACGTTTATCGGTGGTACAAAATGTTCTCAAAGGGGCGAGAAGATGCGAACAACGAAATGCGTTCCGGACGCCCGAGCACATCAACAACAGACGAAAACATTGATGAAGTGAAGAAAATAATATTGGCCAATCGTCGAATCACCGTTAGAGAAGTTGCTGAGGAACTAAACATATCGATTGGCTCGTGCCATTCGATTTTCACCAATGATTTGGGCATGAGACGGGTCGTCGCGAAATTCGTGCCAAAATTGCTCAATTTCGAACAAAAACAGTGTCGCGGTAACATTGCTAAGGAGCTGTTGGAATCGGTCCGCGACGACCCAAATTTGCTCCAGAGGGTCATAACTGGTGACGAATCACGGGTTTATGGTTATGACGTGGAAACCAAAGCTCAATCATCGCAATGGAAGCTGCTTTTTTGGAATAGGCAAAAATCGAAGACAAGCCAAAACGCGTCTAACCAAAACAGCTGTCAACAATTAACTAAACATTCAAAATGGCCGATTTTTTCAGCATGAGTGAGGGACACGAGTACCAACCTAACGCCACAAAAAAAAATCGAAAATCGAATATACGTAGCCGGCGGAAATTCAAAATTCGCGATACTTTTTGAACAGACCTCGTATTAAGCATCCCCGTTGATGAATATTTTTTTTGTAAATCACAAAAAATTCGCTGCCACTTCTTTTGTAACATCAACATTTTTCAACTGGAGTAGTAGAAAATTACTTATCTAACATACCTCCATAAACGTGATTAACGTTTTACTTGAATTACCTTATGATGAGCAGAGGTGTCGTTTCTAACGCACACGGAGTGCGTTTTTTTCTTACCAATATCGTCGATCGTATGCAAATTCAAAGTATCGTCTCGTATTGCCAAATAAGACGTAAGTGTACTGTTAAAACCGCATGATATTAACATTCCCATTAAAACTGCCGATATTATGAGAAATCGTAGCGACCAGGCAGTTGGTATTTTATGAAATCCTGTTGGGAGCGACGAGAAAAAAAAACATTTTCCAAATAATTTTGTATGCATTCATAATAAAAATAACGAAATAATTAACTTGTTAATTAATCAAATTATGCATACATAAATGAAATAATTTGTGAATAAATATTAAAGAAAAAAAGCCTACACGACATCGTGAAAATGCCAAAAATTGCATACAATCAATATTGATTATGAAATTATTAATAAATGAATAAAATAATAATCAATTAATAACTTCTATTTCTTTTAGTTTTAAGAATGTTTGTCGGAACCTTGACCAGTCATGACACCGAGAACGCTGATAAAATTGAACGATGGTAATGCCAGTTCGTTGTCGCACTCGGCATAATTTTTCACAACGGCCAGCTTGTATCTGTACATTACGAGCAGAAATCCGATTATAGTGATTACGAAGATACACGACACGGCCCATAATTTTCGAGAAAATATGCTGATGTACCAGCATCTAGCGATGCCCGAACTATCGGATATGACGAAGAAGCCATGGCCCAAATAACCAGAATATAAATTTAATTGAATAACGAAAAATCAAATAACAAAAAAATATATATATATATCTACTTGTCTCTCACTAATTCTCTTCGACGTGTTCACTCTAAACCCAGTGACCAGACATACAATAATGCAGCCCTAGCGGTGTTAACCACTCATCCGCCTCACCTCTCATCATAGTTTCGCCAATTTGCAACATGGGACGTCGATAAACAGTCCTAAAGTTATTACGACGTATTTAATAACAACAACAACAAAAATTATGTAATTTTTGTAGGAACAAAGAAAAAATTCAAAGCGAAAGCTAATCTTGTTTTTTTCTGAAATAATTCCTGGTTACCGAATGAAAATGCCGTCTAATCTAATCGTTTTTTTTTCTTTTTTTTAATAAATTTTTCCTTCTTCAGTCATCATTAACACCTGAATTTCAGTGCCTTTTCCAGAGTCATCAAAACATCGCCGAAGTAACCGGTCACAGTGGCGTCCAGATTTAGTTTCACGTAAGGGAGCATCTTGCGAAAACAATTTGATTAATCACATTTAGTGTTAATTGCATTTATAAGCGATAAATAAATGAAGATAGACTTTTTCAAACTTTCATTTGCACAGTCTAAACCCTATTTAAACTTATGGAAACAATAAAATTGAAGCAAAGAAAAAGATACCGCGCGAATTCTTTGATTTTCAATTGCTCCACTGATTCGGAATACTTGAAATTTAACTGCAGTTTGCGTTCACGTCTAATTTTAATTGATTGTAAAACAAACAGAGCAAAAAATTGTAATAACGTTACGTTTTTTTTCGTAAATACTTACTTTTCGTAAATACTTTACTTACTAAAATGCTCGTATAGTTTTGATTGTAAGCTTCGATCAAATCTAAATCGCGCGTTTACCGATTTCATTTGACAATTCTACCAGGATACTCACGGGCTAATGATGACGGGCGTCCAGATTTGTTCAGTAAAGTAACACAAGTTGCTTCACCGCCCGTTGCCCAAATGAACTTGAAACAAAATATTTTTCATTACACTAGAGGAACAATTTTGTTATTTACAACAACAACAACAAAACTAATTCACAAGATGTTAATTTGTGACCGACAGCAGTGGACGCGAGGTCGATGCGCGGCTTAGGCATTCTTTCGTGGTACTAGTCCCGGTCAATACTGAGATTGGTGACCGTTTAGCCGTGCACTGACACGCGAGCCGACCACTGAACGGATGAATGACATGTTGAAAAAAAAAACGTTTTGATAGAAATACTGATGAAAAAAAATTAAAAATAAATGCTATTCGTGAATTTAAGACTTGTGGAGAAAGAATCCTCATCAGTATGAGTATGATAATCATGTTAGATAAACTGTGATAAATTTTCGTCATCGCTTGAATTAAGTACGAGAAATGGTCGATAAATAATTCACGTCGTCGACTCAATTCCATTCAGAGTGTGATTTTAATAAACGCGGTGATTGGGAGATTAGCGAAAATGACCGGGTCGAAGGAACGATTTCACGAACGAGAAGGACGGCAGTAATAAATCAACGCAACATTTGATTTATGAATAATTGAATTTTTCGTGAGAAAAAGAGAGTGTACGTGTCGTCGATTGTCGACTGACAATTACGACGGCGTACATATTTGATGTATATTGTACAAAGTTGTTTGTCACTCTCCGGGTTAAGGCTCCACTCCCCATGAACCGCCGCCGCGTCCCTCTAAGGTCAACATTTTATTTTCCATTCTTTCGCCATATTGTCGAAATGTGACATTGAGTATTCAATTGGAGTCAATGGAAAAGGCCGGTTACCATACACTTTCAATGCGAATACATCTCGATCCGAAAGAAAATTTTTAGTGGCAGCAAGCCGAATGGAAAGACAGAGGCAAGCTCGAATGGCAATTTGCGATTGGCGTTGTATTTCCATTCAGATTGCTGCTATTAAAAATTTTAATTCGGATTGAGATGTACTCGCATTGTACAATTCACATTCAAAGTTTATGGTAACCGGCCTTTTTCATCGAGTAATTATTATGAGAAAGAATAATTTAAAAAGAAAAACGGGTCTGCTTAACGAAAACTACATTTATGCAGATTAAGAAAATATTTTTGTTTTATTTTTAAATACTTTTATTTTATTTTTCAGATGAACCATGCCAGACGCAGGGATTATACCGTTAAGGGATGATACGCAGTTGGAAATTTCAAAAAATCGATTTTTTTAAATTGCATTTCCGAATATACATATATTTGAGTATATTCTCTGAAAATTTCAAATCGATCCGGCAAATATTCTTGGAGATACATGCATATTTGTAAGGACGCTCGGAGCGTTACAAAGTAGGCGGCCTAAACTTTCTACGGGTTTTTCTCAAAACGGTCAATTCAAAGTCGGTGAGCACAATTTCTCAAAAGCCGCTCAACCGATTGGTCAGCAATTTTAACACAACCTTCTCAGATATATCCTTCAGGTATTGATCGAATGATTAAGATTTCTGATGGTTATTTCTATCTTTTTTAAACAATTCAACGAACAAATTTTGGTCGAAAATTGGATTTTTTCTTATTGGAGCCGCCATTTTGTCAAAAATCAAAATGTCCACTATTCGTTTGACCAATACCTAGATTTATCTATCCACTAATAGAAACTTTTTGGTTTTTTTATTTTGGATACTCCAAATTGGAGATATCGTGCTCACCGCCAGACACCTTTTTTTAGAGGAGCTCCCGGAGATCGGCTATAGCAGCTTTAAAAATCATTATTTTTCCAAATAAAAAATATGAAAATAAAGTTAAAAGTTACCACAATACGTATATAAATTTTTACGTTAATAAATTAAAACGTCTTTCCAGGAAAAATTCTTGAAAAATCGCCTTTATTCGGTCTCCCGACTGCGTATAACTCCTGAAAAGCAACATTTTTACGGAATACTTTTATAAAATTTATAACTGTCATATATTTTATTATTTTTTTATGAAAATTTTTATAAAGCAACTTCAAAGTGTCCTTAGAAACATGTCATTCTCTCAATTGTGAAATAATTCATTAAGTAGCGAACGAAAATTCGTGAAAAAGGATCTTTTTTGAGGCCGTCACAGTGGGGTTCCCCCGCGCACCGACAACGCGTTCAATGCTGTCGGTTTGATCAATCTTTTATTGAATTTTCGTTCTGTCATCTTTATGCAGATGTCTTGGTTCGTGTATTTTCAGAACGCGACGCGTCTCTCTAACAAAAAGGTGAACAGCAAAGCCACGATTGTGATTTTTTGAATCATTAAAAAGCATTCTTGATCAATGTATGAATTTCGATAATTATTGTTTTAGGGTATTGAACAATTATCGGGTGTGGCAGACGGTCAGATCGCTGACGGCTTTTCTCTCGAAACCATGTCGCGAGGCTTACAAGGGACTGAGAAAAGCACCGATCGGTTAGGAGGGACGAGAGGAACAGTGGCGTTATTGCGTCAGAGATGCCAAAAACGTTATGGGTTTAGCGATCGATGCGACGTTCATTCGTGGAATATTTCACGAACAAAGTATTTCATATTATTAGTTCACGACGAGAGTCTAATTGTCAACCGGTGATAAATAATTCACCGCGATAATATTACAACTTCCGAGCCAAGTCATATTACTACAGACAGGATTCCAAAAAAAAACTAGTATTTAAGCTTTGATGATGAATTATTTTATAACACGACACCGCTAGAAAGGAGAAGGGCTCGAGAACCAGCGAAACATACAGATAGTCAATGTTTATTGTCATGAAAACCATGAACCAATAATGTTTGAATAATAAAAAAAATTATCTGTCAGAGTGATCGTTTACTGGGAAGAAGACACATTTAAGAAGATGTTTCATGGAAATTTTGGAGTTTTCGACAAAATGGTTAAAAAATGGCTTTAGGAAAAAAAAGATGGGTTGAAAAAAAAACATCAACGGTAAAGAAACAAGTTTTTAACGATGAAATACACAAAAGACGAATCGTTGGGAGAAACAAAAAAGAACGATAAGTAATGACATATCGCTCCGCATTAACATATCACTTCGAAAATTCATCGTCGGCGCACACCTCCGTTTGAATTCGTCGAATCACAAAACAACGGGTTTTTGTTTGTCAGAAATATTTTAAAAAACCAAGAATAATGGGGTATCTCGAAAGCTTAAGAAAAATAAAATCAGAAATGGGAAATGTTGCGTGGTCGTCAGATGTCTCTGTGTTGTTCTTTCGCAACTACTATGTTATAATCGAAAAAAGTTAAGAATATATAAAGTTCCAACGGTGAAAAGCAAAAAAGCAAGAGTGAAATCAGACGTGAAACGTGTGTATTTAAATATTGATAAATGGGTGTCGACCGTGACACAAAAGTCGTAGTTGGAATTGTTTGAAAAATATAACTATGAAAGAACGAGACGATTGTTTGTTAAGATTTATTTATTTAACAATCGCTGTAGTGATGGATTTTTTTTTTTAAACTAAAACAAACAATTACCAAATACACCTCCATTCACTTTGTCGACGAAACATTTTTTCGATATTTTGGCAATGTATTTATTTTCCAGTATCAATACTTTATTGTTGCGGCGTTGACGATGATTTGAAAAACAAAAAGAAACTGTCAATTTTTCATGTCACTCATCCAAGCGCGTTTAGTCGCTGGATCCAGCGGTGCAGCGCGAAAATTCAATGATTTCTCTGATAAATAACACAGTCGCTCGTTGCGCAGTTTCGCCATGTTTTTTCTCGCGCGTTTCGACTCGAGACGGAACCATATGTTCTCGAGAACGCAAATGAAACCACTAACGAATATCGTTGCAAAAAAGGCTAGCAATATGAAATGAATATGAGCGTACTCGAGCGCCTCGAAGGAAAGAGAATTTTTTGCTATCGTTGTTGACAATTTTCCCGGTCTCCATTTTCGCTCGAGATACTGTAATATGCCCGCCGAACGAAGTCTCAGGAGACTAAAAACATTAAAGACATTTTTTCTGTTATTAAAAATTAAAAAAAACAAATATATATATGTTCCTTTTGAATTGTTATTTCTTCAAATGATTTGTTTTTTTTTGTGAATTGTAATTTATGTTTATTTTCGTACTATTTGTCGATGAGCCGACGATGGGTTGCTCCTCTTGCATGAACAAATGCAATTTTTTCGCGCCAGTATTGGCCGGGGATTTGTGCGACCTGACACGTACGTTGAGTCGATTCATAAATGAATTGAAATATGTCGGCTTCCATGACATAGATAAAACCCAGTCGGCACAATTTCGTGGACAACCCCGTGAAATCTTCCATATTTGGACAATTTTTGTTTATAAGATGCATCCAATTGTCCTGTGTATTGTTCGCCAGTTTAACTAGCTTCGAACGGCATTTAAAAATTTGTTATTTTATTAAATTGAAACAATCATTTCGAATTTGGCGTGGAAAACAATAAGAAGAACAACGTTTTATCAGTTTCAGCGTAAAATTCATTGAAGGAGGTATGTTTGATAGTGGTGAGTCGTCGTTACACAACTGAACGTTCAAGTAGCCAATATTTTATTTAAAGGCGAACTAAACCAGGACCTCGCATTTTAAGAACAGGTCAAGGTGCCGGGCAGTCAATCCAACAGTCGACGGGGCGATTTTGCCGTTTCACCTACAAGGACAGTGCATCGATTTTGATCAAACAAAAATGCAAATGTTTATTACGCGAAGAAATGAAGAGCCCGTCAGATAATGAAAAAAAATATATATATATTTTAAGGCATTGAAACACTCTTGAACATCTATTTCTTACACCCCACTTTATAAACTTGAAAATAGATTGAAATGAAAAATATACTATTTTACAGAGGAAATAAAATTAATGTTCGCGTATTTCTGCATTTGAGCAAGAAAACGGTTTAAAGCACAAGAAACATTTTCATTTTTGTTTCACCGAAATCGATGCACTGGTTGCAGGTGAAACTGCAAAATCTCTCCTTGACCTGCGCCAACCTGAGGGGGTGGTTTCGCCATTTGAAACCATTTTTTCGCCCATAAAAAAAATATGATGTCGCTGAGTTTTTAACGCCCTATACATCCATGAGTTTCAAGGAAATTGGAGTGTGACACCTCGAGTATTTTCCTTTTAAGCATTCCCGTTGACGAATATTTTTTTTGTAAATCCCAAAAAGTTCGCTGCCACTTCTTTTGTAACATCGAAATTCTTCAACTGGAAAAGTAGAAAATTACTTATCTAACATACCTCCAAAAACGTGATTAACGTTTTACTTGAATTACCTCATCATGAGCAGGGCTGCCGTTTGGAACGCACACGGAGTGCGTTTTTTTCTTACCAATATCGTCGATCGTATGGAAATTCAAAGTACTTTCTCGTGTTACCAAATAAGACGTGAGTGTACTGCTAAAACCGCATGATATTAACATTGTCATTATAACTGCCGATATTATGAGAATTCGTAGTGACCAGGCAGTTGGTATTTTTTTAAATCCTGTCGGGAACGACGAGAAAAAAAAAACATTTCACCAATAATTTTGTATGAATTCATAACGAAAATAACGAAATAATTAACATATTAATTAATCAAATTATGCATACACAGATGAAATAATTAGTGAATAAACAAAAAACAATAAACAAAAAAGTCTACGCGACGTCTTCTCAAAATGCTTCAAATATGCCAAACAAAAGCAGAATTATGGCCACTTTAAATTTCGACGTTTTTACATTTCTATAGAAATGCGAAGGGCAGCGGGGGAGTAAACAAATTTGTTTTTTTTTCTACTAAATTACAACTCTTACTGCTACTGAACGTGTGGGGTTGTCTTTTGTTTCGGCAAACTGAAGAATTCAATGAGAAAATGCCAACAACTCGATTCAATCATTATTAGTCATGAAATTATTGATAAATCAATAAAATAATAATCAATTAATAACTTTTATTTCTTTTAGTTTTAAGAATGTTTGTCGGAACCTTGACCAGTCATGACACCGAGAACGCTGATAAAATTGAACGACGGTAACGCCAGTTCGTTGTCGCACTCGGTATAATTTTTCACAACGACCTTCTTGAATCTGTACATGACGAGCAGTAATCCGATTATAGTGAGTACGAAGATACACGACATGGCCCATAATTTCCAAGAGAATATGCTGATGTACCACCATTTAGCGATACCCGAACTATCGGATATGACGAAGAAGCCATAGCTGAAATAGCCAAAATATAAATTTAATTCATTAAATAAAAATCGAATAACAAAATATATATATGTACTTATGTCTCTCACTAAGACTCTATGATTTGATGACTATAAGCCCAGTGAGTAGCCATAGGGACAGTCATGTATGCTTGTGTTAACCACTCATCTGCTTCACCTCTGAGCAGAGTTTGGGCCATGCTCCATCGAGATCGTCGATAAACAGTCCTAAAGTTATTACGACGGACTTAATAACAACAACAAATATTACGTCATATTTGTAGGAATAAAAGAAAAATTCAAAGCGGAAGCTAATCTTTTTTTGTCCAACATAATTCCTAGTTAACGAAAGATAATGTCATCTAATCTGATCGTTCTTTTGTATACATTTTTTTTTACTCGTCATCACCTGAATTTCAGTGCTTTTTCCAGAGTCGTCCAAACAACGCCCACGTAACCGGTCACCTTGCGAAAATAATTTTATTAATCACATTTAGTGTTAATTACATTCATTCTCATAAACGATAAATAAATAAAATAGGCTTTTTCAAACATTCATCACCGTGCAACTTCTTTGATTTTCATTTGCTCTGTTGGTACGGAAGACCTGAAATATAACTGCAGTCTGCGTTGACTTCGAATTTCAATTGAATGTAAAAGAAACAAAAAAAAAAGATAAAAATATTATAACATTACGGTTGTTCGGATGCTTACTTCTGGGCCACCTACGACGACAGTCTTGCCGGTAAGATCGTCGATATAATTCACACTACAAATGCTCGTGAAGTTTTGATTGTAAGCTTCGATCAAATCGAACTCGCGCGTTTGCCGATTCCATTTGACAATGCTACCAGGATAATTATAGGCCAATGATCCCTCGCTTTTAGATTTGTTCAGTAAAGTAATACAAGTTGCTTCACCGCCCGTTGCCCAAATGAACTTGAAACAAAATATTTTTCATTACACTAACACTAAAGGAACAATTTTGTTATTTACAATTACAACAACAACAAAACTAATTCACAAGATGTTATTTTGTGACCGACAGCAGTGGACGCGCGGTCGATGCGCGGCTTAGGCGGTATTCCGCGGTGTTGGTCGAGGTCAATACTGAGATTGGTGACCGTTTCGCCGTACACTGACACGCGAGCCGACTACTGAACGGAGGGACGAGACGTAAAATCGTAGAAAAAAAAAACGTTCTGAAAGAAATACTGATGATAAAAAATTAAAAAAAAAAGTTATTCCGTGAATTTAAGACTTGTGGAGAAAATATCCTCACCAGTATGAGTATGATAATCATATTCGACGCACTGTGATAAATTTTTCGTCGTCGCCTGACTTAAGTACGAAAAATCGTTGATAAATAATTCACGATGTCAACTCAATTCCTTTCAAAGTGTGATTTTAATGGACGCGCTGATTTGGAGATTCACGAAAATTACCGCGTCGAACGATGAACCTGAAGATATCTGCATCAGACATAATGACATGTTTGGACAGCTATAACTACCGTGTTTTTCATGGTACATACTTTGCGCAGATCTCATTTCATTCGTTTTATGATTCTGCGACTTTGCAAATTTTTTGTTTATTTTTAAGCATTCCCTAAGGGGACACAACGAAAAGGAATTTTTAGACAGACTTCGCTCCGGTCATATTTTCTTTGTCTTGCGATTCTGCAACTTTGCAATTTTGTTCTTTTTTTTAACTATTCCTTACACGGATACAATGAGAAGAAATTTTTGGACAGCTATAACTACCGTGTTTTTTATCGTACAGACTTCGCTCAGGTCTCATTTTCTTCGTTTTGCAAAATGTGACATTGAGTACTCAATGGCAGTCAATGGAAAAGGCCGGTTACCATACACTTTCAATGCGAGTACATTTCGATGCGAGAGAAATTTTTTAACGGCAGCAAGCCGAATGGAAGGACAACGGCAAGCGAAAAATCTTCTCTTGATTCTTTCCCGTACAATTCCCATTGAATGTTAATGATAACCGGCCTTTTTCATCGACTGCCATTGAGTCCTCAATGTCACATTTTACGAATGTGGCGAAAAAGTGGAAAATAAAATGTTGACCTTCAAGGGAGACAAGTATGAACTTTCTAAGTTCTGCTTTTCGCTATACGATACGCGATGGTCGGAGAGGGGCTTTAACCGGGAGGGTGACAAACAACTTAGTCCTTTGTATAATAGATATAAAATATGTATGCGGTCGTAATAATCAGTCGATAATAAACGACCCATACACATTTTTTTTCTCACGGATAATTCAATTATTTATAAATCAATCATTCCGTTGATTTATCACAATTGTAATTCCCGTTCATAAAATCGTTCCTACGACCCGGTAATTTTCCCGAATCTCCCAATTACCGCGTTCGTTAGAATCACACTTGGCAAGGAATTGATAACGAGAAAATTTGCCATTACGTGCGATGAAAAACGCAATTGAATTTCCATTGCACTGATGTGTTAGGTACAAACGCGGTAAAGGCATTTTTTATTTTTCCAATATAGGGGGTTTCCATTAATTTTTCCCTTGGCACAAAGTAATGGTTATTGGAGTTTTTAATGAACTTTTTACCATTCATTTCCCATACGCAGAAGCGATGGCAATACCAATGGGATTTTTATTGGAGTTTTTATCCTCGGCTCAAGTGCCTTTATTGCCATTACGTTTGAACTGCACTGTTTGGACGAAAACTCAAAAATCGTATTGGAAAATGCAAAAACAAAATAGATTTGTTGTTTATTCATTTTGTAAAAATAGAAGGATGCAAAGCCAATTCGGAATAATTTACGACTGAATATTTTTTCAAGTATATCTAGCAAGTGTATTAAAAAATCAGTAAAGTTGTATTTCGTACGAATTCCGTTAAATTACTTTCCTAACCAACGGATTATGTGTTATCGACGTGTGATTTTAACCAGCCGATGAATCGCTTTTATCGACATTAGACAAACGAAGACTCGGATAACTAAACAGAAAATTACCCACACACGGAAACCCAGAGCGCCGATCGACAAACTGTTTTACCATCAAGCTGTAAAATCGACGATCACACTGAGAAACGAATTTCATTAAATTCCAAAATTTACTTTCTCCGAAATCGCTCAAAAATGAATTTAACGATATATCTCTTGGATCAAAGATCTTCGAGGTACAAGATGTAATTGTTACTTGTAGAGCTGCGCCATGAGGGGGAATCGGCCTAGCTTCACTACTTATAAAATCGCATTGATCACGAGACTTCAAAAATTTCCAAAAACATGTGATTCTTCTATCATTTCCTCGCCCACCCTTCCACAATCATCCCTTTTCTTTGCACCGTTGCAGCGGGAAAAAAATTGATAAAAAATATGAAACAATTAATGAATGAACGATGTTGTTTTTTAACGATGAAAATTTTCGGATGTTGATACTGGTCTGTCGTCTTTACCAACAAAGGCATTAAATGCACATATCTTTGTATAAAATTAATTATATAAATCACACTGGTCACGGGAATTCAGAAACTTCCAAAAACATGTCGTCCTTCTATCATTTCCTTACTCCCCTTTCCTGTCATCGCCCCTTTTTGCAACGGGAAAAATTGATAAAAAACACGAAACAACTAATGAATGAACGATGTTGTTTTTTAACGATGAAAATTTTCGGATGTTGATACTGGTCTGTCGTCATTACCAACAAAGGCATTACAAACATATCATCGTTCTATCATTTTCTCACTCCCCTTTCCAATCATCGCCCCTTTTTTTTGCGCCGTTGCAACGGCAAAAAATTGCTAAAAAATATAAAACAATTGACGAATGAACGATGTTGTTTTTTTAACGATAAGAATCTTCGGCTGTTGATACTAGTCTGTCGTCATTAAGCCGATGGTTGGTACCTTGAGATAAAAGGAAAAAGATTCTCTGACATTCATCATTGGCTCGGGGGCTCGTTATCTCACGCACGAAAAAAAAAAAAAACTAAAAAATCGATCCAGCAAAGGAAAATTAGGAAATGTAATGTGCTCTTATCCGAACGAATAACTAATAGTATCTTTTGTTTTAAACGCATGGCACAATTATTCATAAATGAATAACACATTGATTAGTGCGAGAAATAAATTTATACATCACTATAATTAATATATTTTCGTTAATTTATTTTCTTTTTCTCATAGATAACGAGATACAAGCAAGCAGAGTTTGAGGACGAGGACAGCAGTAGCATCGGATCGATTGTATTGAACGGCGAGGGAATAACCACCTCGGGGACGCACATACGATATCACTCGGGTAGATTTGTCTCTGATAATTGATTAAAAAAAAAAAGTTCATTCCTTTGATATAATAAGGTGTCAAAAGTAGTATTTAACGTGATTCTGAACGTACGATAATACCGTGGTACTTGTGCACAACGAGAGAGGAGCAGGAAAGTTGGAAGACGTTTTACCAATTTTCCGAAATATAAGAGTGGTTTTTGTGTCTTTGTCTTTTTCACCAGGGTACGACTTTGTGGAGGGCAAGAAGTACGCTAAAAAGATGCCTACTGATAACTTGCATAGGTCTCCTGCTGTTGGTTCTCATTCTTACGGTTGTTCTAAACAGCAAACATCATTGGGAGGACGCTCAGATACTTCACGTGACTCCCCACGGGGAAGGTAAACAAAAAACGTTTCAATAACACTCGACCTTTCTTCCCCAAAACGTTTTCTCTGTGAGAAAGCGAACAGTTCAAGTATCTATAACAGTTTGAACGATTTTATTGTTTTTTTTTTAATAAAAAAAACTTTATTGTTTTTTTTATTTAAAAAAAAACAATAAAGTCAGTTAGTTTAAGAAGTTATACGCAGTCAGGAGACCGAAAAAAGGCGGTTTTTCAAGAATTTTTCCCGGAAAGACATTTTAATTTATTAATGTAAAAATTTATATACGCATTGTGGCAACTTTTAACTTTATTTTCATATTTTTTATTTCACCATAGCCAACGCACTCGAAGAGAGAAAGTTTTGCTCAGCAGTGTTCTTAGATATCCAGCAGGCTTTTGATAAAGTGTGGCATCTTGGGCTGCTCTACAAAATCAAACAGGCTATTCCAAAATTCTATTTGCTTTTAAAATCGTACTTAAACGACCGGACATTCCAGGTGAAACACGGAGCGGAAGACACAGACCTCTACCCAATAAAATCCGGGGTTCCGCAAGGAAGTGTGCTAGGCCCAGTGCTGTACACGCTGTTTACAGCCGATCTACCGGTGCGACGCAACACCGTCGTGGCAACGTTTGCCGACGACACAGCAATCATGGTCACGCACAGAAACGAGGTTAAAGCATCGAGGAAACTCCAAAAAGGGCTCAATGAAGTACAGTCATGGCTAGAGAAATGGAGACTCCAAGCCAGTGCGACAAAATCGGTGCATATTACTTTCACCATGAGGAAAAAGGAGTGCCCGATGGTTACGCTGAATGGTCATCCCCTCCCAAGAGTCAGTGAAGTAAAGTATCTTGGACTGCATTATGACAAAAGGCTCACGTGGGCTAGCCAGTGTTTTCAAAACGCCGCGAGCAGACTTAGAGTATGCATTTTGGATCATCCCGATATCTCAATAATTGTAGATATCAGAGCAGTTTTAAAATAGGCAAATATAGCAAAGGTCATTTTTTGGAGCAAAAATCATTACTTTCAAATTCCATTTTAGGACGCCATATCGATGTATTCTGACTCGCTGATCACTAATTCAGTAGCCATTTCTTCGAGAAACTAGATATTTTTTTTTCATTTTTTGTCAACACCATTTTTGGAACCCTCAATATGTCGAAATTTCAAATGGCCATAACTCGGCTCCCGTTCCATTGATTTCGGGACTTAACCAGTGTTTTCAAAACGCCGCGAGCAGACTTAGAGTATGCATTTTGGATCATCCCGATATCTCAATAATTGTAGATATGAGAGCAGTTTGAAAATAGGCAAATATAGCAAAGGTCATTTTTTGGAGCAAACATTTTTTACTTTCAAATTCCATTTTAGGACGCCATATCGATGTATTCTGTCTCGCTGATCACTAATTCAGTAGCCATTTCTTCGAGAAACTCGATATTTTTTTTTCATTTTTTGCCAACACCATTTTTGGAACCCTCAAAATGTCGAAATTTCAAATGGCCATAACTCGGCTCCCGTTCCATTGATTTCGGGACTTAACCAGTGTTTTCAAAACGCCGCGAGCAGACTTAGAGTATGCATTTTGGATCATCCCGATATCTCAATAATTGTAGATATGAGAGCAGTTTGAAAATAGGCAAATATAGCAAAGGTCATTTTTTGGAGCTAACATTTTTTACTTTCAAATTCCATTTTAGGACGCCATATCGATGTATTCTGTCTCGCTGATCACTAATTCAGTAGCCATTTCTTCGAGAAACTCGATATTTTTTTTTCATTTTTTGCCAACACCATTTTTGGAACCCTCAAAATGTCGAAATTTCAAATGGCCATAACTCGGCTCCCGTTCCATTGATTTCGGGACTTAACCAGTGTTTTCAAAACGCCGCGAGCAGACTTAGAGTATGCATTTTGGATCATCCCGATATCTCAATAATTGTAGATATGAGAGCAGTTTGAAAATAGGCAAATATAGCAAAGGTCATTTTTTGGAGCAAAAATTGTTTACTTTCAAATTCCATTTTAGGTCGCTATATCGATGTATTGTGACTCGCTGATCACTAATTCAGTAGCCATTTCTTCGAGAAACTAGATATTTTTTTGTCATTTTTTGCCAACACCATTTTTGGAACCCTCAAAATGTCGAAATTTCAAATGGCCATAACTCGGCTCCCGTTCCATCGATTTCGGGACTTAACCAGTGTTTTCAAAACGCCGCGAGCAGACTTAGAGTATGCATTTTGGATCATCCCGATATCTCAATAATTGTAGATATCAGAGCAGTTTTAACATAGGCAAATATAGCAAAGGTCATTTTTTGGAGCAAAAATTTTTTACTTTCAAATTCCATTTTAGGACGCTATATCGATGTATTCTGACTCGCTGATCACTAATTCAGTAGCCATTTCTTCTTGAAACTATATATTTTTTTTTTCATTTTTTGCCAACACCATTTTTGGAACCCCCAAAATGTCGAAATTTCAAATGGCCATAACTCGGCTCCCGTTCCATTGATTTCGGGACTTAACCAGTGTTTTCAAAACGCCGCGAGCAGACTTAGTGTATGCATTTTGGATCATCCCGATATCTCAATAATTGTAGATATGAGAGCAGTTTGAAAATAGGCAAATATAGCAAAGGTCATTTTTTGGAGCAAAAATTTTTTACTTTCAAATTCCATTTTAGGTCGCTATATCGATGTATTCTGACTCGCTGATCACTAATTCAGTAGCCATTTCTTCGAGAAACTAGATATTTTTTTGTCATTTTTTGCCAACACCATTTTTGGAACCCTCAAAATGTCGAAATTTCAAATGGCCATAACTCGGCTCCCGTTCCATCGATTTCGGGACTTAACCAGTGTTTTCAAAACGCCGCGAGCAGACTTAGAGTATGCATTTTGGATCATCCCGATATCTCAATAATTGTAGATATCAGAGCAGTTTTAACATAGGCAAATATAGCAAAGGTCATTTTTTGGAGCAAACATTTTTTACTTTCAAATTCCATTTTAGGACGCTATATCGATGTATTCTGACTCGCTGATCACTAATTCAGTAGCCATTTCTTCTTGAAACTATATATTTTTTTTTTCATTTTTTGCCAACACCATTTTGGGAGCCCTCAAAATGTCGAAATTTCAAATGGCAATAACTCGGCTCCCGTTCCATCGATTTCGGGACTTAACCAGTGTTTTCAAAACGCCGCGAGCAGACTTAGAGTATGCATTTTGGAACATCCCGATATCTCAATAATTGTAGATATGAGAGCAGTTTGAAAATAGGCAAATATAGCAAAGGTCATTTTGTGGAGCAAAAATTTTTTACTTCCAAATTCCATTTTAGGTCGCTATATCGATGTATTCTGACTCGCTGATCACTAATTCAGTAGCCATTTCTTCGAGAAACTAGATATTTTTTTGTCATTTTTTGCCAACACCATTTTTGGAACCCTCAAAATGTCGAAATTTCAAATGGCCATAACTCGGCTCCCGTTCCATCGATTTCGGGACTTAACCAGTGTTTTCAAAACGCCGCGAGCAGACTTAGAGTATGCATTTTGGATCATCCCGATATCTCAATAATTGTAGATATCAGAGCAGTTTTAACATAGGCAAATATAGCAAAGGTCATTTTTTGGAGCAAACATTTTTTACTTTCAAATTCCATTTTAGGACGCCATATCGATGTATTCTGTCTCGCTGATCACTAATTCAGTAGCCATTTCTTCGAGAAACTCGATATTTTTTTTTCATTTTTTGCCAACACCGTTTTTGGAACCCTCAAAATGTCGAAATTTCAAATGGCCATAACTCGGCTCCCGTTCCATTGATTTCGGGACTTAACCAGTGTTTTCAAAACGCCGCGAGCAGACTTAGTGTATGCATTTTGGATCATCCCGATATCTCAATAATTGTAGATATGAGAGCAGTTTGAAAATAGGCAAATATAGCAAAGGTCATTTTTTGGAGCAAAAATTTTTTACTTTCAAATTCCATTTTAGGTCGCTATATCGATGTATTCTGACTCGCTGATCACTAATTCAGTAGCCATTTCTTCGAGAAACTAGATATTTTTTTGTCATTTTTTGCCAACAGCATTTTTGGAACCCTCAAAATGTCGAAATTACAAATGGCCATAACTCGGCTCCCGTTCCATCGATTTCGGGACTTAACCAGTGTTTTAAAAACGCCGCGAGCAGACTTAGAGTATGCATTTTGGATCATCCCGATATCTCAATAATTGTAGATATCAGAGCAGTTTTAACATAGGCAAATATAGCAAAGGTCATTTTTTGGAGCAAACATTTTTTACTTTCAAATTCCATTTTAGGACGCTATATCGATGTATTCTGACTCGCTGATCACTAATTCAGTAGCCATTTCTTCGAGAAACTCGATATTTTTTTTTCATTTTTTGCCAACACCGTTTTTGGAACCCTCAAAATGTCGAAATTTCAAATGGCCATAACTCGGCTCTCGTTCCATCGATTTCGGGACTTAACCAGTGTTTTCAAAACGCCGCGAGCAGACTTAGAGTATGCATTTTGGATCATCCCGATATCTCAATAATTGTAGATATGAGAGCAGTTTGAAAATAGGCAAATATAGCAAAGGTCATTTTGTGGAGCAAACATTTTTTACTTTCAAATTCCATTTTAGGACGCTATATCGATGTATTCTGACTCGCTGATCACTAATTCAGTAGCCATTTCTTCTTGAAACTATATATTTTTTTTTTCATTTTTTGCCAACACCATTTTTGGAACCCTCAAAATGTCGAAATTTCAAATGGCAATAACTCGGCTCCCGTTCCATCGATTTCGGGACTTAACCAGTGTTTTCAAAACGCCGCGAGCAGACTTAGAGTATGCATTTTGGAACATCCCGATATCTCAATAATTGTAGATATGAGAGCAGTTTGAAAATAGGCAAATATAGCAAAGGTCATTTTGTGGAGCAAAAATTTTTTACTTTCAAATTCCATTTTAGGACGCTATATCGATGTATTCTGACTCGCTGATCACTAATTCAGTAGCCATTTCTTCTTGAAACTATATATTTTTTTTTTCATTTTTTGCCAACACCGTTTTTGGAACCCTCAAAATGTCGAAATTTCAAATGGCCATAACTCGGCTCCCGTTCCATCGATTTCGGGACTTAACCAGTGTTTTCAAAACGCCGCGAGCAGACTTAGAGTATGCATTTTGGATCATCCCGATATCTCAATAATTGTAGATATCAGAGCAGTTTTAACATAGGCAAATATAGCAAAGGTCATTTTTTGGAGCAAACATTTTTTACTTTCAAATTCCATTTTAGGACGCCATATCGATGTATTCTGTCTCGCTGATCACTAATTCAGTAGCCATTTCTTCGAGAAACTCGATATTTTTTTTTCATTTTTTGCCAACACCGTTTTTGGAACCCTCAAAATGTCGAAATTTCAAATGGCCATAACTCGGCTCCCGTTCCATTGATTTCGGGACTTAACCAGTGTTTTCAAAACGCCGCGAGCAGACTTAGTGTATGCATTTTGGATCATCCCGATATCTCAATAATTGTAGATATGAGAGCAGTTTGAAAATAGGCAAATATAGCAAAGGTCATTTTTTGGAGCAAAAATTTTTTACTTTCAAATTCCATTTTAGGTCGCTATATCGATGTATTCTGACTCGCTGATCACTAATTCAGTAGCCATTTCTTCGAGAAACTAGATATTTTTTTGTCATTTTTTGCCAACAGCATTTTTGGAACCCTCAAAATGTCGAAATTACAAATGGCCATAACTCGGCTCCCGTTCCATCGATTTCGGGACTTAACCAGTGTTTTCAAAACGCCGCGAGCAGACTTAGAGTATGCATTTTGGATCATCCCGATATCTCAATAATTGTAGATATCAGAGCAGTTTTAACATAGGCAAATATAGCAAAGGTCATTTTGTGGAGCAAACATTTTTTACTTTCAAATTCCATTTTAGGACGCTATATCGATGTATTCTGACTCGCTGATCACTAATTCAGTAGCCATTTCTTCTTGAAACTATATATTTTTTTTTTCATTTTTTGCCAACACCATTTTTGGAACCCTCAAAATGTCGAAATTTCAAATGGCAATAACTCGGCTCCCGTTCCATCGATTTCGGGACTTAACCAGTGTTTTCAAAACGCCGCGAGCAGACTTAGAGTATGCATTTTGGAACATCCCGATATCTCAATAATTGTAGATATGAGAGCAGTTTGAAAATAGGCAAATATAGCAAAGGTCATTTTGTGGAGCAAAAATTTTTTACTTTCAAATTCCATTTTAGGACGCTATATCGATGTATTCTGACTCGCTGATCACTAATTCAGTAGCCATTTCTTCTTGAAACTATATATTTTTTTTTCCATTTTTTGCCAACACCATTTTTGGAACCCTCAAAATGTCGAAATTTCAAATGGCCATAACTCGGCTCCCGTTCCATCGATTTCGGGACTTAACCAGTGTTTTCAAAACGCCGCGAGCAGACTTAGAGTATGCATTTTGGATCATCCCGATATCTCAATAATTGTAGATATCAGAGCAGTTTTAACATAGGCAAATATAGCAAAGGTCATTTTTTGGAGCAAACATTTTTTACTTTCAAATTCCATTTTAGGACGCCATATCGATGTATTCTGTCTCGCTGATCACTAATTCAGTAGCCATTTCTTCGAGAAACTCGATATTTTTTTTTCATTTTTTGCCAACACCGTTTTTGGAACCCTCAAAATGTCGAAATTTCAAATGGCCATAACTCGGCTCCCGTTCCATTGATTTCGGGACTTAACCAGTGTTTTCAAAACGCCGCGAGCAGACTTAGTGTATGCATTTTGGATCATCCCGATATCTCAATAATTGTAGATATGAGAGCAGTTTGAAAATAGGCAAATATAGCAAAGGTCATTTTTTGGAGCAAAAATTTTTTACTTTCAAATTCCATTTTAGGTCGCTATATCGATGTATTCTGACTCGCTGATCACTAATTCAGTAGCCATTTCTTCGAGAAACTAGATATTTTTTTGTCATTTTTTGCCAACAGCATTTTTGGAACCCTCAAAATGTCGAAATTACAAATGGCCATAACTCGGCTCCCGTTCCATCGATTTCGGGACTTAACCAGTGTTTTCAAAACGCCGCGAGCAGACTTAGAGTATGCATTTTGGATCATCCCGATATCTCAATAATTGTAGATATCAGAGCAGTTTTAACATAGGCAAATATAGCAAAGGTCATTTTTTGGAGCAAAAATTTTTTACTTTCAAATTCCATTTTAGGACGCTATATCGATGTATTCTGACTCGCTGATCACTAATTCAGTAGCCATTTCTTCGAGAAACTCGATATTTTTTTTTCATTTTTTGCCAACACCGTTTTTGGAACCCTCAAAATGTCGAAATTTCAAATGGCCATAACTCGGCTCTCGTTCCATCGATTTCGGGACTTAACCAGTGTTTTCAAAACGCCGCGAGCAGACTTAGAGTATGCATTTTGGATCATCCCGATATCTCAATAATTGTAGATATCAGAGCAGTTTTAACATAGGCAAATATAGCAAAGGTCATTTTTTGGAGCAAACATTTTTTACTTTCAAATTCCATTTTAGGACGCCATATCGATGTATTCTGTCTCGCTGATCACTAATTCAGTAGCCATTTCTTCGAGAAACTCGATATTTTTTTTTCATTTTTTGCCAACACCGTTTTTGGAACCCTCAAAATGTCGAAATTTCAAATGGCCATAACTCGGCTCCCGTTCCATTGATTTCGGGACTTAACCAGTGTTTTCAAAACGCCGCGAGCAGACTTAGTGTATGCATTTTGGATCATCCCGATATCTCAATAATTGTAGATATGAGAGCAGTTTGAAAATAGGCAAATATAGCAAAGGTCATTTTTTGGAGCAAAAATTTTTTACTTTCAAATTCCATTTTAGGTCGCTATATCGATGTATTCTGACTCGCTGATCACTAATTCAGTAGCCATTTCTTCGAGAAACTAGATATTTTTTTGTCATTTTTTGCCAACAGCATTTTTGGAACCCTCAAAATGTCGAAATTACAAATGGCCATAACTCGGCTCCCGTTCCATCGATTTCGGGACTTAACCAGTGTTTTCAAAACGCCGCGAGCAGACTTAGAGTATGCATTTTGGATCATCCCGATATCTCAATAATTGTAGATATCAGAGCAGTTTTAACATAGGCAAATATAGCAAAGGTCATTTTTTGGAGCAAAAATTTTTTACTTTCAAATTCCATTTTAGGACGCTATATCGATGTATTCTGACTCGCTGATCACTAATTCAGTAGCCATTTCTTCGAGAAACTCGATATTTTTTTTTCATTTTTTGCCAACACCGTTTTTGGAACCCTCAAAATGTCGAAATTTCAAATGGCCATAACTCGGCTCTCGTTCCATCGATTTCGGGACTTAACCAGTGTTTTCAAAACGCCGCGAGCAGACTTAGAGTATGCATTTTGGATCATCCCGATATCTCAATAATTGTAGATATCAGAGCAGTTTTAACATAGGCAAATATAGCAAAGGTCATTTTTTGGAGCAAACATTTTTTACTTTCAAATTCCATTTTAGGACGCCATATCGATGTATTCTGTCTCGCTGATCACTAATTCAGTAGCCATTTCTTCGAGAAACTCGATATTTTTTTTTCATTTTTTGCCAACACCGTTTTTGGAACCCTCAAAATGTCGAAATTTCAAATGGCCATAACTCGGCTCCCGTTCCATTGATTTCGGGACTTAACCAGTGTTTTCAAAACGCCGCGAGCAGACTTAGTGTATGCATTTTGGATCATCCCGATATCTCAATAATTGTAGATATGAGAGCAGTTTGAAAATAGGCAAATATAGCAAAGGTCATTTTTTGGAGCAAAAATTTTTTACTTTCAAATTCCATTTTAGGTCGCTATATCGATGTATTCTGACTCGCTGATCACTAATTCAGTAGCCATTTCTTCGAGAAACTAGATATTTTTTTGTCATTTTTTGCCAACAGCATTTTTGGAACCCTCAAAATGTCGAAATTACAAATGGCCATAACTCGGCTCCCGTTCCATCGATTTCGGGACTTAACCAGTGTTTTCAAAACGCCGCGAGCAGACTTAGAGTATGCATTTTGGATCATCCCGATATCTCAATAATTGTAGATATCAGAGCAGTTTTAACATAGGCAAATATAGCAAAGGTCATTTTTTGGAGCAAAAATTTTTTACTTTCAAATTCCATTTTAGGACGCTATATCGATGTATTCTGACTCGCTGATCACTAATTCAGTAGCCATTTCTTCGAGAAACTCGATATTTTTTTTTCATTTTTTGCCAACACCGTTTTTGGAACCCTCAAAATGTCGAAATTTCAAATGGCCATAACTCGGCTCTCGTTCCATCGATTTCGGGACTTAACCAGTGTTTTCAAAACGCCGCGAGCAGACTTAGAGTATGCATTTTGGATCATCCCGATATCTCAATAATTGTAGATATGAGAGCAGTTTGAAAATAGGCAAATATAGCAAAGGTCATTTTGTGGAGCAAACATTTTTTACTTTCAAATTCCATTTTAGGACGCTATATCGATGTATTCTGACTCGCTGATCACTAATTCAGTAGCCATTTCTTCTTGAAACTATATATTTTTTTTTTCATTTTTTGCCAACACCATTTTTGGAACCCTCATAATGTCGAAATTTCAAATGGCAATAACTCGGCTCCCGTTCCATCGATTTCGGGACTTAACCAGTGTTTTCAAAACGCCGCGAGCAGACTTAGAGTATGCATTTTGGAACATCCCGATATCTCAATAATTGTAGATATGAGAGCAGTTTGAAAATAGGCAAATATAGCAAAGGTCATTTTGTGGAGCAAACATTTCTTACTTTCAAATTCCATTTTAGGACGCTATATCGATGTATTCTGACTCGCTGATCACTAATTCAGTAGCCATTTCTTCGAGAAACTCGATATTTTTTTTTCATTTTTTGCCAACACCGTTTTTGGAACCCTCAAAATGTCGAAATTTCAAATGGCCATAACTCGGCTCTCGTTCCATCGATTTCGGGACTTAACCAGTGTTTTCAAAACGCCGCGAGCAGACTTAGAGTATGCATTTTGGATCATCCCGATATCTCAATAATTGTAGATATCAGAGCAGTTTTAACATAGGCAAATATAGCAAAGGTCATTTTTTGGAGCAAACATTTTTTACTTTCAAATTCCATTTTAGGACGCCATATCGATGTATTCTGTCTCGCTGATCACTAATTCAGTAGCCATTTCTTCGAGAAACTCGATATTTTTTTTTCATTTTTTGCCAACACCGTTTTTGGAACCCTCAAAATGTCGAAATTTCAAATGGCCATAACTCGGCTCCCGTTCCATTGATTTCGGGACTTAACCAGTGTTTTCAAAACGCCGCGAGCAGACTTAGTGTATGCATTTTGGATCATCCCGATATCTCAATAATTGTAGATATGAGAGCAGTTTGAAAATAGGCAAATATAGCAAAGGTCATTTTTTGGAGCAAAAATTTTTTACTTTCAAATTCCATTTTAGGTCGCTATATCGATGTATTCTGACTCGCTGATCACTAATTCAGTAGCCATTTCTTCGAGAAACTAGATATTTTTTTGTCATTTTTTGCCAACAGCATTTTTGGAACCCTCAAAATGTCGAAATTACAAATGGCCATAACTCGGCTCCCGTTCCATCGATTTCGGGACTTAACCAGTGTTTTCAAAACGCCGCGAGCAGACTTAGAGTATGCATTTTGGATCATCCCGATATCTCAATAATTGTAGATATCAGAGCAGTTTTAACATAGGCAAATATAGCAAAGGTCATTTTTTGGAGCAAAAATTTTTTACTTTCAAATTCCATTTTAGGACGCTATATCGATGTATTCTGACTCGCTGATCACTAATTCAGTAGCCATTTCTTCGAGAAACTAGATATTTTTTTATCATTTTTTGCCAACACCATTTTTGGAACCCTCAAAATGTCGAAATTTCAAATGGCCATAACTCGACTCCCGTTCCATCGATTTCGGGACTTAAACAGTGTTTTCAAAACGCCGCGAGCAGACTTAGAGTATGCATTTTGGATCATCCCGATATCTCAATAATTGTAGATATGAGAGCAGTTTGAAAATAGGCAAATATAGCAAAGGTCATTTTGTGGAGCAAACATTTCTTACTTTCAAATTCCATTTTAGGACGCTATATCGATGTATTCTGACTCGCTGATCACTAATTCAGTAGCCATTTCTTCGAGAAACTAGATATTTTTTTTGTCATTTTTTGCCAACACCATTTTTGGAACCCTTAAAATGTCGAAATTTCAAATGGCCATAACTCGGCTCCCGTTCCATCGATTCCGGGACTTAACCAGTGTTTTTAAAACGCCGCGAGCAGACTTAGAGTATGCATTTTGGATCATCCCGATATCTCAATAATTGTAGATATCAGAGCAGTTTTAACATAGGCAAATATAGCAAAGGTCATTTTTTAGAGCAAAAATTTTTTACTTTCAAATTCCATTTTAGGACGCTATATCGATGTATTCTGACTCGCTGATCACTAATTCAGTAGCCATTTCTTCGAGAAACTAGATATTTTTTTTGTCATTTTTTGCCAACACCATTTTTGGAACCCTTAAAATGTCGAAATTTCAAATGGCCATAACTCGGCTCCCGTTCCATCGATTCCGGGACTTAACCAGTGTTTTTAAAACGCCGCGAGCAGACTTAGAGTATGCATTTTGGATCATCCCGATATCTCAATAATTGTAGATATCAGAGCAGTTTTAACATAGGCAAATATAGCAAAGGTCATTTTTTAGAGCAAAAATTTTTTACTTTCAAATTCCATTTTAGGACGCTATATCGATGTATTCTGACTCGCTGATCACTAATTCAGTAGCCATTTCTTCGAGAAACTAGATATTTTTTTATCATTTTTTGCCAACACCATTTTTGGAACCCTCAAAATGTCGAAATTTCAAATGGCCATAACTCGGCTCCCGTTCCAGCGATTTCGGGACTTAACCAGTGTTTTCAAAACGCCGCGAGCAGACTTAGAGTATGCATTTTGGATCATCCCGATATCTCAATAATTGTAGATATCAGAGCAGTTTTAACATAGGCAAATATAGCAAAGGTCATTTTTTGGAGCAAAAATTTTTTACTTTCAAATTCCATTTTAGGACGCTATATCGATGTATTCTGACTCGCTGATCACTAATTCAGTAGCCATTTCTTCTTGAAACTATATATTTTTTTTTTCATTTTTTGCCAACACCATTTTGGGAACCCTCAAAATGTCGAAATTTCAAATGGCAATAACTCGGCTCCCGTTCCATCGATTTCGGGACTTAACCAGTGTTTTCAAAACGCCGCGAGCAGACTTAGAGTATGCATTTTGGATCATCCCGATATCTCAATAATTGTAGATATCAGAGCAGTTTTAACATAGGCAAATATAGCAAAGGTCATTTTTTGGAGCAAAAATTTTTTACTTTCAAATTCCATTTTAGGACGCTATATCGATGTATTCTGACTCGCTGATCACTAATTCAGTAGCCATTTCTTCTTGAAACTATATATTTTTTTTTTCATTTTTTGCCAACACCATTTTTGGAACCCTCAAAATGTCGAAATTTCAAATGGCCATAACTCGGCTCCCGTTCCATTGATTTCGGGACTTAACCAGTGTTTTCAAAACGCCGCGAGCAGACTTAGTGTATGCATTTTGGATCATCCCGATATCTCAATAATTGTAGATATGAGAGCAGTTTGAAAATAGGCAAATATAGCAAAGGTCATTTTTTGGAGCAAAAATTTTTTACTTTCAAATTCTATTTTAGGTCGCTATATCGATGTATTCTGACTCGCTGATCACTAATTCAGTAGCCATTTCTTCGAGAAACTAGATATTTTTTTGTCATTTTTTGCCAACACCATTTTTGGAACCCTCAAAATGTCGAAATTTCAAATGGCCATAACTCGACTCCCGTTCCATCGATTTCGGGACTTAACCAGTGTTTTCAAAACGCCGCGAGCAGACTTAGAGTATGCATTTTGGATCATCCCGATATCTCAATAATTGTAGATATGAGAGCAGTTTGAAAATAGGCAAATATAGCAAAGGTCATTTTTTGGAGCAAAAATTGTTTACTTTCAAATTCCATTTTAGGTCGCTATATCGATGTATTGTGACTCGCTGATCACTAATTCAGTAGCCATTTCTTCGAGAAACTAGATATTTTTTTGTCATTTTTTGCCAACACCATTTTTGGAACCCTCAAAATGTCGAAATTTCAAATGGCCATAACTCGGCTCCCGTTCCATCGATTTCGGGACTTAACCAGTGTTTTCAAAACGCCGCGAGCAGACTTAGAGTATGCATTTTGGATCATCCCGATATCTCAATAATTGTAGATATCAGAGCAGTTTTAACATAGGCAAATATAGCAAAGGTCATTTTTTGGAGCAAAAATTTTTTACTTTCAAATTCCATTTTAGGACGCTATATCGATGTATTCTGACTCGCTGATCACTAATTCAGTAGCCATTTCTTCTTGAAACTATATATTTTTTTTTTCATTTTTTGCCAACACCATTTTTGGAACCCCCAAAATGTCGAAATTTCAAATGGCCATAACTCGGCTCCCGTTCCATTGATTTCGGGACTTAACCAGTGTTTTCAAAACGCCGCGAGCAGACTTAGTGTATGCATTTTGGATCATCCCGATATCTCAATAATTGTAGATATGAGAGCAGTTTGAAAATAGGCAAATATAGCAAAGGTCATTTTTTGGAGCAAAAATTTTTTACTTTCAAATTCCATTTTAGGTCGCTATATCGATGTATTCTGACTCGCTGATCACTAATTCAGTAGCCATTTCTTCGAGAAACTAGATATTTTTTTGTCATTTTTTGCCAACACCATTTTTGGAACCCTCAAAATGTCGAAATTTCAAATGGCCATAACTCGGCTCCCGTTCCATCGATTTCGGGACTTAACCAGTGTTTTCAAAACGCCGCGAGCAGACTTAGAGTATGCATTTTGGATCATCCCGATATCTCAATAATTGTAGATATCAGAGCAGTTTTAACATAGGCAAATATAGCAAAGGTCATTTTTTGGAGCAAAAATTTTTTACTTTCAAATTCCATTTTAGGACGCTATATCGATGTATTCTGACTCGCTGATCACTAATTCAGTAGCCATTTCTTCTTGAAACTATATATTTTTTTTTTCATTTTTTGCCAACACCATTTTGGGAGCCCTCAAAATGTCGAAATTTCAAATGGCAATAACTCGGCTCCCGTTCCATCGATTTCGGGACTTAACCAGTGTTTTCAAAACGCCGCGAGCAGACTTAGAGTATGCATTTTGGAACATCCCGATATCTCAATAATTGTAGATATGAGAGCAGTTTGAAAATAGGCAAATATAGCAAAGGTCATTTTGTGGAGCAAAAATTTTTTACTTCCAAATTCCATTTTAGGTCGCTATATCGATGTATTCTGACTCGCTGATCACTAATTCAGTAGCCATTTCTTCGAGAAACTAGATATTTTTTTGTCATTTTTTGCCAACACCATTTTTGGAACCCTCAAAATGTCGAAATTTCAAATGGCCATAACTCGGCTCCCGTTCCATCGATTTCGGGACTTAACCAGTGTTTTCAAAACGCCGCGAGCAGACTTAGAGTATGCATTTTGGATCATCCCGATATCTCAATAATTGTAGATATCAGAGCAGTTTTAACATAGGCAAATATAGCAAAGGTCATTTTTTGGAGCAAACATTTTTTACTTTCAAATTCCATTTTAGGACGCCATATCGATGTATTCTGTCTCGCTGATCACTAATTCAGTAGCCATTTCTTCGAGAAACTCGATATTTTTTTTTCATTTTTTGCCAACACCGTTTTTGGAACCCTCAAAATGTCGAAATTTCAAATGGCCATAACTCGGCTCCCGTTCCATTGATTTCGGGACTTAACCAGTGTTTTCAAAACGCCGCGAGCAGACTTAGTGTATGCATTTTGGATCATCCCGATATCTCAATAATTGTAGATATGAGAGCAGTTTGAAAATAGGCAAATATAGCAAAGGTCATTTTTTGGAGCAAAAATTTTTTACTTTCAAATTCCATTTTAGGTCGCTATATCGATGTATTCTGACTCGCTGATCACTAATTCAGTAGCCATTTCTTCGAGAAACTAGATATTTTTTTGTCATTTTTTGCCAACAGCATTTTTGGAACCCTCAAAATGTCGAAATTACAAATGGCCATAACTCGGCTCCCGTTCCATCGATTTCGGGACTTAACCAGTGTTTTAAAAACGCCGCGAGCAGACTTAGAGTATGCATTTTGGATCATCCCGATATCTCAATAATTGTAGATATCAGAGCAGTTTTAACATAGGCAAATATAGCAAAGGTCATTTTTTGGAGCAAACATTTTTTACTTTCAAATTCCATTTTAGGACGCTATATCGATGTATTCTGACTCGCTGATCACTAATTCAGTAGCCATTTCTTCGAGAAACTCGATATTTTTTTTTCATTTTTTGCCAACACCGTTTTTGGAACCCTCAAAATGTCGAAATTTCAAATGGCCATAACTCGGCTCTCGTTCCATCGATTTCGGGACTTAACCAGTGTTTTCAAAACGCCGCGAGCAGACTTAGAGTATGCATTTTGGATCATCCCGATATCTCAATAATTGTAGATATGAGAGCAGTTTGAAAATAGGCAAATATAGCAAAGGTCATTTTGTGGAGCAAACATTTTTTACTTTCAAATTCCATTTTAGGACGCTATATCGATGTATTCTGACTCGCTGATCACTAATTCAGTAGCCATTTCTTCTTGAAACTATATATTTTTTTTTTCATTTTTTGCCAACACCATTTTTGGAACCCTCAAAATGTCGAAATTTCAAATGGCAATAACTCGGCTCCCGTTCCATCGATTTCGGGACTTAACCAGTGTTTTCAAAACGCCGCGAGCAGACTTAGAGTATGCATTTTGGAACATCCCGATATCTCAATAATTGTAGATATGAGAGCAGTTTGAAAATAGGCAAATATAGCAAAGGTCATTTTGTGGAGCAAAAATTTTTTACTTCCAAATTCCATTTTAGGTCGCTATATCGATGTATTCTGACTCGCTGATCACTAATTCAGTAGCCATTTCTTCGAGAAACTAGATATTTTTTTGTCATTTTTTGCCAACACCATTTTTGGAACCCTCAAAATGTCGAAATTTCAAATGGCCATAACTCGGCTCCCGTTCCATCGATTTCGGGACTTAACCAGTGTTTTCAAAACGCCGCGAGCAGACTTAGAGTATGCATTTTGGATCATCCCGATATCTCAATAATTGTAGATATCAGAGCAGTTTTAACATAGGCAAATATAGCAAAGGTCATTTTTTGGAGCAAACATTTTTTACTTTCAAATTCCATTTTAGGACGCCATATCGATGTATTCTGTCTCGCTGATCACTAATTCAGTAGCCATTTCTTCGAGAAACTCGATATTTTTTTTTCATTTTTTGCCAACACCGTTTTTGGAACCCTCAAAATGTCGAAATTTCAAATGGCCATAACTCGGCTCCCGTTCCATTGATTTCGGGACTTAACCAGTGTTTTCAAAACGCCGCGAGCAGACTTAGTGTATGCATTTTGGATCATCCCGATATCTCAATAATTGTAGATATGAGAGCAGTTTGAAAATAGGCAAATATAGCAAAGGTCATTTTTTGGAGCAAAAATTTTTTACTTTCAAATTCCATTTTAGGTCGCTATATCGATGTATTCTGACTCGCTGATCACTAATTCAGTAGCCATTTCTTCGAGAAACTAGATATTTTTTTGTCATTTTTTGCCAACAGCATTTTTGGAACCCTCAAAATGTCGAAATTACAAATGGCCATAACTCGGCTCCCGTTCCATCGATTTCGGGACTTAACCAGTGTTTTAAAAACGCCGCGAGCAGACTTAGAGTATGCATTTTGGATCATCCCGATATCTCAATAATTGTAGATATCAGAGCAGTTTTAACATAGGCAAATATAGCAAAGGTCATTTTTTGGAGCAAACATTTTTTACTTTCAAATTCCATTTTAGGACGCTATATCGATGTATTCTGACTCGCTGATCACTAATTCAGTAGCCATTTCTTCGAGAAACTCGATATTTTTTTTTCATTTTTTGCCAACACCGTTTTTGGAACCCTCAAAATGTCGAAATTTCAAATGGCCATAACTCGGCTCTCGTTCCATCGATTTCGGGACTTAACCAGTGTTTTCAAAACGCCGCGAGCAGACTTAGAGTATGCATTTTGGATCATCCCGATATCTCAATAATTGTAGATATGAGAGCAGTTTGAAAATAGGCAAATATAGCAAAGGTCATTTTGTGGAGCAAACATTTTTTACTTTCAAATTCCATTTTAGGACGCTATATCGATGTATTCTGACTCGCTGATCACTAATTCAGTAGCCATTTCTTCTTGAAACTATATATTTTTTTTTTCATTTTTTGCCAACACCATTTTTGGAACCCTCAAAATGTCGAAATTTCAAATGGCAATAACTCGGCTCCCGTTCCATCGATTTCGGGACTTAACCAGTGTTTTCAAAACGCCGCGAGCAGACTTAGAGTATGCATTTTGGAACATCCCGATATCTCAATAATTGTAGATATGAGAGCAGTTTGAAAATAGGCAAATATAGCAAAGGTCATTTTGTGGAGCAAAAATTTTTTACTTTCAAATTCCATTTTAGGACGCTATATCGATGTATTCTGACTCGCTGATCACTAATTCAGTAGCCATTTCTTCTTGAAACTATATATTTTTTTTTTCATTTTTTGCCAACACCGTTTTTGGAACCCTCAAAATGTCGAAATTTCAAATGGCCATAACTCGGCTCCCGTTCCATCGATTTCGGGACTTAACCAGTGTTTTCAAAACGCCGCGAGCAGACTTAGAGTATGCATTTTGGATCATCCCGATATCTCAATAATTGTAGATATCAGAGCAGTTTTAACATAGGCAAATATAGCAAAGGTCATTTTTTGGAGCAAACATTTTTTACTTTCAAATTCCATTTTAGGACGCCATATCGATGTATTCTGTCTCGCTGATCACTAATTCAGTAGCCATTTCTTCGAGAAACTCGATATTTTTTTTTCATTTTTTGCCAACACCGTTTTTGGAACCCTCAAAATGTCGAAATTTCAAATGGCCATAACTCGGCTCCCGTTCCATTGATTTCGGGACTTAACCAGTGTTTTCAAAACGCCGCGAGCAGACTTAGTGTATGCATTTTGGATCATCCCGATATCTCAATAATTGTAGATATGAGAGCAGTTTGAAAATAGGCAAATATAGCAAAGGTCATTTTTTGGAGCAAAAATTTTTTACTTTCAAATTCCATTTTAGGTCGCTATATCGATGTATTCTGACTCGCTGATCACTAATTCAGTAGCCATTTCTTCGAGAAACTAGATATTTTTTTGTCATTTTTTGCCAACAGCATTTTTGGAACCCTCAAAATGTCGAAATTACAAATGGCCATAACTCGGCTCCCGTTCCATCGATTTCGGGACTTAACCAGTGTTTTCAAAACGCCGCGAGCAGACTTAGAGTATGCATTTTGGATCATCCCGATATCTCAATAATTGTAGATATCAGAGCAGTTTTAACATAGGCAAATATAGCAAAGGTCATTTTGTGGAGCAAACATTTTTTACTTTCAAATTCCATTTTAGGACGCTATATCGATGTATTCTGACTCGCTGATCACTAATTCAGTAGCCATTTCTTCTTGAAACTATATATTTTTTTTTTCATTTTTTGCCAACACCATTTTTGGAACCCTCAAAATGTCGAAATTTCAAATGGCAATAACTCGGCTCCCGTTCCATCGATTTCGGGACTTAACCAGTGTTTTCAAAACGCCGCGAGCAGACTTAGAGTATGCATTTTGGAACATCCCGATATCTCAATAATTGTAGATATGAGAGCAGTTTGAAAATAGGCAAATATAGCAAAGGTCATTTTGTGGAGCAAAAATTTTTTACTTTCAAATTCCATTTTAGGACGCTATATCGATGTATTCTGACTCGCTGATCACTAATTCAGTAGCCATTTCTTCTTGAAACTATATATTTTTTTTTCCATTTTTTGCCAACACCATTTTTGGAACCCTCAAAATGTCGAAATTTCAAATGGCCATAACTCGGCTCCCGTTCCATCGATTTCGGGACTTAACCAGTGTTTTCAAAACGCCGCGAGCAGACTTAGAGTATGCATTTTGGATCATCCCGATATCTCAATAATTGTAGATATCAGAGCAGTTTTAACATAGGCAAATATAGCAAAGGTCATTTTTTGGAGCAAACATTTTTTACTTTCAAATTCCATTTTAGGACGCCATATCGATGTATTCTGTCTCGCTGATCACTAATTCAGTAGCCATTTCTTCGAGAAACTCGATATTTTTTTTTCATTTTTTGCCAACACCGTTTTTGGAACCCTCAAAATGTCGAAATTTCAAATGGCCATAACTCGGCTCCCGTTCCATTGATTTCGGGACTTAACCAGTGTTTTCAAAACGCCGCGAGCAGACTTAGTGTATGCATTTTGGATCATCCCGATATCTCAATAATTGTAGATATGAGAGCAGTTTGAAAATAGGCAAATATAGCAAAGGTCATTTTTTGGAGCAAAAATTTTTTACTTTCAAATTCCATTTTAGGTCGCTATATCGATGTATTCTGACTCGCTGATCACTAATTCAGTAGCCATTTCTTCGAGAAACTAGATATTTTTTTGTCATTTTTTGCCAACAGCATTTTTGGAACCCTCAAAATGTCGAAATTACAAATGGCCATAACTCGGCTCCCGTTCCATCGATTTCGGGACTTAACCAGTGTTTTCAAAACGCCGCGAGCAGACTTAGAGTATGCATTTTGGATCATCCCGATATCTCAATAATTGTAGATATCAGAGCAGTTTTAACATAGGCAAATATAGCAAAGGTCATTTTTTGGAGCAAAAATTTTTTACTTTCAAATTCCATTTTAGGACGCTATATCGATGTATTCTGACTCGCTGATCACTAATTCAGTAGCCATTTCTTCGAGAAACTCGATATTTTTTTTTCATTTTTTGCCAACACCGTTTTTGGAACCCTCAAAATGTCGAAATTTCAAATGGCCATAACTCGGCTCTCGTTCCATCGATTTCGGGACTTAACCAGTGTTTTCAAAACGCCGCGAGCAGACTTAGAGTATGCATTTTGGATCATCCCGATATCTCAATAATTGTAGATATCAGAGCAGTTTTAACATAGGCAAATATAGCAAAGGTCATTTTTTGGAGCAAACATTTTTTACTTTCAAATTCCATTTTAGGACGCCATATCGATGTATTCTGTCTCGCTGATCACTAATTCAGTAGCCATTTCTTCGAGAAACTCGATATTTTTTTTTCATTTTTTGCCAACACCGTTTTTGGAACCCTCAAAATGTCGAAATTTCAAATGGCCATAACTCGGCTCCCGTTCCATTGATTTCGGGACTTAACCAGTGTTTTCAAAACGCCGCGAGCAGACTTAGTGTATGCATTTTGGATCATCCCGATATCTCAATAATTGTAGATATGAGAGCAGTTTGAAAATAGGCAAATATAGCAAAGGTCATTTTTTGGAGCAAAAATTTTTTACTTTCAAATTCCATTTTAGGTCGCTATATCGATGTATTCTGACTCGCTGATCACTAATTCAGTAGCCATTTCTTCGAGAAACTAGATATTTTTTTGTCATTTTTTGCCAACAGCATTTTTGGAACCCTCAAAATGTCGAAATTACAAATGGCCATAACTCGGCTCCCGTTCCATCGATTTCGGGACTTAACCAGTGTTTTCAAAACGCCGCGAGCAGACTTAGAGTATGCATTTTGGATCATCCCGATATCTCAATAATTGTAGATATCAGAGCAGTTTTAACATAGGCAAATATAGCAAAGGTCATTTTTTGGAGCAAAAATTTTTTACTTTCAAATTCCATTTTAGGACGCTATATCGATGTATTCTGACTCGCTGATCACTAATTCAGTAGCCATTTCTTCGAGAAACTCGATATTTTTTTTTCATTTTTTGCCAACACCGTTTTTGGAACCCTCAAAATGTCGAAATTTCAAATGGCCATAACTCGGCTCTCGTTCCATCGATTTCGGGACTTAACCAGTGTTTTCAAAACGCCGCGAGCAGACTTAGAGTATGCATTTTGGATCATCCCGATATCTCAATAATTGTAGATATCAGAGCAGTTTTAACATAGGCAAATATAGCAAAGGTCATTTTTTGGAGCAAACATTTTTTACTTTCAAATTCCATTTTAGGACGCCATATCGATGTATTCTGTCTCGCTGATCACTAATTCAGTAGCCATTTCTTCGAGAAACTCGATATTTTTTTTTCATTTTTTGCCAACACCGTTTTTGGAACCCTCAAAATGTCGAAATTTCAAATGGCCATAACTCGGCTCCCGTTCCATTGATTTCGGGACTTAACCAGTGTTTTCAAAACGCCGCGAGCAGACTTAGTGTATGCATTTTGGATCATCCCGATATCTCAATAATTGTAGATATGAGAGCAGTTTGAAAATAGGCAAATATAGCAAAGGTCATTTTTTGGAGCAAAAATTTTTTACTTTCAAATTCCATTTTAGGTCGCTATATCGATGTATTCTGACTCGCTGATCACTAATTCAGTAGCCATTTCTTCGAGAAACTAGATATTTTTTTGTCATTTTTTGCCAACAGCATTTTTGGAACCCTCAAAATGTCGAAATTACAAATGGCCATAACTCGGCTCCCGTTCCATCGATTTCGGGACTTAACCAGTGTTTTCAAAACGCCGCGAGCAGACTTAGAGTATGCATTTTGGATCATCCCGATATCTCAATAATTGTAGATATCAGAGCAGTTTTAACATAGGCAAATATAGCAAAGGTCATTTTTTGGAGCAAAAATTTTTTACTTTCAAATTCCATTTTAGGACGCTATATCGATGTATTCTGACTCGCTGATCACTAATTCAGTAGCCATTTCTTCGAGAAACTCGATATTTTTTTTTCATTTTTTGCCAACACCGTTTTTGGAACCCTCAAAATGTCGAAATTTCAAATGGCCATAACTCGGCTCTCGTTCCATCGATTTCGGGACTTAACCAGTGTTTTCAAAACGCCGCGAGCAGACTTAGAGTATGCATTTTGGATCATCCCGATATCTCAATAATTGTAGATATGAGAGCAGTTTGAAAATAGGCAAATATAGCAAAGGTCATTTTGTGGAGCAAACATTTTTTACTTTCAAATTCCATTTTAGGACGCTATATCGATGTATTCTGACTCGCTGATCACTAATTCAGTAGCCATTTCTTCTTGAAACTATATATTTTTTTTTTCATTTTTTGCCAACACCATTTTTGGAACCCTCATAATGTCGAAATTTCAAATGGCAATAACTCGGCTCCCGTTCCATCGATTTCGGGACTTAACCAGTGTTTTCAAAACGCCGCGAGCAGACTTAGAGTATGCATTTTGGAACATCCCGATATCTCAATAATTGTAGATATGAGAGCAGTTTGAAAATAGGCAAATATAGCAAAGGTCATTTTGTGGAGCAAACATTTCTTACTTTCAAATTCCATTTTAGGACGCTATATCGATGTATTCTGACTCGCTGATCACTAATTCAGTAGCCATTTCTTCGAGAAACTCGATATTTTTTTTTCATTTTTTGCCAACACCGTTTTTGGAACCCTCAAAATGTCGAAATTTCAAATGGCCATAACTCGGCTCTCGTTCCATCGATTTCGGGACTTAACCAGTGTTTTCAAAACGCCGCGAGCAGACTTAGAGTATGCATTTTGGATCATCCCGATATCTCAATAATTGTAGATATCAGAGCAGTTTTAACATAGGCAAATATAGCAAAGGTCATTTTTTGGAGCAAACATTTTTTACTTTCAAATTCCATTTTAGGACGCCATATCGATGTATTCTGTCTCGCTGATCACTAATTCAGTAGCCATTTCTTCGAGAAACTCGATATTTTTTTTTCATTTTTTGCCAACACCGTTTTTGGAACCCTCAAAATGTCGAAATTTCAAATGGCCATAACTCGGCTCCCGTTCCATTGATTTCGGGACTTAACCAGTGTTTTCAAAACGCCGCGAGCAGACTTAGTGTATGCATTTTGGATCATCCCGATATCTCAATAATTGTAGATATGAGAGCAGTTTGAAAATAGGCAAATATAGCAAAGGTCATTTTTTGGAGCAAAAATTTTTTACTTTCAAATTCCATTTTAGGTCGCTATATCGATGTATTCTGACTCGCTGATCACTAATTCAGTAGCCATTTCTTCGAGAAACTAGATATTTTTTTGTCATTTTTTGCCAACAGCATTTTTGGAACCCTCAAAATGTCGAAATTACAAATGGCCATAACTCGGCTCCCGTTCCATCGATTTCGGGACTTAACCAGTGTTTTCAAAACGCCGCGAGCAGACTTAGAGTATGCATTTTGGATCATCCCGATATCTCAATAATTGTAGATATCAGAGCAGTTTTAACATAGGCAAATATAGCAAAGGTCATTTTTTGGAGCAAAAATTTTTTACTTTCAAATTCCATTTTAGGACGCTATATCGATGTATTCTGACTCGCTGATCACTAATTCAGTAGCCATTTCTTCGAGAAACTCGATATTTTTTTTTCATTTTTTGCCAACACCGTTTTTGGAACCCTCAAAATGTCGAAATTTCAAATGGCCATAACTCGGCTCTCGTTCCATCGATTTCGGGACTTAACCAGTGTTTTCAAAACGCCGCGAGCAGACTTAGAGTATGCATTTTGGATCATCCCGATATCTCAATAATTGTAGATATGAGAGCAGTTTGAAAATAGGCAAATATAGCAAAGGTCATTTTGTGGAGCAAACATTTTTTACTTTCAAATTCCATTTTAGGACGCTATATCGATGTATTCTGACTCGCTGATCACTAATTCAGTAGCCATTTCTTCTTGAAACTATATATTTTTTTTTTCATTTTTTGCCAACACCATTTTTGGAACCCTCATAATGTCGAAATTTCAAATGGCAATAACTCGGCTCCCGTTCCATCGATTTCGGGACTTAACCAGTGTTTTCAAAACGCCGCGAGCAGACTTAGAGTATGCATTTTGGAACATCCCGATATCTCAATAATTGTAGATATGAGAGCAGTTTGAAAATAGGCAAATATAGCAAAGGTCATTTTGTGGAGCAAAAATTTTTTACTTTCAAATTCCATTTTAGGACGCTATATCGATGTATTCTGACTCGCTGATCACTAATTCAGTAGCCATTTCTTCGAGAAACTAGATATTTTTTTATCATTTTTTGCCAACACCATTTTTGGAACCCTCAAAATGTCGAAATTTCAAATGGCCATAACTCGACTCCCGTTCCATCGATTTCGGGACTTAAACAGTGTTTTCAAAACGCCGCGAGCAGACTTAGAGTATGCATTTTGGATCATCCCGATATCTCAATAATTGTAGATATGAGAGCAGTTTGAAAATAGGCAAATATAGCAAAGGTCATTTTGTGGAGCAAACATTTCTTACTTTCAAATTCCATTTTAGGACGCTATATCGATGTATTCTGACTCGCTGATCACTAATTCAGTAGCCATTTCTTCGAGAAACTAGATATTTTTTTTGTCATTTTTTGCCAACACCATTTTTGGAACCCTTAAAATGTCGAAATTTCAAATGGCCATAACTCGGCTCCCGTTCCATCGATTCCGGGACTTAACCAGTGTTTTTAAAACGCCGCGAGCAGACTTAGAGTATGCATTTTGGATCATCCCGATATCTCAATAATTGTAGATATCAGAGCAGTTTTAACATAGGCAAATATAGCAAAGGTCATTTTTTAGAGCAAAAATTTTTTACTTTCAAATTCCATTTTAGGACGCTATATCGATGTATTCTGACTCGCTGATCACTAATTCAGTAGCCATTTCTTCGAGAAACTAGATATTTTTTTTGTCATTTTTTGCCAACACCATTTTTGGAACCCTTAAAATGTCGAAATTTCAAATGGCCATAACTCGGCTCCCGTTCCATCGATTCCGGGACTTAACCAGTGTTTTTAAAACGCCGCGAGCAGACTTAGAGTATGCATTTTGGATCATCCCGATATCTCAATAATTGTAGATATCAGAGCAGTTTTAACATAGGCAAATATAGCAAAGGTCATTTTTTAGAGCAAAAATTTTTTACTTTCAAATTCCATTTTAGGACGCTATATCGATGTATTCTGACTCGCTGATCACTAATTCAGTAGCCATTTCTTCGAGAAACTAGATATTTTTTTATCATTTTTTGCCAACACCATTTTTGGAACCCTCAAAATGTCGAAATTTCAAATGGCCATAACTCGGCTCCCGTTCCAGCGATTTCGGGACTTAACCAGTGTTTTCAAAACGCCGCGAGCAGACTTAGAGTATGCATTTTGGATCATCCCGATATCTCAATAATTGTAGATATCAGAGCAGTTTTAACATAGGCAAATATAGCAAAGGTCATTTTTTGGAGCAAAAATTTTTTACTTTCAAATTCCATTTTAGGACGCTATATCGATGTATTCTGACTCGCTGATCACTAATTCAGTAGCCATTTCTTCTTGAAACTATATATTTTTTTTTTCATTTTTTGCCAACACCATTTTGGGAACCCTCAAAATGTCGAAATTTCAAATGGCAATAACTCGGCTCCCGTTCCATCGATTTCGGGACTTAACCAGTGTTTTCAAAACGCCGCGAGCAGACTTAGAGTATGCATTTTGGATCATCCCGATATCTCAATAATTGTAGATATCAGAGCAGTTTTAACATAGGCAAATATAGCAAAGGTCATTTTTTGGAGCAAAAATTTTTTACTTTCAAATTCCATTTTAGGACGCTATATCGATGTATTCTGACTCGCTGATCACTAATTCAGTAGCCATTTCTTCTTGAAACTATATATTTTTTTTTTCATTTTTTGCCAACACCATTTTTGGAACCCTCAAAATGTCGAAATTTCAAATGGCCATAACTCGGCTCCCGTTCCATTGATTTCGGGACTTAACCAGTGTTTTCAAAACGCCGCGAGCAGACTTAGTGTATGCATTTTGGATCATCCCGATATCTCAATAATTGTAGATATGAGAGCAGTTTGAAAATAGGCAAATATAGCAAAGGTCATTTTTTGGAGCAAAAATTTTTTACTTTCAAATTCTATTTTAGGTCGCTATATCGATGTATTCTGACTCGCTGATCACTAATTCAGTAGCCATTTCTTCGAGAAACTAGATATTTTTTTGTCATTTTTTGCCAACACCATTTTTGGAACCCTCAAAATGTCGAAATTTCAAATGGCCATAACTCGGCTCCCGTTCCATCGATTTCGGGACTTAAACAGTGTTTTCAAAACGCCGCGAGCAGACTTAGAGTATGCATTTTGGATCATCCCGATATCTCAATAATTGTAGATATGAGAGCAGTTTGAAAATAGGCAAATATAGCAAAGGTCATTTTGTGGAGCAAACATTTCTTACTTTCAAATTCCATTTTAGGACGCTATATCGATGTATTCTGACTCGCTGATCACTAATTCAGTAGCCATTTCTTCGAGAAACTAGATATTTTTTTTGTCATTTTTTGCCAACACCATTTTTGGAACCCTTAAAATGTCGAAATTACAAATGGCCATAACTCGGCTCCCGTTCCATTGATTTCGGGACTTAACCAGTGTTTTCAAAACGCCGCGAGCAGACTTAGTGTATGCATTTTGGATCATCCCGATATCTCAATAATTGTAGATATCAGAGCAGTTTTAACATAGGCAAATATAGCAAAGGTCATTTTTTAGAGCAAAAATTTTTTACTTTCAAATTCCATTTTAGGACGCTATATCGATGTATTCTGACTCGCTGATCACTAATTCAGTAGCCATTTCTTCTTGAAACTATATATTTTTTTTTTCATTTTTTGCCAACACCATTTTTGGAACCCTCAAAATGTCGAAATTTCAAATGGCCATAACTCGGCTCCCGTTCCATTGATTTCGGGACTTAACCAGTGTTTTCAAAACGCCGCGAGCAGACTTAGTGTATGCATTTTGGATCATCCCGATATCTCAATAATTGTAGATATGAGAGCAGTTTGAAAATAGGCAAATATAGCAAAGGTCATTTTTTGGAGCAAAAATTTTTTACTTTCAAATTCCATTTTAGGTCGCTATATCGATGTATTCTGACTCGCTGATCACTAATTCAGTAGCCATTTCTTCGAGAAACTAGATATTTTTTTGTCATTTTTTGCCAACACCATTTTTGGAACCCTCAAAATGTCGAAATTTCAAATGGCCATAACTCGGCTCCCGTTCCATCGATTTCGGGACTTAAACAGTGTTTTCAAAACGCCGCGAGCAGACTTAGAGTATGCATTTTGGATCATCCCGATATCTCAATAATTGTAGATATGAGAGCAGTTTGAAAATAGGCAAATATAGCAAAGGTCATTTTGTGGAGCAAACATTTCTTACTTTCAAATTCCATTTTAGGACGCTATATCGATGTATTCTGACTCGCTGATCACTAATTCAGTAGCCATTTCTTCGAGAAACTAGATATTTTTTTGTCATTTTTTGCCAACAGCATTTTTGGAACCCTCAAAATGTCGAAATTACAAATGGCCATAACTCGGCTCCCGTTCCATCGATTTCGGGACTTAACCAGTGTTTTCAAAACGCCGCGAGCAGACTTAGAGTATGCATTTTGGATCATCCCGATATCTCAATAATTGTAGATATCAGAGCAGTTTTAACATAGGCAAATATAGCAAAGGTCATTTTTTGGAGCAAAAATTTTTTACTTTCAAATTCCATTTTAGGACGCTATATCGATGTATTCTGACTCGCTGATCACTAATTCAGTAGCCATTTCTTCGAGAAACTCGATATTTTTTTTTCATTTTTTGCCAACACCGTTTTTGGAACCCTCAAAATGTCGAAATTTCAAATGGCCATAACTCGGCTCTCGTTCCATCGATTTCGGGACTTAACCAGTGTTTTCAAAACGCCGCGAGCAGACTTAGAGTATGCATTTTGGATCATCCCGATATCTCAATAATTGTAGATATGAGAGCAGTTTGAAAATAGGCAAATATAGCAAAGGTCATTTTTTGGAGCAAAAATTTTTTACTTTCAAATTCCATTTTAGGTCGCTATATCGATGTATTCTGACTCGCTGATCACTAATTCAGTAGCCATTTCTTCGAGAAACTAGATATTTTTTTGTCATTTTTTGCCAACAGCATTTTTGGAACCCTCAAAATGTCGAAATTACAAATGGCCATAACTCGGCTCCCGTTCCATCGATTTCGGGACTTAACCAGTGTTTTCAAAACGCCGCGAGCAGACTTAGAGTATGCATTTTGGATCATCCCGATATCTCAATAATTGTAGATATCAGAGCAGTTTTAACATAGGCAAATATAGCAAAGGTCATTTTTTGGAGCAAAAATTTTTTACTTTCAAATTCCATTTTAGGACGCTATATCGATGTATTCTGACTCGCTGATCACTAATTCAGTAGCCATTTCTTCGAGAAACTCGATATTTTTTTTTCATTTTTTGCCAACACCGTTTTTGGAACCCTCAAAATGTCGAAATTTCAAATGGCCATAACTCGGCTCTCGTTCCATCGATTTCGGGACTTAACCAGTGTTTTCAAAACGCCGCGAGCAGACTTAGAGTATGCATTTTGGATCATCCCGATATCTCAATAATTGTAGATATGAGAGCAGTTTGAAAATAGGCAAATATAGCAAAGGTCATTTTGTGGAGCAAACATTTTTTACTTTCAAATTCCATTTTAGGACGCTATATCGATGTATTCTGACTCGCTGATCACTAATTCAGTAGCCATTTCTTCTTGAAACTATATATTTTTTTTTTCATTTTTTGCCAACACCATTTTTGGAACCCTCATAATGTCGAAATTTCAAATGGCAATAACTCGGCTCCCGTTTCATCGATTTCGGGACTTAACCAGTGTTTTCAAAACGCCGCGAGCAGACTTAGAGTATGCATTTTGGAACATCCCGATATCTCAATAATTGTAGATATGAGAGCAGTTTGAAAATAGGCAAATATAGCAAAGGTCATTTTGTGGAGCAAAAATTTTTTACTTTCAAATTCCATTTTAGGACGCTATATCGATGTATTCTGACTCGCTGATCACTAATTCAGTAGCCATTTCTTCGAGAAACTAGATATTTTTTTATCATTTTTTGCCAACACCATTTTTGGAACCCTCAAAATGTCGAAATTTCAAATGGCCATAACTCGACTCCCGTTCCATCGATTTCGGGACTTAAACAGTGTTTTCAAAACGCCGCGAGCAGACTTAGAGTATGCATTTTGGATCATCCCGATATCTCAATAATTGTAGATATGAGAGCAGTTTGAAAATAGGCAAATATAGCAAAGGTCATTTTGTGGAGCAAACATTTCTTACTTTCAAATTCCATTTTAGGACGCTATATCGATGTATTCTGACTCGCTGATCACTAATTCAGTAGCCATTTCTTCGAGAAACTAGATATTTTTTTTGTCATTTTTTGCCAACACCATTTTTGGAACCCTTAAAATGTCGAAATTTCAAATGGCCATAACTCGGCTCCCGTTCCATCGATTCCGGGACTTAACCAGTGTTTTTAAAACGCCGCGAGCAGACTTAGAGTATGCATTTTGGATCATCCCGATATCTCAATAATTGTAGATATCAGAGCAGTTTTAACATAGGCAAATATAGCAAAGGTCATTTTTTAGAGCAAAAATTTTTTACTTTCAAATTCCATTTTAGGACGCTATATCGATGTATTCTGACTCGCTGATCACTAATTCAGTAGCCATTTCTTCGAGAAACTAGATATTTTTTTATCATTTTTTGCCAACACCATTTTTGGAACCCTCAAAATGTCGAAATTTCAAATGGCCATAACTCGGCTCCCGTTCCAGCGATTTCGGGACTTAACCAGTGTTTTCAAAACGCCGCGAGCAGACTTAGAGTATGCATTTTGGATCATCCCGATATCTCAATAATTGTAGATATCAGAGCAGTTTTAACATAGGCAAATATAGCAAAGGTCATTTTTTGGAGCAAAAATTTTTTACTTTCAAATTCCATTTTAGGACGCTATATCGATGTATTCTGACTCGCTGATCACTAATTCAGTAGCCATTTCTTCTTGAAACTATATATTTTTTTTTTCATTTTTTGCCAACACCATTTTGGGAACCCTCAAAATGTCGAAATTTCAAATGGCAATAACTCGGCTCCCGTTCCATCGATTTCGGGACTTAACCAGTGTTTTCAAAACGCCGCGAGCAGACTTAGAGTATGCATTTTGGATCATCCCGATATCTCAATAATTGTAGATATCAGAGCAGTTTTAACATAGGCAAATATAGCAAAGGTCATTTTTTGGAGCAAAAATTTTTTACTTTCAAATTCCATTTTAGGACGCTATATCGATGTATTCTGACTCGCTGATCACTAATTCAGTAGCCATTTCTTCTTGAAACTATATATTTTTTTTTTCATTTTTTGCCAACACCATTTTTGGAACCCTCAAAATGTCGAAATTTCAAATGGCCATAACTCGGCTCCCGTTCCATTGATTTCGGGACTTAACCAGTGTTTTCAAAACGCCGCGAGCAGACTTAGTGTATGCATTTTGGATCATCCCGATATCTCAATAATTGTAGATATGAGAGCAGTTTGAAAATAGGCAAATATAGCAAAGGTCATTTTTTGGAGCAAAAATTTTTTACTTTCAAATTCTATTTTAGGTCGCTATATCGATGTATTCTGACTCGCTGATCACTAATTCAGTAGCCATTTCTTCGAGAAACTAGATATTTTTTTGTCATTTTTTGCCAACACCATTTTTGGAACCCTCAAAATGTCGAAATTTCAAATGGCCATAACTCGGCTCCCGTTCCATCGATTTCGGGACTTAAACAGTGTTTTCAAAACGCCGCGAGCAGACTTAGAGTATGCATTTTGGATCATCCCGATATCTCAATAATTGTAGATATGAGAGCAGTTTGAAAATAGGCAAATATAGCAAAGGTCATTTTGTGGAGCAAACATTTCTTACTTTCAAATTCCATTTTAGGACGCTATATCGATGTATTCTGACTCGCTGATCACTAATTCAGTAGCCATTTCTTCGAGAAACTAGATATTTTTTTTGTCATTTTTTGCCAACACCATTTTTGGAACCCTTAAAATGTCGAAATTTCAAATGGCCATAACTCGGCTCCCGTTCCATCGATTCCGGGACTTAACCAGTGTTTTTAAAACGCCGCGAGCAGACTTAGAGTATGCATTTTGGATCATCCCGATATCTCAATAATTGTAGATATCAGAGCAGTTTTAACATAGGCAAATATAGCAAAGGTCATTTTTTAGAGCAAAAATTTTTTACTTTCAAATTCCATTTTAGGACGCTATATCGATGTATTCTGACTCGCTGATCACTAATTCAGTAGCCATTTCTTCGAGAAACTAGATATTTTTTTATCATTTTTTGCCAACACCATTTTTGGAACCCTCAAAATGTCGAAATTTCAAATGGCCATAACTCGACTCCCGTTCCATCGATTTCGGGACGTAACCAGTGTTTTCAAAACGCCGCGAGCAGACTTAGAGTATGCATTTTGGAACATCCCGATATCTCAATAATTGTAGATATGAGAGCAGTTTGAAAATAGGCAAATATAGCAAAGGTCATTTTGTGGAGCAAAAATTTTTAACTTTCAAATTCCATTTTAGGACGCTATATCGATGTATTCTGACTCGCTGATCACTAATTCAGTAGCCATTTCTTCGAGAAACTCGATATTTTTTTTTCATTTTTTGCCAACACCATTTTTGGAACCCTCAAAATGTCGAAATTTCAAATGGCCATAACTCGGCTCCCGTTCCATTGATTTCGGGACTTAACCAGTGTTTTCAAAACGCCGCGAGCAGACTTAGTGTATGCATTTTGGATCATCCCGATATCTCAATAATTGTAGATATGAGAGCAGTTTGAAAATAGGCAAATATAGCAAAGGTCATTTTTTGGAGCAAAAATTTTTTACTTTCAAATTCCATTTTAGGTCGCTATATCGATGTATTCTGACTCGCTGATCACTAATTCAGTAGCCATTTCTTCGAGAAACTAGATATTTTTTTGTCATTTTTTGCCAACAGCATTTTTGGAACCCTCAAAATGTCGAAATTACAAATGGCCATAACTCGGCTCCCGTTCCATCGATTTCGGGACTTAACCAGTGTTTTCAAAACGCCGCGAGCAGACTTAGAGTATGCATTTTGGATCATCCCGATATCTCAATAATTGTAGATATCAGAGCAGTTTTAACATAGGCAAATATAGCAAAGGTCATTTTTTGGAGCAAAAATTTTTTACTTTCAAATTCCATTTTAGGACGCTATATCGATGTATTCTGACTCGCTGATCACTAATTCAGTAGCCATTTCTTCGAGAAACTCGATATTTTTTTTTCATTTTTTGCCAACACCGTTTTTGGAACCCTCAAAATGTCGAAATTTCAAATGGCCATAACTCGGCTCTCGTTCCATCGATTTCGGGACTTAACCAGTGTTTTCAAAACGCCGCGAGCAGACTTAGAGTATGCATTTTGGATCATCCCGATATCTCAATAATTGTAGATATGAGAGCAGTTTGAAAATAGGCAAATATAGCAAAGGTCATTTTGTGGAGCAAACATTTTTTACTTTCAAATTCCATTTTAGGACGCTATATCGATGTATTCTGACTCGCTGATCACTAATTCAGTAGCCATTTCTTCTTGAAACTATATATTTTTTTTTTCATTTTTTGCCAACACCATTTTTGGAACCCTCATAATGTCGAAATTTCAAATGGCAATAACTCGGCTCCCGTTTCATCGATTTCGGGACTTAACCAGTGTTTTCAAAACGCCGCGAGCAGACTTAGAGTATGCATTTTGGAACATCCCGATATCTCAATAATTGTAGATATGAGAGCAGTTTGAAAATAGGCAAATATAGCAAAGGTCATTTTGTGGAGCAAAAATTTTTTACTTTCAAATTCCATTTTAGGACGCTATATCGATGTATTCTGACTCGCTGATCACTAATTCAGTAGCCATTTCTTCGAGAAACTAGATATTTTTTTATCATTTTTTGCCAACACCATTTTTGGAACCCTCAAAATGTCGAAATTTCAAATGGCCATAACTCGACTCCCGTTCCATCGATTTCGGGACTTAAACAGTGTTTTCAAAACGCCGCGAGCAGACTTAGAGTATGCATTTTGGATCATCCCGATATCTCAATAATTGTAGATATGAGAGCAGTTTGAAAATAGGCAAATATAGCAAAGGTCATTTTGTGGAGCAAACATTTCTTACTTTCAAATTCCATTTTAGGACGCTATATCGATGTATTCTGACTCGCTGATCACTAATTCAGTAGCCATTTCTTCGAGAAACTAGATATTTTTTTTGTCATTTTTTGCCAACACCATTTTTGGAACCCTTAAAATGTCGAAATTTCAAATGGCCATAACTCGGCTCCCGTTCCATCGATTCCGGGACTTAACCAGTGTTTTTAAAACGCCGCGAGCAGACTTAGAGTATGCATTTTGGATCATCCCGATATCTCAATAATTGTAGATATCAGAGCAGTTTTAACATAGGCAAATATAGCAAAGGTCATTTTTTAGAGCAAAAATTTTTTACTTTCAAATTCCATTTTAGGACGCTATATCGATGTATTCTGACTCGCTGATCACTAATTCAGTAGCCATTTCTTCGAGAAACTAGATATTTTTTTATCATTTTTTGCCAACACCATTTTTGGAACCCTCAAAATGTCGAAATTTCAAATGGCCATAACTCGGCTCCCGTTCCAGCGATTTCGGGACTTAACCAGTGTTTTCAAAACGCCGCGAGCAGACTTAGAGTATGCATTTTGGATCATCCCGATATCTCAATAATTGTAGATATCAGAGCAGTTTTAACATAGGCAAATATAGCAAAGGTCATTTTTTGGAGCAAAAATTTTTTACTTTCAAATTCCATTTTAGGACGCTATATCGATGTATTCTGACTCGCTGATCACTAATTCAGTAGCCATTTCTTCTTGAAACTATATATTTTTTTTTTCATTTTTTGCCAACACCATTTTGGGAACCCTCAAAATGTCGAAATTTCAAATGGCAATAACTCGGCTCCCGTTCCATCGATTTCGGGACTTAACCAGTGTTTTCAAAACGCCGCGAGCAGACTTAGAGTATGCATTTTGGATCATCCCGATATCTCAATAATTGTAGATATCAGAGCAGTTTTAACATAGGCAAATATAGCAAAGGTCATTTTTTGGAGCAAAAATTTTTTACTTTCAAATTCCATTTTAGGACGCTATATCGATGTATTCTGACTCGCTGATCACTAATTCAGTAGCCATTTCTTCTTGAAACTATATATTTTTTTTTTCATTTTTTGCCAACACCATTTTTGGAACCCTCAAAATGTCGAAATTTCAAATGGCCATAACTCGGCTCCCGTTCCATTGATTTCGGGACTTAACCAGTGTTTTCAAAACGCCGCGAGCAGACTTAGTGTATGCATTTTGGATCATCCCGATATCTCAATAATTGTAGATATGAGAGCAGTTTGAAAATAGGCAAATATAGCAAAGGTCATTTTTTGGAGCAAAAATTTTTTACTTTCAAATTCCATTTTAGGTCGCTATATCGATGTATTCTGACTCGCTGATCACTAATTCAGTAGCCATTTCTTCGAGAAACTAGATATTTTTTTGTCATTTTTTGCCAACACCATTTTTGGAACCCTCAAAATGTCGAAATTTCAAATGGCCATAACTCGGCTCCCGTTCCATCGATTTCGGGACTTAAACAGTGTTTTCAAAACGCCGCGAGCAGACTTAGAGTATGCATTTTGGATCATCCCGATATCTCAATAATTGTAGATATGAGAGCAGTTTGAAAATAGGCAAATATAGCAAAGGTCATTTTGTGGAGCAAACATTTCTTACTTTCAAATTCCATTTTAGGACGCTATATCGATGTATTCTGACTCGCTGATCACTAATTCAGTAGCCATTTCTTCGAGAAACTAGATATTTTTTTTGTCATTTTTTGCCAACACCATTTTTGGAACCCTTAAAATGTCGAAATTTCAAATGGCCATAACTCGGCTCCCGTTCCATCGATTCCGGGACTTAACCAGTGTTTTTAAAACGCCGCGAGCAGACTTAGAGTATGCATTTTGGATCATCCCGATATCTCAATAATTGTAGATATCAGAGCAGTTTTAACATAGGCAAATATAGCAAAGGTCATTTTTTAGAGCAAAAATTTTTTACTTTCAAATTCCATTTTAGGACGCTATATCGATGTATTCTGACTCGCTGATCACTAATTCAGTAGCCATTTCTTCGAGAAACTAGATATTTTTTTATCATTTTTTGCCAACACCATTTTTGGAACCCTCAAAATGTCGAAATTTCAAATGGCCATAACTCGACTCCCGTTCCATCGATTTCGGGACGTAACCAGTGTTTTCAAAACGCCGCGAGCAGACTTAGAGTATGCATTTTGGAACATCCCGATATCTCAATAATTGTAGATATGAGAGCAGTTTGAAAATAGGCAAATATAGCAAAGGTCATTTTGTGGAGCAAAAATTTTTAACTTTCAAATTCCATTTTAGGACGCTATATCGATGTATTCTGACTCGCTGATCACTAATTCAGTAGCCATTTCTTCGAGAAACTCGATATTTTTTTTTCATTTTTTGCCAACACCATTTTTGGAACCCTCAAAATGTCGAAATTTCAAATGGCCATAACTCGGCTCCCGTTCCATTGATTTCGGGACTTAACCAGTGTTTTCAAAACGCCGCGAGCAGACTTAGTGTATGCATTTTGGATCATCCCGATATCTCAATAATTGTAGATATGAGAGCAGTTTGAAAATAGGCAAATATAGCAAAGGTCATTTTTTGGAGCAAAAATTTTTTACTTTCAAATTCCATTTTAGGTCGCTATATCGATGTATTCTGACTCGCTGATCACTAATTCAGTAGCCATTTCTTCGAGAAACTCGATATTTTTTTTTCATTTTTTGCCAACACCGTTTTTGGAACCCTCAAAATGTCGAAATTTCAAATGGCCATAACTCGGCTCCCGTTCCATCGATTTCAGGACTTAACCAGTGTTTTCAAAACGCCGCGAGCAGACTTAGAGTATGCATTTTGGATCATCCCGATATCTCAATAATTGTAGATATCAGAGCAGTTTTAACATAGGCAAATATAGCAAAGGTCATTTTTTGGAGCAAAAATTTTTTACTTTCAAATTCCATTTTAGGACGCTATATCGATGTATTCTGACTCGCTGATCACTAATTCAGTAGCCATTTCTTCTTGAAACTATATATTTTTTTTTTCATTTTTTGCCAACACCATTTTTGGAACCCTCAAAATGTCGAAATTTCAAATGGCCATAACTCGGCTCCCGTTCCATTGATTTCGGGACTTAACCAGTGTTTTTAAAACGCCGCGAGCAGACTTAGTGTATGCATTTTGGATCATCCCGATATCTCAATAATTGTAGATATGAGAGCAGTTTGAAAATAGGCAAATATAGCAAAGGTCATTTTTTGGAGCAAAAATTTTTTACATTCAAATTCCATTTTAGGTCGCTATATCGATGTATTCTGACTCGCTGATCACTAATTCAGTAGCCATTTCTTCGAGAAACTAGATATTTTTTTGTCATTTTTTGCCAACACCATTTTTGGAACCCTCAAAATGTCGAAATTTCAAATGGCCATAACTCGGCTCCCGTTCCATCGATTTCGGGACTTAACCAGTGTTTTCAAAACGCCGCGAGCAGACTTAGAGTATGCATTTTGGATCATCCCGATATCTCAATAATTGTAGATATCAGAGCAGTTTTAACATAGGCAAATATAGCAAAGGTCATTTTTTGGAGCAAAAATTTTTTACTTTCAAATTCCATTTTAGGACGCTATATCGATGTATTCTGACTCGCTGATCACTAATTCAGTAGCCATTTCTTCTTGAAACTATATATTTTTTTTTTCATTTTTTGCCAACACCATTTTGGGAACCCTCAAAATGTCGAAATTTCAAATGGCAATAACTCGGCTCCCGTTCCATCGATTTCGGGACTTAACCAGTGTTTTCAAAACGCCGCGAGCAGACTTAGAGTATGCATTTTGGAACATCCCGATATCTCAATAATTGTAGATATGAGAGCAGTTTCAAAATAGGCAAATATAGCAAAGGTCATTTTGTGGAGCAAAAATTTTTTACTTTCAAATTCCATTTTAGGTCGCTATATCGATGTATTCTGACTCGCTGATCACTAATTCAGTAGCCATTTCTTCGAGAAACTAGATATTTTTTTGTCATTTTTTGCCAACACCATTTTTGGAACCCTCAAAATGTCGAAATTTCAAATGGCCATAACTCGGCTCCCGTTCCATCGATTTCGGGACTTAACCAGTGTTTTCAAAACGCCGCGAGCAGACTTAGAGTATGCATTTTGGATCATCCCGATATCTCAATAATTGTAGATATCAGAGCAGTTTTAACATAGGCAAATATAGCAAAGGTCATTTTTTGGAGCAAAAATTTTTTACTTTCAAATTCCATTTTAGGTCGCTATATCGATGTATTCTGACTCGCTGATCACTAATTCAGTAGCCATTTCTTCGAGAAACTCGATATTTTTTTTTCATTTTTTGCCAACACCGTTTTTGGAACCCTCAAAATGTCGAAATTTCAAATGGCCATAACTCGGCTCCCGTTCCATCGATTTCGGGACTTAACCAGTGTTTTCAAAACGCCGCGAGCAGACTTAGAGTATGCATTTTGGATCATCCCGATATCTCAATAATTGTAGATATCAGAGCAGTTTTAACATAGGCAAATATAGCAAAGGTCATTTTTTGGAGCAAAAATTTTTTACTTTCAAATTCCATTTTAGGACGCTATATCGATGTATTCTGACTCGCTGATCACTAATTCAGTAGCCATTTCTTCTTGAAACTATATATTTTTTTTTTCATTTTTTGCCAACACCATTTTTGGAACCCTCAAAATGTCGAAATTTCAAATGGCCATAACTCGGCTCCCGTTCCATTGATTTCGGGACTTAACCAGTGTTTTCAAAACGCCGCGAGCAGACTTAGTGTATGCATTTTGGATCATCCCGATATCTCAATAATTGTAGATATGAGAGCAGTTTGAAAATAGGCAAATATAGCAAAGGTCATTTTGTGGAGCAAAAATTTTTTACTTTCAAATTCCATTTTAGGACGCTATATCGATGTATTCTGACTCGCTGATCACTAATTCAGTAGCCATTTCTTCGAGAAACTCGATATTTTTTTTTCATTTTTTGCCAACACCGTTTTTGGAACCCTCAAAATGTCGAAATTTCAAATGGCCATAACTCGGCTCCCGTTCCATCGATTTCGGGACTTAACCAGTGTTTTCAAAACGCCGCGAGCAGACTTAGAGTATGCATTTTGGATCATCCCGATATCTCAATAATTGTAGATATCAGAGCAGTTTTAACATAGGCAAATATAGCAAAGGTCATTTTTTGGAGCAAAAATTTTTTACTTTCAAATTCCATTTTAGGACGCTATATCGATGTATTCTGACTCGCTGATCACTAATTCAGTAGCCATTTCTTCTTGAAACTATATATTTTTTTTTTCATTTTTTGCCAACCCCATTTTGGGAACCCTCAAAATGTCGAAATTTCAAATGGCAATAACTCGGCTCCCGTTCCATCGATTTCGGGACTTAACCAGTGTTTTCAAAACGCCGCGAGCAGACTTAGAGTATGCATTTTGGAACATCCCGATATCTCAATAATTGTAGATATGAGAGCAGTTTCAAAATAGGCAAATATAGCAAAGGTCATTTTGTGGAGCAAAAATTTTTTACTTTCAAATTCCATTTTAGGTCGCTATATCGATGTATTCTGACTCGCTGATCACTAATTCAGTAGCCATTTCTTCGAGAAACTAGATATTTTTTTGTCATTTTTTGCCAACACCATTTTTGGAACCCTCAAAATGTCGAAATTTCAAATGGCCATAACTCGGCTCCCGTTCCATCGATTTCGGGACTTAACCAGTGTTTTCAAAACGCCGCGAGCAGACTTAGAGTATGCATTTTGGATCATCCCGATATCTCAATAATTGTAGATATCAGAGCAGTTTTAACATAGGCAAATATAGCAAAGGTCATTTTTTGGAGCAAAAATTTTTTACTTTCAAATTCCATTTTAGGTCGCTATATCGATGTATTCTGACTCGCTGATCACTAATTCAGTAGCCATTTCTTCGAGAAACTCGATATTTTTTTTTCATTTTTTGCCAACACCGTTTTTGGAACCCTCAAAATGTCGAAATTTCAAATGGCCATAACTCGGCTCCCGTTCCATCGATTTCGGGACTTAACCAGTGTTTTCAAAACGCCGCGAGCAGACTTAGAGTATGCATTTTGGATCATCCCGATATCTCAATAATTGTAGATATCAGAGCAGTTTTAACATAGGCAAATATAGCAAAGGTCATTTTTTGGAGCAAAAATTTTTTACTTTCAAATTCCATTTTAGGACGCTATATCGATGTATTCTGACTCGCTGATCACTAATTCAGTAGCCATTTCTTCTTGAAACTATATATTTTTTTTTTCATTTTTTGCCAACACCATTTTTGGAACCCTCAAAATGTCGAAATTTCAAATGGCCATAACTCGGCTCCCGTTCCATTGATTTCGGGACTTAACCAGTGTTTTCAAAACGCCGCGAGCAGACTTAGTGTATGCATTTTGGATCATCCCGATATCTCAATAATTGTAGATATGAGAGCAGTTTGAAAATAGGCAAATATAGCAAAGGTCATTTTGTGGAGCAAAAATTTTTTACTTTCAAATTCCATTTTAGGACGCTATATCGATGTATTCTGACTCGCTGATCACTAATTCAGTAGCCATTTCTTCGAGAAACTCGATATTTTTTTTTCATTTTTTGCCAACACCGTTTTTGGAACCCTCAAAATGTCGAAATTTCAAATGGCCATAACTCGGCTCCCGTTCCATCGATTTCGGGACTTAACCAGTGTTTTCAAAACGCCGCGAGCAGACTTAGAGTATGCATTTTGGATCATCCCGATATCTCAATAATTGTAGATATCAGAGCAGTTTTAACATAGGCAAATATAGCAAAGGTCATTTTTTGGAGCAAAAATTTTTTACTTTCAAATTCCATTTTAGGACGCTATATCGATGTATTCTGACTCGCTGATCACTAATTCAGTAGCCATTTCTTCTTGAAACTATATATTTTTTTTTTCATTTTTTGCCAACCCCATTTTGGGAACCCTCAAAATGTCGAAATTTCAAATGGCAATAACTCGGCTCCCGTTCCATCGATTTCGGGACTTAACCAGTGTTTTCAAAACGCCGCGAGCAGACTTAGAGTATGCATTTTGGAACATCCCGATATCTCAATAATTGTAGATATGAGAGCAGTTTCAAAATAGGCAAATATAGCAAAGGTCATTTTGTGGAGCAAAAATTTTTTACTTTCAAATTCCATTTTAGGTCGCTATATCGATGTATTCTGACTCGCTGATCACTAATTCAGTAGCCATTTCTTCGAGAAACTAGATATTTTTTTGTCATTTTTTGCCAACACCATTTTTGGAACCCTCAAAATGTCGAAATTTCAAATGGCCATAACTCGGCTCCCGTTCCATCGATTTCGGGACTTAACCAGTGTTTTCAAAACGCCGCGAGCAGACTTAGAGTATGCATTTTGGATCATCCCGATATCTCAATAATTGTAGATATCAGAGCAGTTTTAACATAGGCAAATATAGCAAAGGTCATTTTTTGGAGCAAAAATTTTTTACTTTCAAATTCCATTTTAGGTCGCTATATCGATGTATTCTGACTCGCTGATCACTAATTCAGTAGCCATTTCTTCGAGAAACTCGATATTTTTTTTTCATTTTTTGCCAACACCGTTTTTGGAACCCTCAAAATGTCGAAATTTCAAATGGCCATAACTCGGCTCCCGTTCCATCGATTTCGGGACTTAACCAGTGTTTTCAAAACGCCGCGAGCAGACTTAGAGTATGCATTTTGGATCATCCCGATATCTCAATAATTGTAGATATCAGAGCAGTTTTAACATAGGCAAATATAGCAAAGGTCATTTTTTGGAGCAAAAATTTTTTACTTTCAAATTCCATTTTAGGACGCTATATCGATGTATTCTGACTCGCTGATCACTAATTCAGTAGCCATTTCTTCTTGAAACTATATATTTTTTTTTTCATTTTTTGCCAACACCATTTTTGGAACCCTCAAAATGTCGAAATTTCAAATGGCCATAACTCGGCTCCCGTTCCATTGATTTCGGGACTTAACCAGTGTTTTCAAAACGCCGCGAGCAGACTTAGTGTATGCATTTTGGATCATCCCGATATCTCAATAATTGTAGATATGAGAGCAGTTTGAAAATAGGCAAATATAGCAAAGGTCATTTTGTGGAGCAAAAATTTTTTACTTTCAAATTCCATTTTAGGACGCTATATCGATGTATTCTGACTCGCTGATCACTAATTCAGTAGCCATTTCTTCGAGAAACTCGATATTTTTTTTTCATTTTTTGCCAACACCATTTTTGGAACCCTCAAAATGTCGAAATTTCAAATGGCCATAACTCGGCTCCCGTTCCATTGATTTCGGGACTTAACCAGTGTTTTCAAAACGCCGCGAGCAGACTTAGTGTATGCATTTTGGATCATCCCGATATCTCAATAATTGTAGATATGAGAGCAGTTTGAAAATAGGCAAATATAGCAAAGGTCATTTTTTGGAGCAAAAATTTTTTACTTTCAAATTCCATTTTAGGTCGCTATATCGATGTATTCTGACTCGCTGATCACTAATTCAGTAGCCATTTCTTCGAGAAACTAGATATTTTTTTGTCATTTTTTGCCAACACCATTTTTGGAACCCTCAAAATGTCGAAATTTCAAATGGCCATAACTCGGCTCCCGTTCCATCGATTTCGGGACTTAACCAGTGTTTTCAAAACGCCGCGAGCAGACTTAGAGTATGCATTTTGGATCATCCCGATATCTCAATAATTGTAGATATCAGAGCAGTTTGAACATAGGCAAATATAGCAAAGGTCATTTTTTGGAGCAAAAATTTTTTACTTTCAAATTCCATTTTAGGACGCTATATCGATGTATTCTGACTCGCTGATCACTAATTCAGTAGCCATTTCTTCTTGAAACTATATATTTTTTTTTTCATTTTTTGCCAACACCATTTTGGGAACCCTCAAAATGTCGAAATTTCAAATGGCAATAACTCGGCTCCCGTTCCATCGATTTCGGGACTTAACCAGTGTTTTCAAAACGCCGCGAGCAGACTTAGAGTATGCATTTTGGAACATCCCGATATCTCAATAATTGTAGATATGAGAGCAGTTTGAAAATAGGCAAATATAGCAAAGGTCATTTTGTGGAGCAAAAATTTTTTACTTTCAAATTCCATTTTAGGTCGCTATATCGATGTATTCTGACTCGCTGATCACTAATTCAGTAGCCATTTCTTCGAGAAACTAGATATTTTTTTGTCATTTTTTGCCAACACCATTTTGGGAACCCTCAAAATGTCGAAATTTCAAATGGCAATAACTCGGCTCCCGTTCCATCGATTTCGGGACTTAACCAGTGTTTTCAAAACGCCGCGAGCAGACTTAGAGTATGCATTTTGGAACATCCCGATATCTCAATAATTGTAGATATGAGAGCAGTTTGAAAATAGGCAAATATAGCAAAGGTCATTTTGTGGAGCAAAAATTTTTTACTTTCAAATTCCATTTTAGGTCGCTATATCGATGTATTCTGACTCGCTGATCACTAATTCAGTAGCCATTTCTTCGAGAAACTAGATATTTTTTTGTCATTTTTTGACAACACCATTTTTGGAACCCTCAAAATGTCGAAATTTCAAATGGCAATAACTCGGCTCCCGTTCCATCGATTTCGGGACTTAACCAGTGTTTTCAAAACGCCGCGAGCAGACTTAGAGTATGCATTTTGGAACATCCCGATATCTCAATAATTGTAGATATGAGAGCAGTTTGAAAATAGGCAAATATAGCAAAGGTCATTTTGTGGAGCAAAAATTTTTTACTTTCAAATTCCATTTTAGGTCGCTATATCGATGTATTCTGACTCGCTGATCACTAATTCAGTAGCCATTTCTTCGAGAAACTAGATATTTTTTTGTCATTTTTTGCCAACACCATTTTTGGAACCCTCAAAATGTCGAAATTTCAAATGGCCATAACTCGGCTCCCGTTCCATCGATTTCGGGACTTAACCAGTGTTTTCAAAACGCCGCGAGCAGACTTAGAGTATGCATTTTGGATCATCCCGATATCTCAATAATTGTAGATATCAGAGCAGTTTTAACATAGGCAAATATAGCAAAGGTCATTTTTTGGAGCAAAAATTTTTTACTTTCAAATTCCATTTTAGGACGCTATATCGATGTATTCTGACTCGCTGATCACTAATTCAGTAGCCATTTCTTCTTGAAACTATATATATTTTTTTTCATTTTTTGCCAACACCATTTTGGGAACCCTCAAAATGTCGAAATTTCAAATGGCAATAACTCGGCTCCCGTTCCATCGATTTCGGGACTTAACCAGTGTTTTCAAAACGCCGCGAGCAGACTTAGAGTATGCATTTTGGAACATCCCGATATCTCAATAATTGTAGATATGAGAGCAGTTTGAAAATAGGCAAATATAGCAAAGGTCATTTTGTGGAGCAAAAATTTTTTACTTTCAAATTCCATTTTAGGACGCTATATCGATGTATTCTGACTCGCTGATCACTAATTCAGTAGCCATTTCTTCGAGAAACTCGATATTTTTTTTTCATTTTTTGCCAACACCATTTTTGGAACCCTCAAAATGTCGAAATTTCAAATGGCCATAACTCGGCTCCCGTTCCATTGATTTCGGGACTTAACCAGTGTTTTCAAAACGCCGCGAGCAGACTTAGTGTATGCATTTTGGATCATCCCGATATCTCAATAATTGTAGATATGAGAGCAGTTTGAAAATAGGCAAATATAGCAAAGGTCATTTTTTGGAGCAAAAATTTTTTACTTTCAAATTCCATTTTAGGTCGCTATATCGATGTATTCTGACTCGCTGATCACTAATTCAGTAGCCATTTCTTCGAGAAACTAGATATTTTTTTGTCATTTTTTGCCAACACCATTTTTGGAACCCTCAAAATGTCGAAATTTCAAATGGCCATAACTCGGCTCCCGTTCCATCGATTTCGGGACTTAACCAGTGTTTTCAAAACGCCGCGAGCAGACTTAGAGTATGCATTATGGATCATCCCGATATCTCAATAATTGTAGATATCAGAGCAGTTTTAACATAGGCAAATATAGCAAAGGTCATTTTTTGGAGCAAAAATTTTTTACTTTCAAATTCCATTTTAGGACGCTATATCGATGTATTCTGACTCGCTGATCACTAATTCAGTAGCCATTTCTTCTTGAAACTATATATTTTTTTTTTCATTTTTTGCCAACACCATTTTGGGAACCCTCAAAATGTCGAAATTTCAAATGGCAATAACTCGGCTCCCGTTCCATCGATTTCGGGACTTAACCAGTGTTTTCAAAACGCCGCGAGCAGACTTAGAGTATGCATTTTGGAACATCCCGATATCTCAATAATTGTAGATATGAGAGCAGTTTGAAAATAGGCAAATATAGCAAAGGTCATTTTGTGGAGCAAAAATTTTTTACTTTCAAATTCCATTTTAGGTCGCTATATCGATGTATTCTGACTCGCTGATCACTAATTCAGTAGCCATTTCTTCGAGAAACTAGATATTTTTTTGTCATTTTTTGCCAACACCATTTTTGGAACCCTCAAAATGTCGAAATTTCAAATGGCAATAACTCGGCTCCCGTTCCATCGATTTCGGGACTTAACCAGTGTTTTCAAAACGCCGCGAGCAGACTTAGAGTATGCATTTTGGAACATCCCGATATCTCAATAATTGTAGATATGAGAGCAGTTTGAAAATAGGCAAATATAGCAAAGGTCATTTTGTGGAGCAAAAATTTTTTACTTTCAAATGCCATTTTAGGTCGCTATATCGATGTATTCTGACTCGCTGATCACTAATTCAGTAGCCATTTCTTCGAGAAACTCGATATTTTTTTTTCATTTTTTGCCAACACCGTTTTTGGAACCCTCAAAATGTCGAAATTTCAAATGGCCATAACTCGGCTCCCGTTCCATCGATTTCGGGACTTAACCAGTGTTTTCAAAACGCCGCGAGCAGACTTAGAGTATGCATTTTGGATCATCCCGATATCTCAATAATTGTAGATATCAGAGCAGTTTTAACATAGGCAAATATAGCAAAGGTCATTTTGTGGAGCAAAAATTTTTTACTTTCAAATTCCATTTTAGGTCGCTATATCGATGTATTCTGACTCGCTGATCACTAATTCAGTAGCCATTTCTTCGAGAAACTAGATATTTTTTTGTCATTTTTTGCCAACACCATTTTGGGAACCCTCAAAATGTCGAAATTTCAAATGGCCATAACTCGGCTCCCGTTCCATCGATTTCGGGACTTAACCAGTGTTTTCAAAACGCCGCGAGCAGACTTAGAGTATGCATTTTGGAACATCCCGATATCTCAATAATTGTAGATATGAGAGCAGTTTGAAAATAGGCAAATATAGCAAAGGTCATTTTGTGGAGCAAAAATTTTTTACTTTCAAATTCCATTTTAGGTCGCTATATCGATGTATTCTGACTCGCTGATCACTAATTCAGTAGCCATTTCTTCGAGAAACTAGATATTTTTTTGTCATTTTTTGCCAACACCATTTTTGGAACCCTCAAAATGTCGAAATTTCAAATGGCAATAACTCGGCTCCCGTTCCATCGATTTCGGGACTTAACCAGTGTTTTCAAAACGCCGCGAGCAGACTTAGAGTATGCATTTTGGAACATCCCGATATCTCAATAATTGTAGATATGAGAGCAGTTTGAAAATAGGCAAATATAGCAAAGGTCATTTTGTGGAGCAAAAATTTTTTACTTTCAAATTCCATTTTAGGTCGCTATATCGATGTATTCTGACTCGCTGATCACTAATTCAGTAGCCATTTCTTCGAGAAACTAGATATTTTTTTGTCATTTTTTGCCAACACCATTTTTGGAACCCTCAAAATGTCGAAATTTCAAATGGCCATAACTCGGTTCCCGTTCCATCGATTTCGGGACTTAACCAGTGTTTTCAAAACGCCGCGAGCAGACTTAGAGTATGCATTTTGGATCATCCCGATATCTCAATAATTGTAGATATCAGAGCAGTTTTAACATAGGCAAATATAGCAAAGGTCATTTTTTGGAGCAAAAATTTTTTACTTTCAAATTCCATTTTAGGACGCTATATCGATGTATTCTGACTCGCTGATCACTAATTCAGTAGCCATTTCTTCTTGAAACTATATATATTTTTTTTCATTTTTTGCCAACACCATTTTGGGAACCCTCAAAATGTCGAAATTTCAAATGGCAATAACTCGGCTCCCGTTCCATCGATTTCGGGACTTAACCAGTGTTTTCAAAACGCCGCGAGCAGACTTAGAGTATGCATTTTGGAACATCCCGATATCTCAATAATTGTAGATATGAGAGCAGTTTGAAAATAGGCAAATATAGCAAAGGTCATTTTGTGGAGCAAAAATTTTTTACTTTCAAATTCCATTTTAGGTCGCTATATCGATGTATTCTGACTCGCTGATCACTAATTCAGTAGCCATTTCTTCGAGAAACTAGATATTTTTTTGTCATTTTTTGACAACACCATTTTTGGAACCCTCAAAATGTCGAAATTTCAAATGGCAATAACTCGGCTCCCGTTCCATCGATTTCGGGACTTAACCAGTGTTTTCAAAACGCCGCGAGCAGACTTAGAGTATGCATTTTGGAACATCCCGATATCTCAATAATTGTAGATATGAGAGCAGTTTGAAAATAGGCAAATATAGCAAAGGTCATTTTGTGGAGCAAAAATTTTTTACTTTCAAATTCCATTTTAGGTCGCTATATCGATGTATTCTGACTCGCTGATCACTAATTCAGTAGCCATTTCTTCGAGAAACTAGATATTTTTTTGTCATTTTTTGCCAACACCATTTTTGGAACCCTCAAAATGTCGAAATTTCAAATGGCCATAACTCGGCTCCCGTTCCATCGATTTCGGGACTTAACCAGTGTTTTCAAAACGCCGCGAGCAGACTTAGAGTATGCATTTTGGATCATCCCGATATCTCAATAATTGTAGATATCAGAGCAGTTTTAACATAGGCAAATATAGCAAAGGTCATTTTTTGGAGCAAAAATTTTTTACTTTCAAATTCCATTTTAGGACGCTATATCGATGTATTCTGACTCGCTGATCACTAATTCAGTAGCCATTTCTTCTTGAAACTATATATATTTTTTTTCATTTTTTGCCAACACCATTTTGGGAACCCTCAAAATGTCGAAATTTCAAATGGCAATAACTCGGCTCCCGTTCCATCGATTTCGGGACTTAACCAGTGTTTTCAAAACGCCGCGAGCAGACTTAGAGTATGCATTTTGGAACATCCCGATATCTCAATAATTGTAGATATGAGAGCAGTTTGAAAATAGGCAAATATAGCAAAGGTCATTTTGTGGAGCAAAAATTTTTTACTTTCAAATTCCATTTTAGGACGCTATATCGATGTATTCTGACTCGCTGATCACTAATTCAGTAGCCATTTCTTCGAGAAACTCGATATTTTTTTTTCATTTTTTGCCAACACCATTTTTGGAACCCTCAAAATGTCGAAATTTCAAATGGCCATAACTCGGCTCCCGTTCCATTGATTTCGGGACTTAACCAGTGTTTTCAAAACGCCGCGAGCAGACTTAGTGTATGCATTTTGGATCATCCCGATATCTCAATAATTGTAGATATGAGAGCAGTTTGAAAATAGGCAAATATAGCAAAGGTCATTTTTTGGAGCAAAAATTTTTTACTTTCAAATTCCATTTTAGGTCGCTATATCGATGTATTCTGACTCGCTGATCACTAATTCAGTAGCCATTTCTTCGAGAAACTAGATATTTTTTTGTCATTTTTTGCCAACACCATTTTTGGAACCCTCAAAATGTCGAAATTTCAAATGGCCATAACTCGGCTCCCGTTCCATCGATTTCGGGACTTAACCAGTGTTTTCAAAACGCCGCGAGCAGACTTAGAGTATGCATTATGGATCATCCCGATATCTCAATAATTGTAGATATCAGAGCAGTTTTAACATAGGCAAATATAGCAAAGGTCATTTTTTGGAGCAAAAATTTTTTACTTTCAAATTCCATTTTAGGACGCTATATCGATGTATTCTGACTCGCTGATCACTAATTCAGTAGCCATTTCTTCTTGAAACTATATATTTTTTTTTTCATTTTTTGCCAACACCATTTTGGGAACCCTCAAAATGTCGAAATTTCAAATGGCAATAACTCGGCTCCCGTTCCATCGATTTCGGGACTTAACCAGTGTTTTCAAAACGCCGCGAGCAGACTTAGAGTATGCATTTTGGAACATCCCGATATCTCAATAATTGTAGATATGAGAGCAGTTTGAAAATAGGCAAATATAGCAAAGGTCATTTTGTGGAGCAAAAATTTTTTACTTTCAAATTCCATTTTAGGTCGCTATATCGATGTATTCTGACTCGCTGATCACTAATTCAGTAGCCATTTCTTCGAGAAACTAGATATTTTTTTGTCATTTTTTGCCAACACCATTTTTGGAACCCTCAAAATGTCGAAATTTCAAATGGCAATAACTCGGCTCCCGTTCCATCGATTTCGGGACTTAACCAGTGTTTTCAAAACGCCGCGAGCAGACTTAGAGTATGCATTTTGGAACATCCCGATATCTCAATAATTGTAGATATGAGAGCAGTTTGAAAATAGGCAAATATAGCAAAGGTCATTTTGTGGAGCAAAAATTTTTTACTTTCAAATGCCATTTTAGGTCGCTATATCGATGTATTCTGACTCGCTGATCACTAATTCAGTAGCCATTTCTTCGAGAAACTCGATATTTTTTTTTCATTTTTTGCCAACACCGTTTTTGGAACCCTCAAAATGTCGAAATTTCAAATGGCCATAACTCGGCTCCCGTTCCATCGATTTCGGGACTTAACCAGTGTTTTCAAAACGCCGCGAGCAGACTTAGAGTATGCATTTTGGATCATCCCGATATCTCAATAATTGTAGATATCAGAGCAGTTTTAACATAGGCAAATATAGCAAAGGTCATTTTGTGGAGCAAAAATTTTTTACTTTCAAATTCCATTTTAGGTCGCTATATCGATGTATTCTGACTCGCTGATCACTAATTCAGTAGCCATTTCTTCGAGAAACTAGATATTTTTTTGTCATTTTTTGCCAACACCATTTTGGGAACCCTCAAAATGTCGAAATTTCAAATGGCCATAACTCGGCTCCCGTTCCATCGATTTCGGGACTTAACCAGTGTTTTCAAAACGCCGCGAGCAGACTTAGAGTATGCATTTTGGAACATCCCGATATCTCAATAATTGTAGATATGAGAGCAGTTTGAAAATAGGCAAATATAGCAAAGGTCATTTTGTGGAGCAAAAATTTTTTACTTTCAAATTCCATTTTAGGTCGCTATATCGATGTATTCTGACTCGCTGATCACTAATTCAGTAGCCATTTCTTCGAGAAACTAGATATTTTTTTGTCATTTTTTGCCAACACCATTTTTGGAACCCTCAAAATGTCGAAATTTCAAATGGCAATAACTCGGCTCCCGTTCCATCGATTTCGGGACTTAACCAGTGTTTTCAAAACGCCGCGAGCAGACTTAGAGTATGCATTTTGGAACATCCCGATATCTCAATAATTGTAGATATGAGAGCAGTTTGAAAATAGGCAAATATAGCAAAGGTCATTTTGTGGAGCAAAAATTTTTTACTTTCAAATTCCATTTTAGGTCGCTATATCGATGTATTCTGACTCGCTGATCACTAATTCAGTAGCCATTTCTTCGAGAAACTAGATATTTTTTTGTCATTTTTTGCCAACACCATTTTTGGAACCCTCAAAATGTCGAAATTTCAAATGGCCATAACTCGGTTCCCGTTCCATCGATTTCGGGACTTAACCAGTGTTTTCAAAACGCCGCGAGCAGACTTAGAGTATGCATTTTGGATCATCCCGATATCTCAATAATTGTAGATATCAGAGCAGTTTTAACATAGGCAAATATAGCAAAGGTCATTTTTTGGAGCAAAAATTTTTTACTTTCAAATTCCATTTTAGGACGCTATATCGATGTATTCTGACTCGCTGATCACTAATTCAGTAGCCATTTCTTCTTGAAACTATATATATTTTTTTTCATTTTTTGCCAACACCATTTTGGGAACCCTCAAAATGTCGAAATTTCAAATGGCAATAACTCGGCTCCCGTTCCATCGATTTCGGGACTTAACCAGTGTTTTCAAAACGCCGCGAGCAGACTTAGAGTATGCATTTTGGAACATCCCGATATCTCAATAATTGTAGATATGAGAGCAGTTTGAAAATAGGCAAATATAGCAAAGGTCATTTTGTGGAGCAAAAATTTTTTACTTTCAAATTCCATTTTAGGTCGCTATATCGATGTATTCTGACTCGCTGATCACTAATTCAGTAGCCATTTCTTCGAGAAACTAGATATTTTTTTGTCATTTTTTGCCAACACCATTTTTGGAACCCTCAAAATGTCGAAATTTCAAATGGCCATAACTCGGTTCCCGTTCCATCGATTTCGGGACTTAACCAGTGTTTTCAAAACGCCGCGAGCAGACTTAGAGTATGCATTTTGGATCATCCCGATATCTCAATAATTGTAGATATCAGAGCAGTTTTAACATAGGCAAATATAGCAAAGGTCATTTTTTGGAGCAAAAATTTTTTACTTTCAAATTCCATTTTAGGACGCTATATCGATGTATTCTGACTCGCTGATCACTAATTCAGTAGCCATTTCTTCTTGAAACTATATATATTTTTTTTCATTTTTTGCCAACACCATTTTGGGAACCCTCAAAATGTCGAAATTTCAAATGGCAATAACTCGGCTCCCGTTCCATCGATTTCGGGACTTAACCAGTGTTTTCAAAACGCCGCGAGCAGACTTAGAGTATGCATTTTGGAACATCCCGATATCTCAATAATTGTAGATATGAGAGCAGTTTGAAAATAGGCAAATATAGCAAAGGTCATTTTGTGGAGCAAAAATTTTTTACTTTCAAATTCCATTTTAGGTCGCTATATCGATGTATTCTGACTCGCTGATCACTAATTCAGTAGCCATTTCTTCGAGAAACTAGATATTTTTTTGTCATTTTTTGCCAACACCATTTTTGGAACCCTCAAAATGTCGAAATTTCAAATGGCCATAACTCGGCTCCCGTTCCATCGATTTCGGGACTTAACCAGTGTTTTCAAAACGCCGCGAGCAGACTTAGAGTATGCATTTTGGATCATCCCGATATCTCAATAATTGTAGATATCAGAGCAGTTTTAACATAGGCAAATATAGCAAAGGTCATTTTTTGGAGCAAAAATTTTTTACTTTCAAATTCCATTTTAGGACGCTATATCGATGTATTCTGACTCGCTGATCACTAATTCAGTAGCCATTTCTTCTTGAAACTATATATTTTTTTTTTCATTTTTTGCCAACACCATTTTGGGAACCCTCAAAATGTCGAAATTTCAAATGGCAATAACTCGGCTCCCGTTCCATCGATTTCGGGACTTAACCAGTGTTTTCAAAACGCCGCGAGCAGACTTAGAGTATGCATTTTGGAACATCCCGATATCTCAATAATTGTAGATATGAGAGCAGTTTGAAAATAGGCAAATATAGCAAAGGTCATTTTGTGGAGCAAAAATTTTTTACTTTCAAATTCCATTTTAGGTCGCTATATCGATGTATTCTGACTCGCTGATCACTAATTCAGTAGCCATTTCTTCGAGAAACTAGATATTTTTTTGTCATTTTTTGCCAACACCATTTTTGGAACCCTCAAAATGTCGAAATTTCAAATGGCAATAACTCGGCTCCCGTTCCATCGATTTCGGGACTTAACCAGTGTTTTCAAAACGCCGCGAGCAGACTTAGAGTATGCATTTTGGAACATCCCGATATCTCAATAATTGTAGATATGAGAGCAGTTTGAAAATAGGCAAATATAGCAAAGGTCATTTTGTGGAGCAAAAATTTTTTACTTTCAAATTCCATTTTAGGTCGCTATATCGATGTATTCTGACTCGCTGATCACTAATTCAGTAGCCATTTCTTCGAGAAACTAGATATTTTTTTGTCATTTTTTGCCAACACCATTTTTGGAACCCTCAAAATGTCGAAATTTCAAATGGCCATAACTCGGCTCCCGTTCCATCGATTTCGGGACTTAACCAGTGTTTTCAAAACGCCGCGAGCAGACTTAGAGTATGCATTTTGGATCATCCCGATATCTCAATAATTGTAGATATCAGAGCAGTTTTAACATAGGCAAATATAGCAAAGGTCATTTTTTGGAGCAAAAATTTTTTACTTTCAAATTCCATTTTAGGACGCTATATCGATGTATTCTGACTCGCTGATCACTAATTCAGTAGCCATTTCTTCTTGAAACTATATATATTTTTTTTCATTTTTTGCCAACACCATTTTGGGAACCCTCAAAATGTCGAAATTTCAAATGGCAATAACTCGGCTCCCGTTCCATCGATTTCGGGACTTAACCAGTGTTTTCAAAACGCCGCGAGCAGACTTAGAGTATGCATTTTGGAACATCCCGATATCTCAATAATTGTAGATATGAGAGCAGTTTGAAAATAGGCAAATATAGCAAAGGTCATTTTGTGGAGCAAAAATTTTTTACTTTCAAATTCCATTTTAGGTCGCTATATCGATGTATTCTGACTCGCTGATCACTAATTCAGTAGCCATTTCTTCGAGAAACTAGATATTTTTTTGTCATTTTTTGCCAACACCATTTTTGGAACCCTCAAAATGTCGAAATTTCAAATGGCAATAACTCGGCTCCCGTTCCATCGATTTCGGGACTTAACCAGTGTTTTCAAAACGCCGCGAGCAGACTTAGAGTATGCATTTTGGAACATCCCGATATCTCAATAATTGTAGATATGAGAGCAGTTTGAAAATAGGCAAATATAGCAAAGGTCATTTTGTGGAGCAAAAATTTTTTACTTTCAAATTCCATTTTAGGTCGCTATATCGATGTATTCTGACTCGCTGATCACTAATTCAGTAGCCATTTCTTCGAGAAACTAGATATTTTTTTGTCATTTTTTGCCAACACCATTTTTGGAACCCTCAAAATGTCGAAATTTCAAATGGCAATAACTCGGCTCCCGTTCCATCGATTTCGGGACTTAACCAGTGTTTTCAAAACGCCGCGAGCAGACTTAGAGTATGCATTTTGGAACATCCCGATATCTCAATAATTGTAGATATGAGAGCAGTTTGAAAATAGGCAAATATAGCAAAGGTCATTTTGTGGAGCAAAAATTTTTTACTTTCAAATGCCATTTTAGGTCGCTATATCGATGTATTCTGACTCGCTGATCACTAATTCAGTAGCCATTTCTTCGAGAAACTAGATATTTTTTTGTCATTTTTTGCCAACACCATTTTTGGAACCCTCAAAATGTCGAAATTTCAAATGGCCATAACTCGGCTCCCGTTCCATCGATTTCGGGACTTAATCAGTGTTTTCAAAACGCCGCGAGCAGACTTAGAGTATGCATTTTGGATCATCCCGATATCTCAATAATTGTAGATATCAGAGCAGTTTTAACATAGGCAAATATAGCAAAGGTCATTTTTTGGAGCAAAAATTTTTTACTTTCAAATTCCATTTTAGGACGCTATATCGATGTATTCTGACTCGCTGATCACTAATTCAGTAGCCATTTCTTCGAGAAACTCGATATTTTTTTTTCATTTTTTGCCAACACCGTTTTTGGAACCCTCAAAATGTCGAAATTTCAAATGGCCATAACTCGGCTCTCGTTCCATCGATTTCGGGACTTAACCAGTGTTTTCAAAACGCCGCGAGCAGACTTAGAGTATGCATTTTGGATCATCCCGATATCTCAATAATTGTAGATATGAGAGCAGTTTGAAAATAGGCAAATATAGCAAAGGTCATTTTGTGGAGCAAAAATTTTTTACTTTCAAATTCCATTTTAGGACGCTATATCGATGTATTCTGACTCGCTGATCACTAATTCAGTAGCCATTTCTTCTTGAAACTATATATTTTTTTTTTCATTTTTTGCCAACACCATTTTTGGAACCCTCAAAATGTCGAAATTTCAAATGGCAATAACTCGGCTCCCGTTCCATCGATTTCGGGACTTAACCAGTGTTTTCAAAACGCCGCGAGCAGACTTAGAGTATGCATTTTGGAACATCCCGATATCTCAATAATTGTAGATATGAGAGCAGTTTGAAAATAGGCAAATATAGCAAAGGTCATTTTGTGGAGCAAAAATTTTTTACTTTCAAATTCCATTTTAGGACGCTATATCGATGTATTCTGACTCGCTGATCACTAATTCAGTAGCCATTTCTTCGAGAAACTAGATATTTTTTTATCATTTTTTGCCAACACCATTTTTGGAACCCTCAAAATGTCGAAATTTCAAATGGGCATAACTCGACTCCCGTTCCATCGATTTCGGGACTTAAACAGTGTTTTCAAAACGCCGCGAGCAGACTTAGAGTATGCATTTTGGATCATCCCGATATCTCAATAATTGTAGATATGAGAGCAGTTTGAAAATAGGCAAATATAGCAAAGGTCATTTTGTGGAGCAAACATTTCTTACTTTCAAATTCCATTTTAGGACGCTATATCGATGTATTCTGACTCGCTGATCACTAATTCAGTAGCCATTTCTTCGAGAAACTAGATATTTTTTTTGTCATTTTTTGCCAACACCATTTTTGGAACCCTTAAAATGTCGAAATTTCAAATGGCCATAACTCGGCTCCCGTTCCATCGATTCCGGGACTTAACCAGTGTTTTTAAAACGCCGCGAGCAGACTTAGAGTATGCATTTTGGATCATCCCGATATCTCAATAATTGTAGATATCAGAGCAGTTTTAACATAGGCAAATATAGCAAAGGTCATTTTTTAGAGCAAAAATTTTTTACTTTCAAATTCCATTTTAGGACGCTATATCGATGTATTCTGACTCGCTGATCACTAATTCAGTAGCCATTTCTTCGAGAAACTAGATATTTTTTTATCATTTTTTGCCAACACCATTTTTGGAACCCTCAAAATGTCGAAATTTCAAATGGCCATAACTCGACTCCCGTTCCATCGATTTCGGGACGTAACCAGTGTTTTCAAAACGCCGCGAGCAGACTTAGAGTATGCATTTTGGAACATCCCGATATCTCAATAATTGTAGATATGAGAGCAGTTTGAAAATAGGCAAATATAGCAAAGGTCATTTTGTGGAGCAAAAATTTTTAACTTTCAAATTCCATTTTAGGACGCTATATCGATGTATTCTGACTCGCTGATCACTAATTCAGTAGCCATTTCTTCGAGAAACTCGATATTTTTTTTTCATTTTTTGCCAACACCATTTTTGGAACCCTCAAAATGTCGAAATTTCAAATGGCCATAACTCGGCTCCCGTTCCATTGATTTCGGGACTTAACCAGTGTTTTCAAAACGCCGCGAGCAGACTTAGTGTATGCATTTTGGATCATCCCGATATCTCAATAATTGTAGATATCAGAGCAGTTTTAACATAGGCAAATATAGCAAAGGTCATTTTTTGGAGCAAAAATTTTTTACTTTCAAATTCCATTTTAGGACGCTATATCGATGTATTCTGACTCGCTGATCACTAATTCAGTAGCCATTTCTTCGAGAAACTCGATATTTTTTTTTCATTTTTTGCCAACACCGTTTTTGGAACCCTCAAAATGTCGAAATTTCAAATGGCCATAACTCGGCTCTCGTTCCATCGATTTCGGGACTTAACCAGTGTTTTCAAAACGCCGCGAGCAGACTTAGAGTATGCATTTTGGATCATCCCGATATCTCAATAATTGTAGATATGAGAGCAGTTTGAAAATAGGCAAATATAGCAAAGGTCATTTTGTGGAGCAAAAATTTTTTACTTTCAAATTCCATTTTAGGACGCTATATCGATGTATTCTGACTCGCTGATCACTAATTCAGTAGCCATTTCTTCTTGAAACTATATATTTTTTTTTTCATTTTTTGCCAACACCATTTTTGGAACCCTCAAAATGTCGAAATTTCAAATGGCAATAACTCGGCTCCCGTTCCATCGATTTCGGGACTTAACCAGTGTTTTCAAAACGCCGCGAGCAGACTTAGAGTATGCATTTTGGAACATCCCGATATCTCAATAATTGTAGATATGAGAGCAGTTTGAAAATAGGCAAATATAGCAAAGGTCATTTTGTGGAGCAAAAATTTTTTACTTTCAAATTCCATTTTAGGACGCTATATCGATGTATTCTGACTCGCTGATCACTAATTCAGTAGCCATTTCTTCGAGAAACTAGATATTTTTTTATCATTTTTTGCCAACACCATTTTTGGAACCCTCAAAATGTCGAAATTTCAAATGGGCATAACTCGACTCCCGTTCCATCGATTTCGGGACTTAAACAGTGTTTTCAAAACGCCGCGAGCAGACTTAGAGTATGCATTTTGGATCATCCCGATATCTCAATAATTGTAGATATGAGAGCAGTTTGAAAATAGGCAAATATAGCAAAGGTCATTTTGTGGAGCAAACATTTCTTACTTTCAAATTCCATTTTAGGACGCTATATCGATGTATTCTGACTCGCTGATCACTAATTCAGTAGCCATTTCTTCGAGAAACTAGATATTTTTTTTGTCATTTTTTGCCAACACCATTTTTGGAACCCTTAAAATGTCGAAATTTCAAATGGCCATAACTCGGCTCCCGTTCCATCGATTCCGGGACTTAACCAGTGTTTTTAAAACGCCGCGAGCAGACTTAGAGTATGCATTTTGGATCATCCCGATATCTCAATAATTGTAGATATCAGAGCAGTTTTAACATAGGCAAATATAGCAAAGGTCATTTTTTAGAGCAAAAATTTTTTACTTTCAAATTCCATTTTAGGACGCTATATCGATGTATTCTGACTCGCTGATCACTAATTCAGTAGCCATTTCTTCGAGAAACTAGATATTTTTTTATCATTTTTTGCCAACACCATTTTTGGAACCCTCAAAATGTCGAAATTTCAAATGGCCATAACTCGACTCCCGTTCCATCGATTTCGGGACGTAACCAGTGTTTTCAAAACGCCGCGAGCAGACTTAGAGTATGCATTTTGGAACATCCCGATATCTCAATAATTGTAGATATGAGAGCAGTTTGAAAATAGGCAAATATAGCAAAGGTCATTTTGTGGAGCAAAAATTTTTAACTTTCAAATTCCATTTTAGGACGCTATATCGATGTATTCTGACTCGCTGATCACTAATTCAGTAGCCATTTCTTCGAGAAACTCGATATTTTTTTTTCATTTTTTGCCAACACCATTTTTGGAACCCTCAAAATGTCGAAATTTCAAATGGCCATAACTCGGCTCCCGTTCCATTGATTTCGGGACTTAACCAGTGTTTTCAAAACGCCGCGAGCAGACTTAGTGTATGCATTTTGGATCATCCCGATATCTCAATAATTGTAGATATGAGAGCAGTTTGAAAATAGGCAAATATAGCAAAGGTCATTTTTTGGAGCAAAAATTTTTTACTTTCAAATTCCATTTTAGGTCGCTATATCGATGTATTCTGACTCGCTGATCACTAATTCAGTAGCCATTTCTTCGAGAAACTCGATATTTTTTTTTCATTTTTTGCCAACACCGTTTTTGGAACCCTCAAAATGTCGAAATTTCAAATGGCCATAACTCGGCTCCCGTTCCATCGATTTCGGGACTTAACCAGTGTTTTCAAAACGGCGCGAGCAGACTTAGAGTATGCATTTTGGATCATCCCGATATCTCAATAATTGTAGATATCAGAGCAGTTTTAACATAGGCAAATATAGCAAAGGTCATTTTTTGGAGCAAAAATTTTTTACTTTCAAATTCCATTTTAGGACGCTATATCGATGTATTCTGACTCGCTGATCACTAATTCAGTAGCCATTTCTTCTTGAAACTATATATTTTTTTTTTCATTTTTTGCCAACACCATTTTTGGAACCCTCAAAATGTCGAAATTTCAAATGGCAATAACTCGGCTCCCGTTCCATCGATTTCGGGACTTAACCAGTGTTTTCAAAACGCCGCGAGCAGACTTAGAGTATGCATTTTGGAACATCCCGATATCTCAATAATTGTAGATATGAGAGCAGTTTGAAAATAGGCAAATATAGCAAAGGTCATTTTGTGGAGCAAAAATTTTTTACTTTCAAATTCCATTTTAGGACGCTATATCGATGTATTCTGACTCGCTGATCACTAATTCAGTAGCCATTTCTTCGAGAAACTAGATATTTTTTTATCATTTTTTGCCAACACCATTTTTGGAACCCTCAAAATGTCGAAATTTCAAATGGGCATAACTCGACTCCCGTTCCATCGATTTCGGGACTTAAACAGTGTTTTCAAAACGCCGCGAGCAGACTTAGAGTATGCATTTTGGATCATCCCGATATCTCAATAATTGTAGATATGAGAGCAGTTTGAAAATAGGCAAATATAGCAAAGGTCATTTTGTGGAGCAAACATTTCTTACTTTCAAATTCCATTTTAGGACGCTATATCGATGTATTCTGACTCGCTGATCACTAATTCAGTAGCCATTTCTTCGAGAAACTAGATATTTTTTTTGTCATTTTTTGCCAACACCATTTTTGGAACCCTTAAAATGTCGAAATTTCAAATGGCCATAACTCGGCTCCCGTTCCATCGATTCCGGGACTTAACCAGTGTTTTTAAAACGCCGCGAGCAGACTTAGAGTATGCATTTTGGATCATCCCGATATCTCAATAATTGTAGATATCAGAGCAGTTTTAACATAGGCAAATATAGCAAAGGTCATTTTTTAGAGCAAAAATTTTTTACTTTCAAATTCCATTTTAGGACGCTATATCGATGTATTCTGACTCGCTGATCACTAATTCAGTAGCCATTTCTTCGAGAAACTAGATATTTTTTTATCATTTTTTGCCAACACCATTTTTGGAACCCTCAAAATGTCGAAATTTCAAATGGCCATAACTCGACTCCCGTTCCATCGATTTCGGGACGTAACCAGTGTTTTCAAAACGCCGCGAGCAGACTTAGAGTATGCATTTTGGAACATCCCGATATCTCAATAATTGTAGATATGAGAGCAGTTTGAAAATAGGCAAATATAGCAAAGGTCATTTTGTGGAGCAAAAATTTTTAACTTTCAAATTCCATTTTAGGACGCTATATCGATGTATTCTGACTCGCTGATCACTAATTCAGTAGCCATTTCTTCGAGAAACTCGATATTTTTTTTTCATTTTTTGCCAACACCATTTTTGGAACCCTCAAAATGTCGAAATTTCAAATGGCCATAACTCGGCTCCCGTTCCATTGATTTCGGGACTTAACCAGTGTTTTCAAAACGCCGCGAGCAGACTTAGTGTATGCATTTTGGATCATCCCGATATCTCAATAATTGTAGATATGAGAGCAGTTTGAAAATAGGCAAATATAGCAAAGGTCATTTTTTGGAGCAAAAATTTTTTACTTTCAAATTCCATTTTAGGTCGCTATATCGATGTATTCTGACTCGCTGATCACTAATTCAGTAGCCATTTCTTCGAGAAACTCGATATTTTTTTTTCATTTTTTGCCAACACCGTTTTTGGAACCCTCAAAATGTCGAAATTTCAAATGGCCATAACTCGGCTCCCGTTCCATCGATTTCGGGACTTAACCAGTGTTTTCAAAACGCCGCGAGCAGACTTAGAGTATGCATTTTGGATCATCCCGATATCTCAATAATTGTAGATATCAGAGCAGTTTTAACATAGGCAAATATAGCAAAGGTCATTTTTTGGAGCAAAAATTTTTTACTTTCAAATTCCATTTTAGGACGCTATATCGATGTATTCTGACTCGCTGATCACTAATTCAGTAGCCATTTCTTCTTGAAACTATATATTTTTTTTTTCATTTTTTGCCAACACCATTTTGGGAACCCTCAAAATGTCGAAATTTCAAATGGCAATAACTCGGCTCCCGTTCCATCGATTTCGGGACTTAACCAGTGTTTTCAAAACGCCGCGAGCAGACTTAGAGTATGCATTTTGGAACATCCCGATATCTCAATAATTGTAGATATGAGAGCAGTTTGAAAATAGGCAAATATAGCAAAGGTCATTTTGTGGAGCAAAAATTTTTTACTTTCAAATTCCATTTTAGGTCGCTATATCGATGTATTCTGACTCGCTGATCACTAATTCAGTAGCCATTTCTTCGAGAAACTAGATATTTTTTTGTCATTTTTTGCCAACATCATTTTTGGAACCCTCAAAATGTCGAAATTTCAAATGGCAATAACTCGGCTCCCGTTCCATCGATTTCGGGACTTAACCAGTGTTTTCAAAACGCCGCGAGCAGACTTAGAGTATGCATTTTGGAACATCCCGATATCTCAATAATTGTAGATATGAGAGCAGTTTGAAAATAGGCAAATATAGCAAAGGTCATTTTGTGGAGCAAAAATTTTTTACTTTCAAATTCCATTTTAGGTCGCTATATCGATGTATTCTGACTCGCTGATCACTAATTCAGTAGCCATTTCTTCGAGAAACTAGATATTTTTTTGTCATTTTTTGCCAACACCATTTTTGGAACCCTCAAAATGTCGAAATTTCAAATGGCCATAACTCGGCTCCCGTTCCATCGATTTCGGGACTTAATCAGTGTTTTCAAAACGCCGCGAGCAGACTTAGAGTATGCATTTTGGATCATCCCGATATCTCAATAATTGTAGATATCAGAGCAGTTTTAACATAGGCAAATATAGCAAAGGTCATTTTGTGGAGCAAAAATTTTTAACTTTCAAATTCCATTTTAGGACGCTATATCGATGTATTCTGACTCGCTGATCACTAATTCAGTAGCCATTTCTTCGAGAAACTCGATATTTTTTTTTCATTTTTTGCCAACACCATTTTTGGAACCCTCAAAATGTCGAAATTTCAAATGGCCATAACTCGGCTCCCGTTCCATTGATTTCGGGACTTAACCAGTGTTTTCAAAACGCCGCGAGCAGACTTAGTGTATGCATTTTGGATCATCCCGATATCTCAATAATTGTAGATATGAGAGCAGTTTGAAAATAGGCAAATATAGCAAAGGTCATTTTTTGGAGCAAAAATTTTTTACTTTCAAATTCCATTTTAGGTCGCTATATCGATGTATTCTGACTCGCTGATCACTAATTCAGTAGCCATTTCTTCGAGAAACTCGATATTTTTTTTTCATTTTTTGCCAACACCGTTTTTGGAACCCTCAAAATGTCGAAATTTCAAATGGCCATAACTCGGCTCCCGTTCCATCGATTTCGGGACTTAACCAGTGTTTTCAAAACGCCGCGAGCAGACTTAGAGTATGCATTTTGGATCATCCCGATATCTCAATAATTGTAGATATCAGAGCAGTTTTAACATAGGCAAATATAGCAAAGGTCATTTTTTGGAGCAAAAATTTTTTACTTTCAAATTCCATTTTAGGACGCTATATCGATGTATTCTGACTCGCTGATCACTAATTCAGTAGCCATTTCTTCTTGAAACTATATATTTTTTTTTTCATTTTTTGCCAACACCATTTTGGGAACCCTCAAAATGTCGAAATTTCAAATGGCAATAACTCGGCTCCCGTTCCATCGATTTCGGGACTTAACCAGTGTTTTCAAAACGCCGCGAGCAGACTTAGAGTATGCATTTTGGAACATCCCGATATCTCAATAATTGTAGATATGAGAGCAGTTTGAAAATAGGCAAATATAGCAAAGGTCATTTTGTGGAGCAAAAATTTTTTACTTTCAAATTCCATTTTAGGTCGCTATATCGATGTATTCTGACTCGCTGATCACTAATTCAGTAGCCATTTCTTCGAGAAACTAGATATTTTTTTGTCATTTTTTGCCAACATCATTTTTGGAACCCTCAAAATGTCGAAATTTCAAATGGCAATAACTCGGCTCCCGTTCCATCGATTTCGGGACTTAACCAGTGTTTTCAAAACGCCGCGAGCAGACTTAGAGTATGCATTTTGGAACATCCCGATATCTCAATAATTGTAGATATGAGAGCAGTTTGAAAATAGGCAAATATAGCAAAGGTCATTTTGTGGAGCAAAAATTTTTTACTTTCAAATTCCATTTTAGGTCGCTATATCGATGTATTCTGACTCGCTGATCACTAATTCAGTAGCCATTTCTTCGAGAAACTAGATATTTTTTTGTCATTTTTTGCCAACACCATTTTTGGAACCCTCAAAATGTCGAAATTTCAAATGGCCATAACTCGGCTCCCGTTCCATCGATTTCGGGACTTAATCAGTGTTTTCAAAACGCCGCGAGCAGACTTAGAGTATGCATTTTGGATCATCCCGATATCTCAATAATTGTAGATATCAGAGCAGTTTTAACATAGGCAAATATAGCAAAGGTCATTTTTTGGAGCAAAAATTTTTTACTTTCAAATTCCATTTTAGGACGCTATATCGATGTATTCTGACTCGCTGATCACTAATTCAGTAGCCATTTCTTCGAGAAACTCGATATTTTTTTTTCATTTTTTGCCAACACCGTTTTTGGAACCCTCAAAATGTCGAAATTTCAAATGGCCATAACTCGGCTCTCGTTCCATCGATTTCGGGACTTAACCAGTGTTTTCAAAACGCCGCGAGCAGACTTAGAGTATGCATTTTGGATCATCCCGATATCTCAATAATTGTAGATATGAGAGCAGTTTGAAAATAGGCAAATATAGCAAAGGTCATTTTGTGGAGCAAAAATTTTTTACTTTCAAATTCCATTTTAGGACGCTATATCGATGTATTCTGACTCGCTGATCACTAATTCAGTAGCCATTTCTTCTTGAAACTATATATTTTTTTTTTCATTTTTTGCCAACACCATTTTTGGAACCCTCAAAATGTCGAAATTTCAAATGGCAATAACTCGGCTCCCGTTCCATCGATTTCGGGACTTAACCAGTGTTTTCAAAACGCCGCGAGCAGACTTAGAGTATGCATTTTGGATCATCCCGATATCTCAATAATTGTAGATATGAGAGCGGTTTGAAAATCGGCAAAAAATAGCAAAGGTCATTTTTTGTGAGCAAAAATGTTTTACTTTCAAATTCCATTTTAGGACGCTATATCGATGTATTCTGACTCGCTGATCACTAATTCAGTAGCCATTTCTTCGAGAAACTAGATATTTTTTGATCATTTTTTGCCAACACCATTTTTGGAACCCTCAAAATGTCGAAATTTCAAATGGCCATAACTCGACTCCCGTTCCATCGATTTCGGGACTTAACCAGTGTTTTCAAAACGCCGCGAGCAGACTTAGAGTATGCATTTTGGATCATCCCGATATCTCAATAATTGTAGATATCAGAGCAGTTTTAACATAGGCAAATATAGCAAAGGTCATTTTTTGGAGCAAACATTTTTTACTTTCAAATTCCATTTTAGGACGCTATATCGATGTATTCTGACTCGCTGATCACTAATTCAGTAGCCATTTCTTCGAGAAACTACATATTTTTTTTGTCATTTTTTGCCAACACCATTTTTGGAACCCTCAAAATGTCGAAATTTCAAATGGCCATAACTCGGCTCCCGTTCCATCGATTCCGGGACTTAACCAGTGTTTTCAAAACGCCGCGAGCAGACTTAGAGTATGCATTTTGGATCATCCCGATATCTCAATAATTGTAGATATCAGAGCAGTTTTAACATAGGCAAATATAGCAAAGGTCATTTTTTGGAGCAAAAATTTTTTACTTTCAAATTCCATTTTAGGACGCTATATCGATGTATTCTGACTCGCTGATCACTAATTCAGTAGCCATTTCTTCGAGAAACTAGATATTTTTTGATCATTTTTTGCCAACACCATTTTTGGAACCCTCAAAATGTCGAAATTTCAAATGGCCATAACTCGACTCCCGTTCCATCGATTTCGGGACTTAACCAGTGTTTTCAAAACGCCGCGAGCAGACTTAGAGTATGCATTTTGGATCATCCCGATATCTCAATAATTGTAGATATCAGAGCAGTTTTAACATAGGCAAATATAGCAAAGGCCATTCTTTGGAGCAAACATTTTTTACTTTCAAATTCCATTTTAGGACGCTATATCGATGTATTCTGACTCGCTGATCACTAATTCAGTAGCCATTTCTTCGAGAAACTAGATATTTTTTTTGTCATTTTTTGCCAACACCATTTTTGGAACCCTCAAAATGTCGAAATTTCAAATGGCCATAACTCGACTCCCGTTCCATCGATTTCGGGACTTAACCAGTGTTTTCAAAACGCCGCGAGCAGACTTAGAGTATGCATTTTGGATCATCCCGATATCTCAATAATTGTAGATATGAGAGCAGTTTGAAAATAGGCAAATATAGCAAAGGTCATTTTTTGGAGCAAAAATTTTTTACTTTCAAATTCCATTTTAGGACGCTATATCGATGTATTCTGACTCGCTGATCACTAATTCAGTAGCCATTTCTTCGAGAAACTAGATATTTTTTGATCATTTTTTGCCAACACCATTTTTGGAACCCTCAAAATGTCGAAATTTCAAATGGCCATAACTCGACTCCCGTTCCATCGATTTCGGGACTTAACCAGTGTTTTCAAAACGCCGCGAGCAGACTTAGAGTATGCATTTTGGATCATCCCGATATCTCAATAATTGTAGATATGAGAGCAGTTTGAAAATAGGCAAATATAGCAAAGGTCATTTTTTGGAGCAAAAATTTTTTACTTTCAAATTCCATTTTAGGACGCTATATCGATGTATTCTGACTCGCTGATCACTAATTCAGTAGCCATTTCTTCGAGAAACTAGATATTTTTTGATCATTTTTTGCCAACACCATTTTTGGAACCCTCAAAATGTCGAAATTTCAAATGGCCATAACTCGACTCCCGTTCCATCGATTTCGGGACTTAACCAGTGTTTTCAAAACGCCGCGAGCAGACTTAGAGTATGCATTTTGGATCATCCCGATATCTCAATAATTGTAGATATCAGAGCAGTTTTAACATAGGCAAATATAGCAAAGGTCATTTTTTGGAGCAAACATTTTTTACTTTCAAATTCCATTTTAGGACGCTATATCGATGTATTCTGACTCGCTGATCACTAATTCAGTAGCCATTTCTTCGAGAAACTAGATATTTTTTTTGTCATTTTTTGCCAACACCATTTTTGGAACCCTCAAAATGTCGAAATTTCAAATGGCCATAACTCGGCTCCCGTTCCATCGATTCCGGGACTTAACCAGTGTTTTCAAAACGCCGCGAGCAGACTTAGAGTATGCATTTTGGATCATCCCGATATCTCAATAATTGTAGATATCAGAGCAGTTTTAACATAGGCAAATATAGCAAAGGTCATTTTTTGGAGCAAACATTTTTTACTTTCAAATTCCATTTTAGGACGCTATATCGATGTATTCTGACTCGCTGATCACTAATTCAGTAGCCATTTCTTCGAGAAACTAGATATTTTTTGATCATTTTTTGCCAACACCATTTTTGGAACCCTCAAAATGTCGAAATTTCAAATGGCCATAACTCGACTCCCGTTCCATCGATTTCGGGACTTAACCAGTGTTTTCAAAACGCCGCGAGCAGACTTAGAGTATGCATTTTGGATCATCCCGATATCTCAATAATTGTAGATATCAGAGCAGTTTTAACATAGGCAAATATAGCAAAGGCCATTCTTTGGAGCAAACATTTTTTACTTTCAAATTCCATTTTAGGACGCTATATCGATGTATTCTGACTCGCTGATCACTAATTCAGTAGCCATTTCTTCGAGAAACTAGATATTTTTTTTGTCATTTTTTGCCAACACCATTTTTGGAACCCTCAAAATGTCGAAATTTCAAATGGCCATAACTCGGCTCCCGTTCCATCGATTCCGGGACTTAACCAGTGTTTTCAAAACGCCGCGAGCAGACTTAGAGTATGCATTTTGGATCATCCCGATATCTCAATAATTGTAGATATCAGAGCAGTTTTAACATAGGCAAATATAGCAAAGGTCATTTTTTGGAGCAAAAATTTTTTACTTTCAAATTCCATTTTAGGACGCTATATCGATGTATTCTGACTCGCTGATCACTAATTCAGTAGCCATTTCTTCGAGAAACTAGATATTTTTTGATCATTTTTTGCCAACACCATTTTTGGAACCCTCAAAATGTCGAAATTTCAAATGGCCATAACTCGACTCCCGTTCCATCGATTTCGGGACTTAACCAGTGTTTTCAAAACGCCGCGAGCAGACTTAGAGTATGCATTTTGGATCATCCCGATATCTCAATAATTGTAGATATCAGAGCAGTTTTAACATAGGCAAATATAGCAAAGGTCATTTTTTGGAGCAAAAATTTTTTACTTTCAAATTCCATTTTAGGACGCTATATCGATGTATTCTGACTCGCTGATCACTAATTCAGTAGCCATTTCTTCGAGAAACTAGATATTTTTTTTGTCATTTTTTGCCAACACCATTTTTGGAACCCTCAAAATGTCGAAATTTCAAATGGCCATAACTCGACTCCCGTTCCATCGATTTCGGGACTTAACCAGTGTTTTCAAAACGTCGCGAGCAGACTTAGAGTATGCATTTTGGATCATCCCAATATCTCAATAATTGTAGATATGAGAGCAGTTTGCAAATAGGCAAAAAATGGCAAAGGTCATTTTTTGTGAGCAAACATTTTTTACTTTCAAATTCCATTTTAGGACGCTATATCGATGTATTCTGACTCGCTGATCACTAATTCAGTAGCCATTTCTTCGAGAAACTCGAAATTTTTTTTTCATTTTTTGCCAACACCATTTTTGGAACCCTCAAAATGTCGAAATTTCAAATGGCCATAACTCGGCTCCCGTTCCATTGATTTCGCGACCTAACCAGTGTTTTCAAAACGTCGCGAGTAGACTTAGAGTATGCATTTTGGATCATCCCAATATCTCAATAATTGTAGATATGAGAGCAGTTTGCAAATAGGCAAAAAATAGCAAAGGTCATTTTTTGTGAGCAAACATTTTTTACTTTCAAATTCCATTTTAGGACGCTATATCGATGTATTCTGACTCGCTGATCACTAATTCAGTAGCCATTTCTTCGAGAAACTCGATATTTTTTTTTCATTTTTTGCCAACACCATTTTCGGAACCCTCAAAATGTCGAAATTTCAAATGGCCATAACTCGGCTCCCGTTCCATTGATTTCGGGACTTAACCAGTGTTTTCAAAACGTCGCGAGCAGACTTAGAGTATGCATTTTGGATCATCCCGATATCTCAATAATTGTAGATATGAGAGCAGTTTGCAAATAGGCAAAAAATGGCAAAGGTCATTTTTTGGAGCAAAAATTTTTTACTTTCAAATTCCATTTTAGGACGCTATATCGATGTATTCTGACTCGCTGATCACTAATTCAGTAGCCATTTCTTCGAGAAACTAGATATTTTTTGATCATTTTTTGCCAACACCATTTTTGGAACCCTCAAAATGTCGAAATTTCAAATGGCCATAACTCGACTCCCGTTCCATCGATTTCGGGACTTAACCAGTGTTTTCAAAACGCCGCGAGCAGACTTAGAGTATGCATTTTGGATCATCCCGATATCTCAATAATTGTAGATATCAGAGCAGTTTTAACATAGGCAAATATAGCAAAGGTCATTTTTTGGAGCAAACATTTTTTACTTTCAAATTCCATTTTAGGACGCTATATCGATGTATTCTGACTCGCTGATCACTAATTCAGTAGCCATTTCTTCGAGAAACTAGATATTTTTTTTGTCATTTTTTGCCAACACCATTTTTGGAACCCTCAAAATGTCGAAATTTCAAATGGCCATAACTCGGCTCCCGTTCCATCGATTCCGGGACTTAACCAGTGTTTTCAAAACGCCGCGAGCAGACTTAGAGTATGCATTTTGGATCATCCCGATATCTCAATAATTGTAGATATCAGAGCAGTTTTAACATAGGCAAATATAGCAAAGGTCATTTTTTGGAGCAAACATTTTTTACTTTCAAATTCCATTTTAGGACGCTATATCGATGTATTCTGACTCGCTGATCACTAATTCAGTAGCCATTTCTTCGAGAAACTAGATATTTTTTGATCATTTTTTGCCAACACCATTTTTGGAACCCTCAAAATGTCGAAATTTCAAATGGCCATAACTCGACTCCCGTTCCATCGATTTCGGGACTTAACCAGTGTTTTCAAAACGCCGCGAGCAGACTTAGAGTATGCATTTTGGATCATCCCGATATCTCAATAATTGTAGATATCAGAGCAGTTTTAACATAGGCAAATATAGCAAAGGCCATTCTTTGGAGCAAACATTTTTTACTTTCAAATTCCATTTTAGGACGCTATATCGATGTATTCTGACTCGCTGATCACTAATTCAGTAGCCATTTCTTCGAGAAACTAGATATTTTTTTTGTCATTTTTTGCCAACACCATTTTTGGAACCCTCAAAATGTCGAAATTTCAAATGGCCATAACTCGGCTCCCGTTCCATCGATTCCGGGACTTAACCAGTGTTTTCAAAACGCCGCGAGCAGACTTAGAGTATGCATTTTGGATCATCCCGATATCTCAATAATTGTAGATATCAGAGCAGTTTTAACATAGGCAAATATAGCAAAGGCCATTCTTTGGAGCAAACATTTTTTACTTTCAAATTCCATTTTAGGACGCTATATCGATGTATTCTGACTCGCTGATCACTAATTCAGTAGCCATTTCTTCGAGAAACTAGATATTTTTTTTGTCATTTTTTGCCAACACCATTTTTGGAACCCTCAAAATGTCGAAATTTCAAATGGCCATAACTCGGCTCCCGTTCCATCGATTCCGGGACTTAACCAGTGTTTTCAAAACGCCGCGAGCAGACTTAGAGTATGCATTTTGGATCATCCCGATATCTCAATAATTGTAGATATCAGAGCAGTTTTAACATAGGCAAATATAGCAAAGGTCATTTTTTGGAGCAAAAATTTTTTACTTTCAAATTCCATTTTAGGACGCTATATCGATGTATTCTGACTCGCTGATCACTAATTCAGTAGCCATTTCTTCGAGAAACTAGATATTTTTTGATCATTTTTTGCCAACACCATTTTTGGAACCCTCAAAATGTCGAAATTTCAAATGGCCATAACTCGACTCCCGTTCCATCGATTTCGGGACTTAACCAGTGTTTTCAAAACGCCGCGAGCAGACTTAGAGTATGCATTTTGGATCATCCCGATATCTCAATAATTGTAGATATCAGAGCAGTTTTAACATAGGCAAATATAGCAAAGGTCATTTTTTGGAGCAAAAATTTTTTACTTTCAAATTCCATTTTAGGACGCTATATCGATGTATTCTGACTCGCTGATCACTAATTCAGTAGCCATTTCTTCGAGAAACTAGATATTTTTTTTGTCATTTTTTGCCAACACCATTTTTGGAACCCTCAAAATGTCGAAATTTCAAATGGCCATAACTCGACTCCCGTTCCATCGATTTCGGGACTTAACCAGTGTTTTCAAAACGTCGCGAGCAGACTTAGAGTATGCATTTTGGATCATCCCAATATCTCAATAATTGTAGATATGAGAGCAGTTTGCAAATAGGCAAAAAATGGCAAAGGTCATTTTTTGTGAGCAAACATTTTTTACTTTCAAATTCCATTTTAGGACGCTATATCGATGTATTCTGACTCGCTGATCACTAATTCAGTAGCCATTTCTTCGAGAAACTCGAAATTTTTTTTTCATTTTTTGCCAACACCATTTTTGGAACCCTCAAAATGTCGAAATTTCAAATGGCCATAACTCGGCTCCCGTTCCATTGATTTCGCGACCTAACCAGTGTTTTCAAAACGTCGCGAGTAGACTTAGAGTATGCATTTTGGATCATCCCAATATCTCAATAATTGTAGATATGAGAGCAGTTTGCAAATAGGCAAAAAATAGCAAAGGTCATTTTTTGTGAGCAAACATTTTTTACTTTCAAATTCCATTTTAGGACGCTATATCGATGTATTCTGACTCGCTGATCACTAATTCAGTAGCCATTTCTTCGAGAAACTCGATATTTTTTTTTCATTTTTTGCCAACACCATTTTCGGAACCCTCAAAATGTCGAAATTTCAAATGGCCATAACTCGGCTCCCGTTCCATTGATTTCGGGACTTAACCAGTGTTTTCAAAACGTCGCGAGCAGACTTAGAGTATGCATTTTGGATCATCCCGATATCTCAATAATTGTAGATATGAGAGCGGTTTGAAAATCGGCAAAAAATAGCAAAGGTCATTTTTTGTGAGCAAAAATGTTTTACTTTCAAATTCCATTTTAGGACGCTATATCGATGTATTCTGACTCGCTGATCACTAATTCAGTAGCCATTTCTTCGAGAAACTAGATATTTTTTGATCATTTTTTGCCAACACCATTTTTGGAACCCTCAAAATGTCGAAATTTCAAATGGCCATAACTCGACTCCCGTTCCATCGATTTCGGGACTTAACCAGTGTTTTCAAAACGCCGCGAGCAGACTTAGAGTATGCATTTTGGATCATCCCGATATCTCAATAATTGTAGATATCAGAGCAGTTTTAACATAGGCAAATATAGCAAAGGTCATTTTTTGGAGCAAACATTTTTTACTTTCAAATTCCATTTTAGGACGCTATATCGATGTATTCTGACTCGCTGATCACTAATTCAGTAGCCATTTCTTCGAGAAACTAGATATTTTTTTTGTCATTTTTTGCCAACACCATTTTTGGAACCCTCAAAATGTCGAAATTTCAAATGGCCATAACTCGGCTCCCGTTCCATCGATTCCGGGACTTAACCAGTGTTTTCAAAACGCCGCGAGCAGACTTAGAGTATGCATTTTGGATCATCCCGATATCTCAATAATTGTAGATATCAGAGCAGTTTTAACATAGGCAAATATAGCAAAGGTCATTTTTTGGAGCAAAAATTTTTTACTTTCAAATTCCATTTTAGGACGCTATATCGATGTATTCTGACTCGCTGATCACTAATTCAGTAGCCATTTCTTCGAGAAACTAGATATTTTTTTTGTCATTTTTTGCCAACACCATTTTTGGAACCCTCAAAATGTCGAAATTTCAAATGGCCATAACTCGACTCCCGTTCCATCGATTTCGGGACTTAACCAGTGTTTTCAAAACGTCGCGAGCAGACTTAGAGTATGCATTTTGGATCATCCCAATATCTCAATAATTGTAGATATGAGAGCAGTTTGCAAATAGGCAAAAAATGGCAAAGGTCATTTTTTGTGAGCAAACATTTTTTACTTTCAAATTCCATTTTAGGACGCTATATCGATGTATTCTGACTCGCTGATCACTAATTCAGTAGCCATTTCTTCGAGAAACTCGAAATTTTTTTTTCATTTTTTGCCAACACCATTTTTGGAACCCTCAAAATGTCGAAATTTCAAATGGCCATAACTCGGCTCCCGTTCCATTGATTTCGCGACCTAACCAGTGTTTTCAAAACGTCGCGAGTAGACTTAGAGTATGCATTTTGGATCATCCCAATATCTCAATAATTGTAGATATGAGAGCAGTTTGCAAATAGGCAAAAAATAGCAAAGGTCATTTTTTGTGAGCAAACATTTTTTACTTTCAAATTCCATTTTAGGACGCTATATCGATGTATTCTGACTCGCTGATCACTAATTCAGTAGCCATTTCTTCGAGAAACTCGATATTTTTTTTTCATTTTTTGCCAACACCATTTTCGGAACCCTCAAAATGTCGAAATTTCAAATGGCCATAACTCGGCTCCCGTTCCATTGATTTCGGGACTTAACCAGTGTTTTCAAAACGTCGCGAGCAGACTTAGAGTATGCATTTTGGATCATCCCGATATCTCAATAATTGTAGATATGAGAGCGGTTTGAAAATCGGCAAAAAATAGCAAAGGTCATTTTTTGTGAGCAAAAATGTTTTACTTTCAAATTCCATTTTAGGACGCTATATCGATGTATTCTGACTCGCTGATCACTAATTCAGTAGCCATTTCTTCGAGAAACTAGATATTTTTTGATCATTTTTTGCCAACACCATTTTTGGAACCCTCAAAATGTCGAAATTTCAAATGGCCATAACTCGACTCCCGTTCCATCGATTTCGGGACTTAACCAGTGTTTTCAAAACGCCGCGAGCAGACTTAGAGTATGCATTTTGGATCATCCCGATATCTCAATAATTGTAGATATCAGAGCAGTTTTAACATAGGCAAATATAGCAAAGGCCATTCTTTGGAGCAAACATTTTTTACTTTCAAATTCCATTTTAGGACGCTATATCGATGTATTCTGACTCGCTGATCACTAATTCAGTAGCCATTTCTTCGAGAAACTAGATATTTTTTTTGTCATTTTTTGCCAACACCATTTTTGGAACCCTCAAAATGTCGAAATTTCAAATGGCCATAACTCGACTCCCGTTCCATCGATTTCGGGACTTAACCAGTGTTTTCAAAACGCCGCGAGCAGACTTAGAGTATGCATTTTGGATCATCCCGATATCTCAATAATTGTAGATATCAGAGCAGTTTTAACATAGGCAAATATAGCAAAGGTCATTTTTTGGAGCAAACATTTTTTACTTTCAAATTCCATTTTAGGACGCTATATCGATGTATTCTGACTCGCTGATCACTAATTCAGTAGCCATTTCTTCGAGAAACTAGATATTTTTTTTGTCATTTTTTGCCAACACCATTTTTGGAACCCTCAAAATGTCGAAATTTCAAATGGCCATAACTCGGCTCCCGTTCCATCGATTCCGGGACTTAACCAGTGTTTTCAAAACGCCGCGAGCAGACTTAGAGTATGCATTTTGGATCATCCCGATATCTCAATAATTGTAGATATCAGAGCAGTTTTAACATAGGCAAATATAGCAAAGGTCATTTTTTGGAGCAAAAATTTTTTACTTTCAAATTCCATTTTAGGACGCTATATCGATGTATTCTGACTCGCTGATCACTAATTCAGTAGCCATTTCTTCGAGAAACTAGATATTTTTTGATCATTTTTTGCCAACACCATTTTTGGAACCCTCAAAATGTCGAAATTTCAAATGGCCATAACTCGACTCCCGTTCCATCGATTTCGGGACTTAACCAGTGTTTTCAAAACGCCGCGAGCAGACTTAGAGTATGCATTTTGGATCATCCCGATATCTCAATAATTGTAGATATGAGAGCAGTTTGAAAATAGGCAAATATAGCAAAGGTCATTTTTTGGAGCAAAAATTTTTTACTTTCAAATTCCATTTTAGGACGCTATATCGATGTATTCTGACTCGCTGATCACTAATTCAGTAGCCATTTCTTCGAGAAACTAGATATTTTTTGATCATTTTTTGCCAACACCATTTTTGGAACCCTCAAAATGTCGAAATTTCAAATGGCCATAACTCGACTCCCGTTCCATCGATTTCGGGACTTAACCAGTGTTTTCAAAACGCCGCGAGCAGACTTAGAGTATGCATTTTGGATCATCCCGATATCTCAATAATTGTAGATATCAGAGCAGTTTTAACATAGGCAAATATAGCAAAGGTCATTTTTTGGAGCAAACATTTTTTACTTTCAAATTCCATTTTAGGACGCTATATCGATGTATTCTGACTCGCTGATCACTAATTCAGTAGCCATTTCTTCGAGAAACTAGATATTTTTTGATCATTTTTTGCCAACACCATTTTTGGAACCCTCAAAATGTCGAAATTTCAAATGGCCATAACTCGACTCCCGTTCCATCGATTTCGGGACTTAACCAGTGTTTTCAAAACGCCGCGAGCAGACTTAGAGTATGCATTTTGGATCATCCCGATATCTCAATAATTGTAGATATCAGAGCAGTTTTAACATAGGCAAATATAGCAAAGGCCATTCTTTGGAGCAAACATTTTTTACTTTCAAATTCCATTTTAGGACGCTATATCGATGTATTCTGACTCGCTGATCACTAATTCAGTAGCCATTTCTTCGAGAAACTAGATATTTTTTTTGTCATTTTTTGCCAACACCATTTTTGGAACCCTCAAAATGTCGAAATTTCAAATGGCCATAACTCGGCTCCCGTTCCATCGATTCCGGGACTTAACCAGTGTTTTCAAAACGCCGCGAGCAGACTTAGAGTATGCATTTTGGATCATCCCGATATCTCAATAATTGTAGATATCAGAGCAGTTTTAACATAGGCAAATATAGCAAAGGTCATTTTTTGGAGCAAAAATTTTTTACTTTCAAATTCCATTTTAGGACGCTATATCGATGTATTCTGACTCGCTGATCACTAATTCAGTAGCCATTTCTTCGAGAAACTAGATATTTTTTGATCATTTTTTGCCAACACCATTTTTGGAACCCTCAAAATGTCGAAATTTCAAATGGCCATAACTCGACTCCCGTTCCATCGATTTCGGGACTTAACCAGTGTTTTCAAAACGCCGCGAGCAGACTTAGAGTATGCATTTTGGATCATCCCGATATCTCAATAATTGTAGATATCAGAGCAGTTTTAACATAGGCAAATATAGCAAAGGTCATTTTTTGGAGCAAACATTTTTTACTTTCAAATTCCATTTTAGGACGCTATATCGATGTATTCTGACTCGCTGATCACTAATTCAGTAGCCATTTCTTCGAGAAACTAGATATTTTTTGATCATTTTTTGCCAACACCATTTTTGGAACCCTCAAAATGTCGAAATTTCAAATGGCCATAACTCGACTCCCGTTCCATCGATTTCGGGACTTAACCAGTGTTTTCAAAACGCCGCGAGCAGACTTAGAGTATGCATTTTGGATCATCCCGATATCTCAATAATTGTAGATATCAGAGCAGTTTTAACATAGGCAAATATAGCAAAGGCCATTCTTTGGAGCAAACATTTTTTACTTTCAAATTCCATTTTAGGACGCTATATCGATGTATTCTGACTCGCTGATCACTAATTCAGTAGCCATTTCTTCGAGAAACTAGATATTTTTTTTGTCATTTTTTGCCAACACCATTTTTGGAACCCTCAAAATGTCGAAATTTCAAATGGCCATAACTCGGCTCCCGTTCCATCGATTCCGGGACTTAACCAGTGTTTTCAAAACGCCGCGAGCAGACTTAGAGTATGCATTTTGGATCATCCCGATATCTCAATAATTGTAGATATCAGAGCAGTTTTAACATAGGCAAATATAGCAAAGGTCATTTTTTGGAGCAAAAATTTTTTACTTTCAAATTCCATTTTAGGACGCTATATCGATGTATTCTGACTCGCTGATCACTAATTCAGTAGCCATTTCTTCGAGAAACTAGATATTTTTTGATCATTTTTTGCCAACACCATTTTTGGAACCCTCAAAATGTCGAAATTTCAAATGGCCATAACTCGACTCCCGTTCCATCGATTTCGGGACTTAACCAGTGTTTTCAAAACGCCGCGAGCAGACTTAGAGTATGCATTTTGGATCATCCCGATATCTCAATAATTGTAGATATCAGAGCAGTTTTAACATAGGCAAATATAGCAAAGGTCATTTTTTGGAGCAAAAATTTTTTACTTTCAAATTCCATTTTAGGACGCTATATCGATGTATTCTGACTCGCTGATCACTAATTCAGTAGCCATTTCTTCGAGAAACTAGATATTTTTTGATCATTTTTTGCCAACACCATTTTTGGAACCCTCAAAATGTCGAAATTTCAAATGGCCATAACTCGACTCCCGTTCCATCGATTTCGGGACTTAACCAGTGTTTTCAAAACGCCGCGAGCAGACTTAGAGTATGCATTTTGGATCATCCCGATATCTCAATAATTGTAGATATCAGAGCAGTTTTAACATAGGCAAATATAGCAAAGGTCATTTTTTGGAGCAAACATTTTTTACTTTCAAATTCCATTTTAGGACGCTATATCGATGTATTCTGACTCGCTGATCACTAATTCAGTAGCCATTTCTTCGAGAAACTAGATATTTTTTGATCATTTTTTGCCAACACCATTTTTGGAACCCTCAAAATGTCGAAATTTCAAATGGCCATAACTCGACTCCCGTTCCATCGATTTCGGGACTTAACCAGTGTTTTCAAAACGCCGCGAGCAGACTTAGAGTATGCATTTTGGATCATCCCGATATCTCAATAATTGTAGATATCAGAGCAGTTTTAACATAGGCAAATATAGCAAAGGCCATTCTTTGGAGCAAACATTTTTTACTTTCAAATTCCATTTTAGGACGCTATATCGATGTATTCTGACTCGCTGATCACTAATTCAGTAGCCATTTCTTCGAGAAACTAGATATTTTTTTTGTCATTTTTTGCCAACACCATTTTTGGAACCCTCAAAATGTCGAAATTTCAAATGGCCATAACTCGGCTCCCGTTCCATCGATTCCGGGACTTAACCAGTGTTTTCAAAACGCCGCGAGCAGACTTAGAGTATGCATTTTGGATCATCCCGATATCTCAATAATTGTAGATATCAGAGCAGTTTTAACATAGGCAAATATAGCAAAGGTCATTTTTTGGAGCAAAAATTTTTTACTTTCAAATTCCATTTTAGGACGCTATATCGATGTATTCTGACTCGCTGATCACTAATTCAGTAGCCATTTCTTCGAGAAACTAGATATTTTTTGATCATTTTTTGCCAACACCATTTTTGGAACCCTCAAAATGTCGAAATTTCAAATGGCCATAACTCGACTCCCGTTCCATCGATTTCGGGACTTAACCAGTGTTTTCAAAACGCCGCGAGCAGACTTAGAGTATGCATTTTGGATCATCCCGATATCTCAATAATTGTAGATATCAGAGCAGTTTTAACATAGGCAAATATAGCAAAGGTCATTTTTTGGAGCAAAAATTTTTTACTTTCAAATTCCATTTTAGGACGCTATATCGATGTATTCTGACTCGCTGATCACTAATTCAGTAGCCATTTCTTCGAGAAACTAGATATTTTTTTTGTCATTTTTTGCCAACACCATTTTTGGAACCCTCAAAATGTCGAAATTTCAAATGGCCATAACTCGACTCCCGTTCCATCGATTTCGGGACTTAACCAGTGTTTTCAAAACGCCGCGAGCAGACTTAGAGTATGCATTTTGGATCATCCCGATATCTCAATAATTGTAGATATGAGAGCAGTTTGAAAATAGGCAAATATAGCAAAGGTCATTTTTTGGAGCAAAAATTTTTTACTTTCAAATTCCATTTTAGGACGCTATATCGATGTATTCTGACTCGCTGATCACTAATTCAGTAGCCATTTCTTCGAGAAACTAGATATTTTTTGATCATTTTTTGCCAACACCATTTTTGGAACCCTCAAAATGTCGAAATTTCAAATGGCCATAACTCGACTCCCGTTCCATCGATTTCGGGACTTAACCAGTGTTTTCAAAACGCCGCGAGCAGACTTAGAGTATGCATTTTGGATCATCCCGATATCTCAATAATTGTAGATATCAGAGCAGTTTTAACATAGGCAAATATAGCAAAGGTCATTTTTTGGAGCAAAAATTTTTTACTTTCAAATTCCATTTTAGGACGCTATATCGATGTATTCTGACTCGCTGATCACTAATTCAGTAGCCATTTCTTCGAGAAACTAGATATTTTTTTTGTCATTTTTTGCCAACACCATTTTTGGAACCCTCAAAATGTCGAAATTTCAAATGGCCATAACTCGACTCCCGTTCCATCGATTTCGGGACTTAACCAGTGTTTTCAAAACGCCGCGAGCAGACTTAGAGTATGCATTTTGGATCATCCCGATATCTCAATAATTGTAGATATGAGAGCAGTTTGAAAATAGGCAAATATAGCAAAGGTCATTTTTTGGAGCAAAAATTTTTTACTTTCAAATTCCATTTTAGGACGCTATATCGATGTATTCTGACTCGCTGATCACTAATTCAGTAGCCATTTCTTCGAGAAACTAGATATTTTTTGATCATTTTTTGCCAACACCATTTTTGGAACCCTCAAAATGTCGAAATTTCAAATGGCCATAACTCGACTCCCGTTCCATCGATTTCGGGACTTAACCAGTGTTTTCAAAACGCCGCGAGCAGACTTAGAGTATGCATTTTGGATCATCCCGATATCTCAATAATTGTAGATATGAGAGCAGTTTGAAAATAGGCAAAAAATGGCAAAGGTCATTTTTTGTGAGCAAACATTTTTTACTTTCAAATTCCATTTTAGGACGCTATATCGATGTATTCTGACTCGCTGATCACTAATTCAGTAGCCATTTCTTCGAGAAACTCGAAATTTTTTTTTCATTTTTTGCCAACACCATTTTTGGAACCCTCAAAATGTCGAAATTTCAAATGGCCATAACTCGGCTCCCGTTCCATTGATTTCGCGACCTAACCAGTGTTTTCAAAACGTCGCGAGTAGACTTAGAGTATGCATTTTGGATCATCCCAATATCTCAATAATTGTAGATATGAGAGCAGATTGCAAATAGGCAAAAAATAGCAAAGGTCATTTTTTGTGAGCAAACATTTTTTACTTTCAAATTCCATTTTAGGACGCTATATCGATGTATTCTGACTCGCTGATCACTAATTCAGTAGCCATTTCTTCGAGAAACTCGATATTTTTTTTTCATTTTTTGCCAACACCATTTTCGGAACCCTCAAAATGTCGAAATTTCAAATGGCCATAACTCGGCTCCCGTTCCATTGATTTCGGGACTTAACCAGTGTTTTCAAAACGTCGCGAGCAGACTTAGAGTATGCATTTTGGATCATCCCGATATCTCAATAATTGTAGATATGAGAGCGGTTTGAAAATCGGCAAAAAATAGCAAAGGTCATTTTTTGTGAGCAAAAATGTTTTACTTTCAAATTCCATTTTAGGACGCTATATCGATGTATTCTGACTCGCTGATCACTAATTCAGTAGCCATTTCTTCGAGAAACTAGATATTTTTTGATCATTTTTTGCCAACACCATTTTTGGAACCCTCAAAATGTCGAAATTTCAAATGGCCATAACTCGACTCCCGTTCCATCGATTTCGGGACTTAACCAGTGTTTTCAAAACGTCGCGAGCAGACTTAGAGTATGCATTTTGGATCATCCCGATATCTCAATAATTGTAGATATGAGAGCAGTTTGCAAATAGGCAAAAAATGGCAAAGGTCATTTTTTGGAGCAAAAATTTTTTACTTTCAAATTCCATTTTAGGACGCTATATCGATGTATTCTGACTCGCTGATCACTAATTCAGTAGCCATTTCTTCGAGAAACTAGATATTTTTTGATCATTTTTTGCCAACACCATTTTTGGAACCCTCAAAATGTCGAAATTTCAAATGGCCATAACTCGACTCCCGTTCCATCGATTTCGGGACTTAACCAGTGTTTTCAAAACGCCGCGAGCAGACTTAGAGTATGCATTTTGGATCATCCCGATATCTCAATAATTGTAGATATCAGAGCAGTTTTAACATAGGCAAATATAGCAAAGGTCATTTTTTGGAGCAAACATTTTTTACTTTCAAATTCCATTTTAGGACGCTATATCGATGTATTCTGACTCGCTGATCACTAATTCAGTAGCCATTTCTTCGAGAAACTAGATATTTTTTTTGTCATTTTTTGCCAACACCATTTTTGGAACCCTCAAAATGTCGAAATTTCAAATGGCCATAACTCGACTCCCGTTCCATCGATTTCGGGACTTAACCAGTGTTTTCAAAACGTCGCGAGCAGACTTAGAGTATGCATTTTGGATCATCCCAATATCTCAATAATTGTAGATATGAGAGCAGTTTGCAAATAGGCAAAAAATGGCAAAGGTCATTTTTTGTGAGCAAACATTTTTTACTTTCAAATTCCATTTTAGGACGCTATATCGATGTATTCTGACTCGCTGATCACTAATTCAGTAGCCATTTCTTCGAGAAACTCGAAATTTTTTTTTCATTTTTTGCCAACACCATTTTTGGAACCCTCAAAATGTCGAAATTTCAAATGGCCATAACTCGGCTCCCGTTCCATTGATTTCGCGACCTAACCAGTGTTTTCAAAACGTCGCGAGTAGACTTAGAGTATGCATTTTGGATCATCCCAATATCTCAATAATTGTAGATATGAGAGCAGTTTGCAAATAGGCAAAAAATAGCAAAGGTCATTTTTTGTGAGCAAACATTTTTTACTTTCAAATTCCATTTTAGGACGCTATATCGATGTATTCTGACTCGCTGATCACTAATTCAGTAGCCATTTCTTCGAGAAACTCGATATTTTTTTTTCATTTTTTGCCAACACCATTTTCGGAACCCTCAAAATGTCGAAATTTCAAATGGCCATAACTCGGCTCCCGTTCCATTGATTTCGGGACTTAACCAGTGTTTTCAAAACGTCGCGAGCAGACTTAGAGTATGCATTTTGGATCATCCCGATATCTCAATAATTGTAGATATGAGAGCGGTTTGAAAATCGGCAAAAAATAGCAAAGGTCATTTTTTGTGAGCAAAAATGTTTTACTTTCAAATTCCATTTTAGGACGCTATATCGATGTATTCTGACTCGCTGATCACTAATTCAGTAGCCATTTCTTCGAGAAACTAGATATTTTTTGATCATTTTTTGCCAACACCATTTTTGGAACCCTCAAAATGTCGAAATTTCAAATGGCCATAACTCGACTCCCGTTCCATCGATTTCGGGACTTAACCAGTGTTTTCAAAACGCCGCGAGCAGACTTAGAGTATGCATTTTGGATCATCCCGATATCTCAATAATTGTAGATATCAGAGCAGTTTTAACATAGGCAAATATAGCAAAGGCCATTCTTTGGAGCAAACATTTTTTACTTTCAAATTCCATTTTAGGACGCTATATCGATGTATTCTGACTCGCTGATCACTAATTCAGTAGCCATTTCTTCGAGAAACTAGATATTTTTTTTGTCATTTTTTGCCAACACCATTTTTGGAACCCTCAAAATGTCGAAATTTCAAATGGCCATAACTCGACTCCCGTTCCATCGATTTCGGGACTTAACCAGTGTTTTCAAAACGCCGCGAGCAGACTTAGAGTATGCATTTTGGATCATCCCGATATCTCAATAATTGTAGATATGAGAGCAGTTTGAAAATAGGCAAATATAGCAAAGGTCATTTTTTGGAGCAAAAATTTTTTACTTTCAAATTCCATTTTAGGACGCTATATCGATGTATTCTGACTCGCTGATCACTAATTCAGTAGCCATTTCTTCGAGAAACTAGATATTTTTTGATCATTTTTTGCCAACACCATTTTTGGAACCCTCAAAATGTCGAAATTTCAAATGGCCATAACTCGACTCCCGTTCCATCGATTTCGGGACTTAACCAGTGTTTTCAAAACGCCGCGAGCAGACTTAGAGTATGCATTTTGGATCATCCCGATATCTCAATAATTGTAGATATGAGAGCAGTTTGAAAATAGGCAAATATAGCAAAGGTCATTTTTTGGAGCAAAAATTTTTTACTTTCAAATTCCATTTTAGGACGCTATATCGATGTATTCTGACTCGCTGATCACTAATTCAGTAGCCATTTCTTCGAGAAACTAGATATTTTTTGATCATTTTTTGCCAACACCATTTTTGGAACCCTCAAAATGTCGAAATTTCAAATGGCCATAACTCGACTCCCGTTCCATCGATTTCGGGACTTAACCAGTGTTTTCAAAACGCCGCGAGCAGACTTAGAGTATGCATTTTGGATCATCCCGATATCTCAATAATTGTAGATATCAGAGCAGTTTTAACATAGGCAAATATAGCAAAGGTCATTTTTTGGAGCAAAAATTTTTTACTTTCAAATTCCATTTTAGGACGCTATATCGATGTATTCTGACTCGCTGATCACTAATTCAGTAGCCATTTCTTCGAGAAACTAGATATTTTTTGATCATTTTTTGCCAACACCATTTTTGGAACCCTCAAAATGTCGAAATTTCAAATGGCCATAACTCGACTCCCGTTCCATCGATTTCGGGACTTAACCAGTGTTTTCAAAACGCCGCGAGCAGACTTAGAGTATGCATTTTGGATCATCCCGATATCTCAATAATTGTAGATATCAGAGCAGTTTTAACATAGGCAAATATAGCAAAGGTCATTTTTTGGAGCAAACATTTTTTACTTTCAAATTCCATTTTAGGACGCTATATCGATGTATTCTGACTCGCTGATCACTAATTCAGTAGCCATTTCTTCGAGAAACTAGATATTTTTTTTGTCATTTTTTGCCAACACCATTTTTGGAACCCTCAAAATGTCGAAATTTCAAATGGCCATAACTCGACTCCCGTTCCATCGATTTCGGGACTTAACCAGTGTTTTCAAAACGTCGCGAGCAGACTTAGAGTATGCATTTTGGATCATCCCAATATCTCAATAATTGTAGATATGAGAGCAGTTTGCAAATAGGCAAAAAATGGCAAAGGTCATTTTTTGTGAGCAAACATTTTTTACTTTCAAATTCCATTTTAGGACGCTATATCGATGTATTCTGACTCGCTGATCACTAATTCAGTAGCCATTTCTTCGAGAAACTCGAAATTTTTTTTTCATTTTTTGCCAACACCATTTTTGGAACCCTCAAAATGTCGAAATTTCAAATGGCCATAACTCGGCTCCCGTTCCATTGATTTCGCGACCTAACCAGTGTTTTCAAAACGTCGCGAGTAGACTTAGAGTATGCATTTTGGATCATCCCAATATCTCAATAATTGTAGATATGAGAGCAGTTTGCAAATAGGCAAAAAATAGCAAAGGTCATTTTTTGTGAGCAAACATTTTTTACTTTCAAATTCCATTTTAGGACGCTATATCGATGTATTCTGACTCGCTGATCACTAATTCAGTAGCCATTTCTTCGAGAAACTCGATATTTTTTTTTCATTTTTTGCCAACACCATTTTCGGAACCCTCAAAATGTCGAAATTTCAAATGGCCATAACTCGGCTCCCGTTCCATTGATTTCGGGACTTAACCAGTGTTTTCAAAACGTCGCGAGCAGACTTAGAGTATGCATTTTGGATCATCCCGATATCTCAATAATTGTAGATATGAGAGCGGTTTGAAAATCGGCAAAAAATAGCAAAGGTCATTTTTTGTGAGCAAAAATGTTTTACTTTCAAATTCCATTTTAGGACGCTATATCGATGTATTCTGACTCGCTGATCACTAATTCAGTAGCCATTTCTTCGAGAAACTAGATATTTTTTGATCATTTTTTGCCAACACCATTTTTGGAACCCTCAAAATGTCGAAATTTCAAATGGCCATAACTCGACTCCCGTTCCATCGATTTCGGGACTTAACCAGTGTTTTCAAAACGCCGCGAGCAGACTTAGAGTATGCATTTTGGATCATCCCGATATCTCAATAATTGTAGATATCAGAGCAGTTTTAACATAGGCAAATATAGCAAAGGCCATTCTTTGGAGCAAACATTTTTTACTTTCAAATTCCATTTTAGGACGCTATATCGATGTATTCTGACTCGCTGATCACTAATTCAGTAGCCATTTCTTCGAGAAACTAGATATTTTTTTTGTCATTTTTTGCCAACACCATTTTTGGAACCCTCAAAATGTCGAAATTTCAAATGGCCATAACTCGACTCCCGTTCCATCGATTTCGGGACTTAACCAGTGTTTTCAAAACGCCGCGAGCAGACTTAGAGTATGCATTTTGGATCATCCCGATATCTCAATAATTGTAGATATGAGAGCAGTTTGAAAATAGGCAAATATAGCAAAGGTCATTTTTTGGAGCAAAAATTTTTTACTTTCAAATTCCATTTTAGGACGCTATATCGATGTATTCTGACTCGCTGATCACTAATTCAGTAGCCATTTCTTCGAGAAACTAGATATTTTTTGATCATTTTTTGCCAACACCATTTTTGGAACCCTCAAAATGTCGAAATTTCAAATGGCCATAACTCGACTCCCGTTCCATCGATTTCGGGACTTAACCAGTGTTTTCAAAACGCCGCGAGCAGACTTAGAGTATGCATTTTGGATCATCCCGATATCTCAATAATTGTAGATATGAGAGCAGTTTGAAAATAGGCAAATATAGCAAAGGTCATTTTTTGGAGCAAAAATTTTTTACTTTCAAATTCCATTTTAGGACGCTATATCGATGTATTCTGACTCGCTGATCACTAATTCAGTAGCCATTTCTTCGAGAAACTAGATATTTTTTGATCATTTTTTGCCAACACCATTTTTGGAACCCTCAAAATGTCGAAATTTCAAATGGCCATAACTCGACTCCCGTTCCATCGATTTCGGGACTTAACCAGTGTTTTCAAAACGCCGCGAGCAGACTTAGAGTATGCATTTTGGATCATCCCGATATCTCAATAATTGTAGATATCAGAGCAGTTTTAACATAGGCAAATATAGCAAAGGTCATTTTTTGGAGCAAAAATTTTTTACTTTCAAATTCCATTTTAGGACGCTATATCGATGTATTCTGACTCGCTGATCACTAATTCAGTAGCCATTTCTTCGAGAAACTAGATATTTTTTGATCATTTTTTGCCAACACCATTTTTGGAACCCTCAAAATGTCGAAATTTCAAATGGCCATAACTCGACTCCCGTTCCATCGATTTCGGGACTTAACCAGTGTTTTCAAAACGCCGCGAGCAGACTTAGAGTATGCATTTTGGATCATCCCGATATCTCAATAATTGTAGATATCAGAGCAGTTTTAACATAGGCAAATATAGCAAAGGTCATTTTTTGGAGCAAACATTTTTTACTTTCAAATTCCATTTTAGGACGCTATATCGATGTATTCTGACTCGCTGATCACTAATTCAGTAGCCATTTCTTCGAGAAACTAGATATTTTTTGATCATTTTTTGCCAACACCATTTTTGGAACCCTCAAAATGTCGAAATTTCAAATGGCCATAACTCGACTCCCGTTCCATCGATTTCGGGACTTAACCAGTGTTTTCAAAACGCCGCGAGCAGACTTAGAGTATGCATTTTGGATCATCCCGATATCTCAATAATTGTAGATATCAGAGCAGTTTTAACATAGGCAAATATAGCAAAGGCCATTCTTTGGAGCAAACATTTTTTACTTTCAAATTCCATTTTAGGACGCTATATCGATGTATTCTGACTCGCTGATCACTAATTCAGTAGCCATTTCTTCGAGAAACTAGATATTTTTTTTGTCATTTTTTGCCAACACCATTTTTGGAACCCTCAAAATGTCGAAATTTCAAATGGCCATAACTCGGCTCCCGTTCCATCGATTCCGGGACTTAACCAGTGTTTTCAAAACGCCGCGAGCAGACTTAGAGTATGCATTTTGGATCATCCCGATATCTCAATAATTGTAGATATCAGAGCAGTTTTAACATAGGCAAATATAGCAAAGGTCATTTTTTGGAGCAAAAATTTTTTACTTTCAAATTCCATTTTAGGACGCTATATCGATGTATTCTGACTCGCTGATCACTAATTCAGTAGCCATTTCTTCGAGAAACTAGATATTTTTTGATCATTTTTTGCCAACACCATTTTTGGAACCCTCAAAATGTCGAAATTTCAAATGGCCATAACTCGACTCCCGTTCCATCGATTTCGGGACTTAACCAGTGTTTTCAAAACGCCGCGAGCAGACTTAGAGTATGCATTTTGGATCATCCCGATATCTCAATAATTGTAGATATCAGAGCAGTTTTAACATAGGCAAATATAGCAAAGGTCATTTTTTGGAGCAAAAATTTTTTACTTTCAAATTCCATTTTAGGACGCTATATCGATGTATTCTGACTCGCTGATCACTAATTCAGTAGCCATTTCTTCGAGAAACTAGATATTTTTTTTGTCATTTTTTGCCAACACCATTTTTGGAACCCTCAAAATGTCGAAATTTCAAATGGCCATAACTCGACTCCCGTTCCATCGATTTCGGGACTTAACCAGTGTTTTCAAAACGCCGCGAGCAGACTTAGAGTATGCATTTTGGATCATCCCGATATCTCAATAATTGTAGATATGAGAGCAGTTTGAAAATAGGCAAATATAGCAAAGGTCATTTTTTGGAGCAAAAATTTTTTACTTTCAAATTCCATTTTAGGACGCTATATCGATGTATTCTGACTCGCTGATCACTAATTCAGTAGCCATTTCTTCGAGAAACTAGATATTTTTTGATCATTTTTTGCCAACACCATTTTTGGAACCCTCAAAATGTCGAAATTTCAAATGGCCATAACTCGACTCCCGTTCCATCGATTTCGGGACTTAACCAGTGTTTTCAAAACGCCGCGAGCAGACTTAGAGTATGCATTTTGGATCATCCCGATATCTCAATAATTGTAGATATCAGAGCAGTTTTAACATAGGCAAATATAGCAAAGGTCATTTTTTGGAGCAAAAATTTTTTACTTTCAAATTCCATTTTAGGACGCTATATCGATGTATTCTGACTCGCTGATCACTAATTCAGTAGCCATTTCTTCGAGAAACTAGATATTTTTTTTGTCATTTTTTGCCAACACCATTTTTGGAACCCTCAAAATGTCGAAATTTCAAATGGCCATAACTCGACTCCCGTTCCATCGATTTCGGGACTTAACCAGTGTTTTCAAAACGCCGCGAGCAGACTTAGAGTATGCATTTTGGATCATCCCGATATCTCAATAATTGTAGATATGAGAGCAGTTTGAAAATAGGCAAATATAGCAAAGGTCATTTTTTGGAGCAAAAATTTTTTACTTTCAAATTCCATTTTAGGACGCTATATCGATGTATTCTGACTCGCTGATCACTAATTCAGTAGCCATTTCTTCGAGAAACTAGATATTTTTTGATCATTTTTTGCCAACACCATTTTTGGAACCCTCAAAATGTCGAAATTTCAAATGGCCATAACTCGACTCCCGTTCCATCGATTTCGGGACTTAACCAGTGTTTTCAAAACGCCGCGAGCAGACTTAGAGTATGCATTTTGGATCATCCCGATATCTCAATAATTGTAGATATGAGAGCAGTTTGAAAATAGGCAAAAAATGGCAAAGGTCATTTTTTGTGAGCAAACATTTTTTACTTTCAAATTCCATTTTAGGACGCTATATCGATGTATTCTGACTCGCTGATCACTAATTCAGTAGCCATTTCTTCGAGAAACTCGAAATTTTTTTTTCATTTTTTGCCAACACCATTTTTGGAACCCTCAAAATGTCGAAATTTCAAATGGCCATAACTCGGCTCCCGTTCCATTGATTTCGCGACCTAACCAGTGTTTTCAAAACGTCGCGAGTAGACTTAGAGTATGCATTTTGGATCATCCCAATATCTCAATAATTGTAGATATGAGAGCAGATTGCAAATAGGCAAAAAATAGCAAAGGTCATTTTTTGTGAGCAAACATTTTTTACTTTCAAATTCCATTTTAGGACGCTATATCGATGTATTCTGACTCGCTGATCACTAATTCAGTAGCCATTTCTTCGAGAAACTCGATATTTTTTTTTCATTTTTTGCCAACACCATTTTCGGAACCCTCAAAATGTCGAAATTTCAAATGGCCATAACTCGGCTCCCGTTCCATTGATTTCGGGACTTAACCAGTGTTTTCAAAACGTCGCGAGCAGACTTAGAGTATGCATTTTGGATCATCCCGATATCTCAATAATTGTAGATATGAGAGCGGTTTGAAAATCGGCAAAAAATAGCAAAGGTCATTTTTTGTGAGCAAAAATGTTTTACTTTCAAATTCCATTTTAGGACGCTATATCGATGTATTCTGACTCGCTGATCACTAATTCAGTAGCCATTTCTTCGAGAAACTAGATATTTTTTGATCATTTTTTGCCAACACCATTTTTGGAACCCTCAAAATGTCGAAATTTCAAATGGCCATAACTCGACTCCCGTTCCATCGATTTCGGGACTTAACCAGTGTTTTCAAAACGCCGCGAGCAGACTTAGAGTATGCATTTTGGATCATCCCGATATCTCAATAATTGTAGATATGAGAGCAGTTTGAAAATAGGCAAAAAATGGCAAAGGTCATTTTTTGTGAGCAAACATTTTTTACTTTCAAATTCCATTTTAGGACGCTATATCGATGTATTCTGACTCGCTGATCACTAATTCAGTAGCCATTTCTTCGAGAAACTCGAAATTTTTTTTTCATTTTTTGCCAACACCATTTTTGGAACCCTCAAAATGTCGAAATTTCAAATGGCCATAACTCGGCTCCCGTTCCATTGATTTCGGGACCTAACCAGTGTTTTCAAAACGTCGCGAGTAGACTTAGAGTATGCATTTTGGATCATCCCAATATCTCAATAATTGTAGATATGAGAGCAGTTTGCAAATAGGCAAAAAATAGCAAAGGTCATTTTTTGTGAGCAAACATTTTTTACTTTCAAATTCCATTTTAGGACGCTATATCGATGTATTCTGACTCGCTGATCACTAATTCAGTAGCCATTTCTTCGAGAAACTCGATATTTTTTTTTCATTTTTTTGCCAACACCATTTTCGGAACCCTCAAAATGTCGAAATTTCAAATGGCCATAACTCGGCTCCCGTTCCATTGATTTCGGGACTTAACCAGTGTTTTCAAAACGTCGCGAGCAGACTTAGAGTATGCATTTTGGATCATCCCGATATCTCAATAATTGTAGATATGAGAGCGGTTTGAAAATCGGCAAAAAATAGCAAAGGTCATTTTTTGTGAGCAAAAATGTTTTACTTTCAAATTCCATTTTAGGACGCTATATCGATGTATTCTGACTCGCTGATCACTAATTCAGTAGCCATTTCTTCGAGAAACTCGAAATTTTTTTTTCATTTTTTGCCAACACCATTTTTGGAACCCTCAAAATGTCGAAATTTCAAATGGCCATAACTCGGCTCCCGTTCCATTGATTTCGGGACCTAACCAGTGTTTTCAAAACGTCGCGAGTAGACTTAGAGTATGCATTTTGGATCATCCCAATATCTCAATAATTGTAGATATGAGAGCAGTTTGCAAATAGGCAAAAAATGGCAAAGGTCATTTTTTGTGAGCAAACATTTTTTACTTTCAAATTCCATTTTAGGACGCTATATCGATGTATTCTGACTCGTTGATCACTAATTCAGTAGCCATTTCTTCGAGAAACTCGATATTTTTTTTTCATTTTTTTGCCAACACCATTTTCGGAACCCTCAAAATGTCGAAATTTCAAATGGCCATAACTCGGCTCCCGTTCCATTGATTTCGGGACTTAACCAGTGTTTTCAAAACGTCGCGAGCAGACTTAGAGTATGCATTTTGGATCATCCCAATATCTCAATAATTGTAGATATGAGAGCAGTTTGCAAATAGGCAAAAAATAGCAAAGGTCATTTTTTGTGAGCAAACATTTTTTACTTTCAAATTCCATTTTAGGACGCTATATCGATGTATTCTGACTCGCTGATCACTAATTCAGTAGCCATTTCTTCGAGAAACTCGATATTTTTTTTTCATTTTTTTGCCAACACCATTTTCGGAACCCTCAAAATGTCGAAATTTCAAATGGCCATAACTCGGCTCCCGTTCCATTGATTTCGGGACTTAACCAGTGTTTTCAAAACGTCGCGAGCAGACTTAGAGTATGCATTTTGGATCATCCCAATATCTCAATAATTGTAGATATGAGAGCAGTTTGCAAATAGGCAAAAAATGGCAAAGGTCATTTTTTGTGAGCAAACATTTTTTACTTTCAAATTCCATTTTAGGACGCTATATCGATGTATTCTGACTCGTTGATCACTAATTCAGTAGCCATTTCTTCGAGAAACTCGATATTTTTTTTTCATTTTTTTGCCAACACCATTTTCGGAACCCTCAAAATGTCGAAATTTCAAATGGCCATAACTCGGCTCCCGTTCCATTGATTTCGGGACTTAACCAGTGTTTTCAAAACGTCGCGAGCAGACTTAGAGTATGCATTTTGGATCATCCCGATATCTCAATAATTGTAGATATGAGAGCGGTTTGAAAATCGGCAAAAAATAGCAAAGGTCATTTTTTGTGAGCAAACATTTTTTACTTTCAAATTCCATTTTAGGACGCTATATCGATGTATTCTGACTCGCTGATCACTAATTCAGTAGCCATTTCTTCGAGAAACTCGATATTTTTTTTTCATTTTTTTGCCAACACCATTTTCGGAACCCTCAAAATGTCGAAATTTCAAATGGCCATAACTCGGCTCCCGTTCCATTGATTTCGGGACTTAACCAGTGTTTTCAAAACGTCGCGAGCAGACTTAGAGTATGCATTTTGGATCATCCCGATATCTCAATAATTGTAGATATGAGAGCGGTTTGAAAATCGGCAAAAAATAGCAAAGGTCATTTTTTGTGAGCAAAAATGTTTTACTTTCAAATTCCATTTTAGGACGCTATATCGATGTATTCTGACTCGCTGATCACTAATTCAGTAGCCATTTCTTCGAGAAACTCGAAATTTTTTTTTCATTTTTTGCCAACACCATTTTTGGAACCCTCAAAATGTCGAAATTTCAAATGGCCATAACTCGGCTCCCGTTCCATTGATTTCGGGACCTAAACAGTGTTTTCAAAACGTCGCGAGTAGACTTAGAGTATGCATTTTGGATCATCCCAATATCTCAATAATTGTAGATATGAGAGCAGTTTGCAAATAGGCAAAAAATGGCAAAGGTCATTTTTTGTGAGCAAACATTTTTTACTTTCAAATTCCATTTTAGGACGCTATATCGATGTATTCTGACTCGTTGATCACTAATTCAGTAGCCATTTCTTCGAGAAACTCGATATTTTTTTTTCATTTTTTTGCCAACACCATTTTCGGAACCCTCAAAATGTCGAAATTTCAAATGGCCATAACTCGGCTCCCGTTCCATTGATTTCGGGACTTAACCAGTGTTTTCAAAACGTCGCGAGCAGACTTAGAGTATGCATTTTGGATCATCCCGATATCTCAATAATTGTAGATATGAGAGCGGTTTGAAAATCGGCAAAAAATAGCAAAGGTCATTTTTTGTGAGCAAAAATGTTTTACTTTCAAATTCCATTTTAGGACGCTATATCGATGTATTCTGACTCGCTGATCACTAATTCAGTAGCCATTTCTTCGAGAAACTAGATATTTTTTTTGTCATTTTTTGCCAACACCATTTTTGGAACCCTCAAAATGTCGAAATTTCAAATGGCCATAACTCGGCTCCCGTTCCATTGATTTCGGGACCTAACCAGTGTTTTCAAAACGTCGCGAGTAGACTTAGAGTATGCATTTTGGATCATCCCAATATCTCAATAATTGTAGATATGAGAGCAGTTTGCAAATAGGCAAAAAATGGCAAAGGTCATTTTTTGTGAGCAAACATTTTTTACTTTCAAATTCCATTTTAGGACGCTATATCGATGTATTCTGACTCGCTGATCACTAATTCAGTAGCCATTTCTTCGAGAAACTCGAAATTTTTTTTTCATTTATTGCCAACACCATTTTTGGAACCCTCAAAATGTCGAAATTTCAAATGGCCATAACTCGACTCCCGTTCCATCGATTTCGGGACTTAACCAGTGTTTTCAAAACGCCGCGAGCAGACTTAGAGTATGCATTTTGGATCATCCCGATATCTCAATAATTGTAGATATGAGAGCAGTTTGAAAATAGGCAAATATAGCAAAGGTCATTTTTTGGAGCAAAAATTTTTTACTTTCAAATTCCATTTTAGGACGCTATATCGATGTATTCTGACTCGCTGATCACTAATTCAGTAGCCATTTCTTCGAGAAACTAGATATTTTTTGATCATTTTTTGCCAACACCATTTTTGGAACCCTCAAAATGTCGAAATTTCAAATGGCCATAACTCGACTCCCGTTCCATCGATTTCGGGACTTAACCAGTGTTTTCAAAACGCCGCGAGCAGACTTAGAGTATGCATTTTGGATCATCCCGATATCTCAATAATTGTAGATATCAGAGCAGTTTTAACATAGGCAAATATAGCAAAGGTCATTTTTTGGAGCAAAAATTTTTTACTTTCAAATTCCATTTTAGGACGCTATATCGATGTATTCTGACTCGCTGATCACTAATTCAGTAGCCATTTCTTCGAGAAACTAGATATTTTTTGATCATTTTTTGCCAACACCATTTTTGGAACCCTCAAAATGTCGAAATTTCAAATGGCCATAACTCGACTCCCGTTCCATCGATTTCGGGACTTAACCAGTGTTTTCAAAACGCCGCGAGCAGACTTAGAGTATGCATTTTGGATCATCCCGATATCTCAATAATTGTAGATATCAGAGCAGTTTTAACATAGGCAAATATAGCAAAGGTCATTTTTTGGAGCAAACATTTTTTACTTTCAAATTCCATTTTAGGACGCTATATCGATGTATTCTGACTCGCTGATCACTAATTCAGTAGCCATTTCTTCGAGAAACTAGATATTTTTTGATCATTTTTTGCCAACACCATTTTTGGAACCCTCAAAATGTCGAAATTTCAAATGGCCATAACTCGGCTCCCGTTCCATTGATTTCGGGACCTAACCAGTGTTTTCAAAACGTCGCGAGTAGACTTAGAGTATGCATTTTGGATCATCCCAATATCTCAATAATTGTAGATATGAGAGCAGTTTGCAAATAGGCAAAAAATGGCAAATGTCATTTTTTGTGAGCAAACATTTTTTACTTTCAAATTCCATTTTAGGACGCTATATCGATGTATTCTGACTCGCTGATCACTAATTCAGTAGCCATTTCTTCGAGAAACTCGAAATTTTTTTTTCATTTTTTGCCAACACCATTTTTGGAACCCTCAAAATGTCGAAATTTCAAATGGCCATAACTCGGCTCCCGTTCCATTGATTTCGCGACCTAACCAGTGTTTTCAAAACGTCGCGAGTAGACTTAGAGTATGCATTTTGGATCATCCCAATATCTCAATAATTGTAGATATGAGAGCAGTTTGCAAATAGGCAAAAAATAGCAAAGGTCATTTTTTGTGAGCAAACATTTTTTACTTTCAAATTCCATTTTAGGACGCTATATCGATGTATTCTGACTCGCTGATCACTAATTCAGTAGCCATTTCTTCGAGAAACTCGATATTTTTTTTTCATTTTTTGCCAACACCATTTTCGGAACCCTCAAAATGTCGAAATTTCAAATGGCCATAACTCGGCTCCCGTTCCATTGATTTCGGGACTTAACCAGTGTTTTCAAAACGTCGCGAGCAGACTTAGAGTATGCATTTTGGATCATCCCGATATCTCAATAATTGTAGATATGAGAGCGGTTTGAAAATCGGCAAAAAATAGCAAAGGTCATTTTTTGTGAGCAAAAATGTTTTACTTTCAAATTCCATTTTAGGACGCTATATCGATGTATTCTGACTCGCTGATCACTAATTCAGTAGCCATTTCTTCGAGAAACTAGATATTTTTTGATCATTTTTTGCCAACACCATTTTTGGAACCCTCAAAATGTCGAAATTTCAAATGGCCATAACTCGACTCCCGTTCCATCGATTTCGGGACTTAACCAGTGTTTTCAAAACGCCGCGAGCAGACTTAGAGTATGCATTTTGGATCATCCCGATATCTCAATAATTGTAGATATCAGAGCAGTTTTAACATAGGCAAATATAGCAAAGGTCATTTTTTGGAGCAAACATTTTTTACTTTCAAATTCCATTTTAGGACGCTATATCGATGTATTCTGACTCGCTGATCACTAATTCAGTAGCCATTTCTTCGAGAAACTAGATATTTTTTTTGTCATTTTTTGCCAACACCATTTTTGGAACCCTCAAAATGTCGAAATTTCAAATGGCCATAACTCGGCTCCCGTTCCATCGATTCCGGGACTTAACCAGTGTTTTCAAAACGCCGCGAGCAGACTTAGAGTATGCATTTTGGATCATCCCGATATCTCAATAATTGTAGATATCAGAGCAGTTTTAACATAGGCAAATATAGCAAAGGTCATTTTTTGGAGCAAAAATTTTTTACTTTCAAATTCCATTTTAGGACGCTATATCGATGTATTCTGACTCGCTGATCACTAATTCAGTAGCCATTTCTTCGAGAAACTAGATATTTTTTGATCATTTTTTGCCAACACCATTTTTGGAACCCTCAAAATGTCGAAATTTCAAATGGCCATAACTCGACTCCCGTTCCATCGATTTCGGGACTTAACCAGTGTTTTCAAAACGCCGCGAGCAGACTTAGAGTATGCATTTTGGATCATCCCGATATCTCAATAATTGTAGATATCAGAGCAGTTTTAACATAGGCAAATATAGCAAAGGCCATTCTTTGGAGCAAACATTTTTTACTTTCAAATTCCATTTTAGGACGCTATATCGATGTATTCTGACTCGCTGATCACTAATTCAGTAGCCATTTCTTCGAGAAACTAGATATTTTTTTTGTCATTTTTTGCCAACACCATTTTTGGAACCCTCAAAATGTCGAAATTTCAAATGGCCATAACTCGACTCCCGTTCCATCGATTTCGGGACTTAACCAGTGTTTTCAAAACGCCGCGAGCAGACTTAGAGTATGCATTTTGGATCATCCCGATATCTCAATAATTGTAGATATGAGAGCAGTTTGAAAATAGGCAAATATAGCAAAGGTCATTTTTTGGAGCAAAAATTTTTTACTTTCAAATTCCATTTTAGGACGCTATATCGATGTATTCTGACTCGCTGATCACTAATTCAGTAGCCATTTCTTCGAGAAACTAGATATTTTTTGATCATTTTTTGCCAACACCATTTTTGGAACCCTCAAAATGTCGAAATTTCAAATGGCCATAACTCGACTCCCGTTCCATCGATTTCGGGACTTAACCAGTGTTTTCAAAACGCCGCGAGCAGACTTAGAGTATGCATTTTGGATCATCCCGATATCTCAATAATTGTAGATATGAGAGCAGTTTGAAAATAGGCAAATATAGCAAAGGTCATTTTTTGGAGCAAAAATTTTTTACTTTCAAATTCCATTTTAGGACGCTATATCGATGTATTCTGACTCGCTGATCACTAATTCAGTAGCCATTTCTTCGAGAAACTAGATATTTTTTGATCATTTTTTGCCAACACCATTTTTGGAACCCTCAAAATGTCGAAATTTCAAATGGCCATAACTCGACTCCCGTTCCATCGATTTCGGGACTTAACCAGTGTTTTCAAAACGCCGCGAGCAGACTTAGAGTATGCATTTTGGATCATCCCGATATCTCAATAATTGTAGATATCAGAGCAGTTTTAACATAGGCAAATATAGCAAAGGTCATTTTTTGGAGCAAAAATTTTTTACTTTCAAATTCCATTTTAGGACGCTATATCGATGTATTCTGACTCGCTGATCACTAATTCAGTAGCCATTTCTTCGAGAAACTAGATATTTTTTGATCATTTTTTGCCAACACCATTTTTGGAACCCTCAAAATGTCGAAATTTCAAATGGCCATAACTCGACTCCCGTTCCATCGATTTCGGGACTTAACCAGTGTTTTCAAAACGCCGCGAGCAGACTTAGAGTATGCATTTTGGATCATCCCGATATCTCAATAATTGTAGATATCAGAGCAGTTTTAACATAGGCAAATATAGCAAAGGTCATTTTTTGGAGCAAAAATTTTTTACTTTCAAATTCCATTTTAGGACGCTATATCGATGTATTCTGACTCGCTGATCACTAATTCAGTAGCCATTTCTTCGAGAAACTAGATATTTTTTGATCATTTTTTGCCAACACCATTTTTGGAACCCTCAAAATGTCGAAATTTCAAATGGCCATAACTCGACTCCCGTTCCATCGATTTCGGGACTTAACCAGTGTTTTCAAAACGCCGCGAGCAGACTTAGAGTATGCATTTTGGATCATCCCGATATCTCAATAATTGTAGATATCAGAGCAGTTTTAACATAGGCAAATATAGCAAAGGTCATTTTTTGGAGCAAACATTTTTTACTTTCAAATTTCATTTTAGGACGCTATATCGATGTATTCTGACTCGCTGATCACTAATTCAGTAGCCATTTCTTCGAGAAACTAGATATTTTTTGATCATTTTTTGCCAACACCATTTTTGGAACCCTCAAAATGTCGAAATTTCAAATGGCCATAACTCGACTCCCGTTCCATCGATTTCGGGACTTAACCAGTGTTTTCAAAACGCCGCGAGCAGACTTAGAGTATGCATTTTGGATCATCCCGATATCTCAATAATTGTAGATATCAGAGCAGTTTTAACATAGGCAAATATAGCAAAGGCCATTCTTTGGAGCAAACATTTTTTACTTTCAAATTCCATTTTAGGACGCTATATCGATGTATTCTGACTCGCTGATCACTAATTCAGTAGCCATTTCTTCGAGAAACTAGATATTTTTTTTGTCATTTTTTGCCAACACCATTTTTGGAACCCTCAAAATGTCGAAATTTCAAATGGCCATAACTCGGCTCCCGTTCCATCGATTCCGGGACTTAACCAGTGTTTTCAAAACGCCGCGAGCAGACTTAGAGTATGCATTTTGGATCATCCCGATATCTCAATAATTGTAGATATCAGAGCAGTTTTAACATAGGCAAATATAGCAAAGGTCATTTTTTGGAGCAAAAATTTTTTACTTTCAAATTCCATTTTAGGACGCTATATCGATGTATTCTGACTCGCTGATCACTAATTCAGTAGCCATTTCTTCGAGAAACTAGATATTTTTTGATCATTTTTTGCCAACACCATTTTTGGAACCCTCAAAATGTCGAAATTTCAAATGGCCATAACTCGACTCCCGTTCCATCGATTTCGGGACTTAACCAGTGTTTTCAAAACGCCGCGAGCAGACTTAGAGTATGCATTTTGGATCATCCCGATATCTCAATAATTGTAGATATCAGAGCAGTTTTAACATAGGCAAATATAGCAAAGGTCATTTTTTGGAGCAAAAATTTTTTACTTTCAAATTCCATTTTAGGACGCTATATCGATGTATTCTGACTCGCTGATCACTAATTCAGTAGCCATTTCTTCGAGAAACTAGATATTTTTTTTGTCATTTTTTGCCAACACCATTTTTGGAACCCTCAAAATGTCGAAATTTCAAATGGCCATAACTCGACTCCCGTTCCATCGATTTCGGGACTTAACCAGTGTTTTCAAAACGCCGCGAGCAGACTTAGAGTATGCATTTTGGATCATCCCGATATCTCAATAATTGTAGATATGAGAGCAGTTTGAAAATAGGCAAATATAGCAAAGGTCATTTTTTGGAGCAAAAATTTTTTACTTTCAAATTCCATTTTAGGACGCTATATCGATGTATTCTGACTCGCTGATCACTAATTCAGTAGCCATTTCTTCGAGAAACTAGATATTTTTTGATCATTTTTTGCCAACACCATTTTTGGAACCCTCAAAATGTCGAAATTTCAAATGGCCATAACTCGACTCCCGTTCCATCGATTTCGGGACTTAACCAGTGTTTTCAAAACGCCGCGAGCAGACTTAGAGTATGCATTTTGGATCATCCCGATATCTCAATAATTGTAGATATGAGAGCAGTTTGAAAATAGGCAAATATAGCAAAGGTCATTTTTTGGAGCAAAAATTTTTTACTTTCAAATTCCATTTTAGGACGCTATATCGATGTATTCTGACTCGCTGATCACTAATTCAGTAGCCATTTCTTCGAGAAACTAGATATTTTTTGATCATTTTTTGCCAACACCATTTTTGGAACCCTCAAAATGTCGAAATTTCAAATGGCCATAACTCGACTCCCGTTCCATCGATTTCGGGACTTAACCAGTGTTTTCAAAACGCCGCGAGCAGACTTAGAGTATGCATTTTGGATCATCCCGATATCTCAATAATTGTAGATATGAGAGCAGTTTGAAAATAGGCAAAAAATGGCAAAGGTCATTTTTTGTGAGCAAACATTTTTTACTTTCAAATTCCATTTTAGGACGCTATATCGATGTATTCTGACTCGCTGATCACTAATTCAGTAGCCATTTCTTCGAGAAACTCGAAATTTTTTTTTCATTTTTTGCCAACACCATTTTTGGAACCCTCAAAATGTCGAAATTTCAAATGGCCATAACTCGGCTCCCGTTCCATTGATTTCGCGACCTAACCAGTGTTTTCAAAACGTCGCGAGTAGACTTAGAGTATGCATTTTGGATCATCCCAATATCTCAATAATTGTAGATATGAGAGCAGATTGCAAATAGGCAAAAAATAGCAAAGGTCATTTTTTGTGAGCAAACATTTTTTACTTTCAAATTCCATTTTAGGACGCTATATCGATGTATTCTGACTCGCTGATCACTAATTCAGTAGCCATTTCTTCGAGAAACTCGATATTTTTTTTTCATTTTTTGCCAACACCATTTTTGGAACCCTCAAAATGTCGAAATTTCAAATGGCCATAACTCGACTCCCGTTCCATCGATTTCGGGACTTAACCAGTGTTTTCAAAACGCCGCGAGCAGACTTAGAGTATGCATTTTGGATCATCCCGATATCTCAATAATTGTAGATATCAGAGCAGTTTTAACATAGGCAAATATAGCAAAGGTCATTTTTTGGAGCAAAAATTTTTTACTTTCAAATTCCATTTTAGGACGCTATATCGATGTATTCTGACTCGCTGATCACTAATTCAGTAGCCATTTCTTCGAGAAACTAGATATTTTTTGATCATTTTTTGCCAACACCATTTTTGGAACCCTCAAAATGTCGAAATTTCAAATGGCCATAACTCGACTCCCGTTCCATCGATTTCGGGACTTAACCAGTGTTTTCAAAACGCCGCGAGCAGACTTAGAGTATGCATTTTGGATCATCCCGATATCTCAATAATTGTAGATATCAGAGCAGTTTTAACATAGGCAAATATAGCAAAGGTCATTTTTTGGAGCAAACATTTTTTACTTTCAAATTCCATTTTAGGACGCTATATCGATGTATTCTGACTCGCTGATCACTAATTCAGTAGCCATTTCTTCGAGAAACTAGATATTTTTTGATCATTTTTTGCCAACACCATTTTTGGAACCCTCAAAATGTCGAAATTTCAAATGGCCATAACTCGACTCCCGTTCCATCGATTTCGGGACTTAACCAGTGTTTTCAAAACGCCGCGAGCAGACTTAGAGTATGCATTTTGGATCATCCCGATATCTCAATAATTGTAGATATCAGAGCAGTTTTAACATAGGCAAATATAGCAAAGGCCATTCTTTGGAGCAAACATTTTTTACTTTCAAATTCCATTTTAGGACGCTATATCGATGTATTCTGACTCGCTGATCACTAATTCAGTAGCCATTTCTTCGAGAAACTAGATATTTTTTTTGTCATTTTTTGCCAACACCATTTTTGGAACCCTCAAAATGTCGAAATTTCAAATGGCCATAACTCGGCTCCCGTTCCATCGATTCCGGGACTTAACCAGTGTTTTCAAAACGCCGCGAGCAGACTTAGAGTATGCATTTTGGATCATCCCGATATCTCAATAATTGTAGATATCAGAGCAGTTTTAACATAGGCAAATATAGCAAAGGTCATTTTTTGGAGCAAAAATTTTTTACTTTCAAATTCCATTTTAGGACGCTATATCGATGTATTCTGACTCGCTGATCACTAATTCAGTAGCCATTTCTTCGAGAAACTAGATATTTTTTGATCATTTTTTGCCAACACCATTTTTGGAACCCTCAAAATGTCGAAATTTCAAATGGCCATAACTCGACTCCCGTTCCATCGATTTCGGGACTTAACCAGTGTTTTCAAAACGCCGCGAGCAGACTTAGAGTATGCATTTTGGATCATCCCGATATCTCAATAATTGTAGATATGAGAGCAGTTTGAAAATAGGCAAATATAGCAAAGGTCATTTTTTGGAGCAAAAATTTTTTACTTTCAAATTCCATTTTAGGACGCTATATCGATGTATTCTGACTCGCTGATCACTAATTCAGTAGCCATTTCTTCGAGAAACTAGATATTTTTTGATCATTTTTTGCCAACACCATTTTTGGAACCCTCAAAATGTCGAAATTTCAAATGGCCATAACTCGACTCCCGTTCCATCGATTTCGGGACTTAACCAGTGTTTTCAAAACGCCGCGAGCAGACTTAGAGTATGCATTTTGGATCATCCCGATATCTCAATAATTGTAGATATGAGAGCAGTTTGAAAATAGGCAAAAAATGGCAAAGGTCATTTTTTGTGAGCAAACATTTTTTACTTTCAAATTCCATTTTAGGACGCTATATCGATGTATTCTGACTCGCTGATCACTAATTCAGTAGCCATTTCTTCGAGAAACTCGAAATTTTTTTTTCATTTTTTGCCAACACCATTTTTGGAACCCTCAAAATGTCGAAATTTCAAATGGCCATAACTCGGCTCCCGTTCCATTGATTTCGGGACCTAACCAGTGTTTTCAAAACGTCGCGAGTAGACTTAGAGTATGCATTTTGGATCATCCCAATATCTCAATAATTGTAGATATGAGAGCAGTTTGCAAATAGGCAAAAAATGGCAAAGGTCATTTTTTGTGAGCAAACATTTTTTACTTTCAAATTCCATTTTAGGACGCTATATCGATGTATTCTGACTCGTTGATCACTAATTCAGTAGCCATTTCTTCGAGAAACTCGATATTTTTTTTTCATTTTTTTGCCAACACCATTTTCGGAACCCTCAAAATGTCGAAATTTCAAATGGCCATAACTCGGCTCCCGTTCCATTGATTTCGGGACTTAACCAGTGTTTTCAAAACGTCGCGAGCAGACTTAGAGTATGCATTTTGGATCATCCCGATATCTCAATAATTGTAGATATGAGAGCGGTTTGAAAATCGGCAAAAAATAGCAAAGGTCATTTTTTGTGAGCAAAAATGTTTTACTTTCAAATTCCATTTTAGGACGCTATATCGATGTATTCTGACTCGCTGATCACTAATTCAGTAGCCATTTCTTCGAGAAACTAGATATTTTTTTTGTCATTTTTTGCCAACACCATTTTTGGAACCCTCAAAATGTCGAAATTTCAAATGGCCATAACTCGGCTCCCGTTCCATTGATTTCGGGACCTAACCAGTGTTTTCAAAACGTCGCGAGTAGACTTAGAGTATGCATTTTGGATCATCCCAATATCTCAATAATTGTAGATATGAGAGCAGTTTGCAAATAGGCAAAAAATGGCAAAGGTCATTTTTTGTGAGCAAACATTTTTTACTTTCAAATTCCATTTTAGGACGCTATATCGATGTATTCTGACTCGCTGATCACTAATTCAGTAGCCATTTCTTCGAGAAACTCGAAATTTTTTTTTCATTTATTGCCAACACCATTTTTGGAACCCTCAAAATGTCGAAATTTCAAATGGCCATAACTCGGCTCCCGTTCCATTGATTTCGCGACCTAACCAGTGTTTTCAAAACGTCGCGAGTAGACTTAGAGTATGCATTTTGGATCATCCCAATATCTCAATAATTGTAGATATGAGAGCAGTTTGCAAATAGGCAAAAAATAGCAAAGGTCATTTTTTGTGAGCAAACATTTTTTACTTTCAAATTCCATTTTAGGACGCTATATCGATGTATTCTGACTCGCTGATCACTAATTCAGTAGCCATTTCTTCGAGAAACTCGATATTTTTTTTTCATTTTTTGCCAACACCATTTTCGGAACCCTCAAAATGTCGAAATTTCAAATGGCCATAACTCGGCTCCCGTTCCATTGATTTCGGGACTTAACCAGTGTTTTCAAAACGTCGCGAGCAGACTTAGAGTATGCATTTTGGATCATCCCGATATCTCAATAATTGTAGATATGAGAGCGGTTTGAAAATCGGCAAAAAATAGCAAAGGTCATTTTTTGTGAGCAAAAATGTTTTACTTTCAAATTCCATTTTAGGACGCTATATCGATGTATTCTGACTCGCTGATCACTAATTCAGTAGCCATTTCTTCGAGAAACTAGATATTTTTTGATCATTTTTTGCCAACACCATTTTTGGAACCCTCAAAATGTCGAAATTTCAAATGGCCATAACTCGACTCCCGTTCCATCGATTTCGGGACTTAACCAGTGTTTTCAAAACGCCGCGAGCAGACTTAGAGTATGCATTTTGGATCATCCCGATATCTCAATAATTGTAGATATCAGAGCAGTTTTAACATAGGCAAATATAGCAAAGGCCATTCTTTGGAGCAAACATTTTTTACTTTCAAATTCCATTTTAGGACGCTATATCGATGTATTCTGACTCGCTGATCACTAATTCAGTAGCCATTTCTTCGAGAAACTAGATATTTTTTTTGTCATTTTTTGCCAACACCATTTTTGGAACCCTCAAAATGTCGAAATTTCAAATGGCCATAACTCGGCTCCCGTTCCATCGATTCCGGGACTTAACCAGTGTTTTCAAAACGCCGCGAGCAGACTTAGAGTATGCATTTTGGATCATCCCGATATCTCAATAATTGTAGATATCAGAGCAGTTTTAACATAGGCAAATATAGCAAAGGTCATTTTTTGGAGCAAAAATTTTTTACTTTCAAATTCCATTTTAGGACGCTATATCGATGTATTCTGACTCGCTGATCACTAATTCAGTAGCCATTTCTTCGAGAAACTAGATATTTTTTGATCATTTTTTGCCAACACCATTTTTGGAACCCTCAAAATGTCGAAATTTCAAATGGCCATAACTCGACTCCCGTTCCATCGATTTCGGGACTTAACCAGTGTTTTCAAAACGCCGCGAGCAGACTTAGAGTATGCATTTTGGATCATCCCGATATCTCAATAATTGTAGATATGAGAGCAGTTTGAAAATAGGCAAATATAGCAAAGGTCATTTTTTGGAGCAAAAATTTTTTACTTTCAAATTCCATTTTAGGACGCTATATCGATGTATTCTGACTCGCTGATCACTAATTCAGTAGCCATTTCTTCGAGAAACTAGATATTTTTTGATCATTTTTTGCCAACACCATTTTTGGAACCCTCAAAATGTCGAAATTTCAAATGGCCATAACTCGACTCCCGTTCCATCGATTTCGGGACTTAACCAGTGTTTTCAAAACGCCGCGAGCAGACTTAGAGTATGCATTTTGGATCATCCCGATATCTCAATAATTGTAGATATGAGAGCAGTTTGAAAATAGGCAAATATAGCAAAGGTCATTTTTTGGAGCAAAAATTTTTTACTTTCAAATTCCATTTTAGGACGCTATATCGATGTATTCTGACTCGCTGATCACTAATTCAGTAGCCATTTCTTCGAGAAACTAGATATTTTTTGATCATTTTTTGCCAACACCATTTTTGGAACCCTCAAAATGTCGAAATTTCAAATGGCCATAACTCGACTCCCGTTCCATCGATTTCGGGACTTAACCAGTGTTTTCAAAACGCCGCGAGCAGACTTAGAGTATGCATTTTGGATCATCCCGATATCTCAATAATTGTAGATATCAGAGCAGTTTTAACATAGGCAAATATAGCAAAGGTCATTTTTTGGAGCAAAAATTTTTTACTTTCAAATTCCATTTTAGGACGCTATATCGATGTATTCTGACTCGCTGATCACTAATTCAGTAGCCATTTCTTCGAGAAACTAGATATTTTTTGATCATTTTTTGCCAACACCATTTTTGGAACCCTCAAAATGTCGAAATTTCAAATGGCCATAACTCGGCTCCCGTTCCATTGATTTCGGGACCTAACCAGTGTTTTCAAAACGTCGCGAGTAGACTTAGAGTATGCATTTTGGATCATCCCAATATCTCAATAATTGTAGATATGAGAGCAGTTTGCAATTAGGCAAAAAATAGCAAAGGTCATTTTTTGTGAGCAAACATTTTTTACTTTCAAATTCCATTTTAGGACGCTATATCGATGTATTCTGACTCGCTGATCACTAATTCAGTAGCCATTTCTTCGAGAAACTCGATATTTTTTTTTCATTTTTTTGCCAACACCATTTTCGGAACCCTCAAAATGTCGAAATTTCAAATGGCCATAACTCGGCTCCCGTTCCATTGATTTCGGGACTTAACCAGTGTTTTCAAAACGTCGCGAGCAGACTTAGAGTATGCATTTTGGATCATCCCGATATCTCAATAATTGTAGATATGAGAGCGGTTTGAAAATCGGCAAAAAATAGCAAAGGTCATTTTTTGTGAGCAAAAATGTTTTACTTTCAAATTCCATTTTAGGACGCTATATCGATGTATTCTGACTCGCTGATCACTAATTCAGTAGCCATTTCTTCGAGAAACTCGAAATTTTTTTTTCATTTTTTGCCAACACCATTTTTGGAACCCTCAAAATGTCGAAATTTCAAATGGCCATAACTCGGCTCCCGTTCCATTGATTTCGGGACCTAACCAGTGTTTTCAAAACGTCGCGAGTAGACTTAGAGTATGCATTTTGGATCATCCCAATATCTCAATAATTGTAGATATGAGAGCAGTTTGCAAATAGGCAAAAAATGGCAAAGGTCATTTTTTGTGAGCAAACATTTTTTACTTTCAAATTCCATTTTAGGACGCTATATCGATGTATTCTGACTCGTTGATCACTAATTCAGTAGCCATTTCTTCGAGAAACTCGATATTTTTTTTTCATTTTTTTGCCAACACCATTTTCGGAACCCTCAAAATGTCGAAATTTCAAATGGCCATAACTCGGCTCCCGTTCCATTGATTTCGGGACTTAACCAGTGTTTTCAAAACGTCGCGAGCAGACTTAGAGTATGCATTTTGGATCATCCCGATATCTCAATAATTGTAGATATGAGAGCGGTTTGAAAATCGGCAAAAAATAGCAAAGGTCATTTTTTGTGAGCAAAAATGTTTTACTTTCAAATTCCATTTTAGGACGCTATATCGATGTATTCTGACTCGCTGATCACTAATTCAGTAGCCATTTCTTCGAGAAACTAGATATTTTTTTTGTCATTTTTTGCCAACACCATTTTTGGAACCCTCAAAATGTCGAAATTTCAAATGGCCATAACTCGGCTCCCGTTCCATTGATTTCGGGACCTAACCAGTGTTTTCAAAACGTCGCGAGTAGACTTAGAGTATGCATTTTGGATCATCCCAATATCTCAATAATTGTAGATATGAGAGCAGTTTGCAAATAGGCAAAAAATGGCAAAGGTCATTTTTTGTGAGCAAACATTTTTTACTTTCAAATTCCATTTTAGGACGCTATATCGATGTATTCTGACTCGCTGATCACTAATTCAGTAGCCATTTCTTCGAGAAACTCGAAATTTTTTTTTCATTTTTTGCCAACACCATTTTTGGAACCCTCAAAATGTCGAAATTTCAAATGGCCATAACTCGGCTCCCGTTCCATTGATTTCGCGACCTAACCAGTGTTTTCAAAACGTCGCGAGTAGACTTAGAGTATGCATTTTGGATCATCCCAATATCTCAATAATTGTAGATATGAGAGCAGTTTGCAAATAGGCAAAAAATAGCAAAGGTCATTTTTTGTGAGCAAACATTTTTTACTTTCAAATTCCATTTTAGGACGCTATATCGATGTATTCTGACTCGCTGATCACTAATTCAGTAGCCATTTCTTCGAGAAACTCGATATTTTTTTTTCATTTTTTGCCAACACCATTTTCGGAACCCTCAAAATGTCGAAATTTCAAATGGCCATAACTCGGCTCCCGTTCCATTGATTTCGGGACTTAACCAGTGTTTTCAAAACGTCGCGAGCAGACTTAGAGTATGCATTTTGGATCATCCCGATATCTCAATAATTGTAGATATGAGAGCGGTTTGAAAATCGGCAAAAAATAGCAAAGGTCATTTTTTGTGAGCAAAAATGTTTTACTTTCAAATTCCATTTTAGGACGCTATATCGATGTATTCTGACTCGCTGATCACTAATTCAGTAGCCATTTCTTCGAGAAACTAGATATTTTTTGATCATTTTTTGCCAACACCATTTTTGGAACCCTCAAAATGTCGAAATTTCAAATGGCCATAACTCGACTCCCGTTCCATCGATTTCGGGACTTAACCAGTGTTTTCAAAACGCCGCGAGCAGACTTAGAGTATGCATTTTGGATCATCCCGATATCTCAATAATTGTAGATATGAGAGCGGTTTGAAAATCGGCAAAAAATAGCAAAGGTCATTTTTTGTGAGCAAAAATGTTTTACTTTCAAATTCCATTTTAGGACGCTATATCGATGTATTCTGACTCGCTGATCACTAATTCAGTAGCCATTTCTTCGAGAAACTCGAAATTTTTTTTTCATTTTTTGCCAACACCATTTTCGGAACCCTCAAAATGTCGAAATTTCAAATGGCCATAACTCGGCTCCCGTTCCATTGATTTCGGGACTTAACCAGTGTTTTCAAAACGTCGCGAGCAGACTTAGAGTATGCATTTTGGATCATCCCGATATCTCAATAATTGTAGATATGAGAGCGGTTTGAAAATCGGCAAAAAATAGCAAAGGTCATTTTTTGTGAGCAAAAATGTTTTACTTTCAAATTCCATTTTAGGACGCTATATCGATGTATTCTGACTCGCTGATCACTAATTCAGTAGCCATTTCTTCGAGAAACTAGATATTTTTTGATCATTTTTTGCCAACACCATTTTTGGAACCCTCAAAATGTCGAAATTTCAAATGGCCATAACTCGACTCCCGTTCCATCGATTTCGGGACTTAACCAGTGTTTTCAAAACGTCGCGAGCAGACTTAGAGTATGCATTTTGGATCATCCCGATATCTCAATAATTGTAGATATGAGAGCGGTTTGAAAATCGGCAAAAAATAGCAAAGGTCATTTTTTGTGAGCAAAAATGTTTTACTTTCAAATTCCATTTTAGGACGCTATATCGATGTATTCTGACTCGCTGATCACTAATTCAGTAGCCATTTCTTCGAGAAACTAGATATTTTTTTTGTCATTTTTTGCCAACACCATTTTTGGAACCCTCAAAATGTCGAAATTTCAAATGGCCATAACTCGGCTCCCGTTCCATTGATTTCGGGACCTAACCAGTGTTTTCAAAACGTCGCGAGTAGACTTAGAGTATGCATTTTGGATCATCCCAATATCTCAATAATTGTAGATATGAGAGCAGTTTGCAAATAGGCAAAAAATGGCAAAGGTCATTTTTTGTGAGCAAACATTTTTTACTTTCAAATTCCATTTTAGGACGCTATATCGATGTATTCTGACTCGTTGATCACTAATTCAGTAGCCATTTCTTCGAGAAACTCGATATTTTTTTTTCATTTTTTTGCCAACACCATTTTCGGAACCCTCAAAATGTCGAAATTTCAAATGGCCATAACTCGGCTCCCGTTCCATTGATTTCGGGACTTAACCAGTGTTTTCAAAACGTCGCGAGCAGACTTAGAGTATGCATTTTGGATCATCCCGATATCTCAATAATTGTAGATATGAGAGCGGTTTGAAAATCGGCAAAAAATAGCAAAGGTCATTTTTTGTGAGCAAAAATGTTTTACTTTCAAATTCCATTTTAGGACGCTATATCGATGTATTCTGACTCGCTGATCACTAATTCAGTAGCCATTTCTTCGAGAAACTAGATATTTTTTTTGTCATTTTTTGCCAACACCATTTTTGGAACCCTCAAAATGTCGAAATTTCAAATGGCCATAACTCGGCTCCCGTTCCATTGATTTCGGGACCTAACCAGTGTTTTCAAAACGTCGCGAGTAGACTTAGAGTATGCATTTTGGATCATCCCAATATCTCAATAATTGTAGATATGAGAGCAGTTTGCAAATAGGCAAAAAATGGCAAAGGTCATTTTTTGTGAGCAAACATTTTTTACTTTCAAATTCCATTTTAGGACGCTATATCGATGTATTCTGACTCGCTGATCACTAATTCAGTAGCCATTTCTTCGAGAAACTCGAAATTTTTTTTTCATTTTTTGCCAACACCATTTTTGGAACCCTCAAAATGTCGAAATTTCAAATGGCCATAACTCGGCTCCCGTTCCATTGATTTCGCGACCTAACCAGTGTTTTCAAAACGTCGCGAGTAGACTTAGAGTATGCATTTTGGATCATCCCAATATCTCAATAATTGTAGATATGAGAGCAGTTTGCAAATAGGCAAAAAATAGCAAAGGTCATTTTTTGTGAGCAAACATTTTTTACTTTCAAATTCCATTTTAGGACGCTATATCGATGTATTCTGACTCGCTGATCACTAATTCAGTAGCCATTTCTTCGAGAAACTCGATATTTTTTTTTCATTTTTTGCCAACACCATTTTCGGAACCCTCAAAATGTCGAAATTTCAAATGGCCATAACTCGGCTCCCGTTCCATTGATTTCGGGACTTAACCAGTGTTTTCAAAACGTCGCGAGCAGACTTAGAGTATGCATTTTGGATCATCCCGATATCTCAATAATTGTAGATATGAGAGCGGTTTGAAAATCGGCAAAAAATAGCAAAGGTCATTTTTTGTGAGCAAAAATGTTTTACTTTCAAATTCCATTTTAGGACGCTATATCGATGTATTCTGACTCGCTGATCACTAATTCAGTAGCCATTTCTTCGAGAAACTAGATATTTTTTGATCATTTTTTGCCAACACCATTTTTGGAACCCTCAAAATGTCGAAATTTCAAATGGCCATAACTCGACTCCCGTTCCATCGATTTCGGGACTTAACCAGTGTTTTCAAAACGCCGCGAGCAGACTTAGAGTATGCATTTTGGATCATCCCGATATCTCAATAATTGTAGATATGAGAGCGGTTTGAAAATCGGCAAAAAATAGCAAAGGTCATTTTTTGTGAGCAAAAATGTTTTACTTTCAAATTCCATTTTAGGACGCTATATCGATGTATTCTGACTCGCTGATCACTAATTCAGTAGCCATTTCTTCGAGAAACTCGAAATTTTTTTTTCATTTTTTGCCAACACCATTTTCGGAACCCTCAAAATGTCGAAATTTCAAATGGCCATAACTCGGCTCCCGTTCCATTGATTTCGGGACTTAACCAGTGTTTTCAAAACGTCGCGAGCAGACTTAGAGTATGCATTTTGGATCATCCCGATATCTCAATAATTGTAGATATGAGAGCGGTTTGAAAATCGGCAAAAAATAGCAAAGGTCATTTTTTGTGAGCAAAAATGTTTTACTTTCAAATTCCATTTTAGGACGCTATATCGATGTATTCTGACTCGCTGATCACTAATTCAGTAGCCATTTCTTCGAGAAACTAGATATTTTTTGATCATTTTTTGCCAACACCATTTTTGGAACCCTCAAAATGTCGAAATTTCAAATGGCCATAACTCGACTCCCGTTCCATCGATTTCGGGACTTAACCAGTGTTTTCAAAACGCCGCGAGCAGACTTAGAGTATGCATTTTGGATCATCCCGATATCTCAATAATTGTAGATATCAGAGCAGTTTTAACATAGGCAAATATAGCAAAGGTCATTTTTTGGAGCAAACATTTTTTACTTTCAAATTCCATTTTAGGACGCTATATCGATGTATTCTGACTCGCTGATCACTAATTCAGTAGCCATTTCTTCGAGAAACTAGATATTTTTTTTGTCATTTTTTGCCAACACCATTTTTGGAACCCTCAAAATGTCGAAATTTCAAATGGCCATAACTCGGCTCCCGTTCCATCGATTCCGGGACTTAACCAGTGTTTTCAAAACGCCGCGAGCAGACTTAGAGTATGCATTTTGGATCATCCCGATATCTCAATAATTGTAGATATCAGAGCAGTTTTAACATAGGCAAATATAGCAAAGGTCATTTTTTGGAGCAAAAATTTTTTACTTTCAAATTCCATTTTAGGACGCTATATCGATGTATTCTGACTCGCTGATCACTAATTCAGTAGCCATTTCTTCGAGAAACTAGATATTTTTTGATCATTTTTTGCCAACACCATTTTTGGAACCCTCAAAATGTCGAAATTTCAAATGGCCATAACTCGACTCCCGTTCCATCGATTTCGGGACTTAACCAGTGTTTTCAAAACGCCGCGAGCAGACTTAGAGTATGCATTTTGGATCATCCCGATATCTCAATAATTGTAGATATCAGAGCAGTTTTAACATAGGCAAATATAGCAAAGGCCATTCTTTGGAGCAAACATTTTTTACTTTCAAATTCCATTTTAGGACGCTATATCGATGTATTCTGACTCGCTGATCACTAATTCAGTAGCCATTTCTTCGAGAAACTAGATATTTTTTTTGTCATTTTTTGCCAACACCATTTTTGGAACCCTCAAAATGTCGAAATTTCAAATGGCCATAACTCGACTCCCGTTCCATCGATTTCGGGACTTAACCAGTGTTTTCAAAACGCCGCGAGCAGACTTAGAGTATGCATTTTGGATCATCCCGATATCTCAATAATTGTAGATATCAGAGCAGTTTTAACATAGGCAAATATAGCAAAGGCCATTCTTTGGAGCAAACATTTTTTACTTTCAAATTCCATTTTAGGACGCTATATCGATGTATTCTGACTCGCTGATCACTAATTCAGTAGCCATTTCTTCGAGAAACTAGATATTTTTTTTGTCATTTTTTGCCAACACCATTTTTGGAACCCTCAAAATGTCGAAATTTCAAATGGCCATAACTCGGCTCCCGTTCCATCGATTCCGGGACTTAACCAGTGTTTTCAAAACGCCGCGAGCAGACTTAGAGTATGCATTTTGGATCATCCCGATATCTCAATAATTGTAGATATCAGAGCAGTTTTAACATAGGCAAATATAGCAAAGGTCATTTTTTGGAGCAAAAATTTTTTACTTTCAAATTCCATTTTAGGACGCTATATCGATGTATTCTGACTCGCTGATCACTAATTCAGTAGCCATTTCTTCGAGAAACTAGATATTTTTTGATCATTTTTTGCCAACACCATTTTTGGAACCCTCAAAATGTCGAAATTTCAAATGGCCATAACTCGACTCCCGTTCCATCGATTTCGGGACTTAACCAGTGTTTTCAAAACGCCGCGAGCAGACTTAGAGTATGCATTTTGGATCATCCCGATATCTCAATAATTGTAGATATCAGAGCAGTTTTAACATAGGCAAATATAGCAAAGGCCATTCTTTGGAGCAAACATTTTTTACTTTCAAATTCCATTTTAGGACGCTATATCGATGTATTCTGACTCGCTGATCACTAATTCAGTAGCCATTTCTTCGAGAAACTAGATATTTTTTTTGTCATTTTTTGCCAACACCATTTTTGGAACCCTCAAAATGTCGAAATTTCAAATGGCCATAACTCGGCTCCCGTTCCATCGATTCCGGGACTTAACCAGTGTTTTCAAAACGCCGCGAGCAGACTTAGAGTATGCATTTTGGATCATCCCGATATCTCAATAATTGTAGATATCAGAGCAGTTTTAACATAGGCAAATATAGCAAAGGTCATTTTTTGGAGCAAAAATTTTTTACTTTCAAATTCCATTTTAGGACGCTATATCGATGTATTCTGACTCGCTGATCACTAATTCAGTAGCCATTTCTTCGAGAAACTAGATATTTTTTTTGTCATTTTTTGCCAACACCATTTTTGGAACCCTCAAAATGTCGAAATTTCAAATGGCCATAACTCGACTCCCGTTCCATCGATTTCGGGACTTAACCAGTGTTTTCAAAACGCCGCGAGCAGACTTAGAGTATGCATTTTGGATCATCCCGATATCTCAATAATTGTAGATATGAGAGCAGTTTGAAAATAGGCAAATATAGCAAAGGTCATTTTTTGGAGCAAAAATTTTTTACTTTCAAATTCCATTTTAGGACGCTATATCGATGTATTCTGACTCGCTGATCACTAATTCAGTAGCCATTTCTTCGAGAAACTAGATATTTTTTGATCATTTTTTGCCAACACCATTTTTGGAACCCTCAAAATGTCGAAATTTCAAATGGCCATAACTCGACTCCCGTTCCATCGATTTCGGGACTTAACCAGTGTTTTCAAAACGCCGCGAGCAGACTTAGAGTATGCATTTTGGACCATCCCGATATCTCAATAATTGTAGATATGAGAGCAGTTTGAAAATAGGCAAATATAGCAAAGGTCATTTTTTGGAGCAAAAATTTTTTACTTTCAAATTCCATTTTAGGACGCTATATCGATGTATTCTGACTCGCTGATCACTAATTCAGTAGCCATTTCTTCGAGAAACTAGATATTTTTTGATCATTTTTTGCCAACACCATTTTTGGAACCCTCAAAATGTCGAAATTTCAAATGGCCATAACTCGACTCCCGTTCCATCGATTTCGGGACTTAACCAGTGTTTTCAAAACGCCGCGAGCAGACTTAGAGTATGCATTTTGGATCATCCCGATATCTCAATAATTGTAGATATGAGAGCAGTTTGAAAATAGGCAAAAAATGGCAAAGGTCATTTTTTGTGAGCAAACATTTTTTACTTTCAAATTCCATTTTAGGACGCTATATCGATGTATTCTGACTCGCTGATCACTAATTCAGTAGCCATTTCTTCGAGAAACTCGAAATTTTTTTTTCATTTTTTGCCAACACCATTTTTGGAACCCTCAAAATGTCGAAATTTCAAATGGCCATAACTCGGCTCCCGTTCCATTGATTTCGCGACCTAACCAGTGTTTTCAAAACGTCGCGAGTAGACTTAGAGTATGCATTTTGGATCATCCCAATATCTCAATAATTGTAGATATGAGAGCAGATTGCAAATAGGCAAAAAATAGCAAAGGTCATTTTTTGTGAGCAAACATTTTTTACTTTCAAATTCCATTTTAGGACGCTATATCGATGTATTCTGACTCGCTGATCACTAATTCAGTAGCCATTTCTTCGAGAAACTCGATATTTTTTTTTCATTTTTTGCCAACACCATTTTCGGAACCCTCAAAATGTCGAAATTTCAAATGGCCATAACTCGGCTCCCGTTCCATTGATTTCGGGACTTAACCAGTGTTTTCAAAACGTCGCGAGCAGACTTAGAGTATGCATTTTGGATCATCCCGATATCTCAATAATTGTAGATATGAGAGCGGTTTGAAAATCGGCAAAAAATAGCAAAGGTCATTTTTTGTGAGCAAAAATGTTTTACTTTCAAATTCCATTTTAGGACGCTATATCGATGTATTCTGACTCGCTGATCACTAATTCAGTAGCCATTTCTTCGAGAAACTAGATATTTTTTGATCATTTTTTGCCAACACCATTTTTGGAACCCTCAAAATGTCGAAATTTCAAATGGCCATAACTCGACTCCCGTTCCATCGATTTCGGGACTTAACCAGTGTTTTCAAAACGCCGCGAGCAGACTTAGAGTATGCATTTTGGATCATCCCGATATCTCAATAATTGTAGATATGAGAGCAGTTTGAAAATAGGCAAAAAATGGCAAAGGTCATTTTTTGTGAGCAAACATTTTTTACTTTCAAATTCCATTTTAGGACGCTATATCGATGTATTCTGACTCGCTGATCACTAATTCAGTAGCCATTTCTTCGAGAAACTCGAAATTTTTTTTTCATTTTTTGCCAACACCATTTTTGGAACCCTCAAAATGTCGAAATTTCAAATGGCCATAACTCGGCTCCCGTTCCATTGATTTCGGGACCTAACCAGTGTTTTCAAAACGTCGCGAGTAGACTTAGAGTATGCATTTTGGATCATCCCAATATCTCAATAATTGTAGATATGAGAGCAGTTTGCAAATAGGCAAAAAATGGCAAAGGTCATTTTTTGTGAGCAAACATTTTTTACTTTCAAATTCCATTTTAGGACGCTATATCGATGTATTCTGACTCGTTGATCACTAATTCAGTAGCCATTTCTTCGAGAAACTCGATATTTTTTTTTCATTTTTTTGCCAACACCATTTTCGGAACCCTCAAAATGTCGAAATTTCAAATGGCCATAACTCGGCTCCCGTTCCATTGATTTCGGGACTTAACCAGTGTTTTCAAAACGTCGCGAGCAGACTTAGAGTATGCATTTTGGATCATCCCGATATCTCAATAATTGTAGATATGAGAGCGGTTTGAAAATCGGCAAAAAATAGCAAAGGTCATTTTTTGTGAGCAAAAATGTTTTACTTTCAAATTCCATTTTAGGACGCTATATCGATGTATTCTGACTCGCTGATCACTAATTCAGTAGCCATTTCTTCGAGAAACTAGATATTTTTTTTGTCATTTTTTGCCAACACCATTTTTGGAACCCTCAAAATGTCGAAATTTCAAATGGCCATAACTCGGCTCCCGTTCCATTGATTTCGGGACCTAACCAGTGTTTTCAAAACGTCGCGAGTAGACTTAGAGTATGCATTTTGGATCATCCCAATATCTCAATAATTGTAGATATGAGAGCAGTTTGCAAATAGGCAAAAAATGGCAAAGGTCATTTTTTGTGAGCAAACATTTTTTACTTTCAAATTCCATTTTAGGACGCTATATCGATGTATTCTGACTCGCTGATCACTAATTCAGTAGCCATTTCTTCGAGAAACTCGAAATTTTTTTTTCATTTATTGCCAACACCATTTTTGGAACCCTCAAAATGTCGAAATTTCAAATGGCCATAACTCGGCTCCCGTTCCATTGATTTCGCGACCTAACCAGTGTTTTCAAAACGTCGCGAGTAGACTTAGAGTATGCATTTTGGATCATCCCAATATCTCAATAATTGTAGATATGAGAGCAGTTTGCAAATAGGCAAAAAATAGCAAAGGTCATTTTTTGTGAGCAAACATTTTTTACTTTCAAATTCCATTTTAGGACGCTATATCGATGTATTCTGACTCGCTGATCACTAATTCAGTAGCCATTTCTTCGAGAAACTCGATATTTTTTTTTCATTTTTTGCCAACACCATTTTCGGAACCCTCAAAATGTCGAAATTTCAAATGGCCATAACTCGGCTCCCGTTCCATTGATTTCGGGACTTAACCAGTGTTTTCAAAACGTCGCGAGCAGACTTAGAGTATGCATTTTGGATCATCCCGATATCTCAATAATTGTAGATATGAGAGCGGTTTGAAAATCGGCAAAAAATAGCAAAGGTCATTTTTTGTGAGCAAAAATGTTTTACTTTCAAATTCCATTTTAGGACGCTATATCGATGTATTCTGACTCGCTGATCACTAATTCAGTAGCCATTTCTTCGAGAAACTAGATATTTTTTTTGTCATTTTTTGCCAACACCATTTTTGGAACCCTCAAAATGTCGAAATTTCAAATGGCCATAACTCGGCTCCCGTTCCATTGATTTCGGGACCTAACCAGTGTTTTCAAAACGTCGCGAGTAGACTTAGAGTATGCATTTTGGATCATCCCAATATCTCAATAATTGTAGATATGAGAGCAGTTTGCAAATAGGCAAAAAATGGCAAAGGTCATTTTTTGTGAGCAAACATTTTTTACTTTCAAATTCCATTTTAGGACGCTATATCGATGTATTCTGACTCGCTGATCACTAATTCAGTAGCCATTTCTTCGAGAAACTCGAAATTTTTTTTTCATTTTTTGCCAACACCATTTTTGGAACCCTCAAAATGTCGAAATTTCAAATGGCCATAACTCGGCTCCCGTTCCATTGATTTCGCGACCTAACCAGTGTTTTCAAAACGTCGCGAGTAGACTTAGAGTATGCATTTTGGATCATCCCAATATCTCAATAATTGTAGATATGAGAGCAGTTTGCAAATAGGCAAAAAATAGCAAAGGTCATTTTTTGTGAGCAAACATTTTTTACTTTCAAATTCCATTTTAGGACGCTATATCGATGTATTCTGACTCGCTGATCACTAATTCAGTAGCCATTTCTTCGAGAAACTCGATATTTTTTTTTCATTTTTTGCCAACACCATTTTCGGAACCCTCAAAATGTCGAAATTTCAAATGGCCATAACTCGGCTCCCGTTCCATTGATTTCGGGACTTAACCAGTGTTTTCAAAACGTCGCGAGCAGACTTAGAGTATGCATTTTGGATCATCCCGATATCTCAATAATTGTAGATATGAGAGCGGTTTGAAAATCGGCAAAAAATAGCAAAGGTCATTTTTTGTGAGCAAAAATGTTTTACTTTCAAATTCCATTTTAGGACGCTATATCGATGTATTCTGACTCGCTGATCACTAATTCAGTAGCCATTTCTTCGAGAAACTAGATATTTTTTGATCATTTTTTGCCAACACCATTTTTGGAACCCTCAAAATGTCGAAATTTCAAATGGCCATAACTCGACTCCCGTTCCATCGATTTCGGGACTTAACCAGTGTTTTCAAAACGCCGCGAGCAGACTTAGAGTATGCATTTTGGATCATCCCGATATCTCAATAATTGTAGATATGAGAGCGGTTTGAAAATCGGCAAAAAATAGCAAAGGTCATTTTTTGTGAGCAAAAATGTTTTACTTTCAAATTCCATTTTAGGACGCTATATCGATGTATTCTGACTCGCTGATCACTAATTCAGTAGCCATTTCTTCGAGAAACTCGAAATTTTTTTTTCATTTTTTGCCAACACCATTTTCGGAACCCTCAAAATGTCGAAATTTCAAATGGCCATAACTCGGCTCCCGTTCCATTGATTTCGGGACTTAACCAGTGTTTTCAAAACGTCGCGAGCAGACTTAGAGTATGCATTTTGGATCATCCCGATATCTCAATAATTGTAGATATGAGAGCGGTTTGAAAATCGGCAAAAAATAGCAAAGGTCATTTTTTGTGAGCAAAAATGTTTTACTTTCAAATTCCATTTTAGGACGCTATATCGATGTATTCTGACTCGCTGATCACTAATTCAGTAGCCATTTCTTCGAGAAACTAGATATTTTTTGATCATTTTTTGCCAACACCATTTTTGGAACCCTCAAAATGTCGAAATTTCAAATGGCCATAACTCGACTCCCGTTCCATCGATTTCGGGACTTAACCAGTGTTTTCAAAACGCCGCGAGCAGACTTAGAGTATGCATTTTGGATCATCCCGATATCTCAATAATTGTAGATATCAGAGCAGTTTTAACATAGGCAAATATAGCAAAGGTCATTTTTTGGAGCAAACATTTTTTACTTTCAAATTCCATTTTAGGACGCTATATCGATGTATTCTGACTCGCTGATCACTAATTCAGTAGCCATTTCTTCGAGAAACTAGATATTTTTTTTGTCATTTTTTGCCAACACCATTTTTGGAACCCTCAAAATGTCGAAATTTCAAATGGCCATAACTCGGCTCCCGTTCCATCGATTCCGGGACTTAACCAGTGTTTTCAAAACGCCGCGAGCAGACTTAGAGTATGCATTTTGGATCATCCCGATATCTCAATAATTGTAGATATCAGAGCAGTTTTAACATAGGCAAATATAGCAAAGGTCATTTTTTGGAGCAAAAATTTTTTACTTTCAAATTCCATTTTAGGACGCTATATCGATGTATTCTGACTCGCTGATCACTAATTCAGTAGCCATTTCTTCGAGAAACTAGATATTTTTTGATCATTTTTTGCCAACACCATTTTTGGAACCCTCAAAATGTCGAAATTTCAAATGGCCATAACTCGACTCCCGTTCCATCGATTTCGGGACTTAACCAGTGTTTTCAAAACGCCGCGAGCAGACTTAGAGTATGCATTTTGGATCATCCCGATATCTCAATAATTGTAGATATCAGAGCAGTTTTAACATAGGCAAATATAGCAAAGGCCATTCTTTGGAGCAAACATTTTTTACTTTCAAATTCCATTTTAGGACGCTATATCGATGTATTCTGACTCGCTGATCACTAATTCAGTAGCCATTTCTTCGAGAAACTAGATATTTTTTTTGTCATTTTTTGCCAACACCATTTTTGGAACCCTCAAAATGTCGAAATTTCAAATGGCCATAACTCGACTCCCGTTCCATCGATTTCGGGACTTAACCAGTGTTTTCAAAACGCCGCGAGCAGACTTAGAGTATGCATTTTGGATCATCCCGATATCTCAATAATTGTAGATATCAGAGCAGTTTTAACATAGGCAAATATAGCAAAGGCCATTCTTTGGAGCAAACATTTTTTACTTTCAAATTCCATTTTAGGACGCTATATCGATGTATTCTGACTCGCTGATCACTAATTCAGTAGCCATTTCTTCGAGAAACTAGATATTTTTTTTGTCATTTTTTGCCAACACCATTTTTGGAACCCTCAAAATGTCGAAATTTCAAATGGCCATAACTCGGCTCCCGTTCCATCGATTCCGGGACTTAACCAGTGTTTTCAAAACGCCGCGAGCAGACTTAGAGTATGCATTTTGGATCATCCCGATATCTCAATAATTGTAGATATCAGAGCAGTTTTAACATAGGCAAATATAGCAAAGGTCATTTTTTGGAGCAAAAATTTTTTACTTTCAAATTCCATTTTAGGACGCTATATCGATGTATTCTGACTCGCTGATCACTAATTCAGTAGCCATTTCTTCGAGAAACTAGATATTTTTTGATCATTTTTTGCCAACACCATTTTTGGAACCCTCAAAATGTCGAAATTTCAAATGGCCATAACTCGACTCCCGTTCCATCGATTTCGGGACTTAACCAGTGTTTTCAAAACGCCGCGAGCAGACTTAGAGTATGCATTTTGGATCATCCCGATATCTCAATAATTGTAGATATCAGAGCAGTTTTAACATAGGCAAATATAGCAAAGGCCATTCTTTGGAGCAAACATTTTTTACTTTCAAATTCCATTTTAGGACGCTATATCGATGTATTCTGACTCGCTGATCACTAATTCAGTAGCCATTTCTTCGAGAAACTAGATATTTTTTTTGTCATTTTTTGCCAACACCATTTTTGGAACCCTCAAAATGTCGAAATTTCAAATGGCCATAACTCGGCTCCCGTTCCATCGATTCCGGGACTTAACCAGTGTTTTCAAAACGCCGCGAGCAGACTTAGAGTATGCATTTTGGATCATCCCGATATCTCAATAATTGTAGATATCAGAGCAGTTTTAACATAGGCAAATATAGCAAAGGTCATTTTTTGGAGCAAAAATTTTTTACTTTCAAATTCCATTTTAGGACGCTATATCGATGTATTCTGACTCGCTGATCACTAATTCAGTAGCCATTTCTTCGAGAAACTAGATATTTTTTTTGTCATTTTTTGCCAACACCATTTTTGGAACCCTCAAAATGTCGAAATTTCAAATGGCCATAACTCGACTCCCGTTCCATCGATTTCGGGACTTAACCAGTGTTTTCAAAACGCCGCGAGCAGACTTAGAGTATGCATTTTGGATCATCCCGATATCTCAATAATTGTAGATATGAGAGCAGTTTGAAAATAGGCAAATATAGCAAAGGTCATTTTTTGGAGCAAAAATTTTTTACTTTCAAATTCCATTTTAGGACGCTATATCGATGTATTCTGACTCGCTGATCACTAATTCAGTAGCCATTTCTTCGAGAAACTAGATATTTTTTGATCATTTTTTGCCAACACCATTTTTGGAACCCTCAAAATGTCGAAATTTCAAATGGCCATAACTCGACTCCCGTTCCATCGATTTCGGGACTTAACCAGTGTTTTCAAAACGCCGCGAGCAGACTTAGAGTATGCATTTTGGATCATCCCGATATCTCAATAATTGTAGATATGAGAGCAGTTTGAAAATAGGCAAAAAATGGCAAAGGTCATTTTTTGTGAGCAAACATTTTTTACTTTCAAATTCCATTTTAGGACGCTATATCGATGTATTCTGACTCGCTGATCACTAATTCAGTAGCCATTTCTTCGAGAAACTCGAAATTTTTTTTTCATTTTTTGCCAACACCATTTTTGGAACCCTCAAAATGTCGAAATTTCAAATGGCCATAACTCGGCTCCCGTTCCATTGATTTCGCGACCTAACCAGTGTTTTCAAAACGTCGCGAGTAGACTTAGAGTATGCATTTTGGATCATCCCAATATCTCAATAATTGTAGATATGAGAGCAGATTGCAAATAGGCAAAAAATAGCAAAGGTCATTTTTTGTGAGCAAACATTTTTTACTTTCAAATTCCATTTTAGGACGCTATATCGATGTATTCTGACTCGCTGATCACTAATTCAGTAGCCATTTCTTCGAGAAACTCGAAATTTTTTTTTCATTTTTTGCCAACACCATTTTTGGAACCCTCAAAATGTCGAAATTTCAAATGGCCATAACTCGGCTCCCGTTCCATTGATTTCGGGACCTAACCAGTGTTTTCAAAACGTCGCGAGTAGACTTAGAGTATGCATTTTGGATCATCCCAATATCTCAATAATTGTAGATATGAGAGCAGTTTGCAAATAGGCAAAAAATGGCAAAGGTCATTTTTTGTGAGCAAACATTTTTTACTTTCAAATTCCATTTTAGGACGCTATATCGATGTATTCTGACTCGTTGATCACTAATTCAGTAGCCATTTCTTCGAGAAACTCGATATTTTTTTTTCATTTTTTTGCCAACACCATTTTCGGAACCCTCAAAATGTCGAAATTTCAAATGGCCATAACTCGGCTCCCGTTCCATTGATTTCGGGACTTAACCAGTGTTTTCAAAACGTCGCGAGCAGACTTAGAGTATGCATTTTGGATCATCCCGATATCTCAATAATTGTAGATATGAGAGCGGTTTGAAAATCGGCAAAAAATAGCAAAGGTCATTTTTTGTGAGCAAAAATGTTTTACTTTCAAATTCCATTTTAGGACGCTATATCGATGTATTCTGACTCGCTGATCACTAATTCAGTAGCCATTTCTTCGAGAAACTAGATATTTTTTTTGTCATTTTTTGCCAACACCATTTTTGGAACCCTCAAAATGTCGAAATTTCAAATGGCCATAACTCGGCTCCCGTTCCATTGATTTCGGGACCTAACCAGTGTTTTCAAAACGTCGCGAGTAGACTTAGAGTATGCATTTTGGATCATCCCAATATCTCAATAATTGTAGATATGAGAGCAGTTTGCAAATAGGCAAAAAATGGCAAAGGTCATTTTTTGTGAGCAAACATTTTTTACTTTCAAATTCCATTTTAGGACGCTATATCGATGTATTCTGACTCGCTGATCACTAATTCAGTAGCCATTTCTTCGAGAAACTCGAAATTTTTTTTTCATTTATTGCCAACACCATTTTTGGAACCCTCAAAATGTCGAAATTTCAAATGGCCATAACTCGGCTCCCGTTCCATTGATTTCGCGACCTAACCAGTGTTTTCAAAACGTCGCGAGTAGACTTAGAGTATGCATTTTGGATCATCCCAATATCTCAATAATTGTAGATATGAGAGCAGTTTGCAAATAGGCAAAAAATAGCAAAGGTCATTTTTTGTGAGCAAACATTTTTTACTTTCAAATTCCATTTTAGGACGCTATATCGATGTATTCTGACTCGCTGATCACTAATTCAGTAGCCATTTCTTCGAGAAACTCGATATTTTTTTTTCATTTTTTGCCAACACCATTTTCGGAACCCTCAAAATGTCGAAATTTCAAATGGCCATAACTCGGCTCCCGTTCCATTGATTTCGGGACTTAACCAGTGTTTTCAAAACGTCGCGAGCAGACTTAGAGTATGCATTTTGGATCATCCCGATATCTCAATAATTGTAGATATGAGAGCGGTTTGAAAATCGGCAAAAAATAGCAAAGGTCATTTTTTGTGAGCAAAAATGTTTTACTTTCAAATTCCATTTTAGGACGCTATATCGATGTATTCTGACTCGCTGATCACTAATTCAGTAGCCATTTCTTCGAGAAACTAGATATTTTTTGATCATTTTTTGCCAACACCATTTTTGGAACCCTCAAAATGTCGAAATTTCAAATGGCCATAACTCGACTCCCGTTCCATCGATTTCGGGACTTAACCAGTGTTTTCAAAACGCCGCGAGCAGACTTAGAGTATGCATTTTGGATCATCCCGATATCTCAATAATTGTAGATATCAGAGCAGTTTTAACATAGGCAAATATAGCAAAGGCCATTCTTTGGAGCAAACATTTTTTACTTTCAAATTCCATTTTAGGACGCTATATCGATGTATTCTGACTCGCTGATCACTAATTCAGTAGCCATTTCTTCGAGAAACTAGATATTTTTTTTGTCATTTTTTGCCAACACCATTTTTGGAACCCTCAAAATGTCGAAATTTCAAATGGCCATAACTCGGCTCCCGTTCCATCGATTCCGGGACTTAACCAGTGTTTTCAAAACGCCGCGAGCAGACTTAGAGTATGCATTTTGGATCATCCCGATATCTCAATAATTGTAGATATCAGAGCAGTTTTAACATAGGCAAATATAGCAAAGGTCATTTTTTGGAGCAAAAATTTTTTACTTTCAAATTCCATTTTAGGACGCTATATCGATGTATTCTGACTCGCTGATCACTAATTCAGTAGCCATTTCTTCGAGAAACTAGATATTTTTTGATCATTTTTTGCCAACACCATTTTTGGAACCCTCAAAATGTCGAAATTTCAAATGGCCATAACTCGACTCCCGTTCCATCGATTTCGGGACTTAACCAGTGTTTTCAAAACGCCGCGAGCAGACTTAGAGTATGCATTTTGGATCATCCCGATATCTCAATAATTGTAGATATGAGAGCAGTTTGAAAATAGGCAAATATAGCAAAGGTCATTTTTTGGAGCAAAAATTTTTTACTTTCAAATTCCATTTTAGGACGCTATATCGATGTATTCTGACTCGCTGATCACTAATTCAGTAGCCATTTCTTCGAGAAACTAGATATTTTTTGATCATTTTTTGCCAACACCATTTTTGGAACCCTCAAAATGTCGAAATTTCAAATGGCCATAACTCGACTCCCGTTCCATCGATTTCGGGACTTAACCAGTGTTTTCAAAACGCCGCGAGCAGACTTAGAGTATGCATTTTGGATCATCCCGATATCTCAATAATTGTAGATATGAGAGCAGTTTGAAAATAGGCAAATATAGCAAAGGTCATTTTTTGGAGCAAAAATTTTTTACTTTCAAATTCCATTTTAGGACGCTATATCGATGTATTCTGACTCGCTGATCACTAATTCAGTAGCCATTTCTTCGAGAAACTAGATATTTTTTGATCATTTTTTGCCAACACCATTTTTGGAACCCTCAAAATGTCGAAATTTCAAATGGCCATAACTCGACTCCCGTTCCATCGATTTCGGGACTTAACCAGTGTTTTCAAAACGCCGCGAGCAGACTTAGAGTATGCATTTTGGATCATCCCGATATCTCAATAATTGTAGATATCAGAGCAGTTTTAACATAGGCAAATATAGCAAAGGTCATTTTTTGGAGCAAAAATTTTTTACTTTCAAATTCCATTTTAGGACGCTATATCGATGTATTCTGACTCGCTGATCACTAATTCAGTAGCCATTTCTTCGAGAAACTAGATATTTTTTGATCATTTTTTGCCAACACCATTTTTGGAACCCTCAAAATGTCGAAATTTCAAATGGCCATAACTCGGCTCCCGTTCCATTGATTTCGGGACCTAACCAGTGTTTTCAAAACGTCGCGAGTAGACTTAGAGTATGCATTTTGGATCATCCCAATATCTCAATAATTGTAGATATGAGAGCAGTTTGCAATTAGGCAAAAAATAGCAAAGGTCATTTTTTGTGAGCAAACATTTTTTACTTTCAAATTCCATTTTAGGACGCTATATCGATGTATTCTGACTCGCTGATCACTAATTCAGTAGCCATTTCTTCGAGAAACTCGATATTTTTTTTTCATTTTTTTGCCAACACCATTTTCGGAACCCTCAAAATGTCGAAATTTCAAATGGCCATAACTCGGCTCCCGTTCCATTGATTTCGGGACTTAACCAGTGTTTTCAAAACGTCGCGAGCAGACTTAGAGTATGCATTTTGGATCATCCCGATATCTCAATAATTGTAGATATGAGAGCGGTTTGAAAATCGGCAAAAAATAGCAAAGGTCATTTTTTGTGAGCAAAAATGTTTTACTTTCAAATTCCATTTTAGGACGCTATATCGATGTATTCTGACTCGCTGATCACTAATTCAGTAGCCATTTCTTCGAGAAACTCGAAATTTTTTTTTCATTTTTTGCCAACACCATTTTTGGAACCCTCAAAATGTCGAAATTTCAAATGGCCATAACTCGGCTCCCGTTCCATTGATTTCGGGACCTAACCAGTGTTTTCAAAACGTCGCGAGTAGACTTAGAGTATGCATTTTGGATCATCCCAATATCTCAATAATTGTAGATATGAGAGCAGTTTGCAAATAGGCAAAAAATGGCAAAGGTCATTTTTTGTGAGCAAACATTTTTTACTTTCAAATTCCATTTTAGGACGCTATATCGATGTATTCTGACTCGTTGATCACTAATTCAGTAGCCATTTCTTCGAGAAACTCGATATTTTTTTTTCATTTTTTTGCCAACACCATTTTCGGAACCCTCAAAATGTCGAAATTTCAAATGGCCATAACTCGGCTCCCGTTCCATTGATTTCGGGACTTAACCAGTGTTTTCAAAACGTCGCGAGCAGACTTAGAGTATGCATTTTGGATCATCCCGATATCTCAATAATTGTAGATATGAGAGCGGTTTGAAAATCGGCAAAAAATAGCAAAGGTCATTTTTTGTGAGCAAAAATGTTTTACTTTCAAATTCCATTTTAGGACGCTATATCGATGTATTCTGACTCGCTGATCACTAATTCAGTAGCCATTTCTTCGAGAAACTAGATATTTTTTTTGTCATTTTTTGCCAACACCATTTTTGGAACCCTCAAAATGTCGAAATTTCAAATGGCCATAACTCGGCTCCCGTTCCATTGATTTCGGGACCTAACCAGTGTTTTCAAAACGTCGCGAGTAGACTTAGAGTATGCATTTTGGATCATCCCAATATCTCAATAATTGTAGATATGAGAGCAGTTTGCAAATAGGCAAAAAATGGCAAAGGTCATTTTTTGTGAGCAAACATTTTTTACTTTCAAATTCCATTTTAGGACGCTATATCGATGTATTCTGACTCGCTGATCACTAATTCAGTAGCCATTTCTTCGAGAAACTCGAAATTTTTTTTTCATTTTTTGCCAACACCATTTTTGGAACCCTCAAAATGTCGAAATTTCAAATGGCCATAACTCGGCTCCCGTTCCATTGATTTCGCGACCTAACCAGTGTTTTCAAAACGTCGCGAGTAGACTTAGAGTATGCATTTTGGATCATCCCAATATCTCAATAATTGTAGATATGAGAGCAGTTTGCAAATAGGCAAAAAATAGCAAAGGTCATTTTTTGTGAGCAAACATTTTTTACTTTCAAATTCCATTTTAGGACGCTATATCGATGTATTCTGACTCGCTGATCACTAATTCAGTAGCCATTTCTTCGAGAAACTCGATATTTTTTTTTCATTTTTTGCCAACACCATTTTCGGAACCCTCAAAATGTCGAAATTTCAAATGGCCATAACTCGGCTCCCGTTCCATTGATTTCGGGACTTAACCAGTGTTTTCAAAACGTCGCGAGCAGACTTAGAGTATGCATTTTGGATCATCCCGATATCTCAATAATTGTAGATATGAGAGCGGTTTGAAAATCGGCAAAAAATAGCAAAGGTCATTTTTTGTGAGCAAAAATGTTTTACTTTCAAATTCCATTTTAGGACGCTATATCGATGTATTCTGACTCGCTGATCACTAATTCAGTAGCCATTTCTTCGAGAAACTAGATATTTTTTTTGTCATTTTTTGCCAACACCATTTTTGGAACCCTCAAAATGTCGAAATTTCAAATGGCCATAACTCGGCTCCCGTTCCATTGATTTCGGGACCTAACCAGTGTTTTCAAAACGTCGCGAGTAGACTTAGAGTATGCATTTTGGATCATCCCAATATCTCAATAATTGTAGATATGAGAGCAGTTTGCAAATAGGCAAAAAATGGCAAAGGTCATTTTTTGTGAGCAAACATTTTTTACTTTCAAATTCCATTTTAGGACGCTATATCGATGTATTCTGACTCGCTGATCACTAATTCAGTAGCCATTTCTTCGAGAAACTCGAAATTTTTTTTTCATTTTTTGCCAACACCATTTTTGGAACCCTCAAAATGTCGAAATTTCAAATGGCCATAACTCGGCTCCCGTTCCATTGATTTCGCGACCTAACCAGTGTTTTCAAAACGTCGCGAGTAGACTTAGAGTATGCATTTTGGATCATCCCAATATCTCAATAATTGTAGATATGAGAGCAGTTTGCAAATAGGCAAAAAATAGCAAAGGTCATTTTTTGTGAGCAAACATTTTTTACTTTCAAATTCCATTTTAGGACGCTATATCGATGTATTCTGACTCGCTGATCACTAATTCAGTAGCCATTTCTTCGAGAAACTCGATATTTTTTTTTCATTTTTTGCCAACACCATTTTCGGAACCCTCAAAATGTCGAAATTTCAAATGGCCATAACTCGGCTCCCGTTCCATTGATTTCGGGACTTAACCAGTGTTTTCAAAACGTCGCGAGCAGACTTAGAGTATGCATTTTGGATCATCCCGATATCTCAATAATTGTAGATATGAGAGCGGTTTGAAAATCGGCAAAAAATAGCAAAGGTCATTTTTTGTGAGCAAAAATGTTTTACTTTCAAATTCCATTTTAGGACGCTATATCGATGTATTCTGACTCGCTGATCACTAATTCAGTAGCCATTTCTTCGAGAAACTAGATATTTTTTGATCATTTTTTGCCAACACCATTTTTGGAACCCTCAAAATGTCGAAATTTCAAATGGCCATAACTCGACTCCCGTTCCATCGATTTCGGGACTTAACCAGTGTTTTCAAAACGCCGCGAGCAGACTTAGAGTATGCATTTTGGATCATCCCGATATCTCAATAATTGTAGATATGAGAGCGGTTTGAAAATCGGCAAAAAATAGCAAAGGTCATTTTTTGTGAGCAAAAATGTTTTACTTTCAAATTCCATTTTAGGACGCTATATCGATGTATTCTGACTCGCTGATCACTAATTCAGTAGCCATTTCTTCGAGAAACTCGAAATTTTTTTTTCATTTTTTGCCAACACCATTTTCGGAACCCTCAAAATGTCGAAATTTCAAATGGCCATAACTCGGCTCCCGTTCCATTGATTTCGGGACTTAACCAGTGTTTTCAAAACGTCGCGAGCAGACTTAGAGTATGCATTTTGGATCATCCCGATATCTCAATAATTGTAGATATGAGAGCGGTTTGAAAATCGGCAAAAAATAGCAAAGGTCATTTTTTGTGAGCAAAAATGTTTTACTTTCAAATTCCATTTTAGGACGCTTTATCGATGTATTCTGACTCGCTGATCACTAATTCAGTAGCCATTTCTTCGAGAAACTAGATATTTTTTGATCATTTTTTGCCAACACCATTTTTGGAACCCTCAAAATGTCGAAATTTCAAATGGCCATAACTCGACTCCCGTTCCATCGATTTCGGGACTTAACCAGTGTTTTCAAAACGCCGCGAGCAGACTTAGAGTATGCATTTTGGATCATCCCGATATCTCAATAATTGTAGATATCAGAGCAGTTTTAACATAGGCAAATATAGCAAAGGTCATTTTTTGGAGCAAACATTTTTTACTTTCAAATTCCATTTTAGGACGCTATATCGATGTATTCTGACTCGCTGATCACTAATTCAGTAGCCATTTCTTCGAGAAACTAGATATTTTTTTTGTCATTTTTTGCCAACACCATTTTTGGAACCCTCAAAATGTCGAAATTTCAAATGGCCATAACTCGGCTCCCGTTCCATCGATTCCGGGACTTAACCAGTGTTTTCAAAACGCCGCGAGCAGACTTAGAGTATGCATTTTGGATCATCCCGATATCTCAATAATTGTAGATATCAGAGCAGTTTTAACATAGGCAAATATAGCAAAGGTCATTTTTTGGAGCAAAAATTTTTTACTTTCAAATTCCATTTTAGGACGCTATATCGATGTATTCTGACTCGCTGATCACTAATTCAGTAGCCATTTCTTCGAGAAACTAGATATTTTTTTTGTCATTTTTTGCCAACACCATTTTTGGAACCCTCAAAATGTCGAAATTTCAAATGGCCATAACTCGGCTCCCGTTCCATCGATTCCGGGACTTAACCAGTGTTTTCAAAACGCCGCGAGCAGACTTAGAGTATGCATTTTGGATCATCCCGATATCTCAATAATTGTAGATATCAGAGCAGTTTTAACATAGGCAAATATAGCAAAGGTCATTTTTTGGAGCAAAAATTTTTTACTTTCAAATTCCATTTTAGGACGCTATATCGATGTATTCTGACTCGCTGATCACTAATTCAGTAGCCATTTCTTCGAGAAACTAGATATTTTTTGATCATTTTTTGCCAACACCATTTTTGGAACCCTCAAAATGTCGAAATTTCAAATGGCCATAACTCGACTCCCGTTCCATCGATTTCGGGACTTAACCAGTGTTTTCAAAACGCCGCGAGCAGACTTAGAGTATGCATTTTGGATCATCCCGATATCTCAATAATTGTAGATATCAGAGCAGTTTTAACATAGGCAAATATAGCAAAGGCCATTCTTTGGAGCAAACATTTTTTACTTTCAAATTCCATTTTAGGACGCTATATCGATGTATTCTGACTCGCTGATCACTAATTCAGTAGCCATTTCTTCGAGAAACTAGATATTTTTTTTGTCATTTTTTGCCAACACCATTTTTGGAACCCTCAAAATGTCGAAATTTCAAATGGCCATAACTCGGCTCCCGTTCCATCGATTCCGGGACTTAACCAGTGTTTTCAAAACGCCGCGAGCAGACTTAGAGTATGCATTTTGGATCATCCCGATATCTCAATAATTGTAGATATCAGAGCAGTTTTAACATAGGCAAATATAGCAAAGGCCATTCTTTGGAGCAAACATTTTTTACTTTCAAATTCCATTTTAGGACGCTATATCGATGTATTCTGACTCGCTGATCACTAATTCAGTAGCCATTTCTTCGAGAAACTAGATATTTTTTTTGTCATTTTTTGCCAACACCATTTTTGGAACCCTCAAAATGTCGAAATTTCAAATGGCCATAACTCGGCTCCCGTTCCATCGATTCCGGGACTTAACCAGTGTTTTCAAAACGCCGCGAGCAGACTTAGAGTATGCATTTTGGATCATCCCGATATCTCAATAATTGTAGATATCAGAGCAGTTTTAACATAGACAAATATAGCAAAGGTCATTTTTTGGAGCAAAAATTTTTTACTTTCAAATTCCATTTTAGGACGCTATATCGATGTATTCTGACTCGCTGATCACTAATTCAGTAGCCATTTCTTCGAGAAACTAGATATTTTTTGATCATTTTTTGCCAACACCATTTTTGGAACCCTCAAAATGTCGAAATTTCAAATGGCCATAACTCGACTCCCGTTCCATCGATTTCGGGACTTAACCAGTGTTTTCAAAACGCCGCGAGCAGACTTAGAGTATGCATTTTGGATCATCCCGATATCTCAATAATTGTAGATATCAGAGCAGTTTTAACATAGGCAAATATAGCAAAGGCCATTCTTTGGAGCAAACATTTTTTACTTTCAAATTCCATTTTAGGACGCTATATCGATGTATTCTGACTCGCTGATCACTAATTCAGTAGCCATTTCTTCGAGAAACTAGATATTTTTTTTGTCATTTTTTGCCAACACCATTTTTGGAACCCTCAAAATGTCGAAATTTCAAATGGCCATAACTCGACTCCCGTTCCATCGATTTCGGGACTTAACCAGTGTTTTCAAAACGCCGCGAGCAGACTTAGAGTATGCATTTTGGATCATCCCGATATCTCAATAATTGTAGATATCAGAGCAGTTTTAACATAGGCAAATATAGCAAAGGCCATTCTTTGGAGCAAACATTTTTTACTTTCAAATTCCATTTTAGGACGCTATATCGATGTATTCTGACTCGCTGATCACTAATTCAGTAGCCATTTCTTCGAGAAACTAGATATTTTTTTTGTCATTTTTTGCCAACACCATTTTTGGAACCCTCAAAATGTCGAAATTTCAAATGGCCATAACTCGGCTCCCGTTCCATCGATTCCGGGACTTAACCAGTGTTTTCAAAACGCCGCGAGCAGACTTAGAGTATGCATTTTGGATCATCCCGATATCTCAATAATTGTAGATATCAGAGCAGTTTTAACATAGGCAAATATAGCAAAGGTCATTTTTTGGAGCAAAAATTTTTTACTTTCAAATTCCATTTTAGGACGCTATATCGATGTATTCTGACTCGCTGATCACTAATTCAGTAGCCATTTCTTCGAGAAACTAGATATTTTTTGATCATTTTTTGCCAACACCATTTTTGGAACCCTCAAAATGTCGAAATTTCAAATGGCCATAACTCGACTCCCGTTCCATCGATTTCGGGACTTAACCAGTGTTTTCAAAACGCCGCGAGCAGACTTAGAGTATGCATTTTGGATCATCCCGATATCTCAATAATTGTAGATATCAGAGCAGTTTTAACATAGGCAAATATAGCAAAGGCCATTCTTTGGAGCAAACATTTTTTACTTTCAAATTCCATTTTAGGACGCTATATCGATGTATTCTGACTCGCTGATCACTAATTCAGTAGCCATTTCTTCGAGAAACTAGATATTTTTTTTGTCATTTTTTGCCAACACCATTTTTGGAACCCTCAAAATGTCGAAATTTCAAATGGCCATAACTCGGCTCCCGTTCCATCGATTCCGGGACTTAACCAGTGTTTTCAAAACGCCGCGAGCAGACTTAGAGTATGCATTTTGGATCATCCCGATATCTCAATAATTGTAGATATCAGAGCAGTTTTAACATAGGCAAATATAGCAAAGGTCATTTTTTGGAGCAAAAATTTTTTACTTTCAAATTCCATTTTAGGACGCTATATCGATGTATTCTGACTCGCTGATCACTAATTCAGTAGCCATTTCTTCGAGAAACTAGATATTTTTTGATCATTTTTTGCCAACACCATTTTTGGAACCCTCAAAATGTCGAAATTTCAAATGGCCATAACTCGACTCCCGTTCCATCGATTTCGGGACTTAACCAGTGTTTTCAAAACGCCGCGAGCAGACTTAGAGTATGCATTTTGGATCATCCCGATATCTCAATAATTGTAGATATGAGAGCAGTTTGAAAATAGGCAAATATAGCAAAGGTCATTTTTTGGAGCAAAAATTTTTTACTTTCAAATTCCATTTTAGGACGCTATATCGATGTATTCTGACTCGCTGATCACTAATTCAGTAGCCATTTCTTCGAGAAACTAGATATTTTTTGATCATTTTTTGCCAACACCATTTTTGGAACCCTCAAAATGTCGAAATTTCAAATGGCCATAACTCGACTCCCGTTCCATCGATTTCGGGACTTAACCAGTGTTTTCAAAACGTCGCGAGCAGACTTAGAGTATGCATTTTGGATCATCCCAATATCTCAATAATTGTAGATATGAGAGCAGTTTGCAAATAGGCAAAAAATGGCAAAGGTCATTTTTTGTGAGCAAACATTTTTTACTTTCAAATTCCATTTTAGGACGCTATATCGATGTATTCTGACTCGCTGATCACTAATTCAGTAGCCATTTCTTCGAGAAACTCGAAATTTTTTTTTCATTTTTTGCCAACACCATTTTTGGAACCCTCAAAATGTCGAAATTTCAAATGGCCATAACTCGGCTCCCGTTCCATTGATTTCGCGACCTAACCAGTGTTTTCAAAACGTCGCGAGTAGACTTAGAGTATGCATTTTGGATCATCCCAATATCTCAATAATTGTAGATATGAGAGCAGTTTGCAAATAGGCAAAAAATAGCAAAGGTCATTTTTTGTGAGCAAACATTTTTTACTTTCAAATTCCATTTTAGGACGCTATATCGATGTATTCTGACTCGCTGATCACTAATTCAGTAGCCATTTCTTCGAGAAACTCGATATTTTTTTTTCATTTTTTGCCAACACCATTTTCGGAACCCTCAAAATGTCGAAATTTCAAATGGCCATAACTCGGCTCCCGTTCCATTGATTTCGGGACTTAACCAGTGTTTTCAAAACGTCGCGAGCAGACTTAGAGTATGCATTTTGGATCATCCCGATATCTCAATAATTGTAGATATGAGAGCGGTTTGAAAATCGGCAAAAAATAGCAAAGGTCATTTTTTGTGAGCAAAAATGTTTTACTTTCAAATTCCATTTTAGGACGCTATATCGATGTATTCTGACTCGCTGATCACTAATTCAGTAGCCATTTCTTCGAGAAACTAGATATTTTTTGATCATTTTTTGCCAACACCATTTTTGGAACCCTCAAAATGTCGAAATTTCAAATGGCCATAACTCGACTCCCGTTCCATCGATTTCGGGACTTAACCAGTGTTTTCAAAACGCCGCGAGCAGACTTAGAGTATGCATTTTGGATCATCCCGATATCTCAATAATTGTAGATATCAGAGCAGTTTTAACATAGGCAAATATAGCAAAGGTCATTTTTTGGAGCAAACATTTTTTACTTTCAAATTCCATTTTAGGACGCTATATCGATGTATTCTGACTCGCTGATCACTAATTCAGTAGCCATTTCTTCGAGAAACTAGATATTTTTTTTGTCATTTTTTGCCAACACCATTTTTGGAACCCTCAAAATGTCGAAATTTCAAATGGCCATAACTCGGCTCCCGTTCCATCGATTCCGGGACTTAACCAGTGTTTTCAAAACGCCGCGAGCAGACTTAGAGTATGCATTTTGGATCATCCCGATATCTCAATAATTGTAGATATCAGAGCAGTTTTAACATAGGCAAATATAGCAAAGGTCATTTTTTGGAGCAAAAATTTTTTACTTTCAAATTCCATTTTAGGACGCTATATCGATGTATTCTGACTCGCTGATCACTAATTCAGTAGCCATTTCTTCGAGAAACTAGATATTTTTTGATCATTTTTTGCCAACACCATTTTTGGAACCCTCAAAATGTCGAAATTTCAAATGGCCATAACTCGACTCCCGTTCCATCGATTTCGGGACTTAACCAGTGTTTTCAAAACGCCGCGAGCAGACTTAGAGTATGCATTTTGGATCATCCCGATATCTCAATAATTGTAGATATGAGAGCAGTTTGAAAATAGGCAAATATAGCAAAGGTCATTTTTTGGAGCAAAAATTTTTTACTTTCAAATTCCATTTTAGGACGCTATATCGATGTATTCTGACTCGCTGATCACTAATTCAGTAGCCATTTCTTCGAGAAACTAGATATTTTTTGATCATTTTTTGCCAACACCATTTTTGGAACCCTCAAAATGTCGAAATTTCAAATGGCCATAACTCGACTCCCGTTCCATCGATTTCGGGACTTAACCAGTGTTTTCAAAACGCCGCGAGCAGACTTAGAGTATGCATTTTGGATCATCCCGATATCTCAATAATTGTAGATATGAGAGCAGTTTGAAAATAGGCAAATATAGCAAAGGTCATTTTTTGGAGCAAAAATTTTTTACTTTCAAATTCCATTTTAGGACGCTATATCGATGTATTCTGACTCGCTGATCACTAATTCAGTAGCCATTTCTTCGAGAAACTAGATATTTTTTGATCATTTTTTGCCAACACCATTTTTGGAACCCTCAAAATGTCGAAATTTCAAATGGCCATAACTCGACTCCCGTTCCATCGATTTCGGGACTTAACCAGTGTTTTCAAAACGCCGCGAGCAGACTTAGAGTATGCATTTTGGATCATCCCGATATCTCAATAATTGTAGATATCAGAGCAGTTTTAACATAGGCAAATATAGCAAAGGCCATTCTTTGGAGCAAACATTTTTTACTTTCAAATTCCATTTTAGGACGCTATATCGATGTATTCTGACTCGCTGATCACTAATTCAGTAGCCATTTCTTCGAGAAACTAGATATTTTTTTTGTCATTTTTTGCCAACACCATTTTTGGAACCCTCAAAATGTCGAAATTTCAAATGGCCATAACTCGGCTCCCGTTCCATCGATTCCGGGACTTAACCAGTGTTTTCAAAACGCCGCGAGCAGACTTAGAGTATGCATTTTGGATCATCCCGATATCTCAATAATTGTAGATATCAGAGCAGTTTTAACATAGGCAAATATAGCAAAGGTCATTTTTTGGAGCAAAAATTTTTTACTTTCAAATTCCATTTTAGGACGCTATATCGATGTATTCTGACTCGCTGATCACTAATTCAGTAGCCATTTCTTCGAGAAACTAGATATTTTTTGATCATTTTTTGCCAACACCATTTTTGGAACCCTCAAAATGTCGAAATTTCAAATGGCCATAACTCGACTCCCGTTCCATCGATTTCGGGACTTAACCAGTGTTTTCAAAACGCCGCGAGCAGACTTAGAGTATGCATTTTGGATCATCCCGATATCTCAATAATTGTAGATATCAGAGCAGTTTTAACATAGGCAAATATAGCAAAGGTCATTTTTTGGAGCAAAAATTTTTTACTTTCAAATTCCATTTTAGGACGCTATATCGATGTATTCTGACTCGCTGATCACTAATTCAGTAGCCATTTCTTCGAGAAACTAGATATTTTTTTTGTCATTTTTTGCCAACACCATTTTTGGAACCCTCAAAATGTCGAAATTTCAAATGGCCATAACTCGACTCCCGTTCCATCGATTTCGGGACTTAACCAGTGTTTTCAAAACGCCGCGAGCAGACTTAGAGTATGCATTTTGGATCATCCCGATATCTCAATAATTGTAGATATGAGAGCAGTTTGAAAATAGGCAAATATAGCAAAGGTCATTTTTTGGAGCAAAAATTTTTTACTTTCAAATTCCATTTTAGGACGCTATATCGATGTATTCTGACTCGCTGATCACTAATTCAGTAGCCATTTCTTCGAGAAACTAGATATTTTTTGATCATTTTTTGCCAACACCATTTTTGGAACCCTCAAAATGTCGAAATTTCAAATGGCCATAACTCGACTCCCGTTCCATCGATTTCGGGACTTAACCAGTGTTTTCAAAACGCCGCGAGCAGACTTAGAGTATGCATTTTGGATCATCCCGATATCTCAATAATTGTAGATATGAGAGCAGTTTGAAAATAGGCAAATATAGCAAAGGTCATTTTTTGGAGCAAAAATTTTTTACTTTCAAATTCCATTTTAGGACGCTATATCGATGTATTCTGACTCGCTGATCACTAATTCAGTAGCCATTTCTTCGAGAAACTAGATATTTTTTGATCATTTTTTGCCAACACCATTTTTGGAACCCTCAAAATGTCGAAATTTCAAATGGCCATAACTCGACTCCCGTTCCATCGATTTCGGGACTTAACCAGTGTTTTCAAAACGCCGCGAGCAGACTTAGAGTATGCATTTTGGATCATCCCAATATCTCAATAATTGTAGATATGAGAGCAGTTTGCAAATAGGCAAAAAATGGCAAAGGTCATTTTTTGTGAGCAAACATTTTTTACTTTCAAATTCCATTTTAGGACGCTATATCGATGTATTCTGACTCGTTGATCACTAATTCAGTAGCCATTTCTTCGAGAAACTCGATATTTTTTTTTCATTTTTTGCCAACACCATTTTTGGAACCCTCAAAATGTCGAAATTTCAAATGGCCATAACTCGGCTCCCGTTCCATCGATTCCGGGACTTAACCAGTGTTTTCAAAACGCCGCGAGCAGACTTAGAGTATGCATTTTGGATCATCCCGATATCTCAATAATTGTAGATATCAGAGCAGTTTTAACATAGGCAAATATAGCAAAGGTCATTTTTTGGAGCAAAGATTTTTTACTTTCAAATTCCATTTTAGGACGCTATATCGATGTATTCTGACTCGCTGATCACTAATTCAGTAGCCATTTCTTCGAGAAACTAGATATTTTTTGATCATTTTTTGCCAACACCATTTTTGGAACCCTCAAAATGTCGAAATTTCAAATGGCCATAACTCGACTCCCGTTCCATCGATTTCGGGACTTAACCAGTGTTTTCAAAACGCCGCGAGCAGACTTAGAGTATGCATTTTGGATCATCCCGATATCTCAATAATTGTAGATATCAGAGCAGTTTTAACATAGGCAAATATAGCAAAGGCCATTCTTTGGAGCAAACATTTTTTACTTTCAAATTCCATTTTAGGACGCTATATCGATGTATTCTGACTCGCTGATCACTAATTCAGTAGCCATTTCTTCGAGAAACTAGATATTTTTTTTGTCATTTTTTGCCAACACCATTTTTGGAACCCTCAAAATGTCGAAATTTCAAATGGCCATAACTCGACTCCCGTTCCATCGATTTCGGGACTTAACCAGTGTTTTCAAAACGCCGCGAGCAGACTTAGAGTATGCATTTTGGATCATCCCGATATCTCAATAATTGTAGATATCAGAGCAGTTTTAACATAGGCAAATATAGCAAAGGCCATTCTTTGGAGCAAACATTTTTTACTTTCAAATTCCATTTTAGGACGCTATATCGATGTATTCTGACTCGCTGATCACTAATTCAGTAGCCATTTCTTCGAGAAACTAGATATTTTTTTTGTCATTTTTTGCCAACACCATTTTTGGAACCCTCAAAATGTCGAAATTTCAAATGGCCATAACTCGGCTCCCGTTCCATCGATTCCGGGACTTAACCAGTGTTTTCAAAACGCCGCGAGCAGACTTAGAGTATGCATTTTGGATCATCCCGATATCTCAATAATTGTAGATATCAGAGCAGTTTTAACATAGGCAAATATAGCAAAGGTCATTTTTTGGAGCAAAAATTTTTTACTTTCAAATTCCATTTTAGGACGCTATATCGATGTATTCTGACTCGCTGATCACTAATTCAGTAGCCATTTCTTCGAGAAACTAGATATTTTTTGATCATTTTTTGCCAACACCATTTTTGGAACCCTCAAAATGTCGAAATTTCAAATGGCCATAACTCGACTCCCGTTCCATCGATTTCGGGACTTAACCAGTGTTTTCAAAACGCCGCGAGCAGACTTAGAGTATGCATTTTGGATCATCCCGATATCTCAATAATTGTAGATATCAGAGCAGTTTTAACATAGGCAAATATAGCAAAGGCCATTCTTTGGAGCAAACATTTTTTACTTTCAAATTCCATTTTAGGACGCTATATCGATGTATTCTGACTCGCTGATCACTAATTCAGTAGCCATTTCTTCGAGAAACTAGATATTTTTTTTGTCATTTTTTGCCAACACCATTTTTGGAACCCTCAAAATGTCGAAATTTCAAATGGCCATAACTCGGCTCCCGTTCCATCGATTCCGGGACTTAACCAGTGTTTTCAAAACGCCGCGAGCAGACTTAGAGTATGCATTTTGGATCATCCCGATATCTCAATAATTGTAGATATCAGAGCAGTTTTAACATAGGCAAATATAGCAAAGGTCATTTTTTGGAGCAAAAATTTTTTACTTTCAAATTCCATTTTAGGACGCTATATCGATGTATTCTGACTCGCTGATCACTAATTCAGTAGCCATTTCTTCGAGAAACTAGATATTTTTTGATCATTTTTTGCCAACACCATTTTTGGAACCCTCAAAATGTCGAAATTTCAAATGGCCATAACTCGACTCCCGTTCCATCGATTTCGGGACTTAACCAGTGTTTTCAAAACGCCGCGAGCAGACTTAGAGTATGCATTTTGGATCATCCCGATATCTCAATAATTGTAGATATCAGAGCAGTTTTAACATAGGCAAATATAGCAAAGGCCATTCTTTGGAGCAAACATTTTTTACTTTCAAATTCCATTTTAGGACGCTATATCGATGTATTCTGACTCGCTGATCACTAATTCAGTAGCCATTTCTTCGAGAAACTAGATATTTTTTTTGTCATTTTTTGCCAACACCATTTTTGGAACCCTCAAAATGTCGAAATTTCAAATGGCCATAACTCGACTCCCGTTCCATCGATTTCGGGACTTAACCAGTGTTTTCAAAACGCCGCGAGCAGACTTAGAGTATGCATTTTGGATCATCCCGATATCTCAATAATTGTAGATATCAGAGCAGTTTTAACATAGGCAAATATAGCAAAGGCCATTCTTTGGAGCAAACATTTTTTACTTTCAAATTCCATTTTAGGACGCTATATCGATGTATTCTGACTCGCTGATCACTAATTCAGTAGCCATTTCTTCGAGAAACTAGATATTTTTTTTGTCATTTTTTGCCAACACCATTTTTGGAACCCTCAAAATGTCGAAATTTCAAATGGCCATAACTCGGCTCCCGTTCCATCGATTCCGGGACTTAACCAGTGTTTTCAAAACGCCGCGAGCAGACTTAGAGTATGCATTTTGGATCATCCCGATATCTCAATAATTGTAGATATCAGAGCAGTTTTAACATAGGCAAATATAGCAAAGGTCATTTTTTGGAGCAAAAATTTTTTACTTTCAAATTCCATTTTAGGACGCTATATCGATGTATTCTGACTCGCTGATCACTAATTCAGTAGCCATTTCTTCGAGAAACTAGATATTTTTTGATCATTTTTTGCCAACACCATTTTTGGAACCCTCAAAATGTCGAAATTTCAAATGGCCATAACTCGACTCCCGTTCCATCGATTTCGGGACTTAACCAGTGTTTTCAAAACGCCGCGAGCAGACTTAGAGTATGCATTTTGGATCATCCCGATATCTCAATAATTGTAGATATCAGAGCAGTTTTAACATAGGCAAATATAGCAAAGGCCATTCTTTGGAGCAAACATTTTTTACTTTCAAATTCCATTTTAGGACGCTATATCGATGTATTCTGACTCGCTGATCACTAATTCAGTAGCCATTTCTTCGAGAAACTAGATATTTTTTTTGTCATTTTTTGCCAACACCATTTTTGGAACCCTCAAAATGTCGAAATTTCAAATGGCCATAACTCGGCTCCCGTTCCATCGATTCCGGGACTTAACCAGTGTTTTCAAAACGCCGCGAGCAGACTTAGAGTATGCATTTTGGATCATCCCGATATCTCAATAATTGTAGATATCAGAGCAGTTTTAACATAGGCAAATATAGCAAAGGTCATTTTTTGGAGCAAAAATTTTTTACTTTCAAATTCCATTTTAGGACGCTATATCGATGTATTCTGACTCGCTGATCACTAATTCAGTAGCCATTTCTTCGAGAAACTAGATATTTTTTGATCATTTTTTGCCAACACCATTTTTGGAACCCTCAAAATGTCGAAATTTCAAATGGCCATAACTCGACTCCCGTTCCATCGATTTCGGGACTTAACCAGTGTTTTCAAAACGCCGCGAGCAGACTTAGAGTATGCATTTTGGATCATCCCGATATCTCAATAATTGTAGATATGAGAGCAGTTTGAAAATAGGCAAATATAGCAAAGGTCATTTTTTGGAGCAAAAATTTTTTACTTTCAAATTCCATTTTAGGACGCTATATCGATGTATTCTGACTCGCTGATCACTAATTCAGTAGCCATTTCTTCGAGAAACTAGATATTTTTTGATCATTTTTTGCCAACACCATTTTTGGAACCCTCAAAATGTCGAAATTTCAAATGGCCATAACTCGACTCCCGTTCCATCGATTTCGGGACTTAACCAGTGTTTTCAAAACGTCGCGAGCAGACTTAGAGTATGCATTTTGGATCATCCCAATATCTCAATAATTGTAGATATGAGAGCAGTTTGCAAATAGGCAAAAAATGGCAAAGGTCATTTTTTGTGAGCAAACATTTTTTACTTTCAAATTCCATTTTAGGACGCTATATCGATGTATTCTGACTCGCTGATCACTAATTCAGTAGCCATTTCTTCGAGAAACTCGAAATTTTTTTTTCATTTTTTGCCAACACCATTTTTGGAACCCTCAAAATGTCGAAATTTCAAATGGCCATAACTCGGCTCCCGTTCCATTGATTTCGCGACCTAACCAGTGTTTTCAAAACGTCGCGAGTAGACTTAGAGTATGCATTTTGGATCATCCCAATATCTCAATAATTGTAGATATGAGAGCAGTTTGCAAATAGGCAAAAAATAGCAAAGGTCATTTTTTGTGAGCAAACATTTTTTACTTTCAAATTCCATTTTAGGACGCTATATCGATGTATTCTGACTCGCTGATCACTAATTCAGTAGCCATTTCTTCGAGAAACTCGATATTTTTTTTTCATTTTTTGCCAACACCATTTTCGGAACCCTCAAAATGTCGAAATTTCAAATGGCCATAACTCGGCTCCCGTTCCATTGATTTCGGGACTTAACCAGTGTTTTCAAAACGTCGCGAGCAGACTTAGAGTATGCATTTTGGATCATCCCGATATCTCAATAATTGTAGATATGAGAGCGGTTTGAAAATCGGCAAAAAATAGCAAAGGTCATTTTTTGTGAGCAAAAATGTTTTACTTTCAAATTCCATTTTAGGACGCTATATCGATGTATTCTGACTCGCTGATCACTAATTCAGTAGCCATTTCTTCGAGAAACTAGATATTTTTTGATCATTTTTTGCCAACACCATTTTTGGAACCCTCAAAATGTCGAAATTTCAAATGGCCATAACTCGACTCCCGTTCCATCGATTTCGGGACTTAACCAGTGTTTTCAAAACGCCGCGAGCAGACTTAGAGTATGCATTTTGGATCATCCCGATATCTCAATAATTGTAGATATCAGAGCAGTTTTAACATAGGCAAATATAGCAAAGGTCATTTTTTGGAGCAAACATTTTTTACTTTCAAATTCCATTTTAGGACGCTATATCGATGTATTCTGACTCGCTGATCACTAATTCAGTAGCCATTTCTTCGAGAAACTAGATATTTTTTTTGTCATTTTTTGCCAACACCATTTTTGGAACCCTCAAAATGTCGAAATTTCAAATGGCCATAACTCGGCTCCCGTTCCATCGATTCCGGGACTTAACCAGTGTTTTCAAAACGCCGCGAGCAGACTTAGACTATGCATTTTGGATCATCCCGATATCTCAATAATTGTAGATATCAGAGCAGTTTTAACATAGGCAAATATAGCAAAGGTCATTTTTTGGAGCAAAAATTTTTTACTTTCAAATTCCATTTTAGGACGCTATATCGATGTATTCTGACTCGCTGATCACTAATTCAGTAGCCATTTCTTCGAGAAACTAGATATTTTTTGATCATTTTTTGCCAACACCATTTTTGGAACCCTCAAAATGTCGAAATTTCAAATGGCCATAACTCGACTCCCGTTCCATCGATTTCGGGACTTAACCAGTGTTTTCAAAACGCCGCGAGCAGACTTAGAGTATGCATTTTGGATCATCCCGATATCTCAATAATTGTAGATATGAGAGCAGTTTGAAAATAGGCAAATATAGCAAAGGTCATTTTTTGGAGCAAAAATTTTTTACTTTCAAATTCCATTTTAGGACGCTATATCGATGTATTCTGACTCGCTGATCACTAATTCAGTAGCCATTTCTTCGAGAAACTAGATATTTTTTGATCATTTTTTGCCAACACCATTTTTGGAACCCTCAAAATGTCGAAATTTCAAATGGCCATAACTCGACTCCCGTTCCATCGATTTCGGGACTTAACCAGTGTTTTCAAAACGCCGCGAGCAGACTTAGAGTATGCATTTTGGATCATCCCGATATCTCAATAATTGTAGATATGAGAGCAGTTTGAAAATAGGCAAATATAGCAAAGGTCATTTTTTGGAGCAAAAATTTTTTACTTTCAAATTCCATTTTAGGACGCTATATCGATGTATTCTGACTCGCTGATCACTAATTCAGTAGCCATTTCTTCGAGAAACTAGATATTTTTTGATCATTTTTTGCCAACACCATTTTTGGAACCCTCAAAATGTCGAAATTTCAAATGGCCATAACTCGACTCCCGTTCCATCGATTTCGGGACTTAACCAGTGTTTTCAAAACGCCGCGAGCAGACTTAGAGTATGCATTTTGGATCATCCCAATATCTCAATAATTGTAGATATGAGAGCAGTTTGCAAATAGGCAAAAAATGGCAAAGGTCATTTTTTGTGAGCAAACATTTTTTACTTTCAAATTCCATTTTAGGACGCTATATCGATGTATTCTGACTCGTTGATCACTAATTCAGTAGCCATTTCTTCGAGAAACTCGATATTTTTTTTTCATTTTTTGCCAACACCATTTTTGGAACCCTCAAAATGTCGAAATTTCAAATGGCCATAACTCGGCTCCCGTTCCATCGATTCCGGGACTTAACCAGTGTTTTCAAAACGCCGCGAGCAGACTTAGAGTATGCATTTTGGATCATCCCGATATCTCAATAATTGTAGATATCAGAGCAGTTTTAACATAGGCAAATATAGCAAAGGTCATTTTTTGGAGCAAAAATTTTTTACTTTCAAATTCCATTTTAGGACGCTATATCGATGTATTCTGACTCGCTGATCACTAATTCAGTAGCCATTTCTTCGAGAAACTAGATATTTTTTGATCATTTTTTGCCAACACCATTTTTGGAACCCTCAAAATGTCGAAATTTCAAATGGCCATAACTCGACTCCCGTTCCATCGATTTCGGGACTTAACCAGTGTTTTCAAAACGCCGCGAGCAGACTTAGAGTATGCATTTTGGATCATCCCGATATCTCAATAATTGTAGATATCAGAGCAGTTTTAACATAGGCAAATATAGCAAAGGCCATTCTTTGGAGCAAACATTTTTTACTTTCAAATTCCATTTTAGGACGCTATATCGATGTATTCTGACTCGCTGATCACTAATTCAGTAGCCATTTCTTCGAGAAACTAGATATTTTTTTTGTCATTTTTTGCCAACACCATTTTTGGAACCCTCAAAATGTCGAAATTTCAAATGGCCATAACTCGACTCCCGTTCCATCGATTTCGGGACTTAACCAGTGTTTTCAAAACGCCGCGAGCAGACTTAGAGTATGCATTTTGGATCATCCCGATATCTCAATAATTGTAGATATCAGAGCAGTTTTAACATAGGCAAATATAGCAAAGGCCATTCTTTGGAGCAAACATTTTTTACTTTCAAATTCCATTTTAGGACGCTATATCGATGTATTCTGACTCGCTGATCACTAATTCAGTAGCCATTTCTTCGAGAAACTAGATATTTTTTTTGTCATTTTTTGCCAACACCATTTTTGGAACCCTCAAAATGTCGAAATTTCAAATGGCCATAACTCGGCTCCCGTTCCATCGATTCCGGGACTTAACCAGTGTTTTCAAAACGCCGCGAGCAGACTTAGAGTATGCATTTTGGATCATCCCGATATCTCAATAATTGTAGATATCAGAGCAGTTTTAACATAGGCAAATATAGCAAAGGTCATTTTTTGGAGCAAAAATTTTTTACTTTCAAATTCCATTTTAGGACGCTATATCGATGTATTCTGACTCGCTGATCACTAATTCAGTAGCCATTTCTTCGAGAAACTAGATATTTTTTGATCATTTTTTGCCAACACCATTTTTGGAACCCTCAAAATGTCGAAATTTCAAATGGCCATAACTCGACTCCCGTTCCATCGATTTCGGGACTTAACCAGTGTTTTCAAAACGCCGCGAGCAGACTTAGAGTATGCATTTTGGATCATCCCGATATCTCAATAATTGTAGATATCAGAGCAGTTTTAACATAGGCAAATATAGCAAAGGCCATTCTTTGGAGCAAACATTTTTTACTTTCAAATTCCATTTTAGGACGCTATATCGATGTATTCTGACTCGCTGATCACTAATTCAGTAGCCATTTCTTCGAGAAACTAGATATTTTTTTTGTCATTTTTTGCCAACACCATTTTTGGAACCCTCAAAATGTCGAAATTTCAAATGGCCATAACTCGGCTCCCGTTCCATCGATTCCGGGACTTAACCAGTGTTTTCAAAACGCCGCGAGCAGACTTAGAGTATGCATTTTGGATCATCCCGATATCTCAATAATTGTAGATATCAGAGCAGTTTTAACATAGGCAAATATAGCAAAGGTCATTTTTTGGAGCAAAAATTTTTTACTTTCAAATTCCATTTTAGGACGCTATATCGATGTATTCTGACTCGCTGATCACTAATTCAGTAGCCATTTCTTCGAGAAACTAGATATTTTTTGATCATTTTTTGCCAACACCATTTTTGGAACCCTCAAAATGTCGAAATTTCAAATGGCCATAACTCGACTCCCGTTCCATCGATTTCGGGACTTAACCAGTGTTTTCAAAACGCCGCGAGCAGACTTAGAGTATGCATTTTGGATCATCCCGATATCTCAATAATTGTAGATATCAGAGCAGTTTTAACATAGGCAAATATAGCAAAGGCCATTCTTTGGAGCAAACATTTTTTACTTTCAAATTCCATTTTAGGACGCTATATCGATGTATTCTGACTCGCTGATCACTAATTCAGTAGCCATTTCTTCGAGAAACTAGATATTTTTTTTGTCATTTTTTGCCAACACCATTTTTGGAACCCTCAAAATGTCGAAATTTCAAATGGCCATAACTCGACTCCCGTTCCATCGATTTCGGGACTTAACCAGTGTTTTCAAAACGCCGCGAGCAGACTTAGAGTATGCATTTTGGATCATCCCGATATCTCAATAATTGTAGATATCAGAGCAGTTTTAACATAGGCAAATATAGCAAAGGCCATTCTTTGGAGCAAACATTTTTTACTTTCAAATTCCATTTTAGGACGCTATATCGATGTATTCTGACTCGCTGATCACTAATTCAGTAGCCATTTCTTCGAGAAACTAGATATTTTTTTTGTCATTTTTTGCCAACACCATTTTTGGAACCCTCAAAATGTCGAAATTTCAAATGGCCATAACTCGGCTCCCGTTCCATCGATTCCGGGACTTAACCAGTGTTTTCAAAACGCCGCGAGCAGACTTAGAGTATGCATTTTGGATCATCCCGATATCTCAATAATTGTAGATATCAGAGCAGTTTTAACATAGGCAAATATAGCAAAGGTCATTTTTTGGAGCAAAAATTTTTTACTTTCAAATTCCATTTTAGGACGCTATATCGATGTATTCTGACTCGCTGATCACTAATTCAGTAGCCATTTCTTCGAGAAACTAGATATTTTTTGATCATTTTTTGCCAACACCATTTTTGGAACCCTCAAAATGTCGAAATTTCAAATGGCCATAACTCGACTCCCGTTCCATCGATTTCGGGACTTAACCAGTGTTTTCAAAACGCCGCGAGCAGACTTAGAGTATGCATTTTGGATCATCCCGATATCTCAATAATTGTAGATATCAGAGCAGTTTTAACATAGGCAAATATAGCAAAGGCCATTCTTTGGAGCAAACATTTTTTACTTTCAAATTCCATTTTAGGACGCTATATCGATGTATTCTGACTCGCTGATCACTAATTCAGTAGCCATTTCTTCGAGAAACTAGATATTTTTTTTGTCATTTTTTGCCAACACCATTTTTGGAACCCTCAAAATGTCGAAATTTCAAATGGCCATAACTCGGCTCCCGTTCCATCGATTCCGGGACTTAACCAGTGTTTTCAAAACGCCGCGAGCAGACTTAGAGTATGCATTTTGGATCATCCCGATATCTCAATAATTGTAGATATCAGAGCAGTTTTAACATAGGCAAATATAGCAAAGGTCATTTTTTGGAGCAAAAATTTTTTACTTTCAAATTCCATTTTAGGACGCTATATCGATGTATTCTGACTCGCTGATCACTAATTCAGTAGCCATTTCTTCGAGAAACTAGATATTTTTTGATCATTTTTTGCCAACACCATTTTTGGAACCCTCAAAATGTCGAAATTTCAAATGGCCATAACTCGACTCCCGTTCCATCGATTTCGGGACTTAACCAGTGTTTTCAAAACGCCGCGAGCAGACTTAGAGTATGCATTTTGGATCATCCCGATATCTCAATAATTGTAGATATGAGAGCAGTTTGAAAATAGGCAAATATAGCAAAGGTCATTTTTTGGAGCAAAAATTTTTTACTTTCAAATTCCATTTTAGGACGCTATATCGATGTATTCTGACTCGCTGATCACTAATTCAGTAGCCATTTCTTCGAGAAACTAGATATTTTTTGATCATTTTTTGCCAACACCATTTTTGGAACCCTCAAAATGTCGAAATTTCAAATGGCCATAACTCGACTCCCGTTCCATCGATTTCGGGACTTAACCAGTGTTTTCAAAACGTCGCGAGCAGACTTAGAGTATGCATTTTGGATCATCCCAATATCTCAATAATTGTAGATATGAGAGCAGTTTGCAAATAGGCAAAAAATGGCAAAGGTCATTTTTTGTGAGCAAACATTTTTTACTTTCAAATTCCATTTTAGGACGCTATATCGATGTATTCTGACTCGCTGATCACTAATTCAGTAGCCATTTCTTCGAGAAACTCGAAATTTTTTTTTCATTTTTTGCCAACACCATTTTTGGAACCCTCAAAATGTCGAAATTTCAAATGGCCATAACTCGGCTCCCGTTCCATTGATTTCGCGACCTAACCAGTGTTTTCAAAACGTCGCGAGTAGACTTAGAGTATGCATTTTGGATCATCCCAATATCTCAATAATTGTAGATATGAGAGCAGTTTGCAAATAGGCAAAAAATAGCAAAGGTCATTTTTTGTGAGCAAACATTTTTTACTTTCAAATTCCATTTTAGGACGCTATATCGATGTATTCTGACTCGCTGATCACTAATTCAGTAGCCATTTCTTCGAGAAACTCGATATTTTTTTTTCATTTTTTGCCAACACCATTTTCGGAACCCTCAAAATGTCGAAATTTCAAATGGCCATAACTCGGCTCCCGTTCCATTGATTTCGGGACTTAACCAGTGTTTTCAAAACGTCGCGAGCAGACTTAGAGTATGCATTTTGGATCATCCCGATATCTCAATAATTGTAGATATGAGAGCGGTTTGAAAATCGGCAAAAAATAGCAAAGGTCATTTTTTGTGAGCAAAAATGTTTTACTTTCAAATTCCATTTTAGGACGCTATATCGATGTATTCTGACTCGCTGATCACTAATTCAGTAGCCATTTCTTCGAGAAACTAGATATTTTTTGATCATTTTTTGCCAACACCATTTTTGGAACCCTCAAAATGTCGAAATTTCAAATGGCCATAACTCGACTCCCGTTCCATCGATTTCGGGACTTAACCAGTGTTTTCAAAACGCCGCGAGCAGACTTAGAGTATGCATTTTGGATCATCCCGATATCTCAATAATTGTAGATATCAGAGCAGTTTTAACATAGGCAAATATAGCAAAGGTCATTTTTTGGAGCAAACATTTTTTACTTTCAAATTCCATTTTAGGACGCTATATCGATGTATTCTGACTCGCTGATCACTAATTCAGTAGCCATTTCTTCGAGAAACTAGATATTTTTTTTGTCATTTTTTGCCAACACCATTTTTGGAACCCTCAAAATGTCGAAATTTCAAATGGCCATAACTCGGCTCCCGTTCCATCGATTCCGGGACTTAACCAGTGTTTTCAAAACGCCGCGAGCAGACTTAGACTATGCATTTTGGATCATCCCGATATCTCAATAATTGTAGATATCAGAGCAGTTTTAACATAGGCAAATATAGCAAAGGTCATTTTTTGGAGCAAAAATTTTTTACTTTCAAATTCCATTTTAGGACGCTATATCGATGTATTCTGACTCGCTGATCACTAATTCAGTAGCCATTTCTTCGAGAAACTAGATATTTTTTGATCATTTTTTGCCAACACCATTTTTGGAACCCTCAAAATGTCGAAATTTCAAATGGCCATAACTCGACTCCCGTTCCATCGATTTCGGGACTTAACCAGTGTTTTCAAAACGCCGCGAGCAGACTTAGAGTATGCATTTTGGATCATCCCGATATCTCAATAATTGTAGATATGAGAGCAGTTTGAAAATAGGCAAATATAGCAAAGGTCATTTTTTGGAGCAAAAATTTTTTACTTTCAAATTCCATTTTAGGACGCTATATCGATGTATTCTGACTCGCTGATCACTAATTCAGTAGCCATTTCTTCGAGAAACTAGATATTTTTTGATCATTTTTTGCCAACACCATTTTTGGAACCCTCAAAATGTCGAAATTTCAAATGGCCATAACTCGACTCCCGTTCCATCGATTTCGGGACTTAACCAGTGTTTTCAAAACGCCGCGAGCAGACTTAGAGTATGCATTTTGGATCATCCCGATATCTCAATAATTGTAGATATGAGAGCAGTTTGAAAATAGGCAAATATAGCAAAGGTCATTTTTTGGAGCAAAAATTTTTTACTTTCAAATTCCATTTTAGGACGCTATATCGATGTATTCTGACTCGCTGATCACTAATTCAGTAGCCATTTCTTCGAGAAACTAGATATTTTTTGATCATTTTTTGCCAACACCATTTTTGGAACCCTCAAAATGTCGAAATTTCAAATGGCCATAACTCGACTCCCGTTCCATCGATTTCGGGACTTAACCAGTGTTTTCAAAACGCCGCGAGCAGACTTAGAGTATGCATTTTGGATCATCCCGATATCTCAATAATTGTAGATATCAGAGCAGTTTTAACATAGGCAAATATAGCAAAGGTCATTTTTTGGAGCAAAAATTTTTTACTTTCAAATTCCATTTTAGGACGCTATATCGATGTATTCTGACTCGCTGATCACTAATTCAGTAGCCATTTCTTCGAGAAACTAGATATTTTTTGATCATTTTTTGCCAACACCATTTTTGGAACCCTCAAAATGTCGAAATTTCAAATGGCCATAACTCGACTCCCGTTCCATCGATTTCGGGACTTAACCAGTGTTTTCAAAACGCCGCGAGCAGACTTAGAGTATGCATTTTGGATCATCCCGATATCTCAATAATTGTAGATATCAGAGCAGTTTTAACATAGGCAAATATAGCAAAGGCCATTCTTTGGAGCAAACATTTTTTACTTTCAAATTCCATTTTAGGACGCTATATCGATGTATTCTGACTCGCTGATCACTAATTCAGTAGCCATTTCTTCGAGAAACTAGATATTTTTTTTGTCATTTTTTGCCAACACCATTTTTGGAACCCTCAAAATGTCGAAATTTCAAATGGCCATAACTCGGCTCCCGTTCCATCGATTCCGGGACTTAACCAGTGTTTTCAAAACGCCGCGAGCAGACTTAGAGTATGCATTTTGGATCATCCCGATATCTCAATAATTGTAGATATCAGAGCAGTTTTAACATAGGCAAATATAGCAAAGGTCATTTTTTGGAGCAAAAATTTTTTACTTTCAAATTCCATTTTAGGACGCTATATCGATGTATTCTGACTCGCTGATCACTAATTCAGTAGCCATTTCTTCGAGAAACTAGATATTTTTTGATCATTTTTTGCCAACACCATTTTTGGAACCCTCAAAATGTCGAAATTTCAAATGGCCATAACTCGACTCCCGTTCCATCGATTTCGGGACTTAACCAGTGTTTTCAAAACGCCGCGAGCAGACTTAGAGTATGCATTTTGGATCATCCCGATATCTCAATAATTGTAGATATCAGAGCAGTTTTAACATAGGCAAATATAGCAAAGGTCATTTTTTGGAGCAAAAATTTTTTACTTTCAAATTCCATTTTAGGACGCTATATCGATGTATTCTGACTCGCTGATCACTAATTCAGTAGCCATTTCTTCGAGAAACTAGATATTTTTTTTGTCATTTTTTGCCAACACCATTTTTGGAACCCTCAAAATGTCGAAATTTCAAATGGCCATAACTCGACTCCCGTTCCATCGATTTCGGGACTTAACCAGTGTTTTCAAAACGCCGCGAGCAGACTTAGAGTATGCATTTTGGATCATCCCGATATCTCAATAATTGTAGATATGAGAGCAGTTTGAAAATAGGCAAATATAGCAAAGGTCATTTTTTGGAGCAAAAATTTTTTACTTTCAAATTCCATTTTAGGACGCTATATCGATGTATTCTGACTCGCTGATCACTAATTCAGTAGCCATTTCTTCGAGAAACTAGATATTTTTTGATCATTTTTTGCCAACACCATTTTTGGAACCCTCAAAATGTCGAAATTTCAAATGGCCATAACTCGACTCCCGTTCCATCGATTTCGGGACTTAACCAGTGTTTTCAAAACGCCGCGAGCAGACTTAGAGTATGCATTTTGGATCATCCCGATATCTCAATAATTGTAGATATGAGAGCAGTTTGAAAATAGGCAAATATAGCAAAGGTCATTTTTTGGAGCAAAAATTTTTTACTTTCAAATTCCATTTTAGGACGCTATATCGATGTATTCTGACTCGCTGATCACTAATTCAGTAGCCATTTCTTCGAGAAACTAGATATTTTTTGATCATTTTTTGCCAACACCATTTTTGGAACCCTCAAAATGTCGAAATTTCAAATGGCCATAACTCGACTCCCGTTCCATCGATTTCGGGACTTAACCAGTGTTTTCAAAACGCCGCGAGCAGACTTAGAGTATGCATTTTGGATCATCCCGATATCTCAATAATTGTAGATATGAGAGCAGTTTGAAAATAGGCAAAAAATGGCAAAGGTCATTTTTTGTGAGCAAACATTTTTTACTTTCAAATTCCATTTTAGGACGCTATATCGATGTATTCTGACTCGCTGATCACTAATTCAGTAGCCATTTCTTCGAGAAACTCGAAATTTTTTTTTCATTTTTTGCCAACACCATTTTTGGAACCCTCAAAATGTCGAAATTTCAAATGGCCATAACTCGGCTCCCGTTCCATTGATTTCGCGACCTAACCAGTGTTTTCAAAACGTCGCGAGTAGACTTAGAGTATGCATTTTGGATCATCCCAATATCTCAATAATTGTAGATATGAGAGCAGATTGCAAATAGGCAAAAAATAGCAAAGGTCATTTTTTGTGAGCAAACATTTTTTACTTTCAAATTCCATTTTAGGACGCTATATCGATGTATTCTGACTCGCTGATCACTAATTCAGTAGCCATTTCTTCGAGAAACTCGATATTTTTTTTTCATTTTTTGCCAACACCATTTTCGGAACCCTCAAAATGTCGAAATTTCAAATGGCCATAACTCGGCTCCCGTTCCATTGATTTCGGGACTTAACCAGTGTTTTCAAAACGTCGCGAGCAGACTTAGAGTATGCATTTTGGATCATCCCGATATCTCAATAATTGTAGATATGAGAGCGGTTTGAAAATCGGCAAAAAATAGCAAAGGTCATTTTTTGTGAGCAAAAATGTTTTACTTTCAAATTCCATTTTAGGACGCTATATCGATGTATTCTGACTCGCTGATCACTAATTCAGTAGCCATTTCTTCGAGAAACTAGATATTTTTTGATCATTTTTTGCCAACACCATTTTTGGAACCCTCAAAATGTCGAAATTTCAAATGGCCATAACTCGACTCCCGTTCCATCGATTTCGGGACTTAACCAGTGTTTTCAAAACGCCGCGAGCAGACTTAGAGTATGCATTTTGGATCATCCCGATATCTCAATAATTGTAGATATGAGAGCAGTTTGAAAATAGGCAAAAAATGGCAAAGGTCATTTTTTGTGAGCAAACATTTTTTACTTTCAAATTCCATTTTAGGACGCTATATCGATGTATTCTGACTCGCTGATCACTAATTCAGTAGCCATTTCTTCGAGAAACTCGAAATTTTTTTTTCATTTTTTGCCAACACCATTTTTGGAACCCTCAAAATGTCGAAATTTCAAATGGCCATAACTCGGCTCCCGTTCCATTGATTTCGGGACCTAACCAGTGTTTTCAAAACGTCGCGAGTAGACTTAGAGTATGCATTTTGGATCATCCCAATATCTCAATAATTGTAGATATGAGAGCAGTTTGCAAATAGGCAAAAAATAGCAAAGGTCATTTTTTGTGAGCAAACATTTTTTACTTTCAAATTCCATTTTAGGACGCTATATCGATGTATTCTGACTCGCTGATCACTAATTCAGTAGCCATTTCTTCGAGAAACTCGATATTTTTTTTTCATTTTTTTGCCAACACCATTTTCGGAACCCTCAAAATGTCGAAATTTCAAATGGCCATAACTCGGCTCCCGTTCCATTGATTTCGGGACTTAACCAGTGTTTTCAAAACGTCGCGAGCAGACTTAGAGTATGCATTTTGGATCATCCCGATATCTCAATAATTGTAGATATGAGAGCGGTTTGAAAATCGGCAAAAAATAGCAAAGGTCATTTTTTGTGAGCAAAAATGTTTTACTTTCAAATTCCATTTTAGGACGCTATATCGATGTATTCTGACTCGCTGATCACTAATTCAGTAGCCATTTCTTCGAGAAACTCGAAATTTTTTTTTCATTTTTTGCCAACACCATTTTTGGAACCCTCAAAATGTCGAAATTTCAAATGGCCATAACTCGGCTCCCGTTCCATTGATTTCGGGACCTAACCAGTGTTTTCAAAACGTCGCGAGTAGACTTAGAGTATGCATTTTGGATCATCCCAATATCTCAATAATTGTAGATATGAGAGCAGTTTGCAAATAGGCAAAAAATGGCAAAGGTCATTTTTTGTGAGCAAACATTTTTTACTTTCAAATTCCATTTTAGGACGCTATATCGATGTATTCTGACTCGTTGATCACTAATTCAGTAGCCATTTCTTCGAGAAACTCGATATTTTTTTTTCATTTTTTGCCAACACCATTTTTGGAACCCTCAAAATGTCGAAATTTCAAATGGCCATAACTCGGCTCCCGTTCCATCGATTCCGGGACTTAACCAGTGTTTTCAAAACGCCGCGAGCAGACTTAGAGTATGCATTTTGGATCATCCCGATATCTCAATAATTGTAGATATCAGAGCAGTTTTAACATAGGCAAATATAGCAAAGGTCATTTTTTGGAGCAAAAATTTTTTACTTTCAAATTCCATTTTAGGACGCTATATCGATGTATTCTGACTCGCTGATCACTAATTCAGTAGCCATTTCTTCGAGAAACTAGATATTTTTTGATCATTTTTTGCCAACACCATTTTTGGAACCCTCAAAATGTCGAAATTTCAAATGGCCATAACTCGACTCCCGTTCCATCGATTTCGGGACTTAACCAGTGTTTTCAAAACGCCGCGAGCAGACTTAGAGTATGCATTTTGGATCATCCCGATATCTCAATAATTGTAGATATCAGAGCAGTTTTAACATAGGCAAATATAGCAAAGGCCATTCTTTGGAGCAAACATTTTTTACTTTCAAATTCCATTTTAGGACGCTATATCGATGTATTCTGACTCGCTGATCACTAATTCAGTAGCCATTTCTTCGAGAAACTAGATATTTTTTTTGTCATTTTTTGCCAACACCATTTTTGGAACCCTCAAAATGTCGAAATTTCAAATGGCCATAACTCGACTCCCGTTCCATCGATTTCGGGACTTAACCAGTGTTTTCAAAACGCCGCGAGCAGACTTAGAGTATGCATTTTGGATCATCCCGATATCTCAATAATTGTAGATATCAGAGCAGTTTTAACATAGGCAAATATAGCAAAGGCCATTCTTTGGAGCAAACATTTTTTACTTTCAAATTCCATTTTAGGACGCTATATCGATGTATTCTGACTCGCTGATCACTAATTCAGTAGCCATTTCTTCGAGAAACTAGATATTTTTTTTGTCATTTTTTGCCAACACCATTTTTGGAACCCTCAAAATGTCGAAATTTCAAATGGCCATAACTCGGCTCCCGTTCCATCGATTCCGGGACTTAACCAGTGTTTTCAAAACGCCGCGAGCAGACTTAGAGTATGCATTTTGGATCATCCCGATATCTCAATAATTGTAGATATCAGAGCAGTTTTAACATAGGCAAATATAGCAAAGGTCATTTTTTGGAGCAAAAATTTTTTACTTTCAAATTCCATTTTAGGACGCTATATCGATGTATTCTGACTCGCTGATCACTAATTCAGTAGCCATTTCTTCGAGAAACTAGATATTTTTTGATCATTTTTTGCCAACACCATTTTTGGAACCCTCAAAATGTCGAAATTTCAAATGGCCATAACTCGACTCCCGTTCCATCGATTTCGGGACTTAACCAGTGTTTTCAAAACGCCGCGAGCAGACTTAGAGTATGCATTTTGGATCATCCCGATATCTCAATAATTGTAGATATCAGAGCAGTTTTAACATAGGCAAATATAGCAAAGGCCATTCTTTGGAGCAAACATTTTTTACTTTCAAATTCCATTTTAGGACGCTATATCGATGTATTCTGACTCGCTGATCACTAATTCAGTAGCCATTTCTTCGAGAAACTAGATATTTTTTTTGTCATTTTTTGCCAACACCATTTTTGGAACCCTCAAAATGTCGAAATTTCAAATGGCCATAACTCGGCTCCCGTTCCATCGATTCCGGGACTTAACCAGTGTTTTCAAAACGCCGCGAGCAGACTTAGAGTATGCATTTTGGATCATCCCGATATCTCAATAATTGTAGATATCAGAGCAGTTTTAACATAGGCAAATATAGCAAAGGTCATTTTTTGGAGCAAAAATTTTTTACTTTCAAATTCCATTTTAGGACGCTATATCGATGTATTCTGACTCGCTGATCACTAATTCAGTAGCCATTTCTTCGAGAAACTAGATATTTTTTGATCATTTTTTGCCAACACCATTTTTGGAACCCTCAAAATGTCGAAATTTCAAATGGCCATAACTCGACTCCCGTTCCATCGATTTCGGGACTTAACCAGTGTTTTCAAAACGCCGCGAGCAGACTTAGAGTATGCATTTTGGATCATCCCGATATCTCAATAATTGTAGATATCAGAGCAGTTTTAACATAGGCAAATATAGCAAAGGCCATTCTTTGGAGCAAACATTTTTTACTTTCAAATTCCATTTTAGGACGCTATATCGATGTATTCTGACTCGCTGATCACTAATTCAGTAGCCATTTCTTCGAGAAACTAGATATTTTTTTTGTCATTTTTTGCCAACACCATTTTTGGAACCCTCAAAATGTCGAAATTTCAAATGGCCATAACTCGACTCCCGTTCCATCGATTTCGGGACTTAACCAGTGTTTTCAAAACGCCGCGAGCAGACTTAGAGTATGCATTTTGGATCATCCCGATATCTCAATAATTGTAGATATCAGAGCAGTTTTAACATAGGCAAATATAGCAAAGGCCATTCTTTGGAGCAAACATTTTTTACTTTCAAATTCCATTTTAGGACGCTATATCGATGTATTCTGACTCGCTGATCACTAATTCAGTAGCCATTTCTTCGAGAAACTAGATATTTTTTTTGTCATTTTTTGCCAACACCATTTTTGGAACCCTCAAAATGTCGAAATTTCAAATGGCCATAACTCGGCTCCCGTTCCATCGATTCCGGGACTTAACCAGTGTTTTCAAAACGCCGCGAGCAGACTTAGAGTATGCATTTTGGATCATCCCGATATCTCAATAATTGTAGATATCAGAGCAGTTTTAACATAGGCAAATATAGCAAAGGTCATTTTTTGGAGCAAAAATTTTTTACTTTCAAATTCCATTTTAGGACGCTATATCGATGTATTCTGACTCGCTGATCACTAATTCAGTAGCCATTTCTTCGAGAAACTAGATATTTTTTGATCATTTTTTGCCAACACCATTTTTGGAACCCTCAAAATGTCGAAATTTCAAATGGCCATAACTCGACTCCCGTTCCATCGATTTCGGGACTTAACCAGTGTTTTCAAAACGCCGCGAGCAGACTTAGAGTATGCATTTTGGATCATCCCGATATCTCAATAATTGTAGATATCAGAGCAGTTTTAACATAGGCAAATATAGCAAAGGCCATTCTTTGGAGCAAACATTTTTTACTTTCAAATTCCATTTTAGGACGCTATATCGATGTATTCTGACTCGCTGATCACTAATTCAGTAGCCATTTCTTCGAGAAACTAGATATTTTTTTTGTCATTTTTTGCCAACACCATTTTTGGAACCCTCAAAATGTCGAAATTTCAAATGGCCATAACTCGGCTCCCGTTCCATCGATTCCGGGACTTAACCAGTGTTTTCAAAACGCCGCGAGCAGACTTAGAGTATGCATTTTGGATCATCCCGATATCTCAATAATTGTAGATATCAGAGCAGTTTTAACATAGGCAAATATAGCAAAGGTCATTTTTTGGAGCAAAAATTTTTTACTTTCAAATTCCATTTTAGGACGCTATATCGATGTATTCTGACTCGCTGATCACTAATTCAGTAGCCATTTCTTCGAGAAACTAGATATTTTTTGATCATTTTTTGCCAACACCATTTTTGGAACCCTCAAAATGTCGAAATTTCAAATGGCCATAACTCGACTCCCGTTCCATCGATTTCGGGACTTAACCAGTGTTTTCAAAACGCCGCGAGCAGACTTAGAGTATGCATTTTGGATCATCCCGATATCTCAATAATTGTAGATATGAGAGCAGTTTGAAAATAGGCAAATATAGCAAAGGTCATTTTTTGGAGCAAAAATTTTTTACTTTCAAATTCCATTTTAGGACGCTATATCGATGTATTCTGACTCGCTGATCACTAATTCAGTAGCCATTTCTTCGAGAAACTAGATATTTTTTGATCATTTTTTGCCAACACCATTTTTGGAACCCTCAAAATGTCGAAATTTCAAATGGCCATAACTCGACTCCCGTTCCATCGATTTCGGGACTTAACCAGTGTTTTCAAAACGTCGCGAGCAGACTTAGAGTATGCATTTTGGATCATCCCAATATCTCAATAATTGTAGATATGAGAGCAGTTTGCAAATAGGCAAAAAATGGCAAAGGTCATTTTTTGTGAGCAAACATTTTTTACTTTCAAATTCCATTTTAGGACGCTATATCGATGTATTCTGACTCGCTGATCACTAATTCAGTAGCCATTTCTTCGAGAAACTCGAAATTTTTTTTTCATTTTTTGCCAACACCATTTTTGGAACCCTCAAAATGTCGAAATTTCAAATGGCCATAACTCGGCTCCCGTTCCATTGATTTCGCGACCTAACCAGTGTTTTCAAAACGTCGCGAGTAGACTTAGAGTATGCATTTTGGATCATCCCAATATCTCAATAATTGTAGATATGAGAGCAGTTTGCAAATAGGCAAAAAATAGCAAAGGTCATTTTTTGTGAGCAAACATTTTTTACTTTCAAATTCCATTTTAGGACGCTATATCGATGTATTCTGACTCGCTGATCACTAATTCAGTAGCCATTTCTTCGAGAAACTCGATATTTTTTTTTCATTTTTTGCCAACACCATTTTCGGAACCCTCAAAATGTCGAAATTTCAAATGGCCATAACTCGGCTCCCGTTCCATTGATTTCGGGACTTAACCAGTGTTTTCAAAACGTCGCGAGCAGACTTAGAGTATGCATTTTGGATCATCCCGATATCTCAATAATTGTAGATATGAGAGCGGTTTGAAAATCGGCAAAAAATAGCAAAGGTCATTTTTTGTGAGCAAAAATGTTTTACTTTCAAATTCCATTTTAGGACGCTATATCGATGTATTCTGACTCGCTGATCACTAATTCAGTAGCCATTTCTTCGAGAAACTAGATATTTTTTGATCATTTTTTGCCAACACCATTTTTGGAACCCTCAAAATGTCGAAATTTCAAATGGCCATAACTCGACTCCCGTTCCATCGATTTCGGGACTTAACCAGTGTTTTCAAAACGCCGCGAGCAGACTTAGAGTATGCATTTTGGATCATCCCGATATCTCAATAATTGTAGATATCAGAGCAGTTTTAACATAGGCAAATATAGCAAAGGTCATTTTTTGGAGCAAACATTTTTTACTTTCAAATTCCATTTTAGGACGCTATATCGATGTATTCTGACTCGCTGATCACTAATTCAGTAGCCATTTCTTCGAGAAACTAGATATTTTTTTTGTCATTTTTTGCCAACACCATTTTTGGAACCCTCAAAATGTCGAAATTTCAAATGGCCATAACTCGGCTCCCGTTCCATCGATTCCGGGACTTAACCAGTGTTTTCAAAACGCCGCGAGCAGACTTAGAGTATGCATTTTGGATCATCCCGATATCTCAATAATTGTAGATATCAGAGCAGTTTTAACATAGGCAAATATAGCAAAGGTCATTTTTTGGAGCAAAAATTTTTTACTTTCAAATTCCATTTTAGGACGCTATATCGATGTATTCTGACTCGCTGATCACTAATTCAGTAGCCATTTCTTCGAGAAACTAGATATTTTTTGATCATTTTTTGCCAACACCATTTTTGGAACCCTCAAAATGTCGAAATTTCAAATGGCCATAACTCGACTCCCGTTCCATCGATTTCGGGACTTAACCAGTGTTTTCAAAACGCCGCGAGCAGACTTAGAGTATGCATTTTGGATCATCCCGATATCTCAATAATTGTAGATATGAGAGCAGTTTGAAAATAGGCAAATATAGCAAAGGTCATTTTTTGGAGCAAAAATTTTTTACTTTCAAATTCCATTTTAGGACGCTATATCGATGTATTCTGACTCGCTGATCACTAATTCAGTAGCCATTTCTTCGAGAAACTAGATATTTTTTGATCATTTTTTGCCAACACCATTTTTGGAACCCTCAAAATGTCGAAATTTCAAATGGCCATAACTCGACTCCCGTTCCATCGATTTCGGGACTTAACCAGTGTTTTCAAAACGCCGCGAGCAGACTTAGAGTATGCATTTTGGATCATCCCGATATCTCAATAATTGTAGATATCAGAGCAGTTTTAACATAGGCAAATATAGCAAAGGTCATTTTTTGGAGCAAAAATTTTTTACTTTCAAATTCCATTTTAGGACGCTATATCGATGTATTCTGACTCGCTGATCACTAATTCAGTAGCCATTTCTTCGAGAAACTAGATATTTTTTGATCATTTTTTGCCAACACCATTTTTGGAACCCTCAAAATGTCGAAATTTCAAATGGCCATAACTCGACTCCCGTTCCATCGATTTCGGGACTTAACCAGTGTTTTCAAAACGCCGCGAGCAGACTTAGAGTATGCATTTTGGATCATCCCGATATCTCAATAATTGTAGATATCAGAGCAGTTTTAACATAGGCAAATATAGCAAAGGCCATTCTTTGGAGCAAACATTTTTTACTTTCAAATTCCATTTTAGGACGCTATATCGATGTATTCTGACTCGCTGATCACTAATTCAGTAGCCATTTCTTCGAGAAACTAGATATTTTTTTTGTCATTTTTTGCCAACACCATTTTTGGAACCCTCAAAATGTCGAAATTTCAAATGGCCATAACTCGGCTCCCGTTCCATCGATTCCGGGACTTAACCAGTGTTTTCAAAACGCCGCGAGCAGACTTAGAGTATGCATTTTGGATCATCCCGATATCTCAATAATTGTAGATATCAGAGCAGTTTTAACATAGGCAAATATAGCAAAGGTCATTTTTTGGAGCAAAAATTTTTTACTTTCAAATTCCATTTTAGGACGCTATATCGATGTATTCTGACTCGCTGATCACTAATTCAGTAGCCATTTCTTCGAGAAACTAGATATTTTTTGATCATTTTTTGCCAACACCATTTTTGGAACCCTCAAAATGTCGAAATTTCAAATGGCCATAACTCGACTCCCGTTCCATCGATTTCGGGACTTAACCAGTGTTTTCAAAACGCCGCGAGCAGACTTAGAGTATGCATTTTGGATCATCCCGATATCTCAATAATTGTAGATATCAGAGCAGTTTTAACATAGGCAAATATAGCAAAGGTCATTTTTTGGAGCAAAAATTTTTTACTTTCAAATTCCATTTTAGGACGCTATATCGATGTATTCTGACTCGCTGATCACTAATTCAGTAGCCATTTCTTCGAGAAACTAGATATTTTTTTTGTCATTTTTTGCCAACACCATTTTTGGAACCCTCAAAATGTCGAAATTTCAAATGGCCATAACTCGACTCCCGTTCCATCGATTTCGGGACTTAACCAGTGTTTTCAAAACGCCGCGAGCAGACTTAGAGTATGCATTTTGGATCATCCCGATATCTCAATAATTGTAGATATGAGAGCAGTTTGAAAATAGGCAAATATAGCAAAGGTCATTTTTTGGAGCAAAAATTTTTTACTTTCAAATTCCATTTTAGGACGCTATATCGATGTATTCTGACTCGCTGATCACTAATTCAGTAGCCATTTCTTCGAGAAACTAGATATTTTTTGATCATTTTTTGCCAACACCATTTTTGGAACCCTCAAAATGTCGAAATTTCAAATGGCCATAACTCGACTCCCGTTCCATCGATTTCGGGACTTAACCAGTGTTTTCAAAACGCCGCGAGCAGACTTAGAGTATGCATTTTGGATCATCCCGATATCTCAATAATTGTAGATATGAGAGCAGTTTGAAAATAGGCAAATATAGCAAAGGTCATTTTTTGGAGCAAAAATTTTTTACTTTCAAATTCCATTTTAGGACGCTATATCGATGTATTCTGACTCGCTGATCACTAATTCAGTAGCCATTTCTTCGAGAAACTAGATATTTTTTGATCATTTTTTGCCAACACCATTTTTGGAACCCTCAAAATGTCGAAATTTCAAATGGCCATAACTCGACTCCCGTTCCATCGATTTCGGGACTTAACCAGTGTTTTCAAAACGCCGCGAGCAGACTTAGAGTATGCATTTTGGATCATCCCGATATCTCAATAATTGTAGATATGAGAGCAGTTTGAAAATAGGCAAAAAATGGCAAAGGTCATTTTTTGTGAGCAAACATTTTTTACTTTCAAATTCCATTTTAGGACGCTATATCGATGTATTCTGACTCGCTGATCACTAATTCAGTAGCCATTTCTTCGAGAAACTCGAAATTTTTTTTTCATTTTTTGCCAACACCATTTTTGGAACCCTCAAAATGTCGAAATTTCAAATGGCCATAACTCGGCTCCCGTTCCATTGATTTCGCGACCTAACCAGTGTTTTCAAAACGTCGCGAGTAGACTTAGAGTATGCATTTTGGATCATCCCAATATCTCAATAATTGTAGATATGAGAGCAGATTGCAAATAGGCAAAAAATAGCAAAGGTCATTTTTTGTGAGCAAACATTTTTTACTTTCAAATTCCATTTTAGGACGCTATATCGATGTATTCTGACTCGCTGATCACTAATTCAGTAGCCATTTCTTCGAGAAACTCGATATTTTTTTTTCATTTTTTGCCAACACCATTTTCGGAACCCTCAAAATGTCGAAATTTCAAATGGCCATAACTCGGCTCCCGTTCCATTGATTTCGGGACTTAACCAGTGTTTTCAAAACGTCGCGAGCAGACTTAGAGTATGCATTTTGGATCATCCCGATATCTCAATAATTGTAGATATGAGAGCGGTTTGAAAATCGGCAAAAAATAGCAAAGGTCATTTTTTGTGAGCAAAAATGTTTTACTTTCAAATTCCATTTTAGGACGCTATATCGATGTATTCTGACTCGCTGATCACTAATTCAGTAGCCATTTCTTCGAGAAACTAGATATTTTTTGATCATTTTTTGCCAACACCATTTTTGGAACCCTCAAAATGTCGAAATTTCAAATGGCCATAACTCGACTCCCGTTCCATCGATTTCGGGACTTAACCAGTGTTTTCAAAACGCCGCGAGCAGACTTAGAGTATGCATTTTGGATCATCCCGATATCTCAATAATTGTAGATATGAGAGCAGTTTGAAAATAGGCAAAAAATGGCAAAGGTCATTTTTTGTGAGCAAACATTTTTTACTTTCAAATTCCATTTTAGGACGCTATATCGATGTATTCTGACTCGCTGATCACTAATTCAGTAGCCATTTCTTCGAGAAACTCGAAATTTTTTTTTCATTTTTTGCCAACACCATTTTTGGAACCCTCAAAATGTCGAAATTTCAAATGGCCATAACTCGACTCCCGTTCCATCGATTTCGGGACTTAACCAGTGTTTTCAAAACGCCGCGAGCAGACTTAGAGTATGCATTTTGGATCATCCCGATATCTCAATAATTGTAGATATGAGAGCAGTTTGAAAATAGGCAAAAAATGGCAAAGGTCATTTTTTGTGAGCAAACATTTTTTACTTTCAAATTCCATTTTAGGACGCTATATCGATGTATTCTGACTCGCTGATCACTAATTCAGTAGCCATTTCTTCGAGAAACTCGAAATTTTTTTTTCATTTTTTGCCAACACCATTTTCGGAACCCTCAAAATGTCGAAATTTCAAATGGCCATAACTCGGCTCCCGTTCCATTGATTTCGGGACTTAACCAGTGTTTTCAAAACGTCGCGAGCAGACTTAGAGTATGCATTTTGGATCATCCCGATATCTCAATAATTGTAGATATGAGAGCGGTTTGAAAATCGGCAAAAAATAGCAAAGGTCATTTTTTGTGAGCAAAAATGTTTTACTTTCAAATTCCATTTTAGGACGCTATATCGATGTATTCTGACTCGCTGATCACTAATTCAGTAGCCATTTCTTCGAGAAACTAGATATTTTTTGATCATTTTTTGCCAACACCATTTTTGGAACCCTCAAAATGTCGAAATTTCAAATGGCCATAACTCGACTCCCGTTCCATCGATTTCGGGACTTAACCAGTGTTTTCAAAACGCCGCGAGCAGACTTAGAGTATGCATTTTGGATCATCCCGATATCTCAATAATTGTAGATATGAGAGCAGTTTGAAAATAGGCAAAAAATGGCAAAGGTCATTTTTTGTGAGCAAACATTTTTTACTTTCAAATTCCATTTTAGGACGCTATATCGATGTATTCTGACTCGCTGATCACTAATTCAGTAGCCATTTCTTCGAGAAACTCGAAATTTTTTTTTCATTTTTTGCCAACACCATTTTTGGAACCCTCAAAATGTCGAAATTTCAAATGGCCATAACTCGGCTCCCGTTCCATTGATTTCGGGACCTAACCAGTGTTTTCAAAACGTCGCGAGTAGACTTAGAGTATGCATTTTGGATCATCCCAATATCTCAATAATTGTAGATATGAGAGCAGTTTGCAAATAGGCAAAAAATAGCAAAGGTCATTTTTTGTGAGCAAACATTTTTTACTTTCAAATTCCATTTTAGGACGCTATATCGATGTATTCTGACTCGCTGATCACTAATTCAGTAGCCATTTCTTCGAGAAACTCGATATTTTTTTTTCATTTTTTTGCCAACACCATTTTCGGAACCCTCAAAATGTCGAAATTTCAAATGGCCATAACTCGGCTCCCGTTCCATTGATTTCGGGACTTAACCAGTGTTTTCAAAACGTCGCGAGCAGACTTAGAGTATGCATTTTGGATCATCCCGATATCTCAATAATTGTAGATATGAGAGCGGTTTGAAAATCGGCAAAAAATAGCAAAGGTCATTTTTTGTGAGCAAAAATGTTTTACTTTCAAATTCCATTTTAGGACGCTATATCGATGTATTCTGACTCGCTGATCACTAATTCAGTAGCCATTTCTTCGAGAAACTCGAAATTTTTTTTTCATTTTTTGCCAACACCATTTTTGGAACCCTCAAAATGTCGAAATTTCAAATGGCCATAACTCGGCTCCCGTTCCATTGATTTCGGGACCTAACCAGTGTTTTCAAAACGTCGCGAGTAGACTTAGAGTATGCATTTTGGATCATCCCAATATCTCAATAATTGTAGATATGAGAGCAGTTTGCAAATAGGCAAAAAATGGCAAAGGTCATTTTTTGTGAGCAAACATTTTTTACTTTCAAATTCCATTTTAGGACGCTATATCGATGTATTCTGACTCGTTGATCACTAATTCAGTAGCCATTTCTTCGAGAAACTCGATATTTTTTTTTCATTTTTTTGCCAACACCATTTTCGGAACCCTCAAAATGTCGAAATTTCAAATGGCCATAACTCGGCTCCCGTTCCATTGATTTCGGGACTTAACCAGTGTTTTCAAAACGTCGCGAGCAGACTTAGAGTATGCATTTTGGATCATCCCGATATCTCAATAATTGTAGATATGAGAGCGGTTTGAAAATCGGCAAAAAATAGCAAAGGTCATTTTTTGTGAGCAAAAATGTTTTACTTTCAAATTCCATTTTAGGACGCTATATCGATGTATTCTGACTCGCTGATCACTAATTCAGTAGCCATTTCTTCGAGAAACTAGATATTTTTTTTGTCATTTTTTGCCAACACCATTTTTGGAACCCTCAAAATGTCGAAATTTCAAATGGCCATAACTCGGCTCCCGTTCCATTGATTTCGGGACCTAACCAGTGTTTTCAAAACGTCGCGAGTAGACTTAGAGTATGCATTTTGGATCATCCCAATATCTCAATAATTGTAGATATGAGAGCAGTTTGCAAATAGGCAAAAAATGGCAAAGGTCATTTTTTGTGAGCAAACATTTTTTACTTTCAAATTCCATTTTAGGACGCTATATCGATGTATTCTGACTCGCTGATCACTAATTCAGTAGCCATTTCTTCGAGAAACTCGAAATTTTTTTTTCATTTATTGCCAACACCATTTTTGGAACCCTCAAAATGTCGAAATTTCAAATGGCCATAACTCGGCTCCCGTTCCATTGATTTCGCGACCTAACCAGTGTTTTCAAAACGTCGCGAGTAGACTTAGAGTATGCATTTTGGATCATCCCAATATCTCAATAATTGTAGATATGAGAGCAGTTTGCAAATAGGCAAAAAATAGCAAAGGTCATTTTTTGTGAGCAAACATTTTTTACTTTCAAATTCCATTTTAGGACGCTATATCGATGTATTCTGACTCGCTGATCACTAATTCAGTAGCCATTTCTTCGAGAAACTCGATATTTTTTTTTCATTTTTTGCCAACACCATTTTCGGAACCCTCAAAATGTCGAAATTTCAAATGGCCATAACTCGGCTCCCGTTCCATTGATTTCGGGACTTAACCAGTGTTTTCAAAACGTCGCGAGCAGACTTAGAGTATGCATTTTGGATCATCCCGATATCTCAATAATTGTAGATATGAGAGCGGTTTGAAAATCGGCAAAAAATAGCAAAGGTCATTTTTTGTGAGCAAAAATGTTTTACTTTCAAATTCCATTTTAGGACGCTATATCGATGTATTCTGACTCGCTGATCACTAATTCAGTAGCCATTTCTTCGAGAAACTAGATATTTTTTGATCATTTTTTGCCAACACCATTTTTGGAACCCTCAAAATGTCGAAATTTCAAATGGCCATAACTCGACTCCCGTTCCATCGATTTCGGGACTTAACCAGTGTTTTCAAAACGCCGCGAGCAGACTTAGAGTATGCATTTTGGATCATCCCGATATCTCAATAATTGTAGATATCAGAGCAGTTTTAACATAGGCAAATATAGCAAAGGCCATTCTTTGGAGCAAACATTTTTTACTTTCAAATTCCATTTTAGGACGCTATATCGATGTATTCTGACTCGCTGATCACTAATTCAGTAGCCATTTCTTCGAGAAACTAGATATTTTTTTTGTCATTTTTTGCCAACACCATTTTTGGAACCCTCAAAATGTCGAAATTTCAAATGCCCATAACTCGGCTCCCGTTCCATCGATTCCGGGACTTAACCAGTGTTTTCAAAACGCCGCGAGCAGACTTAGAGTATGCATTTTGGATCATCCCGATATCTCAATAATTGTAGATATCAGAGCAGTTTTAACATAGGCAAATATAGCAAAGGTCATTTTTTGGAGCAAAAATTTTTTACTTTCAAATTCCATTTTAGGACGCTATATCGATGTATTCTGACTCGCTGATCACTAATTCAGTAGCCATTTCTTCGAGAAACTAGATATTTTTTGATCATTTTTTGCCAACACCATTTTTGGAACCCTCAAAATGTCGAAATTTCAAATGGCCATAACTCGACTCCCGTTCCATCGATTTCGGGACTTAACCAGTGTTTTCAAAACGCCGCGAGCAGACTTAGAGTATGCATTTTGGATCATCCCGATATCTCAATAATTGTAGATATGAGAGCAGTTTGAAAATAGGCAAATATAGCAAAGGTCATTTTTTGGAGCAAAAATTTTTTACTTTCAAATTCCATTTTAGGACGCTATATCGATGTATTCTGACTCGCTGATCACTAATTCAGTAGCCATTTCTTCGAGAAACTAGATATTTTTTGATCATTTTTTGCCAACACCATTTTTGGAACCCTCAAAATGTCGAAATTTCAAATGGCCATAACTCGACTCCCGTTCCATCGATTTCGGGACTTAACCAGTGTTTTCAAAACGCCGCGAGCAGACTTAGAGTATGCATTTTGGATCATCCCGATATCTCAATAATTGTAGATATGAGAGCAGTTTGAAAATAGGCAAATATAGCAAAGGTCATTTTTTGGAGCAAAAATTTTTTACTTTCAAATTCCATTTTAGGACGCTATATCGATGTATTCTGACTCGCTGATCACTAATTCAGTAGCCATTTCTTCGAGAAACTAGATATTTTTTGATCATTTTTTGCCAACACCATTTTTGGAACCCTCAAAATGTCGAAATTTCAAATGGCCATAACTCGACTCCCGTTCCATCGATTTCGGGACTTAACCAGTGTTTTCAAAACGCCGCGAGCAGACTTAGAGTATGCATTTTGGATCATCCCGATATCTCAATAATTGTAGATATCAGAGCAGTTTTAACATAGGCAAATATAGCAAAGGTCATTTTTTGGAGCAAAAATTTTTTACTTTCAAATTCCATTTTAGGACGCTATATCGATGTATTCTGACTCGCTGATCACTAATTCAGTAGCCATTTCTTCGAGAAACTAGATATTTTTTGATCATTTTTTGCCAACACCATTTTTGGAACCCTCAAAATGTCGAAATTTCAAATGGCCATAACTCGGCTCCCGTTCCATTGATTTCGGGACCTAACCAGTGTTTTCAAAACGTCGCGAGTAGACTTAGAGTATGCATTTTGGATCATCCCAATATCTCAATAATTGTAGATATGAGAGCAGTTTGCAATTAGGCAAAAAATAGCAAAGGTCATTTTTTGTGAGCAAACATTTTTTACTTTCAAATTCCATTTTAGGACGCTATATCGATGTATTCTGACTCGCTGATCACTAATTCAGTAGCCATTTCTTCGAGAAACTCGATATTTTTTTTTCATTTTTTTGCCAACACCATTTTCGGAACCCTCAAAATGTCGAAATTTCAAATGGCCATAACTCGGCTCCCGTTCCATTGATTTCGGGACTTAACCAGTGTTTTCAAAACGTCGCGAGCAGACTTAGAGTATGCATTTTGGATCATCCCGATATCTCAATAATTGTAGATATGAGAGCGGTTTGAAAATCGGCAAAAAATAGCAAAGGTCATTTTTTGTGAGCAAAAATGTTTTACTTTCAAATTCCATTTTAGGACGCTATATCGATGTATTCTGACTCGCTGATCACTAATTCAGTAGCCATTTCTTCGAGAAACTCGAAATTTTTTTTTCATTTTTTGCCAACACCATTTTTGGAACCCTCAAAATGTCGAAATTTCAAATGGCCATAACTCGGCTCCCGTTCCATTGATTTCGGGACCTAACCAGTGTTTTCAAAACGTCGCGAGTAGACTTAGAGTATGCATTTTGGATCATCCCAATATCTCAATAATTGTAGATATGAGAGCAGTTTGCAAATAGGCAAAAAATGGCAAAGGTCATTTTTTGTGAGCAAACATTTTTTACTTTCAAATTCCATTTTAGGACGCTATATCGATGTATTCTGACTCGTTGATCACTAATTCAGTAGCCATTTCTTCGAGAAACTCGATATTTTTTTTTCATTTTTTTGCCAACACCATTTTCGGAACCCTCAAAATGTCGAAATTTCAAATGGCCATAACTCGGCTCCCGTTCCATTGATTTCGGGACTTAACCAGTGTTTTCAAAACGTCGCGAGCAGACTTAGAGTATGCATTTTGGATCATCCCGATATCTCAATAATTGTAGATATGAGAGCGGTTTGAAAATCGGCAAAAAATAGCAAAGGTCATTTTTTGTGAGCAAAAATGTTTTACTTTCAAATTCCATTTTAGGACGCTATATCGATGTATTCTGACTCGCTGATCACTAATTCAGTAGCCATTTCTTCGAGAAACTAGATATTTTTTTTGTCATTTTTTGCCAACACCATTTTTGGAACCCTCAAAATGTCGAAATTTCAAATGGCCATAACTCGGCTCCCGTTCCATTGATTTCGGGACCTAACCAGTGTTTTCAAAACGTCGCGAGTAGACTTAGAGTATGCATTTTGGATCATCCCAATATCTCAATAATTGTAGATATGAGAGCAGTTTGCAAATAGGCAAAAAATGGCAAAGGTCATTTTTTGTGAGCAAACATTTTTTACTTTCAAATTCCATTTTAGGACGCTATATCGATGTATTCTGACTCGCTGATCACTAATTCAGTAGCCATTTCTTCGAGAAACTCGAAATTTTTTTTTCATTTTTTGCCAACACCATTTTTGGAACCCTCAAAATGTCGAAATTTCAAATGGCCATAACTCGGCTCCCGTTCCATTGATTTCGCGACCTAACCAGTGTTTTCAAAACGTCGCGAGTAGACTTAGAGTATGCATTTTGGATCATCCCAATATCTCAATAATTGTAGATATGAGAGCAGTTTGCAAATAGGCAAAAAATAGCAAAGGTCATTTTTTGTGAGCAAACATTTTTTACTTTCAAATTCCATTTTAGGACGCTATATCGATGTATTCTGACTCGCTGATCACTAATTCAGTAGCCATTTCTTCGAGAAACTCGATATTTTTTTTTCATTTTTTGCCAACACCATTTTCGGAACCCTCAAAATGTCGAAATTTCAAATGGCCATAACTCGGCTCCCGTTCCATTGATTTCGGGACTTAACCAGTGTTTTCAAAACGTCGCGAGCAGACTTAGAGTATGCATTTTGGATCATCCCGATATCTCAATAATTGTAGATATGAGAGCGGTTTGAAAATCGGCAAAAAATAGCAAAGGTCATTTTTTGTGAGCAAAAATGTTTTACTTTCAAATTCCATTTTAGGACGCTATATCGATGTATTCTGACTCGCTGATCACTAATTCAGTAGCCATTTCTTCGAGAAACTAGATATTTTTTGATCATTTTTTGCCAACACCATTTTTGGAACCCTCAAAATGTCGAAATTTCAAATGGCCATAACTCGGCTCCCGTTCCATTGATTTCGGGACCTAACCAGTGTTTTCAAAACGTCGCGAGTAGACTTAGAGTATGCATTTTGGATCATCCCAATATCTCAATAATTGTAGATATGAGAGCAGTTTGCAATTAGGCAAAAAATAGCAAAGGTCATTTTTTGTGAGCAAACATTTTTTACTTTCAAATTCCATTTTAGGACGCTATATCGATGTATTCTGACTCGCTGATCACTAATTCAGTAGCCATTTCTTCGAGAAACTCGATATTTTTTTTTCATTTTTTTGCCAACACCATTTTCGGAACCCTCAAAATGTCGAAATTTCAAATGGCCATAACTCGGCTCCCGTTCCATTGATTTCGGGACTTAACCAGTGTTTTCAAAACGTCGCGAGCAGACTTAGAGTATGCATTTTGGATCATCCCGATATCTCAATAATTGTAGATATGAGAGCGGTTTGAAAATCGGCAAAAAATAGCAAAGGTCATTTTTTGTGAGCAAAAATGTTTTACTTTCAAATTCCATTTTAGGACGCTATATCGATGTATTCTGACTCGCTGATCACTAATTCAGTAGCCATTTCTTCGAGAAACTCGAAATTTTTTTTTCATTTTTTGCCAACACCATTTTTGGAACCCTCAAAATGTCGAAATTTCAAATGGCCATAACTCGGCTCCCGTTCCATTGATTTCGGGACCTAACCAGTGTTTTCAAAACGTCGCGAGTAGACTTAGAGTATGCATTTTGGATCATCCCAATATCTCAATAATTGTAGATATGAGAGCAGTTTGCAAATAGGCAAAAAATGGCAAAGGTCATTTTTTGTGAGCAAACATTTTTTACTTTCAAATTCCATTTTAGGACGCTATATCGATGTATTCTGACTCGTTGATCACTAATTCAGTAGCCATTTCTTCGAGAAACTCGATATTTTTTTTTCATTTTTTTGCCAACACCATTTTCGGAACCCTCAAAATGTCGAAATTTCAAATGGCCATAACTCGGCTCCCGTTCCATTGATTTCGGGACTTAACCAGTGTTTTCAAAACGTCGCGAGCAGACTTAGAGTATGCATTTTGGATCATCCCAATATCTCAATAATTGTAGATATGAGAGCAGTTTGCAAATAGGCAAAAAATAGCAAAGGTCATTTTTTGTGAGCAAACATTTTTTACTTTCAAATTCCATTTTAGGACGCTATATCGATGTATTCTGACTCGCTGATCACTAATTCAGTAGCCATTTCTTCGAGAAACTCGATATTTTTTTTTCATTTTTTGCCAACACCATTTTCGGAACCCTCAAAATGTCGAAATTTCAAATGGCCATAACTCGGCTCCCGTTCCATTGATTTCGGGACTTAACCAGTGTTTTCAAAACGTCGCGAGCAGACTTAGAGTATGCATTTTGGATCATCCCGATATCTCAATAATTGTAGATATGAGAGCGGTTTGAAAATCGGCAAAAAATAGCAAAGGTCATTTTTTGTGAGCAAAAATGTTTTACTTTCAAATTCCATTTTAGGACGCTATATCGATGTATTCTGACTCGCTGATCACTAATTCAGTAGCCATTTCTTCGAGAAACTAGATATTTTTTGATCATTTTTTGCCAACACCATTTTTGGAACCCTCAAAATGTCGAAATTTCAAATGGCCATAACTCGACTCCCGTTCCATCGATTTCGGGACTTAACCAGTGTTTTCAAAACGCCGCGAGCAGACTTAGAGTATGCATTTTGGATCATCCCGATATCTCAATAATTGTAGATATGAGAGCGGTTTGAAAATCGGCAAAAAATAGCAAAGGTCATTTTTTGTGAGCAAAAATGTTTTACTTTCAAATTCCATTTTAGGACGCTATATCGATGTATTCTGACTCGCTGATCACTAATTCAGTAGCCATTTCTTCGAGAAACTCGAAATTTTTTTTTCATTTTTTGCCAACACCATTTTCGGAACCCTCAAAATGTCGAAATTTCAAATGGCCATAACTCGGCTCCCGTTCCATTGATTTCGGGACTTAACCAGTGTTTTCAAAACGTCGCGAGCAGACTTAGAGTATGCATTTTGGATCATCCCGATATCTCAATAATTGTAGATATGAGAGCGGTTTGAAAATCGGCAAAAAATAGCAAAGGTCATTTTTTGTGAGCAAAAATGTTTTACTTTCAAATTCCATTTTAGGACGCTATATCGATGTATTCTGACTCGCTGATCACTAATTCAGTAGCCATTTCTTCGAGAAACTAGATATTTTTTGATCATTTTTTGCCAACACCATTTTTGGAACCCTCAAAATGTCGAAATTTCAAATGGCCATAACTCGACTCCCGTTCCATCGATTTCGGGACTTAACCAGTGTTTTCAAAACGCCGCGAGCAGACTTAGAGTATGCATTTTGGATCATCCCGATATCTCAATAATTGTAGATATCAGAGCAGTTTTAACATAGGCAAATATAGCAAAGGTCATTTTTTGGAGCAAACATTTTTTACTTTCAAATTCCATTTTAGGACGCTATATCGATGTATTCTGACTCGCTGATCACTAATTCAGTAGCCATTTCTTCGAGAAACTAGATATTTTTTTTGTCATTTTTTGCCAACACCATTTTTGGAACCCTCAAAATGTCGAAATTTCAAATGGCCATAACTCGGCTCCCGTTCCATCGATTCCGGGACTTAACCAGTGTTTTCAAAACGCCGCGAGCAGACTTAGAGTATGCATTTTGGATCATCCCGATATCTCAATAATTGTAGATATCAGAGCAGTTTTAACATAGGCAAATATAGCAAAGGTCATTTTTTGGAGCAAAAATTTTTTACTTTCAAATTCCATTTTAGGACGCTATATCGATGTATTCTGACTCGCTGATCACTAATTCAGTAGCCATTTCTTCGAGAAACTAGATATTTTTTGATCATTTTTTGCCAACACCATTTTTGGAACCCTCAAAATGTCGAAATTTCAAATGGCCATAACTCGACTCCCGTTCCATCGATTTCGGGACTTAACCAGTGTTTTCAAAACGCCGCGAGCAGACTTAGAGTATGCATTTTGGATCATCCCGATATCTCAATAATTGTAGATATGAGAGCGGTTTGAAAATCGGCAAAAAATAGCAAAGGTCATTTTTTGTGAGCAAAAATGTTTTACTTTCAAATTCCATTTTAGGACGCTATATCGATGTATTCTGACTCGCTGATCACTAATTCAGTAGCCATTTCTTCGAGAAACTCGAAATTTTTTTTTCATTTTTTGCCAACACCATTTTCGGAACCCTCAAAATGTCGAAATTTCAAATGGCCATAACTCGGCTCCCGTTCCATTGATTTCGGGACTTAACCAGTGTTTTCAAAACGTCGCGAGCAGACTTAGAGTATGCATTTTGGATCATCCCGATATCTCAATAATTGTAGATATGAGAGCGGTTTGAAAATCGGCAAAAAATAGCAAAGGTCATTTTTTGTGAGCAAAAATGTTTTACTTTCAAATTCCATTTTAGGACGCTATATCGATGTATTCTGACTCGCTGATCACTAATTCAGTAGCCATTTCTTCGAGAAACTAGATATTTTTTGATCATTTTTTGCCAACACCATTTTTGGAACCCTCAAAATGTCGAAATTTCAAATGGCCATAACTCGACTCCCGTTCCATCGATTTCGGGACTTAACCAGTGTTTTCAAAACGCCGCGAGCAGACTTAGAGTATGCATTTTGGATCATCCCGATATCTCAATAATTGTAGATATCAGAGCAGTTTTAACATAGGCAAATATAGCAAAGGTCATTTTTTGGAGCAAACATTTTTTACTTTCAAATTCCATTTTAGGACGCTATATCGATGTATTCTGACTCGCTGATCACTAATTCAGTAGCCATTTCTTCGAGAAACTAGATATTTTTTTTGTCATTTTTTGCCAACACCATTTTTGGAACCCTCAAAATGTCGAAATTTCAAATGGCCATAACTCGGCTCCCGTTCCATCGATTCCGGGACTTAACCAGTGTTTTCAAAACGCCGCGAGCAGACTTAGAGTATGCATTTTGGATCATCCCGATATCTCAATAATTGTAGATATCAGAGCAGTTTTAACATAGGCAAATATAGCAAAGGTCATTTTTTGGAGCAAAAATTTTTTACTTTCAAATTCCATTTTAGGACGCTATATCGATGTATTCTGACTCGCTGATCACTAATTCAGTAGCCATTTCTTCGAGAAACTAGATATTTTTTGATCATTTTTTGCCAACACCATTTTTGGAACCCTCAAAATGTCGAAATTTCAAATGGCCATAACTCGACTCCCGTTCCATCGATTTCGGGACTTAACCAGTGTTTTCAAAACGCCGCGAGCAGACTTAGAGTATGCATTTTGGATCATCCCGATATCTCAATAATTGTAGATATGAGAGCAGTTTGAAAATAGGCAAATATAGCAAAGGTCATTTTTTGGAGCAAAAATTTTTTACTTTCAAATTCCATTTTAGGACGCTATATCGATGTATTCTGACTCGCTGATCACTAATTCAGTAGCCATTTCTTCGAGAAACTAGATATTTTTTGATCATTTTTTGCCAACACCATTTTTGGAACCCTCAAAATGTCGAAATTTCAAATGGCCATAACTCGACTCCCGTTCCATCGATTTCGGGACTTAACCAGTGTTTTCAAAACGCCGCGAGCAGACTTAGAGTATGCATTTTGGATCATCCCGATATCTCAATAATTGTAGATATGAGAGCGGTTTGAAAATCGGCAAAAAATAGCAAAGGTCATTTTTTGTGAGCAAAAATGTTTTACTTTCAAATTCCATTTTAGGACGCTATATCGATGTATTCTGACTCGCTGATCACTAATTCAGTAGCCATTTCTTCGAGAAACTCGAAATTTTTTTTTCATTTTTTGCCAACACCATTTTCGGAACCCTCAAAATGTCGAAATTTCAAATGGCCATAACTCGGCTCCCGTTCCATTGATTTCGGGACTTAACCAGTGTTTTCAAAACGTCGCGAGCAGACTTAGAGTATGCATTTTGGATCATCCCGATATCTCAATAATTGTAGATATGAGAGCGGTTTGAAAATCGGCAAAAAATAGCAAAGGTCATTTTTTGTGAGCAAAAATGTTTTACTTTCAAATTCCATTTTAGGACGCTATATCGATGTATTCTGACTCGCTGATCACTAATTCAGTAGCCATTTCTTCGAGAAACTAGATATTTTTTGATCATTTTTTGCCAACACCATTTTTGGAACCCTCAAAATGTCGAAATTTCAAATGGCCATAACTCGACTCCCGTTCCATCGATTTCGGGACTTAACCAGTGTTTTCAAAACGCCGCGAGCAGACTTAGAGTATGCATTTTGGATCATCCCGATATCTCAATAATTGTAGATATCAGAGCAGTTTTAACATAGGCAAATATAGCAAAGGTCATTTTTTGGAGCAAACATTTTTTACTTTCAAATTCCATTTTAGGACGCTATATCGATGTATTCTGACTCGCTGATCACTAATTCAGTAGCCATTTCTTCGAGAAACTAGATATTTTTTTTGTCATTTTTTGCCAACACCATTTTTGGAACCCTCAAAATGTCGAAATTTCAAATGGCCATAACTCGGCTCCCGTTCCATCGATTCCGGGACTTAACCAGTGTTTTCAAAACGCCGCGAGCAGACTTAGAGTATGCATTTTGGATCATCCCGATATCTCAATAATTGTAGATATCAGAGCAGTTTTAACATAGGCAAATATAGCAAAGGTCATTTTTTGGAGCAAAAATTTTTTACTTTCAAATTCCATTTTAGGACGCTATATCGATGTATTCTGACTCGCTGATCACTAATTCAGTAGCCATTTCTTCGAGAAACTAGATATTTTTTGATCATTTTTTGCCAACACCATTTTTGGAACCCTCAAAATGTCGACATTTCAAATGGCCATAACTCGACTCCCGTTCCATCGATTTCGGGACTTAACCAGTGTTTTCAAAACGCCGCGAGCAGACTTAGAGTATGCATTTTGGATCATCCCGATATCTCAATAATTGTAGATATCAGAGCAGTTTTAACATAGGCAAATATAGCAAAGGCCATTCTTTGGAGCAAACATTTTTTACTTTCAAATTCCATTTTAGGACGCTATATCGATGTATTCTGACTCGCTGATCACTAATTCAGTAGCCATTTCTTCGAGAAACTAGATATTTTTTTTGTCATTTTTTGCCAACACCATTTTTGGAACCCTCAAAATGTCGAAATTTCAAATGGCCATAACTCGACTCCCGTTCCATCGATTTCGGGACTTAACCAGTGTTTTCAAAACGCCGCGAGCAGACTTAGAGTATGCATTTTGGATCATCCCGATATCTCAATAATTGTAGATATGAGAGCAGTTTGAAAATAGGCAAATATAGCAAAGGTCATTTTTTGGAGCAAAAATTTTTTACTTTCAAATTCCATTTTAGGACGCTATATCGATGTATTCTGACTCGCTGATCACTAATTCAGTAGCCATTTCTTCGAGAAACTAGATATTTTTTGATCATTTTTTGCCAACACCATTTTTGGAACCCTCAAAATGTCGAAATTTCAAATGGCCATAACTCGACTCCCGTTCCATCGATTTCGGGACTTAACCAGTGTTTTCAAAACGCCGCGAGCAGACTTAGAGTATGCATTTTGGATCATCCCGATATCTCAATAATTGTAGATATCAGAGCAGTTTTAACATAGGCAAATATAGCAAAGGTCATTTTTTGGAGCAAACATTTTTTACTTTCAAATTCCATTTTAGGACGCTATATCGATGTATTCTGACTCGCTGATCACTAATTCAGTAGCCATTTCTTCGAGAAACTCGAAATTTTTTTTTCATTTTTTGCCAACACCATTTTCGGAACCCTCAAAATGTCGAAATTTCAAATGGCCATAACTCGGCTCCCGTTCCATTGATTTCGGGACTTAACCAGTGTTTTCAAAACGCCGCGAGCAGACTTAGAGTATGCATTTTGGATCATCCCGATATCTCAATAATTGTAGATATCAGAGCAGTTTTAACATAGGCAAATATAGCAAAGGTCATTTTTTGGAGCAAACATTTTTTACTTTCAAATTCCATTTTAGGACGCTATATCGATGTATTCTGACTCGCTGATCACTAATTCAGTAGCCATTTCTTCGAGAAACTAGATATTTTTTTTGTCATTTTTTGCCAACACCATTTTTGGAACCCTCAAAATGTCGAAATTTCAAATGGCCATAACTCGGCTCCCGTTCCATCGATTCCGGGACTTAACCAGTGTTTTCAAAACGCCGCGAGCAGACTTAGAGTATGCATTTTGGATCATCCCGATATCTCAATAATTGTAGATATCAGAGCAGTTTTAACATAGGCAAATATAGCAAAGGTCATTTTTTGGAGCAAAAATTTTTTACTTTCAAATTCCATTTTAGGACGCTATATCGATGTATTCTGACTCGCTGATCACTAATTCAGTAGCCATTTCTTCGAGAAACTAGATATTTTTTTTGTCATTTTTTGCCAACACCATTTTTGGAACCCTCAAAATGTCGAAATTTCAAATGGCCATAACTCGGCTCCCGTTCCATCGATTCCGGGACTTAACCAGTGTTTTCAAAACGCCGCGAGCAGACTTAGAGTATGCATTTTGGATCATCCCGATATCTCAATAATTGTAGATATCAGAGCAGTTTTAACATAGGCAAATATAGCAAAGGTCATTTTTTGGAGCAAAAATTTTTTACTTTCAAATTCCATTTTAGGACGCTATATCGATGTATTCTGACTCGCTGATCACTAATTCAGTAGCCATTTCTTCGAGAAACTAGATATTTTTTGATCATTTTTTGCCAACACCATTTTTGGAACCCTCAAAATGTCGAAATTTCAAATGGCCATAACTCGACTCCCGTTCCATCGATTTCGGGACTTAACCAGTGTTTTCAAAACGCCGCGAGCAGACTTAGAGTATGCATTTTGGATCATCCCGATATCTCAATAATTGTAGATATCAGAGCAGTTTTAACATAGAATATAACATAAAATTTTAACATAAAATATAGCAAAGGCCATTCTTTGGAGCAAACATTTTTTACTTTCAAATTCCATTTTAGGACGCTATATCGATGTATTCTGACTCGCTGATCACTAATTCAGTAGCCATTTCTTCGAGAAACTAGATATTTTTTTTGTCATTTTTTGCCAACACCATTTTTGGAACCCTCAAAATGTCGAAATTTCAAATGGCCATAACTCGGCTCCCGTTCCATCGATTCCGGGACTTAACCAGTGTTTTCAAAACGCCGCGAGCAGACTTAGAGTATGCATTTTGGATCATCCCGATATCTCAATAATTGTAGATATCAGAGCAGTTTTAACATAGGCAAATATAGCAAAGGTCATTTTTTGGAGCAAAAATTTTTTACTTTCAAATTCCATTTTAGGACGCTATATCGATGTATTCTGACTCGCTGATCACTAATTCAGTAGCCATTTCTTCGAGAAACTAGATATTTTTTTTGTCATTTTTTGCCAACACCATTTTTGGAACCCTCAAAATGTCGAAATTTCAAATGGCCATAACTCGGCTCCCGTTCCATCGATTCCGGGACTTAACCAGTGTTTTCAAAACGCCGCGAGCAGACTTAGAGTATGCATTTTGGATCATCCCGATATCTCAATAATTGTAGATATCAGAGCAGTTTTAACATAGGCAAATATAGCAAAGGTCATTTTTTGGAGCAAAAATTTTTTACTTTCAAATTCCATTTTAGGACGCTATATCGATGTATTCTGACTCGCTGATCACTAATTCAGTAGCCATTTCTTCGAGAAACTAGATATTTTTTGATCATTTTTTGCCAACACCATTTTTGGAACCCTCAAAATGTCGAAATTTCAAATGGCCATAACTCGACTCCCGTTCCATCGATTTCGGGACTTAACCAGTGTTTTCAAAACGCCGCGAGCAGACTTAGAGTATGCATTTTGGATCATCCCGATATCTCAATAATTGTAGATATCAGAGCAGTTTTAACATAGAATATAACATAAAATTTTAACATAAAATATAGCAAAGGCCATTCTTTGGAGCAAACATTTTTTACTTTCAAATTCCATTTTAGGACGCTATATCGATGTATTCTGACTCGCTGATCACTAATTCAGTAGCCATTTCTTCGAGAAACTAGATATTTTTTTTGTCATTTTTTGCCAACACCATTTTTGGAACCCTCAAAATGTCGAAATTTCAAATGGCCATAACTCGGCTCCCGTTCCATCGATTCCGGGACTTAACCAGTGTTTTCAAAACGCCGCGAGCAGACTTAGAGTATGCATTTTGGATCATCCCGATATCTCAATAATTGTAGATATCAGAGCAGTTTTAACATAGGCAAATATAGCAAAGGTCATTTTTTGGAGCAAAAATTTTTTACTTTCAAATTCCATTTTAGGACGCTATATCGATGTATTCTGACTCGCTGATCACTAATTCAGTAGCCATTTCTTCGAGAAACTAGATATTTTTTGATCATTTTTTGCCAACACCATTTTTGGAACCCTCAAAATGTCGAAATTTCAAATGGCCATAACTCGACTCCCGTTCCATCGATTTCGGGACTTAACCAGTGTTTTCAAAACGCCGCGAGCAGACTTAGAGTATGCATTTTGGATCATCCCGATATCTCAATAATTGTAGATATGAGAGCAGTTTGAAAATAGGCAAATATAGCAAAGGTCATTTTTTGGAGCAAAAATTTTTTACTTTCAAATTCCATTTTAGGACGCTATATCGATGTATTCTGACTCGCTGATCACTAATTCAGTAGCCATTTCTTCGAGAAACTAGATATTTTTTGATCATTTTTTGCCAACACCATTTTTGGAACCCTCAAAATGTCGAAATTTCAAATGGCCATAACTCGACTCCCGTTCCATCGATTTCGGGACTTAACCAGTGTTTTCAAAACGCCGCGAGCAGACTTAGAGTATGCATTTTGGATCATCCCGATATCTCAATAATTGTAGATATCAGAGCAGTTTTAACATAGGCAAATATAGCAAAGGTCATTTTTTGGAGCAAACATTTTTTACTTTCAAATTCCATTTTAGGACGCTATATCGATGTATTCTGACTCGCTGATCACTAATTCAGTAGCCATTTCTTCGAGAAACTAGATATTTTTTTTGTCATTTTTTGCCAACACCATTTTTGGAACCCTCAAAATGTCGAAATTTCAAATGGCCATAACTCGGCTCCCGTTCCATCGATTCCGGGACTTAACCAGTGTTTTCAAAACGCCGCGAGCAGACTTAGAGTATGCATTTTGGATCATCCCGATATCTCAATAATTGTAGATATCAGAGCAGTTTTAACATAGGCAAATATAGCAAAGGTCATTTTTTGGAGCAAAAATTTTTTACTTTCAAATTCCATTTTAGGACGCTATATCGATGTATTCTGACTCGCTGATCACTAATTCAGTAGCCATTTCTTCGAGAAACTAGATATTTTTTGATCATTTTTTGCCAACACCATTTTTGGAACCCTCAAAATGTCGAAATTTCAAATGGCCATAACTCGACTCCCGTTCCATCGATTTCGGGACTTAACCAGTGTTTTCAAAACGCCGCGAGCAGACTTAGAGTATGCATTTTGGATCATCCCGATATCTCAATAATTGTAGATATCAGAGCAGTTTTAACATAGGCAAATATAGCAAAGGCCATTCTTTGGAGCAAACATTTTTTACTTTCAAATTCCATTTTAGGACGCTATATCGATGTATTCTGACTCGCTGATCACTAATTCAGTAGCCATTTCTTCGAGAAACTAGATATTTTTTTTGTCATTTTTTGCCAACACCATTTTTGGAACCCTCAAAATGTCGAAATTTCAAATGGCCATAACTCGGCTCCCGTTCCATCGATTCCGGGACTTAACCAGTGTTTTCAAAACGCCGCGAGCAGACTTAGAGTATGCATTTTGGATCATCCCGATATCTCAATAATTGTAGATATCAGAGCAGTTTTAACATAGGCAAATATAGCAAAGGTCATTTTTTGGAGCAAAAATTTTTTACTTTCAAATTCCATTTTAGGACGCTATATCGATGTATTCTGACTCGCTGATCACTAATTCAGTAGCCATTTCTTCGAGAAACTAGATATTTTTTGATCATTTTTTGCCAACACCATTTTTGGAACCCTCAAAATGTCGAAATTTCAAATGGCCATAACTCGACTCCCGTTCCATCGATTTCGGGACTTAACCAGTGTTTTCAAAACGCCGCGAGCAGACTTAGAGTATGCATTTTGGATCATCCCGATATCTCAATAATTGTAGATATGAGAGCAGTTTGAAAATAGGCAAATATAGCAAAGGTCATTTTTTGGAGCAAAAATTTTTTACTTTCAAATTCCATTTTAGGACGCTATATCGATGTATTCTGACTCGCTGATCACTAATTCAGTAGCCATTTCTTCGAGAAACTAGATATTTTTTGATCATTTTTTGCCAACACCATTTTTGGAACCCTCAAAATGTCGAAATTTCAAATGGCCATAACTCGACTCCCGTTCCATCGATTTCGGGACTTAACCAGTGTTTTCAAAACGTCGCGAGCAGACTTAGAGTATGCATTTTGGATCATCCCAATATCTCAATAATTGTAGATATGAGAGCAGTTTGCAAATAGGCAAAAAATGGCAAAGGTCATTTTTTGTGAGCAAACATTTTTTACTTTCAAATTCCATTTTAGGACGCTATATCGATGTATTCTGACTCGCTGATCACTAATTCAGTAGCCATTTCTTCGAGAAACTCGAAATTTTTTTTTCATTTTTTGCCAACACCATTTTTGGAACCCTCAAAATGTCGAAATTTCAAATGGCCATAACTCGGCTCCCGTTCCATTGATTTCGCGACCTAACCAGTGTTTTCAAAACGTCGCGAGTAGACTTAGAGTATGCATTTTGGATCATCCCAATATCTCAATAATTGTAGATATGAGAGCAGTTTGCAAATAGGCAAAAAATAGCAAAGGTCATTTTTTGTGAGCAAACATTTGTTACTTTCAAATTCCATTTTAGGACGCTATATCGATGTATTCTGACTCGCTGATCACTAATTCAGTAGCCATTTCTTCGAGAAACTCGATATTTTTTTTTCATTTTTTGCCAACACCATTTTCGGAACCCTCAAAATGTCGAAATTTCAAATGGCCATAACTCGACTCCCGTTCCATCGATTTCGGGACTTAACCAGTGTTTTCAAAACGCCGCGAGCAGACTTAGAGTATGCATTTTGGATCATCCCGATATCTCAATAATTGTAGATATGAGAGCGGTTTGAAAATCGGCAAAAAATAGCAAAGGTCATTTTTTGTGAGCAAAAATGTTTTACTTTCAAATTCCATTTTAGGACGCTATATCGATGTATTCTGACTCGCTGATCACTAATTCAGTAGCCATTTCTTCGAGAAACTAGATATTTTTTGATCATTTTTTGCCAACACCATTTTTGGAACCCTCAAAATGTCGAAATTTCAAATGGCCATAACTCGACTCCCGTTCCATCGATTTCGGGACTTAACCAGTGTTTTCAAAACGCCGCGAGCAGACTTAGAGTATGCATTTTGGATCATCCCGATATCTCAATAATTGTAGATATCAGAGCAGTTTTAACATAGGCAAATATAGCAAAGGTCATTTTTTGGAGCAAACATTTTTTACTTTCAAATTCCATTTTAGGACGCTATATCGATGTATTCTGACTCGCTGATCACTAATTCAGTAGCCATTTCTTCGAGAAACTAGATATTTTTTTTGTCATTTTTTGCCAACACCATTTTTGGAACCCTCAAAATGTCGAAATTTCAAATGGCCATAACTCGGCTCCCGTTCCATCGATTCCGGGACTTAACCAGTGTTTTCAAAACGCCGCGAGCAGACTTAGAGTATGCATTTTGGATCATCCCGATATCTCAATAATTGTAGATATCAGAGCAGTTTTAACATAGGCAAATATAGCAAAGGTCATTTTTTGTGAGCAAAAATGTTTTACTTTCAAATTCCATTTTAGGACGCTATATCGATGTATTCTGACTCGCTGATCACTAATTCAGTAGCCATTTCTTCGAGAAACTAGATATTTTTTGATCATTTTTTGCCAACACCATTTTTGGAACCCTCAAAATGTCGAAATTTCAAATGGCCATAACTCGACTCCCGTTCCATCGATTTCGGGACTTAACCAGTGTTTTCAAAACGCCGCGAGCAGACTTAGAGTATGCATTTTGGATCATCCCGATATCTCAATAATTGTAGATATCAGAGCAGTTTTAACATAGGCAAATATAGCAAAGGTCATTTTTTGGAGCAAACATTTTTTACTTTCAAATTCCATTTTAGGACGCTATATCGATGTATTCTGACTCGCTGATCACTAATTCAGTAGCCATTTCTTCGAGAAACTAGATATTTTTTTTGTCATTTTTTGCCAACACCATTTTTGGAACCCTCAAAATGTCGAAATTTCAAATGGCCATAACTCGGCTCCCGTTCCATCGATTCCGGGACTTAACCAGTGTTTTCAAAACGCCGCGAGCAGACTTAGAGTATGCATTTTGGATCATCCCGATATCTCAATAATTGTAGATATCAGAGCAGTTTTAACATAGGCAAATATAGCAAAGGTCATTTTTTGGAGCAAAAATTTTTTACTTTCAAATTCCATTTTAGGACGCTATATCGATGTATTCTGACTCGCTGATCACTAATTCAGTAGCCATTTCTTCGAGAAACTAGATATTTTTTGCTCATTTTTTGCCAACACCATTTTTGGAACCCTCAAAATGTCGAAATTTCAAATGGCCATAACTCGACTCCCGTTCCATCGATTTCGGGACTTAACCAGTGTTTTCAAAACGCCGCGAGCAGACTTAGAGTATGCATTTTGGATCATCCCGATATCTCAATAATTGTAGATATCAGAGCAGTTTTAACATAGGCAAATATAGCAAAGGTCATTTTTTGAAGCAAAAATTTTTTACTTTCAAATTCCATTTTAGGACGCTATATCGATGTATTCTGACTCGCTGATCACTAATTCAGTAGCCATTTCTTCGAGAAACTAGATATTTTTTGATCATTTTTTGCCAACACCATTTTTGGAACCCTCAAAATGTCGAAATTTCAAATGGCCATAACTCGACTCCCGTTCCATCGATTTCGGGACTTAACCAGTGTTTTCAAAACGCCGCGAGCAGACTTAGAGTATGCATTTTGGATCATCCCGATATCTCAATAATTGTAGATATCAGAGCAGTTTTAACATAGGCAAATATAGCAAAGGTCATTTTTTGGAGCAAACATTTTTTACTTTCAAATTCCATTTTAGGACGCTATATCGATGTATTCTGACTCGCTGATCACTAATTCAGTAGCCATTTCTTCGAGAAACTAGATATTTTTTGATCATTTTTTGCCAACACCATTTTTGGAACCCTCAAAATGTCGAAATTTCAAATGGCCATAACTCGACTCCCGTTCCATCGATTTCGGGACTTAACCAGTGTTTTCAAAACGCCGCGAGCAGACTTAGAGTATGCATTTTGGATCATCCCGATATCTCAATAATTGTAGATATGAGAGCAGTTTGAAAATAGGCAAATATAGCAAAGGTCATTTTTTGGAGCAAAAATTTTTTACTTTCAAATTCCATTTTAGGACGCTATATCGATGTATTCTGACTCGCTGATCACTAATTCAGTAGCCATTTCTTCGAGAAACTAGATATTTTTTGATCATTTTTTGCCAACACCATTTTTGGAACCCTCAAAATGTCGAAATTTCAAATGGCCATAACTCGACTCCCGTTCCATCGATTTCGGGACTTAACCAGTGTTTTCAAAACGCCGCGAGCAGACTTAGAGTATGCATTTTGGATCATCCCGATATCTCAATAATTGTAGATATCAGAGCAGTTTTAACATAGGCAAATATAGCAAAGGTCATTTTTTGGAGCAAAAATTTTTTACTTTCAAATTCCATTTTAGGACGCTATATCGATGTATTCTGACTCGCTGATCACTAATTCAGTAGCCATTTCTTCGAGAAACTAGATATTTTTTGATCATTTTTTGCCAACACCATTTTTGGAACCCTCAAAATGTCGAAATTTCAAATGGCCATAACTCGACTCCCGTTCCATCGATTTCGGGACTTAACCAGTGTTTTCAAAACGCCGCGAGCAGACTTAGAGTATGCATTTTGGATCATCCCGATATCTCAATAATTGTAGATATCAGAGCAGTTTTAACATAGGCAAATATAGCAAAGGTCATTTTTTGGAGCAAAAATTTTTTACTTTCAAATTCCATTTTAGGACGCTATATCGATGTATTCTGACTCGCTGATCACTAATTCAGTAGCCATTTCTTCGAGAAACTAGATATTTTTTTTGTCATTTTTTGCCAACACCATTTTTGGAACCCTCAAAATGTCGAAATTTCAAATGGCCATAACTCGACTCCCGTTCCATCGATTTCGGGACTTAACCAGTGTTTTCAAAACGCCGCGAGCAGACTTAGAGTATGCATTTTGGATCATCCCGATATCTCAATAATTGTAGATATGAGAGCAGTTTGAAAATAGGCAAATATAGCAAAGGTCATTTTTTGGAGCAAAAATTTTTTACTTTCAAATTCCATTTTAGGACGCTATATCGATGTATTCTGACTCGCTGATCACTAATTCAGTAGCCATTTCTTCGAGAAACTAGATATTTTTTGATCATTTTTTGCCAACACCATTTTTGGAACCCTCAAAATGTCGAAATTTCAAATGGCCATAACTCGACTCCCGTTCCATCGATTTCGGGACTTAACCAGTGTTTTCAAAACGCCGCGAGCAGACTTAGAGTATGCATTTTGGATCATCCCGATATCTCAATAATTGTAGATATGAGAGCAGTTTGAAAATAGGCAAATATAGCAAAGGTCATTTTTTGGAGCAAAAATTTTTTACTTTCAAATTCCATTTTAGGACGCTATATCGATGTATTCTGACTCGCTGATCACTAATTCAGTAGCCATTTCTTCGAGAAACTAGATATTTTTTGATCATTTTTTGCCAACACCATTTTTGGAACCCTCAAAATGTCGAAATTTCAAATGGCCATAACTCGACTCCCGTTCCATCGATTTCGGGACTTAACCAGTGTTTTCAAAACGCCGCGAGCAGACTTAGAGTATGCATTTTGGATCATCCCGATATCTCAATAATTGTAGATATCAGAGCAGTTTTAACATAGGCAAATATAGCAAAGGTCATTTTTTGGAGCAAAAATTTTTTACTTTCAAATTCCATTTTAGGACGCTATATCGATGTATTCTGACTCGCTGATCACTAATTCAGTAGCCATTTCTTCGAGAAACTAGATATTTTTTGATCATTTTTTGCCAACACCATTTTTGGAACCCTCAAAATGTCGAAATTTCAAATGGCCATAACTCGACTCCCGTTCCATCGATTTCGGGACTTAACCAGTGTTTTCAAAACGCCGCGAGCAGACTTAGAGTATGCATTTTGGATCATCCCGATATCTCAATAATTGTAGATATCAGAGCAGTTTTAACATAGGCAAATATAGCAAAGGTCATTTTTTGGAGCAAAAATTTTTTACTTTCAAATTCCATTTTAGGACGCTATATCGATGTATTCTGACTCGCTGATCACTAATTCAGTAGCCATTTCTTCGAGAAACTAGATATTTTTTTTGTCATTTTTTGCCAACACCATTTTTGGAACCCTCAAAATGTCGAAATTTCAAATGGCCATAACTCGACTCCCGTTCCATCGATTTCGGGACTTAACCAGTGTTTTCAAAACGCCGCGAGCAGACTTAGAGTATGCATTTTGGATCATCCCGATATCTCAATAATTGTAGATATGAGAGCAGTTTGAAAATAGGCAAATATAGCAAAGGTCATTTTTTGGAGCAAAAATTTTTTACTTTCAAATTCCATTTTAGGACGCTATATCGATGTATTCTGACTCGCTGATCACTAATTCAGTAGCCATTTCTTCGAGAAACTAGATATTTTTTGATCATTTTTTGCCAACACCATTTTTGGAACCCTCAAAATGTCGAAATTTCAAATGGCCATAACTCGACTCCCGTTCCATCGATTTCGGGACTTAACCAGTGTTTTCAAAACGCCGCGAGCAGACTTAGAGTATGCATTTTGGATCATCCCGATATCTCAATAATTGTAGATATGAGAGCAGTTTGAAAATAGGCAAATATAGCAAAGGTCATTTTTTGGAGCAAAAATTTTTTACTTTCAAATTCCATTTTAGGACGCTATATCGATGTATTCTGACTCGCTGATCACTAATTCAGTAGCCATTTCTTCGAGAAACTAGATATTTTTTGATCATTTTTTGCCAACACCATTTTTGGAACCCTCAAAATGTCGAAATTTCAAATGGCCATAACTCGACTCCCGTTCCATCGATTTCGGGACTTAACCAGTGTTTTCAAAACGCCGCGAGCAGACTTAGAGTATGCATTTTGGATCATCCCGATATCTCAATAATTGTAGATATGAGAGCAGTTTGAAAATAGGCAAAAAATGGCAAAGGTCATTTTTTGTGAGCAAACATTTTTTACTTTCAAATTCCATTTTAGGACGCTATATCGATGTATTCTGACTCGCTGATCACTAATTCAGTAGCCATTTCTTCGAGAAACTCGAAATTTTTTTTTCATTTTTTGCCAACACCATTTTTGGAACCCTCAAAATGTCGAAATTTCAAATGGCCATAACTCGGCTCCCGTTCCATTGATTTCGCGACCTAACCAGTGTTTTCAAAACGTCGCGAGTAGACTTAGAGTATGCATTTTGGATCATCCCAATATCTCAATAATTGTAGATATGAGAGCAGATTGCAAATAGGCAAAAAATAGCAAAGGTCATTTTTTGTGAGCAAACATTTTTTACTTTCAAATTCCATTTTAGGACGCTATATCGATGTATTCTGACTCGCTGATCACTAATTCAGTAGCCATTTCTTCGAGAAACTCGATATTTTTTTTTCATTTTTTGCCAACACCATTTTCGGAACCCTCAAAATGTCGAAATTTCAAATGGCCATAACTCGGCTCCCGTTCCATTGATTTCGGGACTTAAACAGTGTTTTCAAAACGTCGCGAGCAGACTTAGAGTATGCATTTTGGATCATCCCGATATCTCAATAATTGTAGATATGAGAGCGGTTTGAAAATCGGCAAAAAATAGCAAAGGTCATTTTTTGTGAGCAAAAATGTTTTACTTTCAAATTCCATTTTAGGACGCTATATCGATGTATTCTGACTCGCTGATCACTAATTCAGTAGCCATTTCTTCGAGAAACTAGATATTTTTTGATCATTTTTTGCCAACACCATTTTTGGAACCCTCAAAATGTCGAAATTTCAAATGGCCATAACTCGACTCCCGTTCCATCGATTTCGGGACTTAACCAGTGTTTTCAAAACGCCGCGAGCAGACTTAGAGTATGCATTTTGGATCATCCCGATATCTCAATAATTGTAGATATGAGAGCAGTTTGAAAATAGGCAAAAAATAGCAAAGGTCATTTTTTGTGAGCAAACATTTTTTACTTTCAAATTCCATTTTAGGACGCTATATCGATGTATTCTGACTCGCTGATCACTAATTCAGTAGCCATTTCTTCGAGAAACTCGATATTTTTTTTTCATTTTTTGCCAACACCATTTTCGGAACCCTCAAAATGTCGAAATTTCAAATGGCCATAACTCGACTCCCGTTCCATCGATTTCGGGACTTAACCAGTGTTTTCAAAACGCCGCGAGCAGACTTAGAGTATGCATTTTGGATCATCCCGATATCTCAATAATTGTAGATATCAGAGCAGTTTTAACATAGGCAAATATAGCAAAGGTCATTTTTTGGAGCAAAAATTTTTTACTTTCAAATTCCATTTTAGGACGCTATATCGATGTATTCTGACTCGCTGATCACTAATTCAGTAGCCATTTCTTCGAGAAACTAGATATTTTTTGCTCATTTTTTGCCAACACCATTTTTGGAACCCTCAAAATGTCGAAATTTCAAATGGCCATAACTCGACTCCCGTTCCATCGATTTCGGGACTTAACCAGTGTTTTCAAAACGCCGCGAGCAGACTTAGAGTATGCATTTTGGATCATCCCGATATCTCAATAATTGTAGATATCAGAGCAGTTTTAACATAGGCAAATATAGCAAAGGTCATTTTTTGAAGCAAAAATTTTTTACTTTCAAATTCCATTTTAGGACGCTATATCGATGTATTCTGACTCGCTGATCACTAATTCAGTAGCCATTTCTTCGAGAAACTAGATATTTTTTGATCATTTTTTGCCAACACCATTTTTGGAACCCTCAAAATGTCGAAATTTCAAATGGCCATAACTCGACTCCCGTTCCATCGATTTCGGGACTTAACCAGTGTTTTCAAAACGCCGCGAGCAGACTTAGAGTATGCATTTTGGATCATCCCGATATCTCAATAATTGTAGATATCAGAGCAGTTTTAACATAGGCAAATATAGCAAAGGTCATTTTTTGGAGCAAACATTTTTTACTTTCAAATTCCATTTTAGGACGCTATATCGATGTATTCTGACTCGCTGATCACTAATTCAGTAGCCATTTCTTCGAGAAACTAGATATTTTTTGATCATTTTTTGCCAACACCATTTTTGGAACCCTCAAAATGTCGAAATTTCAAATGGCCATAACTCGACTCCCGTTCCATCGATTTCGGGACTTAACCAGTGTTTTCAAAACGCCGCGAGCAGACTTAGAGTATGCATTTTGGATCATCCCGATATCTCAATAATTGTAGATATGAGAGCAGTTTGAAAATAGGCAAATATAGCAAAGGTCATTTTTTGGAGCAAAAATTTTTTACTTTCAAATTCCATTTTAGGACGCTATATCGATGTATTCTGACTCGCTGATCACTAATTCAGTAGCCATTTCTTCGAGAAACTAGATATTTTTTGATCATTTTTTGCCAACACCATTTTTGGAACCCTCAAAATGTCGAAATTTCAAATGGCCATAACTCGACTCCCGTTCCATCGATTTCGGGACTTAACCAGTGTTTTCAAAACGCCGCGAGCAGACTTAGAGTATGCATTTTGGATCATCCCGATATCTCAATAATTGTAGATATCAGAGCAGTTTTAACATAGGCAAATATAGCAAAGGTCATTTTTTGGAGCAAAAATTTTTTACTTTCAAATTCCATTTTAGGACGCTATATCGATGTATTCTGACTCGCTGATCACTAATTCAGTAGCCATTTCTTCGAGAAACTAGATATTTTTTGATCATTTTTTGCCAACACCATTTTTGGAACCCTCAAAATGTCGAAATTTCAAATGGCCATAACTCGACTCCCGTTCCATCGATTTCGGGACTTAACCAGTGTTTTCAAAACGCCGCGAGCAGACTTAGAGTATGCATTTTGGATCATCCCGATATCTCAATAATTGTAGATATCAGAGCAGTTTTAACATAGGCAAATATAGCAAAGGTCATTTTTTGGAGCAAAAATTTTTTACTTTCAAATTCCATTTTAGGACGCTATATCGATGTATTCTGACTCGCTGATCACTAATTCAGTAGCCATTTCTTCGAGAAACTAGATATTTTTTTTGTCATTTTTTGCCAACACCATTTTTGGAACCCTCAAAATGTCGAAATTTCAAATGGCCATAACTCGACTCCCGTTCCATCGATTTCGGGACTTAACCAGTGTTTTCAAAACGCCGCGAGCAGACTTAGAGTATGCATTTTGGATCATCCCGATATCTCAATAATTGTAGATATGAGAGCAGTTTGAAAATAGGCAAATATAGCAAAGGTCATTTTTTGGAGCAAAAATTTTTTACTTTCAAATTCCATTTTAGGACGCTATATCGATGTATTCTGACTCGCTGATCACTAATTCAGTAGCCATTTCTTCGAGAAACTAGATATTTTTTGATCATTTTTTGCCAACACCATTTTTGGAACCCTCAAAATGTCGAAATTTCAAATGGCCATAACTCGACTCCCGTTCCATCGATTTCGGGACTTAACCAGTGTTTTCAAAACGCCGCGAGCAGACTTAGAGTATGCATTTTGGATCATCCCGATATCTCAATAATTGTAGATATGAGAGCAGTTTGAAAATAGGCAAATATAGCAAAGGTCATTTTTTGGAGCAAAAATTTTTTACTTTCAAATTCCATTTTAGGACGCTATATCGATGTATTCTGACTCGCTGATCACTAATTCAGTAGCCATTTCTTCGAGAAACTAGATATTTTTTGATCATTTTTTGCCAACACCATTTTTGGAACCCTCAAAATGTCGAAATTTCAAATGGCCATAACTCGACTCCCGTTCCATCGATTTCGGGACTTAACCAGTGTTTTCAAAACGCCGCGAGCAGACTTAGAGTATGCATTTTGGATCATCCCGATATCTCAATAATTGTAGATATCAGAGCAGTTTTAACATAGGCAAATATAGCAAAGGTCATTTTTTGGAGCAAAAATTTTTTACTTTCAAATTCCATTTTAGGACGCTATATCGATGTATTCTGACTCGCTGATCACTAATTCAGTAGCCATTTCTTCGAGAAACTAGATATTTTTTGATCATTTTTTGCCAACACCATTTTTGGAACCCTCAAAATGTCGAAATTTCAAATGGCCATAACTCGACTCCCGTTCCATCGATTTCGGGACTTAACCAGTGTTTTCAAAACGCCGCGAGCAGACTTAGAGTATGCATTTTGGATCATCCCGATATCTCAATAATTGTAGATATGAGAGCAGTTTGAAAATAGGCAAATATAGCAAAGGTCATTTTTTGGAGCAAAAATTTTTTACTTTCAAATTCCATTTTAGGACGCTATATCGATGTATTCTGACTCGCTGATCACTAATTCAGTAGCCATTTCTTCGAGAAACTAGATATTTTTTGATCATTTTTTGCCAACACCATTTTTGGAACCCTCAAAATGTCGAAATTTCAAATGGCCATAACTCGACTCCCGTTCCATCGATTTCGGGACTTAACCAGTGTTTTCAAAACGCCGCGAGCAGACTTAGAGTATGCATTTTGGATCATCCCGATATCTCAATAATTGTAGATATCAGAGCAGTTTTAACATAGGCAAATATAGCAAAGGTCATTTTTTGGAGCAAAAATTTTTTACTTTCAAATTCCATTTTAGGACGCTATATCGATGTATTCTGACTCGCTGATCACTAATTCAGTAGCCATTTCTTCGAGAAACTAGATATTTTTTGATCATTTTTTGCCAACACCATTTTTGGAACCCTCAAAATGTCGAAATTTCAAATGGCCATAACTCGACTCCCGTTCCATCGATTTCGGGACTTAACCAGTGTTTTCAAAACGCCGCGAGCAGACTTAGAGTATGCATTTTGGATCATCCCGATATCTCAATAATTGTAGATATCAGAGCAGTTTTAACATAGGCAAATATAGCAAAGGTCATTTTTTGGAGCAAAAATTTTTTACTTTCAAATTCCATTTTAGGACGCTATATCGATGTATTCTGACTCGCTGATCACTAATTCAGTAGCCATTTCTTCGAGAAACTAGATATTTTTTTTGTCATTTTTTGCCAACACCATTTTTGGAACCCTCAAAATGTCGAAATTTCAAATGGCCATAACTCGACTCCCGTTCCATCGATTTCGGGACTTAACCAGTGTTTTCAAAACGCCGCGAGCAGACTTAGAGTATGCATTTTGGATCATCCCGATATCTCAATAATTGTAGATATGAGAGCAGTTTGAAAATAGGCAAATATAGCAAAGGTCATTTTTTGGAGCAAAAATTTTTTACTTTCAAATTCCATTTTAGGACGCTATATCGATGTATTCTGACTCGCTGATCACTAATTCAGTAGCCATTTCTTCGAGAAACTAGATATTTTTTGATCATTTTTTGCCAACACCATTTTTGGAACCCTCAAAATGTCGAAATTTCAAATGGCCATAACTCGACTCCCGTTCCATCGATTTCGGGACTTAACCAGTGTTTTCAAAACGCCGCGAGCAGACTTAGAGTATGCATTTTGGATCATCCCGATATCTCAATAATTGTAGATATGAGAGCAGTTTGAAAATAGGCAAAAAATGGCAAAGGTCATTTTTTGTGAGCAAACATTTTTTACTTTCAAATTCCATTTTAGGACGCTATATCGATGTATTCTGACTCGCTGATCACTAATTCAGTAGCCATTTCTTCGAGAAACTCGAAATTTTTTTTTCATTTTTTGCCAACACCATTTTTGGAACCCTCAAAATGTCGAAATTTCAAATGGCCATAACTCGGCTCCCGTTCCATTGATTTCGCGACCTAACCAGTGTTTTCAAAACGTCGCGAGTAGACTTAGAGTATGCATTTTGGATCATCCCAATATCTCAATAATTGTAGATATGAGAGCAGATTGCAAATAGGCAAAAAATAGCAAAGGTCATTTTTTGTGAGCAAACATTTTTTACTTTCAAATTCCATTTTAGGACGCTATATCGATGTATTCTGACTCGCTGATCACTAATTCAGTAGCCATTTCTTCGAGAAACTCGATATTTTTTTTTCATTTTTTGCCAACACCATTTTCGGAACCCTCAAAATGTCGAAATTTCAAATGGCCATAACTCGGCTCCCGTTCCATTGATTTCGGGACTTAAACAGTGTTTTCAAAACGTCGCGAGCAGACTTAGAGTATGCATTTTGGATCATCCCGATATCTCAATAATTGTAGATATGAGAGCGGTTTGAAAATCGGCAAAAAATAGCAAAGGTCATTTTTTGTGAGCAAAAATGTTTTACTTTCAAATTCCATTTTAGGACGCTATATCGATGTATTCTGACTCGCTGATCACTAATTCAGTAGCCATTTCTTCGAGAAACTAGATATTTTTTGATCATTTTTTGCCAACACCATTTTTGGAACCCTCAAAATGTCGAAATTTCAAATGGCCATAACTCGACTCCCGTTCCATCGATTTCGGGACTTAACCAGTGTTTTCAAAACGCCGCGAGCAGACTTAGAGTATGCATTTTGGATCATCCCGATATCTCAATAATTGTAGATATGAGAGCAGTTTGAAAATAGGCAAAAAATAGCAAAGGTCATTTTTTGTGAGCAAACATTTTTTACTTTCAAATTCCATTTTAGGACGCTATATCGATGTATTCTGACTCGCTGATCACTAATTCAGTAGCCATTTCTTCGAGAAACTCGATATTTTTTTTTCATTTTTTGCCAACACCATTTTCGGAACCCTCAAAATGTCGAAATTTCAAATGGCCATAACTCGACTCCCGTTCCATCGATTTCGGGACTTAACCAGTGTTTTCAAAACGCCGCGAGCAGACTTAGAGTATGCATTTTGGATCATCCCGATATCTCAATAATTGTAGATATCAGAGCAGTTTTAACATAGGCAAATATAGCAAAGGTCATTTTTTGGAGCAAAAATTTTTTACTTTCAAATTCCATTTTAGGACGCTATATCGATGTATTCTGACTCGCTGATCACTAATTCAGTAGCCATTTCTTCGAGAAACTAGATATTTTTTGCTCATTTTTTGCCAACACCATTTTTGGAACCCTCAAAATGTCGAAATTTCAAATGGCCATAACTCGACTCCCGTTCCATCGATTTCGGGACTTAACCAGTGTTTTCAAAACGCCGCGAGCAGACTTAGAGTATGCATTTTGGATCATCCCGATATCTCAATAATTGTAGATATCAGAGCAGTTTTAACATAGGCAAATATAGCAAAGGTCATTTTTTGAAGCAAAAATTTTTTACTTTCAAATTCCATTTTAGGACGCTATATCGATGTATTCTGACTCGCTGATCACTAATTCAGTAGCCATTTCTTCGAGAAACTAGATATTTTTTGATCATTTTTTGCCAACACCATTTTTGGAACCCTCAAAATGTCGAAATTTCAAATGGCCATAACTCGACTCCCGTTCCATCGATTTCGGGACTTAACCAGTGTTTTCAAAACGCCGCGAGCAGACTTAGAGTATGCATTTTGGATCATCCCGATATCTCAATAATTGTAGATATCAGAGCAGTTTTAACATAGGCAAATATAGCAAAGGTCATTTTTTGGAGCAAACATTTTTTACTTTCAAATTCCATTTTAGGACGCTATATCGATGTATTCTGACTCGCTGATCACTAATTCAGTAGCCATTTCTTCGAGAAACTAGATATTTTTTGATCATTTTTTGCCAACACCATTTTTGGAACCCTCAAAATGTCGAAATTTCAAATGGCCATAACTCGACTCCCGTTCCATCGATTTCGGGACTTAACCAGTGTTTTCAAAACGCCGCGAGCAGACTTAGAGTATGCATTTTGGATCATCCCGATATCTCAATAATTGTAGATATGAGAGCAGTTTGAAAATAGGCAAATATAGCAAAGGTCATTTTTTGGAGCAAAAATTTTTTACTTTCAAATTCCATTTTAGGACGCTATATCGATGTATTCTGACTCGCTGATCACTAATTCAGTAGCCATTTCTTCGAGAAACTAGATATTTTTTGATCATTTTTTGCCAACACCATTTTTGGAACCCTCAAAATGTCGAAATTTCAAATGGCCATAACTCGACTCCCGTTCCATCGATTTCGGGACTTAACCAGTGTTTTCAAAACGCCGCGAGCAGACTTAGAGTATGCATTTTGGATCATCCCGATATCTCAATAATTGTAGATATCAGAGCAGTTTTAACATAGGCAAATATAGCAAAGGTCATTTTTTGGAGCAAAAATTTTTTACTTTCAAATTCCATTTTAGGACGCTATATCGATGTATTCTGACTCGCTGATCACTAATTCAGTAGCCATTTCTTCGAGAAACTAGATATTTTTTGATCATTTTTTGCCAACACCATTTTTGGAACCCTCAAAATGTCGAAATTTCAAATGGCCATAACTCGACTCCCGTTCCATCGATTTCGGGACTTAACCAGTGTTTTCAAAACGCCGCGAGCAGACTTAGAGTATGCATTTTGGATCATCCCGATATCTCAATAATTGTAGATATCAGAGCAGTTTTAACATAGGCAAATATAGCAAAGGTCATTTTTTGGAGCAAAAATTTTTTACTTTCAAATTCCATTTTAGGACGCTATATCGATGTATTCTGACTCGCTGATCACTAATTCAGTAGCCATTTCTTCGAGAAACTAGATATTTTTTTTGTCATTTTTTGCCAACACCATTTTTGGAACCCTCAAAATGTCGAAATTTCAAATGGCCATAACTCGACTCCCGTTCCATCGATTTCGGGACTTAACCAGTGTTTTCAAAACGCCGCGAGCAGACTTAGAGTATGCATTTTGGATCATCCCGATATCTCAATAATTGTAGATATGAGAGCAGTTTGAAAATAGGCAAATATAGCAAAGGTCATTTTTTGGAGCAAAAATTTTTTACTTTCAAATTCCATTTTAGGACGCTATATCGATGTATTCTGACTCGCTGATCACTAATTCAGTAGCCATTTCTTCGAGAAACTAGATATTTTTTGATCATTTTTTGCCAACACCATTTTTGGAACCCTCAAAATGTCGAAATTTCAAATGGCCATAACTCGACTCCCGTTCCATCGATTTCGGGACTTAACCAGTGTTTTCAAAACGCCGCGAGCAGACTTAGAGTATGCATTTTGGATCATCCCGATATCTCAATAATTGTAGATATGAGAGCAGTTTGAAAATAGGCAAATATAGCAAAGGTCATTTTTTGGAGCAAAAATTTTTTACTTTCAAATTCCATTTTAGGACGCTATATCGATGTATTCTGACTCGCTGATCACTAATTCAGTAGCCATTTCTTCGAGAAACTAGATATTTTTTGATCATTTTTTGCCAACACCATTTTTGGAACCCTCAAAATGTCGAAATTTCAAATGGCCATAACTCGACTCCCGTTCCATCGATTTCGGGACTTAACCAGTGTTTTCAAAACGCCGCGAGCAGACTTAGAGTATGCATTTTGGATCATCCCGATATCTCAATAATTGTAGATATCAGAGCAGTTTTAACATAGGCAAATATAGCAAAGGTCATTTTTTGGAGCAAAAATTTTTTACTTTCAAATTCCATTTTAGGACGCTATATCGATGTATTCTGACTCGCTGATCACTAATTCAGTAGCCATTTCTTCGAGAAACTAGATATTTTTTGATCATTTTTTGCCAACACCATTTTTGGAACCCTCAAAATGTCGAAATTTCAAATGGCCATAACTCGACTCCCGTTCCATCGATTTCGGGACTTAACCAGTGTTTTCAAAACGCCGCGAGCAGACTTAGAGTATGCATTTTGGATCATCCCGATATCTCAATAATTGTAGATATCAGAGCAGTTTTAACATAGGCAAATATAGCAAAGGTCATTTTTTGGAGCAAAAATTTTTTACTTTCAAATTCCATTTTAGGACGCTATATCGATGTATTCTGACTCGCTGATCACTAATTCAGTAGCCATTTCTTCGAGAAACTAGATATTTTTTTTGTCATTTTTTGCCAACACCATTTTTGGAACCCTCAAAATGTCGAAATTTCAAATGGCCATAACTCGACTCCCGTTCCATCGATTTCGGGACTTAACCAGTGTTTTCAAAACGCCGCGAGCAGACTTAGAGTATGCATTTTGGATCATCCCGATATCTCAATAATTGTAGATATGAGAGCAGTTTGAAAATAGGCAAATATAGCAAAGGTCATTTTTTGGAGCAAAAATTTTTTACTTTCAAATTCCATTTTAGGACGCTATATCGATGTATTCTGACTCGCTGATCACTAATTCAGTAGCCATTTCTTCGAGAAACTAGATATTTTTTGATCATTTTTTGCCAACACCATTTTTGGAACCCTCAAAATGTCGAAATTTCAAATGGCCATAACTCGACTCCCGTTCCATCGATTTCGGGACTTAACCAGTGTTTTCAAAACGCCGCGAGCAGACTTAGAGTATGCATTTTGGATCATCCCGATATCTCAATAATTGTAGATATGAGAGCAGTTTGAAAATAGGCAAATATAGCAAAGGTCATTTTTTGGAGCAAAAATTTTTTACTTTCAAATTCCATTTTAGGACGCTATATCGATGTATTCTGACTCGCTGATCACTAATTCAGTAGCCATTTCTTCGAGAAACTAGATATTTTTTGATCATTTTTTGCCAACACCATTTTTGGAACCCTCAAAATGTCGAAATTTCAAATGGCCATAACTCGACTCCCGTTCCATCGATTTCGGGACTTAACCAGTGTTTTCAAAACGCCGCGAGCAGACTTAGAGTATGCATTTTGGATCATCCCGATATCTCAATAATTGTAGATATGAGAGCAGTTTGAAAATAGGCAAAAAATGGCAAAGGTCATTTTTTGTGAGCAAACATTTTTTACTTTCAAATTCCATTTTAGGACGCTATATCGATGTATTCTGACTCGCTGATCACTAATTCAGTAGCCATTTCTTCGAGAAACTCGAAATTTTTTTTTCATTTTTTGCCAACACCATTTTTGGAACCCTCAAAATGTCGAAATTTCAAATGGCCATAACTCGGCTCCCGTTCCATTGATTTCGCGACCTAACCAGTGTTTTCAAAACGTCGCGAGTAGACTTAGAGTATGCATTTTGGATCATCCCAATATCTCAATAATTGTAGATATGAGAGCAGATTGCAAATAGGCAAAAAATAGCAAAGGTCATTTTTTGTGAGCAAACATTTTTTACTTTCAAATTCCATTTTAGGACGCTATATCGATGTATTCTGACTCGCTGATCACTAATTCAGTAGCCATTTCTTCGAGAAACTCGATATTTTTTTTTCATTTTTTGCCAACACCATTTTCGGAACCCTCAAAATGTCGAAATTTCAAATGGCCATAACTCGGCTCCCGTTCCATTGATTTCGGGACTTAAACAGTGTTTTCAAAACGTCGCGAGCAGACTTAGAGTATGCATTTTGGATCATCCCGATATCTCAATAATTGTAGATATGAGAGCGGTTTGAAAATCGGCAAAAAATAGCAAAGGTCATTTTTTGTGAGCAAAAATGTTTTACTTTCAAATTCCATTTTAGGACGCTATATCGATGTATTCTGACTCGCTGATCACTAATTCAGTAGCCATTTCTTCGAGAAACTAGATATTTTTTGATCATTTTTTGCCAACACCATTTTTGGAACCCTCAAAATGTCGAAATTTCAAATGGCCATAACTCGACTCCCGTTCCATCGATTTCGGGACTTAACCAGTGTTTTCAAAACGCCGCGAGCAGACTTAGAGTATGCATTTTGGATCATCCCGATATCTCAATAATTGTAGATATGAGAGCAGTTTGAAAATAGGCAAAAAATAGCAAAGGTCATTTTTTGTGAGCAAACATTTTTTACTTTCAAATTCCATTTTAGGACGCTATATCGATGTATTCTGACTCGCTGATCACTAATTCAGTAGCCATTTCTTCGAGAAACTCGATATTTTTTTTTCATTTTTTGCCAACACCATTTTCGGAACCCTCAAAATGTCGAAATTTCAAATGGCCATAACTCGACTCCCGTTCCATCGATTTCGGGACTTAACCAGTGTTTTCAAAACGCCGCGAGCAGACTTAGAGTATGCATTTTGGATCATCCCGATATCTCAATAATTGTAGATATGAGAGCGGTTTGAAAATCGGCAAAAAATAGCAAAGGTCATTTTTTGTGAGCAAAAATGTTTTACTTTCAAATTCCATTTTAGGACGCTATATCGATGTATTCTGACTCGCTGATCACTAATTCAGTAGCCATTTCTTCGAGAAACTCGAAATTTTTTTTTCATTTTTTGCCAACACCATTTTCGGAACCCTCAAAATGTCGAAATTTCAAATGGCCATAACTCGGCTCCCGTTCCATTGATTTCGGGACTTAACCAGTGTTTTCAAAACGTCGCGAGCAGACTTAGAGTATGCATTTTGGATCATCCCGATATCTCAATAATTGTAGATATGAGAGCGGTTTGAAAATCGGCAAAAAATAGCAAAGGTCATTTTTTGTGAGCAAAAATGTTTTACTTTCAAATTCCATTTTAGGACGCTATATCGATGTATTCTGACTCGCTGATCACTAATTCAGTAGCCATTTCTTCGAGAAACTAGATATTTTTTGATCATTTTTTGCCAACACCATTTTTGGAACCCTCAAAATGTCGAAATTTCAAATGGCCATAACTCGACTCCCGTTCCATCGATTTCGGGACTTAACCAGTGTTTTCAAAACGCCGCGAGCAGACTTAGAGTATGCATTTTGGATCATCCCGATATCTCAATAATTGTAGATATCAGAGCAGTTTTAACATAGGCAAATATAGCAAAGGTCATTTTTTGGAGCAAACATTTTTTACTTTCAAATTCCATTTTAGGACGCTATATCGATGTATTCTGACTCGCTGATCACTAATTCAGTAGCCATTTCTTCGAGAAACTAGATATTTTTTTTGTCATTTTTTGCCAACACCATTTTTGGAACCCTCAAAATGTCGAAATTTCAAATGGCCATAACTCGGCTCCCGTTCCATCGATTCCGGGACTTAACCAGTGTTTTCAAAACGCCGCGAGCAGACTTAGAGTATGCATTTTGGATCATCCCGATATCTCAATAATTGTAGATATCAGAGCAGTTTTAACATAGGCAAATATAGCAAAGGTCATTTTTTGGAGCAAAAATTTTTTACTTTCAAATTCCATTTTAGGACGCTATATCGATGTATTCTGACTCGCTGATCACTAATTCAGTAGCCATTTCTTCGAGAAACTAGATATTTTTTGATCATTTTTTGCCAACACCATTTTTGGAACCCTCAAAATGTCGAAATTTCAAATGGCCATAACTCGACTCCCGTTCCATCGATTTCGGGACTTAACCAGTGTTTTCAAAACGCCGCGAGCAGACTTAGAGTATGCATTTTGGATCATCCCGATATCTCAATAATTGTAGATATCAGAGCAGTTTTAACATAGGCAAATATAGCAAAGGTCATTTTTTGAAGCAAAAATTTTTTACTTTCAAATTCCATTTTAGGACGCTATATCGATGTATTCTGACTCGCTGATCACTAATTCAGTAGCCATTTCTTCGAGAAACTAGATATTTTTTGATCATTTTTTGCCAACACCATTTTTGGAACCCTCAAAATGTCGAAATTTCAAATGGCCATAACTCGACTCCCGTTCCATCGATTTCGGGACTTAACCAGTGTTTTCAAAACGCCGCGAGCAGACTTAGAGTATGCATTTTGGATCATCCCGATATCTCAATAATTGTAGATATCAGAGCAGTTTTAACATAGGCAAATATAGCAAAGGTCATTTTTTGGAGCAAACATTTTTTACTTTCAAATTCCATTTTAGGACGCTATATCGATGTATTCTGACTCGCTGATCACTAATTCAGTAGCCATTTCTTCGAGAAACTAGATATTTTTTGATCATTTTTTGCCAACACCATTTTTGGAACCCTCAAAATGTCGAAATTTCAAATGGCCATAACTCGACTCCCGTTCCATCGATTTCGGGACTTAACCAGTGTTTTCAAAACGCCGCGAGCAGACTTAGAGTATGCATTTTGGATCATCCCGATATCTCAATAATTGTAGATATGAGAGCAGTTTGAAAATAGGCAAATATAGCAAAGGTCATTTTTTGGAGCAAAAATTTTTTACTTTCAAATTCCATTTTAGGACGCTATATCGATGTATTCTGACTCGCTGATCACTAATTCAGTAGCCATTTCTTCGAGAAACTAGATATTTTTTGATCATTTTTTGCCAACACCATTTTTGGAACCCTCAAAATGTCGAAATTTCAAATGGCCATAACTCGACTCCCGTTCCATCGATTTCGGGACTTAACCAGTGTTTTCAAAACGCCGCGAGCAGACTTAGAGTATGCATTTTGGATCATCCCGATATCTCAATAATTGTAGATATCAGAGCAGTTTTAACATAGGCAAATATAGCAAAGGTCATTTTTTGGAGCAAAAATTTTTTACTTTCAAATTCCATTTTAGGACGCTATATCGATGTATTCTGACTCGCTGATCACTAATTCAGTAGCCATTTCTTCGAGAAACTAGATATTTTTTGATCATTTTTTGCCAACACCATTTTTGGAACCCTCAAAATGTCGAAATTTCAAATGGCCATAACTCGACTCCCGTTCCATCGATTTCGGGACTTAACCAGTGTTTTCAAAACGCCGCGAGCAGACTTAGAGTATGCATTTTGGATCATCCCGATATCTCAATAATTGTAGATATCAGAGCAGTTTTAACATAGGCAAATATAGCAAAGGTCATTTTTTGGAGCAAACATTTTTTACTTTCAAATTCCATTTTAGGACGCTATATCGATGTATTCTGACTCGCTGATCACTAATTCAGTAGCCATTTCTTCGAGAAACTAGATATTTTTTTTGTCATTTTTTGCCAACACCATTTTTGGAACCCTCAAAATGTCGAAATTTCAAATGGCCATAACTCGGCTCCCGTTCCATCGATTCCGGGACTTAACCAGTGTTTTCAAAACGCCGCGAGCAGACTTAGAGTATGCATTTTGGATCATCCCGATATCTCAATAATTGTAGATATCAGAGCAGTTTTAACATAGGCAAATATAGCAAAGGTCATTTTTTGGAGCAAAAATTTTTTACTTTCAAATTCCATTTTAGGACGCTATATCGATGTATTCTGACTCGCTGATCACTAATTCAGTAGCCATTTCTTCGAGAAACTAGATATTTTTTTTGTCATTTTTTGCCAACACCATTTTTGGAACCCTCAAAATGTCGAAATTTCAAATGGCCATAACTCGACTCCCGTTCCATCGATTTCGGGACTTAACCAGTGTTTTCAAAACGCCGCGAGCAGACTTAGAGTATGCATTTTGGATCATCCCGATATCTCAATAATTGTAGATATGAGAGCAGTTTGAAAATAGGCAAATATAGCAAAGGTCATTTTTTTGAGCAAAAATTTTTTACTTTCAAATTCCATTTTAGGACGCTATATCGATGTATTCTGACTCGCTGATCACTAATTCAGTAGCCATTTCTTCGAGAAACTAGATATTTTTTGATCATTTTTTGCCAACACCATTTTTGGAACCCTCAAAATGTCGAAATTTCAAATGGCCATAACTCGACTCCCGTTCCATCGATTTCGGGACTTAACCAGTGTTTTCAAAACGCCGCGAGCAGACTTAGAGTATGCATTTTGGATCATCCCGATATCTCAATAATTGTAGATATGAGAGCAGTTTGAAAATAGGCAAATATAGCAAAGGTCATTTTTTGGAGCAAAAATTTTTTACTTTCAAATTCCATTTTAGGACGCTATATCGATGTATTCTGACTCGCTGATCACTAATTCAGTAGCCATTTCTTCGAGAAACTAGATATTTTTTGATCATTTTTTGCCAACACCATTTTTGGAACCCTCAAAATGTCGAAATTTCAAATGGCCATAACTCGACTCCCGTTCCATCGATTTCGGGACTTAACCAGTGTTTTCAAAACGCCGCGAGCAGACTTAGAGTATGCATTTTGGATCATCCCGATATCTCAATAATTGTAGATATGAGAGCAGTTTGAAAATAGGCAAAAAATGGCAAAGGTCATTTTTTGTGAGCAAACATTTTTTACTTTCAAATTCCATTTTAGGACGCTATATCGATGTATTCTGACTCGCTGATCACTAATTCAGTAGCCATTTCTTCGAGAAACTCGAAATTTTTTTTTCATTTTTTGCCAACACCATTTTTGGAACCCTCAAAATGTCGAAATTTCAAATGGCCATAACTCGGCTCCCGTTCCATTGATTTCGCGACCTAACCAGTGTTTTCAAAACGTCGCGAGTAGACTTAGAGTATGCATTTTGGATCATCCCAATATCTCAATAATTGTAGATATGAGAGCAGATTGCAAATAGGCAAAAAATAGCAAAGGTCATTTTTTGTGAGCAAACATTTTTTACTTTCAAATTCCATTTTAGGACGCTATATCGATGTATTCTGACTCGCTGATCACTAATTCAGTAGCCATTTCTTCGAGAAACTCGATATTTTTTTTTCATTTTTTGCCAACACCATTTTCGGAACCCTCAAAATGTCGAAATTTCAAATGGCCATAACTCGGCTCCCGTTCCATTGATTTCGGGACTTAACCAGTGTTTTCAAAACGTCGCGAGCAGACTTAGAGTATGCATTTTGGATCATCCCGATATCTCAATAATTGTAGATATGAGAGCGGTTTGAAAATCGGCAAAAAATAGCAAAGGTCATTTTTTGTGAGCAAAAATGTTTTACTTTCAAATTCCATTTTAGGACGCTATATCGATGTATTCTGACTCGCTGATCACTAATTCAGTAGCCATTTCTTCGAGAAACTAGATATTTTTTGATCATTTTTTGCCAACACCATTTTTGGAACCCTCAAAATGTCGAAATTTCAAATGGCCATAACTCGACTCCCGTTCCATCGATTTCGGGACTTAACCAGTGTTTTCAAAACGCCGCGAGCAGACTTAGAGTATGCATTTTGGATCATCCCGATATCTCAATAATTGTAGATATGAGAGCAGTTTGAAAATAGGCAAAAAATGGCAAAGGTCATTTTTTGTGAGCAAACATTTTTTACTTTCAAATTCCATTTTAGGACGCTATATCGATGTATTCTGACTCGCTGATCACTAATTCAGTAGCCATTTCTTCGAGAAACTCGAAATTTTTTTTTCATTTTTTGCCAACACCATTTTTGGAACCCTCAAAATGTCGAAATTTCAAATGGCCATAACTCGGCTCCCGTTCCATTGATTTCGGGACCTAACCAGTGTTTTCAAAACGTCGCGAGTAGACTTAGAGTATGCATTTTGGATCATCCCAATATCTCAATAATTGTAGATATGAGAGCAGTTTGCAAATAGGCAAAAAATAGCAAAGGTCATTTTTTGTGAGCAAACATTTTTTACTTTCAAATTCCATTTTAGGACGCTATATCGATGTATTCTGACTCGCTGATCACTAATTCAGTAGCCATTTCTTCGAGAAACTCGATATTTTTTTTGTCATTTTTTGCCAACACCATTTTTGGAACCCTCAAAATGTCGAAATTTCAAATGGCCATAACTCGGCTCCCGTTCCATTGATTTCGGGACTTAACCAGTGTTTTCAAAACGTCGCGAGCAGACTTAGAGTATGCATTTTGGATCATCCCGATATCTCAATAATTGTAGATATGAGAGCGGTTTGAAAATCGGCAAAAAATAGCAAAGGTCATTTTTTGTGAGCAAAAATGTTTTACTTTCAAATTCCATTTTAGGACGCTATATCGATGTATTCTGACTCGCTGATCACTAATTCAGTAGCCATTTCTTCGAGAAACTCGAAATTTTTTTTTCATTTTTTGCCAACACCATTTTTGGAACCCTCAAAATGTCGAAATTTCAAATGGCCATAACTCGGCTCCCGTTCCATTGATTTCGGGACCTAACCAGTGTTTTCAAAACGTCGCGAGTAGACTTAGAGTATGCATTTTGGATCATCCCAATATCTCAATAATTGTAGATATGAGAGCAGTTTGCAAATAGGCAAAAAATGGCAAAGGTCATTTTTTGTGAGCAAACATTTTTTACTTTCAAATTCCATTTTAGGACGCTATATCGATGTATTCTGACTCGTTGATCACTAATTCAGTAGCCATTTCTTCGAGAAACTCGATATTTTTTTTTCATTTTTTTGCCAACACCATTTTCGGAACCCTCAAAATGTCGAAATTTCAAATGGCCATAACTCGGCTCCCGTTCCATTGATTTCGGGACTTAACCAGTGTTTTCAAAACGTCGCGAGCAGACTTAGAGTATGCATTTTGGATCATCCCGATATCTCAATAATTGTAGATATGAGAGCGGTTTGAAAATCGGCAAAAAATAGCAAAGGTCATTTTTTGTGAGCAAAAATGTTTTACTTTCAAATTCCATTTTAGGACGCTATATCGATGTATTCTGACTCGCTGATCACTAATTCAGTAGCCATTTCTTCGAGAAACTAGATATTTTTTTTGTCATTTTTTGCCAACACCATTTTTGGAACCCTCAAAATGTCGAAATTTCAAATGGCCATAACTCGGCTCCCGTTCCATTGATTTCGGGACCTAACCAGTGTTTTCAAAACGTCGCGAGTAGACTTAGAGTATGCATTTTGGATCATCCCAATATCTCAATAATTGTAGATATGAGAGCAGTTTGCAAATAGGCAAAAAATGGCAAAGGTCATTTTTTGTGAGCAAACATTTTTTACTTTCAAATTCCATTTTAGGACGCTATATCGATGTATTCTGACTCGCTGATCACTAATTCAGTAGCCATTTCTTCGAGAAACTAGATATTTTTTTTGTCATTTTTTGCCAACACCATTTTTGGAACCCTCAAAATGTCGAAATTTCAAATGGCCATAACTCGGCTCCCGTTCCATTGATTTCGGGACCTAACCAGTGTTTTCAAAACGTCGCGAGTAGACTTAGAGTATGCATTTTGGATCATCCCAATATCTCAATAATTGTAGATATGAGAGCAGTTTGCAAATAGGCAAAAAATGGCAAAGGTCATTTTTTGTGAGCAAACATTTTTTACTTTCAAATTCCATTTTAGGACGCTATATCGATGTATTCTGACTCGCTGATCACTAATTCAGTAGCCATTTCTTCGAGAAACTCGAAATTTTTTTTTCATTTATTGCCAACACCATTTTTGGAACCCTCAAAATGTCGAAATTTCAAATGGCCATAACTCGGCTCCCGTTCCATTGATTTCGCGACCTAACCAGTGTTTTCAAAACGTCGCGAGTAGACTTAGAGTATGCATTTTGGATCATCCCAATATCTCAATAATTGTAGATATGAGAGCAGTTTGCAAATAGGCAAAAAATAGCAAAGGTCATTTTTTGTGAGCAAACATTTTTTACTTTCAAATTCCATTTTAGGACGCTATATCGATGTATTCTGACTCGCTGATCACTAATTCAGTAGCCATTTCTTCGAGAAACTCGATATTTTTTTTTCATTTTTTGCCAACACCATTTTCGGAACCCTCAAAATGTCGAAATTTCAAATGGCCATAACTCGGCTCCCGTTCCATTGATTTCGGGACTTAACCAGTGTTTTCAAAACGTCGCGAGCAGACTTAGAGTATGCATTTTGGATCATCCCGATATCTCAATAATTGTAGATATGAGAGCGGTTTGAAAATCGGCAAAAAATAGCAAAGGTCATTTTTTGTGAGCAAAAATGTTTTACTTTCAAATTCCATTTTAGGACGCTATATCGATGTATTCTGACTCGCTGATCACTAATTCAGTAGCCATTTCTTCGAGAAACTAGATATTTTTTGATCATTTTTTGCCAACACCATTTTTGGAACCCTCAAAATGTCGAAATTTCAAATGGCCATAACTCGACTCCCGTTCCATCGATTTCGGGACTTAACCAGTGTTTTCAAAACGCCGCGAGCAGACTTAGAGTATGCATTTTGGATCATCCCGATATCTCAATAATTGTAGATAACAGAGCAGTTTTAACATAGGCAAATATAGCAAAGGTCATTTTTTGGAGCAAACATTTTTTACTTTCAAATTCCATTTTAGGACGCTATATCGATGTATTCTGACTCGCTGATCACTAATTCAGTAGCCATTTCTTCGAGAAACTAGATATTTTTTTTGTCATTTTTTGCCAACACCATTTTTGGAACCCTCAAAATGTCGAAATTTCAAATGGCCATAACTCGGCTCCCGTTCCATCGATTCCGGGACTTAACCAGTGTTTTCAAAACGCCGCGAGCAGACTTAGAGTATGCATTTTGGATCATCCCGATATCTCAATAATTGTAGATATCAGAGCAGTTTTAACATAGGCAAATATAGCAAAGGTCATTTTTTGGAGCAAAAATTTTTTACTTTCAAATTCCATTTTAGGACGCTATATCGATGTATTCTGACTCGCTGATCACTAATTCAGTAGCCATTTCTTCGAGAAACTAGATATTTTTTGATCATTTTTTGCCAACACCATTTTTGGAACCCTCAAAATGTCGAAATTTCAAATGGCCATAACTCGACTCCCGTTCCATCGATTTCGGGACTTAACCAGTGTTTTCAAAACGCCGCGAGCAGACTTAGAGTATGCATTTTGGATCATCCCGATATCTCAATAATTGTAGATATGAGAGCGGTTTGAAAATCGGCAAAAAATAGCAAAGGTCATTTTTTGTGAGCAAAAATGTTTTACTTTCAAATTCCATTTTAGGACGCTATATCGATGTATTCTGACTCGCTGATCACTAATTCAGTAGCCATTTCTTCGAGAAACTCGAAATTTTTTTTTCATTTTTTGCCAACACCATTTTCGGAACCCTCAAAATGTCGAAATTTCAAATGGCCATAACTCGGCTCCCGTTCCATTGATTTCGGGACTTAACCAGTGTTTTCAAAACGTCGCGAGCAGACTTAGAGTATGCATTTTGGATCATCCCGATATCTCAATAATTGTAGATATGAGAGCGGTTTGAAAATCGGCAAAAAATAGCAAAGGTCATTTTTTGTGAGCAAAAATGTTTTACTTTCAAATTCCATTTTAGGACGCTATATCGATGTATTCTGACTCGCTGATCACTAATTCAGTAGCCATTTCTTCGAGAAACTAGATATTTTTTGATCATTTTTTGCCAACACCATTTTTGGAACCCTCAAAATGTCGAAATTTCAAATGGCCATAACTCGACTCCCGTTCCATCGATTTCGGGACTTAACCAGTGTTTTCAAAACGCCGCGAGCAGACTTAGAGTATGCATTTTGGATCATCCCGATATCTCAATAATTGTAGATATCAGAGCAGTTTTAACATAGGCAAATATAGCAAAGGTCATTTTTTGGAGCAAACATTTTTTACTTTCAAATTCCATTTTAGGACGCTATATCGATGTATTCTGACTCGCTGATCACTAATTCAGTAGCCATTTCTTCGAGAAACTAGATATTTTTTTTGTCATTTTTTGCCAACACCATTTTTGGAACCCTCAAAATGTCGAAATTTCAAATGGCCATAACTCGGCTCCCGTTCCATCGATTCCGGGACTTAACCAGTGTTTTCAAAACGCCGCGAGCAGACTTAGAGTATGCATTTTGGATCATCCCGATATCTCAATAATTGTAGATATCAGAGCAGTTTTAACATAGGCAAATATAGCAAAGGTCATTTTTTGGAGCAAAAATTTTTTACTTTCAAATTCCATTTTAGGACGCTATATCGATGTATTCTGACTCGCTGATCACTAATTCAGTAGCCATTTCTTCGAGAAACTAGATATTTTTTGATCATTTTTTGCCAACACCATTTTTGGAACCCTCAAAATGTCGAAATTTCAAATGGCCATAACTCGACTCCCGTTCCATCGATTTCGGGACTTAACCAGTGTTTTCAAAACGCCGCGAGCAGACTTAGAGTATGCATTTTGGATCATCCCGATATCTCAATAATTGTAGATATCAGAGCAGTTTTAACATAGGCAAATATAGCAAAGGCCATTCTTTGGAGCAAACATTTTTTACTTTCAAATTCCATTTTAGGACGCTATATCGATGTATTCTGACTCGCTGATCACTAATTCAGTAGCCATTTCTTCGAGAAACTAGATATTTTTTTTGTCATTTTTTGCCAACACCATTTTTGGAACCCTCAAAATGTCGAAATTTCAAATGGCCATAACTCGACTCCCGTTCCATCGATTTCGGGACTTAACCAGTGTTTTCAAAACGCCGCGAGCAGACTTAGAGTATGCATTTTGGATCATCCCGATATCTCAATAATTGTAGATATGAGAGCAGTTTGAAAATAGGCAAATATAGCAAAGGTCATTTTTTGGAGCAAAAATTTTTTACTTTCAAATTCCATTTTAGGACGCTATATCGATGTATTCTGACTCGCTGATCACTAATTCAGTAGCCATTTCTTCGAGAAACTAGATATTTTTTGATCATTTTTTGCCAACACCATTTTTGGAACCCTCAAAATGTCGAAATTTCAAATGGCCATAACTCGACTCCCGTTCCATCGATTTCGGGACTTAACCAGTGTTTTCAAAACGCCGCGAGCAGACTTAGAGTATGCATTTTGGATCATCCCGATATCTCAATAATTGTAGATATGAGAGCAGTTTGAAAATAGGCAAATATAGCAAAGGTCATTTTTTGGAGCAAAAATTTTTTACTTTCAAATTCCATTTTAGGACGCTATATCGATGTATTCTGACTCGCTGATCACTAATTCAGTAGCCATTTCTTCGAGAAACTAGATATTTTTTGATCATTTTTTGCCAACACCATTTTTGGAACCCTCAAAATGTCGAAATTTCAAATGGCCATAACTCGACTCCCGTTCCATCGATTTCGGGACTTAACCAGTGTTTTCAAAACGCCGCGAGCAGACTTAGAGTATGCATTTTGGATCATCCCGATATCTCAATAATTGTAGATATCAGAGCAGTTTTAACATAGGCAAATATAGCAAAGGTCATTTTTTGGAGCAAACATTTTTTACTTTCAAATTCCATTTTAGGACGCTATATCGATGTATTCTGACTCGCTGATCACTAATTCAGTAGCCATTTCTTCGAGAAACTCGAAATTTTTTTTTCATTTTTTGCCAACACCATTTTCGGAACCCTCAAAATGTCGAAATTTCAAATGGCCATAACTCGGCTCCCGTTCCATTGATTTCGGGACTTAACCAGTGTTTTCAAAACGCCGCGAGCAGACTTAGAGTATGCATTTTGGATCATCCCGATATCTCAATAATTGTAGATATCAGAGCAGTTTTAACATAGGCAAATATAGCAAAGGTCATTTTTTGGAGCAAACATTTTTTACTTTCAAATTCCATTTTAGGACGCTATATCGATGTATTCTGACTCGCTGATCACTAATTCAGTAGCCATTTCTTCGAGAAACTAGATATTTTTTTTGTCATTTTTTGCCAACACCATTTTTGGAACCCTCAAAATGTCGAAATTTCAAATGGCCATAACTCGGCTCCCGTTCCATCGATTCCGGGACTTAACCAGTGTTTTCAAAACGCCGCGAGCAGACTTAGAGTATGCATTTTGGATCATCCCGATATCTCAATAATTGTAGATATCAGAGCAGTTTTAACATAGGCAAATATAGCAAAGGTCATTTTTTGGAGCAAAAATTTTTTACTTTCAAATTCCATTTTAGGACGCTATATCGATGTATTCTGACTCGCTGATCACTAATTCAGTAGCCATTTCTTCGAGAAACTAGATATTTTTTTTGTCATTTTTTGCCAACACCATTTTTGGAACCCTCAAAATGTCGAAATTTCAAATGGCCATAACTCGGCTCCCGTTCCATCGATTCCGGGACTTAACCAGTGTTTTCAAAACGCCGCGAGCAGACTTAGAGTATGCATTTTGGATCATCCCGATATCTCAATAATTGTAGATATCAGAGCAGTTTTAACATAGGCAAATATAGCAAAGGTCATTTTTTGGAGCAAAAATTTTTTACTTTCAAATTCCATTTTAGGACGCTATATCGATGTATTCTGACTCGCTGATCACTAATTCAGTAGCCATTTCTTCGAGAAACTAGATATTTTTTGATCATTTTTTGCCAACACCATTTTTGGAACCCTCAAAATGTCGAAATTTCAAATGGCCATAACTCGACTCCCGTTCCATCGATTTCGGGACTTAACCAGTGTTTTCAAAACGCCGCGAGCAGACTTAGAGTATGCATTTTGGATCATCCCGATATCTCAATAATTGTAGATATCAGAGCAGTTTTAACATAGAATATAACATAAAATTTTAACATAAAATATAGCAAAGGCCATTCTTTGGAGCAAACATTTTTTACTTTCAAATTCCATTTTAGGACGCTATATCGATGTATTCTGACTCGCTGATCACTAATTCAGTAGCCATTTCTTCGAGAAACTAGATATTTTTTTTGTCATTTTTTGCCAACACCATTTTTGGAACCCTCAAAATGTCGAAATTTCAAATGGCCATAACTCGGCTCCCGTTCCATCGATTCCGGGACTTAACCAGTGTTTTCAAAACGCCGCGAGCAGACTTAGAGTATGCATTTTGGATCATCCCGATATCTCAATAATTGTAGATATCAGAGCAGTTTTAACATAGGCAAATATAGCAAAGGTCATTTTTTGGAGCAAAAATTTTTTACTTTCAAATTCCATTTTAGGACGCTATATCGATGTATTCTGACTCGCTGATCACTAATTCAGTAGCCATTTCTTCGAGAAACTAGATATTTTTTGATCATTTTTTGCCAACACCATTTTTGGAACCCTCAAAATGTCGAAATTTCAAATGGCCATAACTCGACTCCCGTTCCATCGATTTCGGGACTTAACCAGTGTTTTCAAAACGCCGCGAGCAGACTTAGAGTATGCATTTTGGATCATCCCGATATCTCAATAATTGTAGATATGAGAGCAGTTTGAAAATAGGCAAATATAGCAAAGGTCATTTTTTGGAGCAAAAATTTTTTACTTTCAAATTCCATTTTAGGACGCTATATCGATGTATTCTGACTCGCTGATCACTAATTCAGTAGCCATTTCTTCGAGAAACTAGATATTTTTTGATCATTTTTTGCCAACACCATTTTTGGAACCCTCAAAATGTCGAAATTTCAAATGGCCATAACTCGACTCCCGTTCCATCGATTTCGGGACTTAACCAGTGTTTTCAAAACGCCGCGAGCAGACTTAGAGTATGCATTTTGGATCATCCCGATATCTCAATAATTGTAGATATCAGAGCAGTTTTAACATAGGCAAATATAGCAAAGGTCATTTTTTGGAGCAAACATTTTTTACTTTCAAATTCCATTTTAGGACGCTATATCGATGTATTCTGACTCGCTGATCACTAATTCAGTAGCCATTTCTTCGAGAAACTAGATATTTTTTTTGTCATTTTTTGCCAACACCATTTTTGGAACCCTCAAAATGTCGAAATTTCAAATGGCCATAACTCGGCTCCCGTTCCATCGATTCCGGGACTTAACCAGTGTTTTCAAAACGCCGCGAGCAGACTTAGAGTATGCATTTTGGATCATCCCGATATCTCAATAATTGTAGATATCAGAGCAGTTTTAACATAGGCAAATATAGCAAAGGTCATTTTTTGGAGCAAAAATTTTTTACTTTCAAATTCCATTTTAGGACGCTATATCGATGTATTCTGACTCGCTGATCACTAATTCAGTAGCCATTTCTTCGAGAAACTAGATATTTTTTGATCATTTTTTGCCAACACCATTTTTGGAACCCTCAAAATGTCGAAATTTCAAATGGCCATAACTCGACTCCCGTTCCATCGATTTCGGGACTTAACCAGTGTTTTCAAAACGCCGCGAGCAGACTTAGAGTATGCATTTTGGATCATCCCGATATCTCAATAATTGTAGATATCAGAGCAGTTTTAACATAGGCAAATATAGCAAAGGCCATTCTTTGGAGCAAACATTTTTTACTTTCAAATTCCATTTTAGGACGCTATATCGATGTATTCTGACTCGCTGATCACTAATTCAGTAGCCATTTCTTCGAGAAACTAGATATTTTTTTTGTCATTTTTTGCCAACACCATTTTTGGAACCCTCAAAATGTCGAAATTTCAAATGGCCATAACTCGGCTCCCGTTCCATCGATTCCGGGACTTAACCAGTGTTTTCAAAACGCCGCGAGCAGACTTAGAGTATGCATTTTGGATCATCCCGATATCTCAATAATTGTAGATATCAGAGCAGTTTTAACATAGGCAAATATAGCAAAGGTCATTTTTTGGAGCAAAAATTTTTTACTTTTAAATTCCATTTTAGGACGCTATATCGATGTATTCTGACTCGCTGATCACTAATTCAGTAGCCATTTCTTCGAGAAACTAGATATTTTTTGATCATTTTTTGCCAACACCATTTTTGGAACCCTCAAAATGTCGAAATTTCAAATGGCCATAACTCGACTCCCGTTCCATCGATTTCGGGACTTAACCAGTGTTTTCAAAACGCCGCGAGCAGACTTAGAGTATGCATTTTGGATCATCCCGATATCTCAATAATTGTAGATATGAGAGCAGTTTGAAAATAGGCAAATATAGCAAAGGTCATTTTTTGGAGCAAAAATTTTTTACTTTCAAATTCCATTTTAGGACGCTATATCGATGTATTCTGACTCGCTGATCACTAATTCAGTAGCCATTTCTTCGAGAAACTAGATATTTTTTGATCATTTTTTGCCAACACCATTTTTGGAACCCTCAAAATGTCGAAATTTCAAATGGCCATAACTCGACTCCCGTTCCATCGATTTCGGGACTTAACCAGTGTTTTCAAAACGTCGCGAGCAGACTTAGAGTATGCATTTTGGATCATCCCAATATCTCAATAATTGTAGATATGAGAGCAGTTTGCAAATAGGCAAAAAATGGCAAAGGTCATTTTTTGTGAGCAAACATTTTTTACTTTCAAATTCCATTTTAGGACGCTATATCGATGTATTCTGACTCGCTGATCACTAATTCAGTAGCCATTTCTTCGAGAAACTCGAAATTTTTTTTTCATTTTTTGCCAACACCATTTTTGGAACCCTCAAAATGTCGAAATTTCAAATGGCCATAACTCGGCTCCCGTTCCATTGATTTCGCGACCTAACCAGTGTTTTCAAAACGTCGCGAGTAGACTTAGAGTATGCATTTTGGATCATCCCAATATCTCAATAATTGTAGATATGAGAGCAGTTTGCAAATAGGCAAAAAATAGCAAAGGTCATTTTTTGTGAGCAAACATTTTTTACTTTCAAATTCCATTTTAGGACGCTATATCGATGTATTCTGACTCGCTGATCACTAATTCAGTAGCCATTTCTTCGAGAAACTCGATATTTTTTTTTCATTTTTTGCCAACACCATTTTCGGAACCCTCAAAATGTCGAAATTTCAAATGGCCATAACTCGACTCCCGTTCCATCGATTTCGGGACTTAACCAGTGTTTTCAAAACGCCGCGAGCAGACTTAGAGTATGCATTTTGGATCATCCCGATATCTCAATAATTGTAGATATGAGAGCGGTTTGAAAATCGGCAAAAAATAGCAAAGGTCATTTTTTGTGAGCAAAAATGTTTTACTTTCAAATTCCATTTTAGGACGCTATATCGATGTATTCTGACTCGCTGATCACTAATTCAGTAGCCATTTCTTCGAGAAACTCGAAATTTTTTTTTCATTTTTTGCCAACACCATTTTCGGAACCCTCAAAATGTCGAAATTTCAAATGGCCATAACTCGGCTCCCGTTCCATTGATTTCGGGACTTAACCAGTGTTTTCAAAACGTCGCGAGCAGACTTAGAGTATGCATTTTGGATCATCCCGATATCTCAATAATTGTAGATATGAGAGCGGTTTGAAAATCGGCAAAAAATAGCAAAGGTCATTTTTTGTGAGCAAAAATGTTTTACTTTCAAATTCCATTTTAGGACGCTATATCGATGTATTCTGACTCGCTGATCACTAATTCAGTAGCCATGTCTTCGAGAAACTAGATATTTTTTGATCATTTTTTGCCAACACCATTTTTGGAACCCTCAAAATGTCGAAATTTCAAATGGCCATAACTCGACTCCCGTTCCATCGATTTCGGGACTTAACCAGTGTTTTCAAAACGCCGCGAGCAGACTTAGAGTATGCATTTTGGATCATCCCGATATCTCAATAATTGTAGATATGAGAGCAGTTTGAAAATAGGCAAATATAGCAAAGGTCATTTTTTGGAGCAAAAATTTTTTACTTTCAAATTCCATTTTAGGACGCTATATCGATGTATTCTGACTCGCTGATCACTAATTCAGTAGCCATTTCTTCGAGAAACTAGATATTTTTTGATCATTTTTTGCCAACACCATTTTTGGAACCCTCAAAATGTCGAAATTTCAAATGGCCATAACTCGACTCCCGTTCCATCGATTTCGGGACTTAACCAGTGTTTTCAAAACGCCGCGAGCAGACTTAGAGTATGCATTTTGGATCATCCCGATATCTCAATAATTGTAGATATCAGAGCAGTTTTAACATAGGCAAATATAGCAAAGGTCATTTTTTGGAGCAAACATTTTTTACTTTCAAATTCCATTTTAGGACGCTATATCGATGTATTCTGACTCGCTGATCACTAATTCAGTAGCCATTTCTTCGAGAAACTAGATATTTTTTTTGTCATTTTTTGCCAACACCATTTTTGGAACCCTCAAAATGTCGAAATTTCAAATGGCCATAACTCGGCTCCCGTTCCATCGATTCCGGGACTTAACCAGTGTTTTCAAAACGCCGCGAGCAGACTTAGAGTATGCATTTTGGATCATCCCGATATCTCAATAATTGTAGATATCAGAGCAGTTTTAACATAGGCAAATATAGCAAAGGTCATTTTTTGGAGCAAAAATTTTTTACTTTCAAATTCCATTTTAGGACGCTATATCGATGTATTCTGACTCGCTGATCACTAATTCAGTAGCCATTTCTTCGAGAAACTAGATATTTTTTGATCATTTTTTGCCAACACCATTTTTGGAACCCTCAAAATGTCGAAATTTCAAATGGCCATAACTCGACTCCCGTTCCATCGATTTCGGGACTTAACCAGTGTTTTCAAAACGTCGCGAGCAGACTTAGAGTATGCATTTTGGATCATCCCAATATCTCAATAATTGTAGATATGAGAGCAGTTTGCAAATAGGCAAAAAATGGCAAAGGTCATTTTTTGTGAGCAAACATTTTTTACTTTCAAATTCCATTTTAGGACGCTATATCGATGTATTCTGACTCGCTGATCACTAATTCAGTAGCCATTTCTTCGAGAAACTCGAAATTTTTTTTTCATTTTTTGCCAACACCATTTTTGGAACCCTCAAAATGTCGAAATTTCAAATGGCCATAACTCGGCTCCCGTTCCATTGATTTCGCGACCTAACCAGTGTTTTCAAAACGTCGCGAGTAGACTTAGAGTATGCATTTTGGATCATCCCAATATCTCAATAATTGTAGATATGAGAGCAGTTTGCAAATAGGCAAAAAATAGCAAAGGTCATTTTTTGTGAGCAAACATTTTTTACTTTCAAATTCCATTTTAGGACGCTATATCGATGTATTCTGACTCGCTGATCACTAATTCAGTAGCCATTTCTTCGAGAAACTCGATATTTTTTTTTCATTTTTTGCCAACACCATTTTCGGAACCCTCAAAATGTCGAAATTTCAAATGGCCATAACTCGACTCCCGTTCCATCGATTTCGGGACTTAACCAGTGTTTTCAAAACGCCGCGAGCAGACTTAGAGTATGCATTTTGGATCATCCCGATATCTCAATAATTGTAGATATGAGAGCGGTTTGAAAATCGGCAAAAAATAGCAAAGGTCATTTTTTGTGAGCAAAAATGTTTTACTTTCAAATTCCATTTTAGGACGCTATATCGATGTATTCTGACTCGCTGATCACTAATTCAGTAGCCATTTCTTCGAGAAACTCGAAATTTTTTTTTCATTTTTTGCCAACACCATTTTCGGAACCCTCAAAATGTCGAAATTTCAAATGGCCATAACTCGGCTCCCGTTCCATTGATTTCGGGACTTAACCAGTGTTTTCAAAACGTCGCGAGCAGACTTAGAGTATGCATTTTGGATCATCCCGATATCTCAATAATTGTAGATATGAGAGCGGTTTGAAAATCGGCAAAAAATAGCAAAGGTCATTTTTTGTGAGCAAAAATGTTTTACTTTCAAATTCCATTTTAGGACGCTATATCGATGTATTCTGACTCGCTGATCACTAATTCAGTAGCCATTTCTTCGAGAAACTCGAAATTTTTTTTTCATTTTTTGCCAACACCATTTTTGGAACCCTCAAAATGTCGAAATTTCAAATGGCCATAACTCGGCTCCCGTTCCATTGATTTCGGGACTTAACCAGTGTTTTCAAAACGTCGCGAGTAGACTTAGAGTATGCATTTTGGATCATCCCAATATCTCAATAATTGTAGATATGAGAGCAGTTTGCAAATAGGCAAAAAATAGCAAAGGTCATTTTTTGTGAGCAAACATTTTTTACTTTCAAATTCCATTTTAGGACGCTATATCGATGTATTCTGACTCGCTGATCACTAATTCAGTAGCCATTTCTTCGAGAAACTCGATATTTTTTTTTCATTTTTTGCCAACACCATTTTCGGAACCCTCAAAATGTCGAAATTTCAAATGGCCATAACTCGGCTCCCGTTCCATTGATTTCGGGACTTAACCAGTGTTTTCAAAACGTCGCGAGCAGACTTAGAGTATGCATTTTGGATCATCCCGATATCTCAATAATTGTAGATATGAGAGCGGTTTGAAAATCGGCAAAAAATAGCAAAGGTCATTTTTTGTGAGCAAAAATGTTTTACTTTCAAATTCCATTTTAGGACGCTATATCGATGTATTCTGACTCGCTGATCACTAATTCAGTAGCCATTTCTTCGAGAAACTAGATATTTTTTGATCATTTTTTGCCAACACCATTTTTGGAACCCTCAAAATGTCGAAATTTCAAATGGCCATAACTCGACTCCCGTTCCATCGATTTCGGGACTTAACCAGTGTTTTCAAAACGCCGCGAGCAGACTTAGAGTATGCATTTTGGATCATCCCGATATCTCAATAATTGTAGATATGAGAGCAGTTTGAAAATAGGCAAAAAATGGCAAAGGTCATTTTTTGTGAGCAAACATTTTTTACTTTCAAATTCCATTTTAGGACGCTATATCGATGTATTCTGACTCGCTGATCACTAATTCAGTAGCCATTTCTTCGAGAAACTCGAAATTTTTTTATCATTTTTTGCCAACACCATTTTTGGAACCCTCAAAATGTCGAAATTTCAAATGGCCATAACTCGGCTCCCGTTCCATTGATTTCGGGACCTAACCAGTGTTTTCAAAACGTCGCGAGTAGACTTAGAGTATGCATTTTGGATCATCCCAATATCTCAATAATTGTAGATATGAGAGCAGTTTGCAAATAGGCAAAAAATAGCAAAGGTCATTTTTTGTGAGCAAACATTTTTTACTTTCAAATTCCATTTTAGGACGCTATATCGATGTATTCTGACTCGCTGATCACTAATTCAGTAGCCATTTCTTCGAGAAACTCGATATTTTTTTTTCATTTTTTTGCCAACACCATTTTCGGAACCCTCAAAATGTCGAAATTTCAAATGGCCATAACTCGGCTCCCGTTCCATTGATTTCGGGACTTAACCAGTGTTTTCAAAACGTCGCGAGCAGACTTAGAGTATGCATTTTGGATCATCCCGATATCTCAATAATTGTAGATATGAGAGCGGTTTGAAAATCGGCAAAAAATAGCAAAGGTCATTTTTTGTGAGCAAAAATGTTTTACTTTCAAATTCCATTTTAGGACGCTATATCGATGTATTCTGACTCGCTGATCACTAATTCAGTAGCCATTTCTTCGAGAAACTCGAAATTTTTTTTTCATTTTTTGCCAACACCATTTTTGGAACCCTCAAAATGTCGAAATTTCAAATGGCCATAACTCGGCTCCCGTTCCATTGATTTCGGGACCTAACCAGTGTTTTCAAAACGTCGCGAGCAGACTTAGAGTATGCATTTTGGATCATCCCAATATCTCAATAATTGTAGATATGAGAGCAGTTTGCAAATAGGCAAAAAATGGCAAAGGTCATTTTTTGTGAGCAAACATTTTTTACTTTCAAATTCCATTTTAGGACGCTATATCGATGTATTCTGACTCGCTGATCACTAATTCAGTAGCCATTTCTTCGAGAAACTCGAAATTTTTTTTTCATTTTTTGCCAACACCATTTTTGGAACCCTCAAAATGTCGAAATTTCAAATGGCCATAACTCGGCTCCCGTTCCATTGATTTCGCGACCTAACCAGTGTTTTCAAAACGTCGCGAGTAGACTTAGAGTATGCATTTTGGATCATCCCAATATCTCAATAATTGTAGATATGAGAGCAGTTTGCAAATAGGCAAAAAATAGCAAAGGTCATTTTTTGTGAGCAAACATTTTTTACTTTCAAATTCCATTTTAGGACGCTATATCGATGTATTCTGACTCGCTGATCACTAATTCAGTAGCCATTTCTTCGAGAAACTCGATATTTTTTTTTCATTTTTTGCCAACACCATTTTCGGAACCCTCAAAATGTCGAAATTTCAAATGGCCATAACTCGACTCCCGTTCCATCGATTTCGGGACTTAACCAGTGTTTTCAAAACGCCGCGAGCAGACTTAGAGTATGCATTTTGGATCATCCCGATATCTCAATAATTGTAGATATGAGAGCGGTTTGAAAATCGGCAAAAAATAGCAAAGGTCATTTTTTGTGAGCAAAAATGTTTTACTTTCAAATTCCATTTTAGGACGCTATATCGATGTATTCTGACTCGCTGATCACTAATTCAGTAGCCATTTCTTCGAGAAACTCGAAATTTTTTTTTCATTTTTTGCCAACACCATTTTCGGAACCCTCAAAATGTCGAAATTTCAAATGGCCATAACTCGGCTCCCGTTCCATTGATTTCGGGACTTAACCAGTGTTTTCAAAACGTCGCGGGCAGACTTAGAGTATGCATTTTGGATCATCCCGATATCTCAATAATTGTAGATATGAGAGCGGTTTGAAAATCGGCAAAAAATAGCAAAGGTCATTTTTTGTGAGCAAAAATGTTTTACTTTCAAATTCCATTTTAGGACGCTATATCGATGTATTCTGACTCGCTGATCACTAATTCAGTAGCCATTTCTTCGAGAAACTAGATATTTTTTGATCATTTTTTGCCAACACCATTTTTGGAACCCTCAAAATGTCGAAATTTCAAATGGCCATAACTCGACTCCCGTTCCATCGATTTCGGGACTTAACCAGTGTTTTCAAAACGCCGCGAGCAGACTTAGAGTATGCATTTTGGATCATCCCGATATCTCAATAATTGTAGATATCACAGCAGTTTTAACATAGGCAAATATAGCAAAGGTCATTTTTTGGAGCAAACATTTTTTACTTTCAAATTCCATTTTAGGACGCTATATCGATGTATTCTGACTCGCTGATCACTAATTCAGTAGCCATTTCTTCGAGAAACTAGATATTTTTTTTGTCATTTTTTGCCAACACCATTTTTGGAACCCTCAAAATGTCGAAATTTCAAATGGCCATAACTCGGCTCCCGTTCCATCGATTCCGGGACTTAACCAGTGTTTTCAAAACGCCGCGAGCAGACTTAGAGTATGCATTTTGGATCATCCCGATATCTCAATAATTGTAGATATCAGAGCAGTTTTAACATAGGCAAATATAGCAAAGGTCATTTTTTGGAGCAAAAATTTTTTACTTTCAAATTCCATTTTAGGACGCTATATCGATGTATTCTGACTCGCTGATCACTAATTCAGTAGCCATTTCTTCGAGAAACTAGATATTTTTTGATCATTTTTTGCCAACACCATTTTTGGAACCCTCAAAATGTCGAAATTTCAAATGGCCATAACTCGACTCCCGTTCCATCGATTTCGGGACTTAACCAGTGTTTTCAAAACGCCGCGAGCAGACTTAGAGTATGCATTTTGGATCATCCCGATATCTCAATAATTGTAGATATCAGAGCAGTTTTAACATAGGCAAATATAGCAAAGGTCATTTTTTGAAGCAAAAATTTTTTACTTTCAAATTCCATTTTAGGACGCTATATCGATGTATTCTGACTCGCTGATCACTAATTCAGTAGCCATTTCTTCGAGAAACTAGATATTTTTTGATCATTTTTTGCCAACACCATTTTTGGAACCCTCAAAATGTCGAAATTTCAAATGGCCATAACTCGACTCCCGTTCCATCGATTTCGGGACTTAACCAGTGTTTTCAAAACGCCGCGAGCAGACTTAGAGTATGCATTTTGGATCATCCCGATATCTCAATAATTGTAGATATCAGAGCAGTTTTAACATAGGCAAATATAGCAAAGGTCATTTTTTGGAGCAAACATTTTTTACTTTCAAATTCCATTTTAGGACGCTATATCGATGTATTCTGACTCGCTGATCACTAATTCAGTAGCCATTTCTTCGAGAAACTAGATATTTTTTGATCATTTTTTGCCAACACCATTTTTGGAACCCTCAAAATGTCGAAATTTCAAATGGCCATAACTCGACTCCCGTTCCATCGATTTCGGGACTTAACCAGTGTTTTCAAAACGCCGCGAGCAGACTTAGAGTATGCATTTTGGATCATCCCGATATCTCAATAATTGTAGATATGAGAGCAGTTTGAAAATAGGCAAATATAGCAAAGGTCATTTTTTGGAGCAAAAATTTTTTACTTTCAAATTCCATTTTAGGACGCTATATCGATGTATTCTGACTCGCTGATCACTAATTCAGTAGCCATTTCTTCGAGAAACTAGATATTTTTTGATCATTTTTTGCCAACACCATTTTTGGAACCCTCAAAATGTCGAAATTTCAAATGGCCATAACTCGACTCCCGTTCCATCGATTTCGGGACTTAACCAGTGTTTTCAAAACGCCGCGAGCAGACTTAGAGTATGCATTTTGGATCATCCCGATATCTCAATAATTGTAGATATCAGAGCAGTTTTAACATAGGCAAATATAGCAAAGGTCATTTTTTGGAGCAAAAATTTTTTACTTTCAAATTCCATTTTAGGACGCTATATCGATGTATTCTGACTCGCTGATCACTAATTCAGTAGCCATTTCTTCGAGAAACTAGATATTTTTTGATCATTTTTTGCCAACACCATTTTTGGAACCCTCAAAATGTCGAAATTTCAAATGGCCATAACTCGACTCCCGTTCCATCGATTTCGGGACTTAACCAGTGTTTTCAAAACGCCGCGAGCAGACTTAGAGTATGCATTTTGGATCATCCCGATATCTCAATAATTGTAGATATCAGAGCAGTTTTAACATAGGCAAATATAGCAAAGGTCATTTTTTGGAGCAAACATTTTTTACTTTCAAATTCCATTTTAGGACGCTATATCGATGTATTCTGACTCGCTGATCACTAATTCAGTAGCCATTTCTTCGAGAAACTAGATATTTTTTTTGTCATTTTTTGCCAACACCATTTTTGGAACCCTCAAAATGTCGAAATTTCAAATGGCCATAACTCGGCTCCCGTTCCATCGATTCCGGGACTTAACCAGTGTTTTCAAAACGCCGCGAGCAGACTTAGAGTATGCATTTTGGATCATCCCGATATCTCAATAATTGTAGATATCAGAGCAGTTTTAACATAGGCAAATATAGCAAAGGTCATTTTTTGGAGCAAAAATTTTTTACTTTCAAATTCCATTTTAGGACGCTATATCGATGTATTCTGACTCGCTGATCACTAATTCAGTAGCCATTTCTTCGAGAAACTAGATATTTTTTGATCATTTTTTGCCAACACCATTTTTGGAACCCTCAAAATGTCGAAATTTCAAATGGCCATAACTCGACTCCCGTTCCATCGATTTCGGGACTTAACCAGTGTTTTCAAAACGCCGCGAGCAGACTTAGAGTATGCATTTTGGATCATCCCGATATCTCAATAATTGTAGATATCAGAGCAGTTTTAACATAGGCAAATATAGCAAAGGTCATTTTTTGGAGCAAAAATTTTTTACTTTCAAATTCCATTTTAGGACGCTATATCGATGTATTCTGACTCGCTGATCACTAATTCAGTAGCCATTTCTTCGAGAAACTAGATATTTTTTTTGTCATTTTTTGCCAACACCATTTTTGGAACCCTCAAAATGTCGAAATTTCAAATGGCCATAACTCGACTCCCGTTCCATCGATTTCGGGACTTAACCAGTGTTTTCAAAACGCCGCGAGCAGACTTAGAGTATGCATTTTGGATCATCCCGATATCTCAATAATTGTAGATATGAGAGCAGTTTGAAAATAGGCAAATATAGCAAAGGTCATTTTTTGGAGCAAAAATTTTTTACTTTCAAATTCCATTTTAGGACGCTATATCGATGTATTCTGACTCGCTGATCACTAATTCAGTAGCCATTTCTTCGAGAAACTAGATATTTTTTGATCATTTTTTGCCAACACCATTTTTGGAACCCTCAAAATGTCGAAATTTCAAATGGCCATAACTCGACTCCCGTTCCATCGATTTCGGGACTTAACCAGTGTTTTCAAAACGCCGCGAGCAGACTTAGAGTATGCATTTTGGATCATCCCGATATCTCAATAATTGTAGATATGAGAGCAGTTTGAAAATAGGCAAATATAGCAAAGGTCATTTTTTGGAGCAAAAATTTTTTACTTTCAAATTCCATTTTAGGACGCTATATCGATGTATTCTGACTCGCTGATCACTAATTCAGTAGCCATTTCTTCGAGAAACTAGATATTTTTTGATCATTTTTTGCCAACACCATTTTTGGAACCCTCAAAATGTCGAAATTTCAAATGGCCATAACTCGACTCCCGTTCCATCGATTTCGGGACTTAACCAGTGTTTTCAAAACGCCGCGAGCAGACTTAGAGTATGCATTTTGGATCATCCCGATATCTCAATAATTGTAGATATGAGAGCAGTTTGAAAATAGGCAAAAAATGGCAAAGGTCATTTTTTGTGAGCAAACATTTTTTACTTTCAAATTCCATTTTAGGACGCTATATCGATGTATTCTGACTCGCTGATCACTAATTCAGTAGCCATTTCTTCGAGAAACTCGAAATTTTTTTTTCATTTTTTGCCAACACCATTTTTGGAACCCTCAAAATGTCGAAATTTCAAATGGCCATAACTCGGCTCCCGTTCCATTGATTTCGCGACCTAACCAGTGTTTTCAAAACGTCGCGAGTAGACTTAGAGTATGCATTTTGGATCATCCCAATATCTCAATAATTGTAGATATGAGAGCAGATTGCAAATAGGCAAAAAATAGCAAAGGTCATTTTTTGTGAGCAAACATTTTTTACTTTCAAATTCCATTTTAGGACGCTATATCGATGTATTCTGACTCGCTGATCACTAATTCAGTAGCCATTTCTTCGAGAAACTCGATATTTTTTTTTCATTTTTTGCCAACACCATTTTCGGAACCCTCAAAATGTCGAAATTTCAAATGGCCATAACTCGGCTCCCGTTCCATTGATTTCGGGACTTAACCAGTGTTTTCAAAACGTCGCGAGCAGACTTAGAGTATGCATTTTGGATCATCCCGATATCTCAATAATTGTAGATATGAGAGCGGTTTGAAAATCGGCAAAAAATAGCAAAGGTCATTTTTTGTGAGCAAAAATGTTTTACTTTCAAATTCCATTTTAGGACGCTATATCGATGTATTCTGACTCGCTGATCACTAATTCAGTAGCCATTTCTTCGAGAAACTAGATATTTTTTTTGTCATTTTTTGCCAACACCATTTTTGGAACCCTCAAAATGTCGAAATTTCAAATGGCCATAACTCGGCTCCCGTTCCATTGATTTCGGGACCTAACCAGTGTTTTCAAAACGTCGCGAGTAGACTTAGAGTATGCATTTTGGATCATCCCAATATCTCAATAATTGTAGATATGAGAGCAGTTTGCAAATAGGCAAAAAATGGCAAAGGTCATTTTTTGTGAGCAAACATTTTTTACTTTCAAATTCCATTTTAGGACGCTATATCGATGTATTCTGACTCGCTGATCACTAATTCAGTAGCCATTTCTTCGAGAAACTCGAAATTTTTTTTTCATTTATTGCCAACACCATTTTTGGAACCCTCAAAATGTCGAAATTTCAAATGGCCATAACTCGGCTCCCGTTCCATTGATTTCGCGACCTAACCAGTGTTTTCAAAACGTCGCGAGTAGACTTAGAGTATGCATTTTGGATCATCCCAATATCTCAATAATTGTAGATATGAGAGCAGTTTGCAAATAGGCAAAAAATAGCAAAGGTCATTTTTTGTGAGCAAACATTTTTTACTTTCAAATTCCATTTTAGGACGCTATATCGATGTATTCTGACTCGCTGATCACTAATTCAGTAGCCATTTCTTCGAGAAACTCGATATTTTTTTTTCATTTTTTGCCAACACCATTTTCGGAACCCTCAAAATGTCGAAATTTCAAATGGCCATAACTCGGCTCCCGTTCCATTGATTTCGGGACTTAACCAGTGTTTTCAAAACGTCGCGAGCAGACTTAGAGTATGCATTTTGGATCATCCCGATATCTCAATAATTGTAGATATGAGAGCGGTTTGAAAATCGGCAAAAAATAGCAAAGGTCATTTTTTGTGAGCAAAAATGTTTTACTTTCAAATTCCATTTTAGGACGCTATATCGATGTATTCTGACTCGCTGATCACTAATTCAGTAGCCATTTCTTCGAGAAACTAGATATTTTTTTTGTCATTTTTTGCCAACACCATTTTTGGAACCCTCAAAATGTCGAAATTTCAAATGGCCATAACTCGGCTCCCGTTCCATTGATTTCGGGACCTAACCAGTGTTTTCAAAACGTCGCGAGTAGACTTAGAGTATGCATTTTGGATCATCCCAATATCTCAATAATTGTAGATATGAGAGCAGTTTGCAAATAGGCAAAAAATGGCAAAGGTCATTTTTTGTGAGCAAACATTTTTTACTTTCAAATTCCATTTTAGGACGCTATATCGATGTATTCTGACTCGCTGATCACTAATTCAGTAGCCATTTCTTCGAGAAACTCGAAATTTTTTTTTCATTTATTGCCAACACCATTTTTGGAACCCTCAAAATGTCGAAATTTCAAATGGCCATAACTCGGCTCCCGTTCCATTGATTTCGCGACCTAACCAGTGTTTTCAAAACGTCGCGAGTAGACTTAGAGTATGCATTTTGGATCATCCCAATATCTCAATAATTGTAGATATGAGAGCAGTTTGCAAATAGGCAAAAAATAGCAAAGGTCATTTTTTGTGAGCAAACATTTTTTACTTTCAAATTCCATTTTAGGACGCTATATCGATGTATTCTGACTCGCTGATCACTAATTCAGTAGCCATTTCTTCGAGAAACTCGATATTTTTTTTTCATTTTTTGCCAACACCATTTTCGGAACCCTCAAAATGTCGAAATTTCAAATGGCCATAACTCGGCTCCCGTTCCATTGATTTCGGGACTTAACCAGTGTTTTCAAAACGTCGCGAGCAGACTTAGAGTATGCATTTTGGATCATCCCGATATCTCAATAATTGTAGATATGAGAGCGGTTTGAAAATCGGCAAAAAATAGCAAAGGTCATTTTTTGTGAGCAAAAATGTTTTACTTTCAAATTCCATTTTAGGACGCTATATCGATGTATTCTGACTCGCTGATCACTAATTCAGTAGCCATTTCTTCGAGAAACTAGATATTTTTTGATCATTTTTTGCCAACACCATTTTTGGAACCCTCAAAATGTCGAAATTTCAAATGGCCATAACTCGACTCCCGTTCCATCGATTTCGGGACTTAACCAGTGTTTTCAAAACGCCGCGAGCAGACTTAGAGTATGCATTTTGGATCATCCCGATATCTCAATAATTGTAGATATCAGAGCAGTTTTAACATAGGCAAATATAGCAAAGGTCATTTTTTGGAGCAAACATTTTTTACTTTCAAATTCCATTTTAGGACGCTATATCGATGTATTCTGACTCGCTGATCACTAATTCAGTAGCCATTTCTTCGAGAAACTAGATATTTTTTTTGTCATTTTTTGCCAACACCATTTTTGGAACCCTCAAAATGTCGAAATTTCAAATGGCCATAACTCGGCTCCCGTTCCATCGATTCCGGGACTTAACCAGTGTTTTCAAAACGCCGCGAGCAGACTTAGAGTATGCATTTTGGATCATCCCGATATCTCAATAATTGTAGATATCAGAGCAGTTTTAACATAGGCAAATATAGCAAAGGTCATTTTTTGGAGCAAACATTTTTTACTTTCAAATTCCATTTTAGGACGCTATATCGATGTATTCTGACTCGCTGATCACTAATTCAGTAGCCATTTCTTCGAGAAACTAGATATTTTTTGATCATTTTTTGCCAACACCATTTTTGGAACCCTCAAAATGTCGAAATTTCAAATGGCCATAACTCGGCTCCCGTTCCATTGATTTCGGGACCTAACCAGTGTTTTCAAAACGTCGCGAGTAGACTTAGAGTATGCATTTTGGATCATCCCGATATCTCAATAATTGTAGATATGAGAGCGGTTTGAAAATCGGCAAAAAATAGCAAAGGTCATTTTTTGTGAGCAAAAATGTTTTACTTTCAAATTCCATTTTAGGACGCTATATCGATGTATTCTGACTCGCTGATCACTAATTCAGTAGCCATTTCTTCGAGAAACTAGATATTTTTTTTGTCATTTTTTGCCAACACCATTTTTGGAACCCTCAAAATGTCGAAATTTCAAATGGCCATAACTCGGCTCCCGTTCCATTGATTTCGGGACCTAACCAGTGTTTTCAAAACGTCGCGAGTAGACTTAGAGTATGCATTTTGGATCATCCCAATATCTCAATAATTGTAGATATGAGAGCAGTTTGCAAATAGGCAAAAAATGGCAAAGGTCATTTTTTGTGAGCAAACATTTTTTACTTTCAAATTCCATTTTAGGACGCTATATCGATGTATTCTGACTCGCTGATCACTAATTCAGTAGCCATTTCTTCGAGAAACTCGAAATTTTTTTTTCATTTATTGCCAACACCATTTTTGGAACCCTCAAAATGTCGAAATTTCAAATGGCCATAACTCGGCTCCCGTTCCATTGATTTCGCGACCTAACCAGTGTTTTCAAAACGTCGCGAGTAGACTTAGAGTATGCATTTTGGATCATCCCAATATCTCAATAATTGTAGATATGAGAGCAGTTTGCAAATAGGCAAAAAATAGCAAAGGTCATTTTTTGTGAGCAAACATTTTTTACTTTCAAATTCCATTTTAGGACGCTATATCGATGTATTCTGACTCGCTGATCACTAATTCAGTAGCCATTTCTTCGAGAAACTCGATATTTTTTTTTCATTTTTTGCCAACACCATTTTCGGAACCCTCAAAATGTCGAAATTTCAAATGGCCATAACTCGGCTCCCGTTCCATTGATTTCGGGACTTAACCAGTGTTTTCAAAACGTCGCGAGCAGACTTAGAGTATGCATTTTGGATCATCCCGATATCTCAATAATTGTAGATATGAGAGCGGTTTGAAAATCGGCAAAAAATAGCAAAGGTCATTTTTTGTGAGCAAAAATGTTTTACTTTCAAATTCCATTTTAGGACGCTATATCGATGTATTCTGACTCGCTGATCACTAATTCAGTAGCCATTTCTTCGAGAAACTAGATATTTTTTGATCATTTTTTGCCAACACCATTTTTGGAACCCTCAAAATGTCGAAATTTCAAATGGCCATAACTCGACTCCCGTTCCATCGATTTCGGGACTTAACCAGTGTTTTCAAAACGCCGCGAGCAGACTTAGAGTATGCATTTTGGATCATCCCGATATCTCAATAATTGTAGATATCAGAGCAGTTTTAACATAGGCAAATATAGCAAAGGTCATTTTTTGGAGCAAACATTTTTTACTTTCAAATTCCATTTTAGGACGCTATATCGATGTATTCTGACTCGCTGATCACTAATTCAGTAGCCATTTCTTCGAGAAACTAGATATTTTTTTTGTCATTTTTTGCCAACACCATTTTTGGAACCCTCAAAATGTCGAAATTTCAAATGGCCATAACTCGGCTCCCGTTCCATCGATTCCGGGACTTAACCAGTGTTTTCAAAACGCCGCGAGCAGACTTAGAGTATGCATTTTGGATCATCCCGATATCTCAATAATTGTAGATATCAGAGCAGTTTTAACATAGGCAAATATAGCAAAGGTCATTTTTTGGAGCAAACATTTTTTACTTTCAAATTCCATTTTAGGACGCTATATCGATGTATTCTGACTCGCTGATCACTAATTCAGTAGCCATTTCTTCGAGAAACTAGATATTTTTTGATCATTTTTTGCCAACACCATTTTTGGAACCCTCAAAATGTCGAAATTTCAAATGGCCATAACTCGGCTCCCGTTCCATTGATTTCGGGACCTAACCAGTGTTTTCAAAACGTCGCGAGTAGACTTAGAGTATGCATTTTGGATCATCCCAATATCTCAATAATTGTAGATATGAGAGCAGTTTGCAAATAGGCAAAAAATAGCAAAGGTCATTTTTTGTGAGCAAACATTTTTTACTTTCAAATTCCATTTTAGGACGCTATATCGATGTATTCTGACTCGCTGATCACTAATTCAGTAGCCATTTCTTCGAGAAACTCGATATTTTTTTTTCATTTTTTTGCCAACACCATTTTCGGAACCCTCAAAATGTCGAAATTTCAAATGGCCATAACTCGGCTCCCGTTCCATTGATTTCGGGACTTAACCAGTGTTTTCAAAACGTCGCGAGCAGACTTAGAGTATGCATTTTGGATCATCCCGATATCTCAATAATTGTAGATATGAGAGCGGTTTGAAAATCGGCAAAAAATAGCAAAGGTCATTTTTTGTGAGCAAAAATGTTTTACTTTCAAATTCCATTTTAGGACGCTATATCGATGTATTCTGACTCGCTGATCACTAATTCAGTAGCCATTTCTTCGAGAAACTAGATATTTTTTTTGTCATTTTTTGCCAACACCATTTTTGGAACCCTCAAAATGTCGAAATTTCAAATGGCCATAACTCGGCTCCCGTTCCATTGATTTCGGGACCTAACCAGTGTTTTCAAAACGTCGCGAGTAGACTTAGAGTATGCATTTTGGATCATCCCAATATCTCAATAATTGTAGATATGAGAGCAGTTTGCAAATAGGCAAAAAATGGCAAAGGTCATTTTTTGTGAGCAAACATTTTTTACTTTCAAATTCCATTTTAGGACGCTATATCGATGTATTCTGACTCGCTGATCACTAATTCAGTAGCCATTTCTTCGAGAAACTCGAAATTTTTTTTTCATTTATTGCCAACACCATTTTTGGAACCCTCAAAATGTCGAAATTTCAAATGGCCATAACTCGGCTCCCGTTCCATTGATTTCGCGACCTAACCAGTGTTTTCAAAACGTCGCGAGTAGACTTAGAGTATGCATTTTGGATCATCCCAATATCTCAATAATTGTAGATATGAGAGCAGTTTGCAAATAGGCAAAAAATAGCAAAGGTCATTTTTTGTGAGCAAACATTTTTTACTTTCAAATTCCATTTTAGGACGCTATATCGATGTATTCTGACTCGCTGATCACTAATTCAGTAGCCATTTCTTCGAGAAACTCGATATTTTTTTTTCATTTTTTGCCAACACCATTTTCGGAACCCTCAAAATGTCGAAATTTCAAATGGCCATAACTCGGCTCCCGTTCCATTGATTTCGGGACTTAACCAGTGTTTTCAAAACGTCGCGAGCAGACTTAGAGTATGCATTTTGGATCATCCCGATATCTCAATAATTGTAGATATGAGAGCGGTTTGAAAATCGGCAAAAAATAGCAAAGGTCATTTTTTGTGAGCAAAAATGTTTTACTTTCAAATTCCATTTTAGGACGCTATATCGATGTATTCTGACTCGCTGATCACTAATTCAGTAGCCATTTCTTCGAGAAACTAGATATTTTTTGATCATTTTTTGCCAACACCATTTTTGGAACCCTCAAAATGTCGAAATTTCAAATGGCCATAACTCGACTCCCGTTCCATCGATTTCGGGACTTAACCAGTGTTTTCAAAACGCCGCGAGCAGACTTAGAGTATGCATTTTGGATCATCCCGATATCTCAATAATTGTAGATATCAGAGCAGTTTTAACATAGGCAAATATAGCAAAGGTCATTTTTTGGAGCAAACATTTTTTACTTTCAAATTCCATTTTAGGACGCTATATCGATGTATTCTGACTCGCTGATCACTAATTCAGTAGCCATTTCTTCGAGAAACTAGATATTTTTTTTGTCATTTTTTGCCAACACCATTTTTGGAACCCTCAAAATGTCGAAATTTCAAATGGCCATAACTCGGCTCCCGTTCCATCGATTCCGGGACTTAACCAGTGTTTTCAAAACGCCGCGAGCAGACTTAGAGTATGCATTTTGGATCATCCCGATATCTCAATAATTGTAGATATCAGAGCAGTTTTAACATAGGCAAATATAGCAAAGGTCATTTTTTGGAGCAAACATTTTTTACTTTCAAATTCCATTTTAGGACGCTATATCGATGTATTCTGACTCGCTGATCACTAATTCAGTAGCCATTTCTTCGAGAAACTAGATATTTTTTGATCATTTTTTGCCAACACCATTTTTGGAACCCTCAAAATGTCGAAATTTCAAATGGCCATAACTCGACTCCCGTTCCATCGATTTCGGGACTTAACCAGTGTTTTCAAAACGCCGCGAGCAGACTTAGAGTATGCATTTTGGATCATCCCGATATCTCAATAATTGTAGATATCAGAGCAGTTTTAACATAGGCAAATATAGCAAAGGTCATTTTTTGGAGCAAAAATTTTTTACTTTCAAATTCCATTTTAGGACGCTATATCGATGTATTCTGACTCGCTGATCACTAATTCAGTAGCCATTTCTTCGAGAAACTAGATATTTTTTGATCATTTTTTGCCAACACCATTTTTGGAACCCTCAAAATGTCGAAATTTCAAATGGCCATAACTCGACTCCCGTTCCATCGATTTCGGGACTTAACCAGTGTTTTCAAAACGCCGCGAGCAGACTTAGAGTATGCATTTTGGATCATCCCGATATCTCAATAATTGTAGATATGAGAGCAGTTTGAAAATAGGCAAATATAGCAAAGGTCATTTTTTGGAGCAAAAATTTTTTACTTTCAAATTCCATTTTAGGACGCTATATCGATGTATTCTGACTCGCTGATCACTAATTCAGTAGCCATTTCTTCGAGAAACTAGATATTTTTTGATCATTTTTTGCCAACACCATTTTTGGAACCCTCAAAATGTCGAAATTTCAAATGGCCATAACTCGACTCCCGTTCCATCGATTTCGGGACTTAACCAGTGTTTTCAAAACGCCGCGAGCAGACTTAGAGTATGCATTTTGGATCATCCCGATATCTCAATAATTGTAGATATGAGAGCAGTTTGAAAATAGGCAAATATAGCAAAGGTCATTTTTTGGAGCAAAAATTTTTTACTTTCAAATTCCATTTTAGGACGCTATATCGATGTATTCTGACTCGCTGATCACTAATTCAGTAGCCATTTCTTCGAGAAACTCGAAATTTTTTTTTCATTTATTGCCAACACCATTTTTGGAACCCTCAAAATGTCGAAATTTCAAATGGCCATAACTCGGCTCCCGTTCCATTGATTTCGCGACCTAACCAGTGTTTTCAAAACGTCGCGAGTAGACTTAGAGTATGCATTTTGGATCATCCCAATATCTCAATAATTGTAGATATGAGAGCAGTTTGCAAATAGGCAAAAAATAGCAAAGGTCATTTTTTGTGAGCAAACATTTTTTACTTTCAAATTCCATTTTAGGACGCTATATCGATGTATTCTGACTCGCTGATCACTAATTCAGTAGCCATTTCTTCGAGAAACTCGATATTTTTTTTTCATTTTTTGCCAACACCATTTTCGGAACCCTCAAAATGTCGAAATTTCAAATGGCCATAACTCGGCTCCCGTTCCATTGATTTCGGGACTTAACCAGTGTTTTCAAAACGTCGCGAGCAGACTTAGAGTATGCATTTTGGATCATCCCGATATCTCAATAATTGTAGATATGAGAGCGGTTTGAAAATCGGCAAAAAATAGCAAAGGTCATTTTTTGTGAGCAAAAATGTTTTACTTTCAAATTCCATTTTAGGACGCTATATCGATGTATTCTGACTCGCTGATCACTAATTCAGTAGCCATTTCTTCGAGAAACTAGATATTTTTTGATCATTTTTTGCCAACACCATTTTTGGAACCCTCAAAATGTCGAAATTTCAAATGGCCATAACTCGACTCCCGTTCCATCGATTTCGGGACTTAACCAGTGTTTTCAAAACGCCGCGAGCAGACTTAGAGTATGCATTTTGGATCATCCCGATATCTCAATAATTGTAGATATCAGAGCAGTTTTAACATAGGCAAATATAGCAAAGGTCATTTTTTGGAGCAAACATTTTTTACTTTCAAATTCCATTTTAGGACGCTATATCGATGTATTCTGACTCGCTGATCACTAATTCAGTAGCCATTTCTTCGAGAAACTAGATATTTTTTTTGTCATTTTTTGCCAACACCATTTTTGGAACCCTCAAAATGTCGAAATTTCAAATGGCCATAACTCGGCTCCCGTTCCATCGATTCCGGGACTTAACCAGTGTTTTCAAAACGCCGCGAGCAGACTTAGAGTATGCATTTTGGATCATCCCGATATCTCAATAATTGTAGATATCAGAGCAGTTTTAACATAGGCAAATATAGCAAAGGTCATTTTTTGGAGCAAACATTTTTTACTTTCAAATTCCATTTTAGGACGCTATATCGATGTATTCTGACTCGCTGATCACTAATTCAGTAGCCATTTCTTCGAGAAACTAGATATTTTTTGATCATTTTTTGCCAACACCATTTTTGGAACCCTCAAAATGTCGAAATTTCAAATGGCCATAACTCGACTCCCGTTCCATCGATTTCGGGACTTAACCAGTGTTTTCAAAACGCCGCGAGCAGACTTAGAGTATGCATTTTGGATCATCCCGATATCTCAATAATTGTAGATATCAGAGCAGTTTTAACATAGGCAAATATAGCAAAGGTCATTTTTTGGAGCAAAAATTTTTTACTTTCAAATTCCATTTTAGGACGCTATATCGATGTATTCTGACTCGCTGATCACTAATTCAGTAGCCATTTCTTCGAGAAACTAGATATTTTTTGATCATTTTTTGCCAACACCATTTTTGGAACCCTCAAAATGTCGAAATTTCAAATGGCCATAACTCGACTCCCGTTCCATCGATTTCGGGACTTAACCAGTGTTTTCAAAACGCCGCGAGCAGACTTAGAGTATGCATTTTGGATCATCCCGATATCTCAATAATTGTAGATATGAGAGCAGTTTGAAAATAGGCAAATATAGCAAAGGTCATTTTTTGGAGCAAAAATTTTTTACTTTCAAATTCCATTTTAGGACGCTATATCGATGTATTCTGACTCGCTGATCACTAATTCAGTAGCCATTTCTTCGAGAAACTAGATATTTTTTGATCATTTTTTGCCAACACCATTTTTGGAACCCTCAAAATGTCGAAATTTCAAATGGCCATAACTCGACTCCCGTTCCATCGATTTCGGGACTTAACCAGTGTTTTCAAAACGCCGCGAGCAGACTTAGAGTATGCATTTTGGATCATCCCGATATCTCAATAATTGTAGATATGAGAGCAGTTTGAAAATAGGCAAATATAGCAAAGGTCATTTTTTGGAGCAAAAATTTTTTACTTTCAAATTCCATTTTAGGACGCTATATCGATGTATTCTGACTCGCTGATCACTAATTCAGTAGCCATTTCTTCGAGAAACTAGATATTTTTTGATCATTTTTTGCCAACACCATTTTTGGAACCCTCAAAATGTCGAAATTTCAAATGGCCATAACTCGACTCCCGTTCCATCGATTTCGGGACTTAACCAGTGTTTTCAAAACGCCGCGAGCAGACTTAGAGTATGCATTTTGGATCATCCCGATATCTCAATAATTGTAGATATGAGAGCAGTTTGAAAATAGGCAAATATAGCAAAGGTCATTTTTTGGAGCAAAAATTTTTTACTTTCAAATTCCATTTTAGGACGCTATATCGATGTATTCTGACTCGCTGATCACTAATTCAGTAGCCATTTCTTCGAGAAACTAGATATTTTTTGATCATTTTTTGCCAACACCATTTTTGGAACCCTCAAAATGTCGAAATTTCAAATGGCCATAACTCGACTCCCGTTCCATCGATTTCGGGACTTAACCAGTGTTTTCAAAACGCCGCGAGCAGACTTAGAGTATGCATTTTGGATCATCCCGATATCTCAATAATTGTAGATATCAGAGCAGTTTTAACATAGGCAAATATAGCAAAGGCCATTCTTTGGAGCAAACATTTTTTACTTTCAAATTCCATTTTAGGACGCTATATCGATGTATTCTGACTCGCTGATCACTAATTCAGTAGCCATTTCTTCGAGAAACTAGATATTTTTTTTGTCATTTTTTGCCAACACCATTTTTGGAACCCTCAAAATGTCGAAATTTCAAATGGCCATAACTCGGCTCCCGTTCCATCGATTCCGGGACTTAACCAGTGTTTTCAAAACGCCGCGAGCAGACTTAGAGTATGCATTTTGGATCATCCCGATATCTCAATAATTGTAGATATCAGAGCAGTTTTAACATAGGCAAATATAGCAAAGGTCATTTTTTGGAGCAAAAATTTTTTACTTTCAAATTCCATTTTAGGACGCTATATCGATGTATTCTGACTCGCTGATCACTAATTCAGTAGCCATTTCTTCGAGAAACTAGATATTTTTTGATCATTTTTTGCCAACACCATTTTTGGAACCCTCAAAATGTCGAAATTTCAAATGGCCATAACTCGACTCCCGTTCCATCGATTTCGGGACTTAACCAGTGTTTTCAAAACGCCGCGAGCAGACTTAGAGTATGCATTTTGGATCATCCCGATATCTCAATAATTGTAGATATCAGAGCAGTTTTAACATAGGCAAATATAGCAAAGGTCATTTTTTGGAGCAAAAATTTTTTACTTTCAAATTCCATTTTAGGACGCTATATCGATGTATTCTGACTCGCTGATCACTAATTCAGTAGCCATTTCTTCGAGAAACTAGATATTTTTTGATCATTTTTTGCCAACACCATTTTTGGAACCCTCAAAATGTCGAAATTTCAAATGGCCATAACTCGACTCCCGTTCCATCGATTTCGGGACTTAACCAGTGTTTTCAAAACGCCGCGAGCAGACTTAGAGTATGCATTTTGGATCATCCCGATATCTCAATAATTGTAGATATGAGAGCAGTTTGAAAATAGGCAAATATAGCAAAGGTCATTTTTTGGAGCAAAAATTTTTTACTTTCAAATTCCATTTTAGGACGCTATATCGATGTATTCTGACTCGCTGATCACTAATTCAGTAGCCATTTCTTCGAGAAACTAGATATTTTTTGATCATTTTTTGCCAACACCATTTTTGGAACCCTCAAAATGTCGAAATTTCAAATGGCCATAACTCGACTCCCGTTCCATCGATTTCGGGACTTAACCAGTGTTTTCAAAACGCCGCGAGCAGACTTAGAGTATGCATTTTGGATCATCCCGATATCTCAATAATTGTAGATATGAGAGCAGTTTGAAAATAGGCAAATATAGCAAAGGTCATTTTTTGGAGCAAAAATTTTTTACTTTCAAATTCCATTTTAGGACGCTATATCGATGTATTCTGACTCGCTGATCACTAATTCAGTAGCCATTTCTTCGAGAAACTAGATATTTTTTGATCATTTTTTGCCAACACCATTTTTGGAACCCTCAAAATGTCGAAATTTCAAATGGCCATAACTCGACTCCCGTTCCATCGATTTCGGGACTTAAACAGTGTTTTCAAAACGCCGCGAGCAGACTTAGAGTATGCATTTTGGATCATCCCGATATCTCAATAATTGTAGATATGAGAGCAGTTTGAAAATAGGCAAAAAATGGCAAAGGTCATTTTTTGTGAGCAAACATTTTTTACTTTCAAATTCCATTTTAGGACGCTATATCGATGTATTCTGACTCGCTGATCACTAATTCAGTAGCCATTTCTTCGAGAAACTCGAAATTTTTTTTTCATTTATTGCCAACACCATTTTTGGAACCCTCAAAATGTCGAAATTTCAAATGGCCATAACTCGGCTCCCGTTCCATTGATTTCGCGACCTAACCAGTGTTTTCAAAACGTCGCGAGTAGACTTAGAGTATGCATTTTGGATCATCCCAATATCTCAATAATTGTAGATATGAGAGCAGTTTGCAAATAGGCAAAAAATAGCAAAGGTCATTTTTTGTGAGCAAACATTTTTTACTTTCAAATTCCATTTTAGGACGCTATATCGATGTATTCTGACTCGCTGATCACTAATTCAGTAGCCATTTCTTCGAGAAACTCGATATTTTTTTTTCATTTTTTGCCAACACCATTTTCGGAACCCTCAAAATGTCGAAATTTCAAATGGCCATAACTCGGCTCCCGTTCCATTGATTTCGGGACTTAACCAGTGTTTTCAAAACGTCGCGAGCAGACTTAGAGTATGCATTTTGGATCATCCCGATATCTCAATAATTGTAGATATGAGAGCGGTTTGAAAATCGGCAAAAAATAGCAAAGGTCATTTTTTGTGAGCAAAAATGTTTTACTTTCAAATTCCATTTTAGGACGCTATATCGATGTATTCTGACTCGCTGATCACTAATTCAGTAGCCATTTCTTCGAGAAACTAGATATTTTTTTTGTCATTTTTTGCCAACACCATTTTTGGAACCCTCAAAATGTCGAAATTTCAAATGGCCATAACTCGGCTCCCGTTCCATTGATTTCGGGACCTAACCAGTGTTTTCAAAACGTCGCGAGTAGACTTAGAGTATGCATTTTGGATCATCCCAATATCTCAATAATTGTAGATATGAGAGCAGTTTGCAAATAGGCAAAAAATGGCAAAGGTCATTTTTTGTGAGCAAACATTTTTTACTTTCAAATTCCATTTTAGGACGCTATATCGATGTATTCTGACTCGCTGATCACTAATTCAGTAGCCATTTCTTCGAGAAACTCGAAATTTTTTTTTCATTTATTGCCAACACCATTTTTGGAACCCTCAAAATGTCGAAATTTCAAATGGCCATAACTCGGCTCCCGTTCCATTGATTTCGCGACCTAACCAGTGTTTTCAAAACGTCGCGAGTAGACTTAGAGTATGCATTTTGGATCATCCCAATATCTCAATAATTGTAGATATGAGAGCAGTTTGCAAATAGGCAAAAAATAGCAAAGGTCATTTTTTGTGAGCAAACATTTTTTACTTTCAAATTCCATTTTAGGACGCTATATCGATGTATTCTGACTCGCTGATCACTAATTCAGTAGCCATTTCTTCGAGAAACTCGATATTTTTTTTTCATTTTTTGCCAACACCATTTTCGGAACCCTCAAAATGTCGAAATTTCAAATGGCCATAACTCGGCTCCCGTTCCATTGATTTCGGGACTTAACCAGTGTTTTCAAAACGTCGCGAGCAGACTTAGAGTATGCATTTTGGATCATCCCGATATCTCAATAATTGTAGATATGAGAGCGGTTTGAAAATCGGCAAAAAATAGCAAAGGTCATTTTTTGTGAGCAAAAATGTTTTACTTTCAAATTCCATTTTAGGACGCTATATCGATGTATTCTGACTCGCTGATCACTAATTCAGTAGCCATTTCTTCGAGAAACTAGATATTTTTTGATCATTTTTTGCCAACACCATTTTTGGAACCCTCAAAATGTCGAAATTTCAAATGGCCATAACTCGACTCCCGTTCCATCGATTTCGGGACTTAACCAGTGTTTTCAAAACGCCGCGAGCAGACTTAGAGTATGCATTTTGGATCATCCCGATATCTCAATAATTGTAGATATCAGAGCAGTTTTAACATAGGCAAATATAGCAAAGGTCATTTTTTGGAGCAAACATTTTTTACTTTCAAATTCCATTTTAGGACGCTATATCGATGTATTCTGACTCGCTGATCACTAATTCAGTAGCCATTTCTTCGAGAAACTAGATATTTTTTTTGTCATTTTTTGCCAACACCATTTTTGGAACCCTCAAAATGTCGAAATTTCAAATGGCCATAACTCGGCTCCCGTTCCATCGATTCCGGGACTTAACCAGTGTTTTCAAAACGCCGCGAGCAGACTTAGAGTATGCATTTTGGATCATCCCGATATCTCAATAATTGTAGATATCAGAGCAGTTTTAACATAGGCAAATATAGCAAAGGTCATTTTTTGGAGCAAACATTTTTTACTTTCAAATTCCATTTTAGGACGCTATATCGATGTATTCTGACTCGCTGATCACTAATTCAGTAGCCATTTCTTCGAGAAACTAGATATTTTTTGATCATTTTTTGCCAACACCATTTTTGGAACCCTCAAAATGTCGAAATTTCAAATGGCCATAACTCGGCTCCCGTTCCATTGATTTCGGGACCTAACCAGTGTTTTCAAAACGTCGCGAGTAGACTTAGAGTATGCATTTTGGATCATCCCGATATCTCAATAATTGTAGATATGAGAGCGGTTTGAAAATCGGCAAAAAATAGCAAAGGTCATTTTTTGTGAGCAAAAATGTTTTACTTTCAAATTCCATTTTAGGACGCTATATCGATGTATTCTGACTCGCTGATCACTAATTCAGTAGCCATTTCTTCGAGAAACTAGATATTTTTTTTGTCATTTTTTGCCAACACCATTTTTGGAACCCTCAAAATGTCGAAATTTCAAATGGCCATAACTCGGCTCCCGTTCCATTGATTTCGGGACCTAACCAGTGTTTTCAAAACGTCGCGAGTAGACTTAGAGTATGCATTTTGGATCATCCCAATATCTCAATAATTGTAGATATGAGAGCAGTTTGCAAATAGGCAAAAAATGGCAAAGGTCATTTTTTGTGAGCAAACATTTTTTACTTTCAAATTCCATTTTAGGACGCTATATCGATGTATTCTGACTCGCTGATCACTAATTCAGTAGCCATTTCTTCGAGAAACTCGAAATTTTTTTTTCATTTATTGCCAACACCATTTTTGGAACCCTCAAAATGTCGAAATTTCAAATGGCCATAACTCGGCTCCCGTTCCATTGATTTCGCGACCTAACCAGTGTTTTCAAAACGTCGCGAGTAGACTTAGAGTATGCATTTTGGATCATCCCAATATCTCAATAATTGTAGATATGAGAGCAGTTTGCAAATAGGCAAAAAATAGCAAAGGTCATTTTTTGTGAGCAAACATTTTTTACTTTCAAATTCCATTTTAGGACGCTATATCGATGTATTCTGACTCGCTGATCACTAATTCAGTAGCCATTTCTTCGAGAAACTCGATATTTTTTTTTCATTTTTTGCCAACACCATTTTCGGAACCCTCAAAATGTCGAAATTTCAAATGGCCATAACTCGGCTCCCGTTCCATTGATTTCGGGACTTAACCAGTGTTTTCAAAACGTCGCGAGCAGACTTAGAGTATGCATTTTGGATCATCCCGATATCTCAATAATTGTAGATATGAGAGCGGTTTGAAAATCGGCAAAAAATAGCAAAGGTCATTTTTTGTGAGCAAAAATGTTTTACTTTCAAATTCCATTTTAGGACGCTATATCGATGTATTCTGACTCGCTGATCACTAATTCAGTAGCCATTTCTTCGAGAAACTAGATATTTTTTGATCATTTTTTGCCAACACCATTTTTGGAACCCTCAAAATGTCGAAATTTCAAATGGCCATAACTCGACTCCCGTTCCATCGATTTCGGGACTTAACCAGTGTTTTCAAAACGCCGCGAGCAGACTTAGAGTATGCATTTTGGATCATCCCGATATCTCAATAATTGTAGATATCAGAGCAGTTTTAACATAGGCAAATATAGCAAAGGTCATTTTTTGGAGCAAACATTTTTTACTTTCAAATTCCATTTTAGGACGCTATATCGATGTATTCTGACTCGCTGATCACTAATTCAGTAGCCATTTCTTCGAGAAACTAGATATTTTTTTTGTCATTTTTTGCCAACACCATTTTTGGAACCCTCAAAATGTCGAAATTTCAAATGGCCATAACTCGGCTCCCGTTCCATCGATTCCGGGACTTAACCAGTGTTTTCAAAACGCCGCGAGCAGACTTAGAGTATGCATTTTGGATCATCCCGATATCTCAATAATTGTAGATATCAGAGCAGTTTTAACATAGGCAAATATAGCAAAGGTCATTTTTTGGAGCAAACATTTTTTACTTTCAAATTCCATTTTAGGACGCTATATCGATGTATTCTGACTCGCTGATCACTAATTCAGTAGCCATTTCTTCGAGAAACTAGATATTTTTTGATCATTTTTTGCCAACACCATTTTTGGAACCCTCAAAATGTCGAAATTTCAAATGGCCATAACTCGGCTCCCGTTCCATTGATTTCGGGACCTAACCAGTGTTTTCAAAACGTCGCGAGTAGACTTAGAGTATGCATTTTGGATCATCCCAATATCTCAATAATTGTAGATATGAGAGCAGTTTGCAAATAGGCAAAAAATAGCAAAGGTCATTTTTTGTGAGCAAACATTTTTTACTTTCAAATTCCATTTTAGGACGCTATATCGATGTATTCTGACTCGCTGATCACTAATTCAGTAGCCATTTCTTCGAGAAACTCGATATTTTTTTTTCATTTTTTTGCCAACACCATTTTCGGAACCCTCAAAATGTCGAAATTTCAAATGGCCATAACTCGGCTCCCGTTCCATTGATTTCGGGACTTAACCAGTGTTTTCAAAACGTCGCGAGCAGACTTAGAGTATGCATTTTGGATCATCCCGATATCTCAATAATTGTAGATATGAGAGCGGTTTGAAAATCGGCAAAAAATAGCAAAGGTCATTTTTTGTGAGCAAAAATGTTTTACTTTCAAATTCCATTTTAGGACGCTATATCGATGTATTCTGACTCGCTGATCACTAATTCAGTAGCCATTTCTTCGAGAAACTAGATATTTTTTTTGTCATTTTTTGCCAACACCATTTTTGGAACCCTCAAAATGTCGAAATTTCAAATGGCCATAACTCGGCTCCCGTTCCATTGATTTCGGGACCTAACCAGTGTTTTCAAAACGTCGCGAGTAGACTTAGAGTATGCATTTTGGATCATCCCAATATCTCAATAATTGTAGATATGAGAGCAGTTTGCAAATAGGCAAAAAATGGCAAAGGTCATTTTTTGTGAGCAAACATTTTTTACTTTCAAATTCCATTTTAGGACGCTATATCGATGTATTCTGACTCGCTGATCACTAATTCAGTAGCCATTTCTTCGAGAAACTCGAAATTTTTTTTTCATTTATTGCCAACACCATTTTTGGAACCCTCAAAATGTCGAAATTTCAAATGGCCATAACTCGGCTCCCGTTCCATTGATTTCGCGACCTAACCAGTGTTTTCAAAACGTCGCGAGTAGACTTAGAGTATGCATTTTGGATCATCCCAATATCTCAATAATTGTAGATATGAGAGCAGTTTGCAAATAGGCAAAAAATAGCAAAGGTCATTTTTTGTGAGCAAACATTTTTTACTTTCAAATTCCATTTTAGGACGCTATATCGATGTATTCTGACTCGCTGATCACTAATTCAGTAGCCATTTCTTCGAGAAACTCGATATTTTTTTTTCATTTTTTGCCAACACCATTTTCGGAACCCTCAAAATGTCGAAATTTCAAATGGCCATAACTCGGCTCCCGTTCCATTGATTTCGGGACTTAACCAGTGTTTTCAAAACGTCGCGAGCAGACTTAGAGTATGCATTTTGGATCATCCCGATATCTCAATAATTGTAGATATGAGAGCGGTTTGAAAATCGGCAAAAAATAGCAAAGGTCATTTTTTGTGAGCAAAAATGTTTTACTTTCAAATTCCATTTTAGGACGCTATATCGATGTATTCTGACTCGCTGATCACTAATTCAGTAGCCATTTCTTCGAGAAACTAGATATTTTTTGATCATTTTTTGCCAACACCATTTTTGGAACCCTCAAAATGTCGAAATTTCAAATGGCCATAACTCGACTCCCGTTCCATCGATTTCGGGACTTAACCAGTGTTTTCAAAACGCCGCGAGCAGACTTAGAGTATGCATTTTGGATCATCCCGATATCTCAATAATTGTAGATATCAGAGCAGTTTGCAAATAGGCAAAAAATGGCAAAGGTCATTTTTTGTGAGCAAACATTTTTTACTTTCAAATTCCATTTTAGGACGCTATATCGATGTATTCTGACTCGCTGATCACTAATTCAGTAGCCATTTCTTCGAGAAACTCGAAATTTTTTTTTCATTTATTGCCAACACCATTTTTGGAACCCTCAAAATGTCGAAATTTCAAATGGCCATAACTCGGCTCCCGTTCCATTGATTTCGCGACCTAACCAGTGTTTTCAAAACGTCGCGAGTAGACTTAGAGTATGCATTTTGGATCATCCCAATATCTCAATAATTGTAGATATGAGAGCAGTTTGCAAATAGGCAAAAAATAGCAAAGGTCATTTTTTGTGAGCAAACATTTTTTACTTTCAAATTCCATTTTAGGACGCTATATCGATGTATTCTGACTCGCTGATCACTAATTCAGTAGCCATTTCTTCGAGAAACTCGATATTTTTTTTTCATTTTTTGCCAACACCATTTTCGGAACCCTCAAAATGTCGAAATTTCAAATGGCCATAACTCGGCTCCCGTTCCATTGATTTCGGGACTTAACCAGTGTTTTCAAAACGTCGCGAGCAGACTTAGAGTATGCATTTTGGATCATCCCGATATCTCAATAATTGTAGATATGAGAGCGGTTTGAAAATAGGCAAATATAGCAAAGGTCATTTTTTGGAGCAAAAATTTTTTACTTTCAAATTCCATTTTAGGACGCTATATCGATGTATTCTGACTCGCTGATCACTAATTCAGTAGCCATTTCTTCGAGAAACTAGATATTTTTTGATCATTTTTTGCCAACACCATTTTTGGAACCCTCAAAATGTCGAAATTTCAAATGGCCATAACTCGACTCCCGTTCCATCGATTTCGGGACTTAACCAGTGTTTTCAAAACGCCGCGAGCAGACTTAGAGTATGCATTTTGGATCATCCCGATATCTCAATAATTGTAGATATCAGAGCAGTTTTAACATAGGCAAATATAGCAAAGGTCATTTTTTGGAGCAAACATTTTTTACTTTCAAATTCCATTTTAGGACGCTATATCGATGTATTCTGACTCGCTGATCACTAATTCAGTAGCCATTTCTTCGAGAAACTAGATATTTTTTTTGTCATTTTTTGCCAACACCATTTTTGGAACCCTCAAAATGTCGAAATTTCAAATGGCCATAACTCGGCTCCCGTTCCATCGATTCCGGGACTTAACCAGTGTTTTCAAAACGCCGCGAGCAGACTTAGAGTATGCATTTTGGATCATCCCGATATCTCAATAATTGTACATATCAGAGCAGTTTTAACATAGGCAAATATAGCAAAGGTCATTTTTTGGAGCAAACATTTTTTACTTTCAAATTCCATTTTAGGACGCTATATCGATGTATTCTGACTCGCTGATCACTAATTCAGTAGCCATTTCTTCGAGAAACTAGATATTTTTTGATCATTTTTTGCCAACACCATTTTTGGAACCCTCAAAATGTCGAAATTTCAAATGGCCATAACTCGACTCCCGTTCCATCGATTTCGGGACTTAACCAGTGTTTTCAAAACGCCGCGAGCAGACTTAGAGTATGCATTTTGGATCATCCCGATATCTCAATAATTGTAGATATCAGAGCAGTTTTAACATAGGCAAATATAGCAAAGGTCATTTTTTGGAGCAAAAATTTTTTACTTTCAAATTCCATTTTAGGACGCTATATCGATGTATTCTGACTCGCTGATCACTAATTCAGTAGCCATTTCTTCGAGAAACTAGATATTTTTTGATCATTTTTTGCCAACACCATTTTTGGAACCCTCAAAATGTCGAAATTTCAAATGGCCATAACTCGACTCCCGTTCCATCGATTTCGGGACTTAACCAGTGTTTTCAAAACGCCGCGAGCAGACTTAGAGTATGCATTTTGGATCATCCCGATATCTCAATAATTGTAGATATGAGAGCAGTTTGAAAATAGGCAAATATAGCAAAGGTCATTTTTTGGAGCAAAAATTTTTTACTTTCAAATTCCATTTTAGGACGCTATATCGATGTATTCTGACTCGCTGATCACTAATTCAGTAGCCATTTCTTCGAGAAACTAGATATTTTTTGATCATTTTTTGCCAACACCATTTTTGGAACCCTCAAAATGTCGAAATTTCAAATGGCCATAACTCGACTCCCGTTCCATCGATTTCGGGACTTAACCAGTGTTTTCAAAACGCCGCGAGCAGACTTAGAGTATGCATTTTGGATCATCCCGATATCTCAATAATTGTAGATATGAGAGCAGTTTGAAAATAGGCAAATATAGCAAAGGTCATTTTTTGGAGCAAAAATTTTTTACTTTCAAATTCCATTTTAGGACGCTATATCGATGTATTCTGACTCGCTGATCACTAATTCAGTAGCCATTTCTTCGAGAAACTAGATATTTTTTGATCATTTTTTGCCAACACCATTTTTGGAACCCTCAAAATGTCGAAATTTCAAATGGCCATAACTCGACTCCCGTTCCATCGATTTCGGGACTTAACCAGTGTTTTCAAAACGCCGCGAGCAGACTTAGAGTATGCATTTTGGATCATCCCGATATCTCAATAATTGTAGATATGAGAGCAGTTTGAAAATAGGCAAATATAGCAAAGGTCATTTTTTGGAGCAAAAATTTTTTACTTTCAAATTCCATTTTAGGACGCTATATCGATGTATTCTGACTCGCTGATCACTAATTCAGTAGCCATTTCTTCGAGAAACTAGATATTTTTTGATCATTTTTTGCCAACACCATTTTTGGAACCCTCAAAATGTCGAAATTTCAAATGGCCATAACTCGACTCCCGTTCCATCGATTTCGGGACTTAACCAGTGTTTTCAAAACGCCGCGAGCAGACTTAGAGTATGCATTTTGGATCATCCCGATATCTCAATAATTGTAGATATCAGAGCAGTTTTAACATAGGCAAATATAGCAAAGGCCATTCTTTGGAGCAAACATTTTTTACTTTCAAATTCCATTTTAGGACGCTATATCGATGTATTCTGACTCGCTGATCACTAATTCAGTAGCCATTTCTTCGAGAAACTAGATATTTTTTTTGTCATTTTTTGCCAACACCATTTTTGGAACCCTCAAAATGTCGAAATTTCAAATGGCCATAACTCGGCTCCCGTTCCATCGATTCCGGGACTTAACCAGTGTTTTCAAAACGCCGCGAGCAGACTTAGAGTATGCATTTTGGATCATCCCGATATCTCAATAATTGTAGATATCAGAGCAGTTTTAACATAGGCAAATATAGCAAAGGTCATTTTTTGGAGCAAAAATTTTTTACTTTCAAATTCCATTTTAGGACGCTATATCGATGTATTCTGACTCGCTGATCACTAATTCAGTAGCCATTTCTTCGAGAAACTAGATATTTTTTGATCATTTTTTGCCAACACCATTTTTGGAACCCTCAAAATGTCGAAATTTCAAATGGCCATAACTCGACTCCCGTTCCATCGATTTCGGGACTTAACCAGTGTTTTCAAAACGCCGCGAGCAGACTTAGAGTATGCATTTTGGATCATCCCGATATCTCAATAATTGTAGATATCAGAGCAGTTTTAACATAGGCAAATATAGCAAAGGTCATTTTTTGGAGCAAAAATTTTTTACTTTCAAATTCCATTTTAGGACGCTATATCGATGTATTCTGACTCGCTGATCACTAATTCAGTAGCCATTTCTTCGAGAAACTAGATATTTTTTGATCATTTTTTGCCAACACCATTTTTGGAACCCTCAAAATGTCGAAATTTCAAATGGCCATAACTCGACTCCCGTTCCATCGATTTCGGGACTTAACCAGTGTTTTCAAAACGCCGCGAGCAGACTTAGAGTATGCATTTTGGATCATCCCGATATCTCAATAATTGTAGATATGAGAGCAGTTTGAAAATAGGCAAATATAGCAAAGGTCATTTTTTGGAGCAAAAATTTTTTACTTTCAAATTCCATTTTAGGACGCTATATCGATGTATTCTGACTCGCTGATCACTAATTCAGTAGCCATTTCTTCGAGAAACTAGATATTTTTTGATCATTTTTTGCCAACACCATTTTTGGAACCCTCAAAATGTCGAAATTTCAAATGGCCATAACTCGACTCCCGTTCCATCGATTTCGGGACTTAACCAGTGTTTTCAAAACGCCGCGAGCAGACTTAGAGTATGCATTTTGGATCATCCCGATATCTCAATAATTGTAGATATGAGAGCAGTTTGAAAATAGGCAAATATAGCAAAGGTCATTTTTTGGAGCAAAAATTTTTTACTTTCAAATTCCATTTTAGGACGCTATATCGATGTATTCTGACTCGCTGATCACTAATTCAGTAGCCATTTCTTCGAGAAACTAGATATTTTTTGATCATTTTTTGCCAACACCATTTTTGGAACCCTCAAAATGTCGAAATTTCAAATGGCCATAACTCGACTCCCGTTCCATCGATTTCGGGACTTAACCAGTGTTTTCAAAACGCCGCGAGCAGACTTAGAGTATGCATTTTGGATCATCCCGATATCTCAATAATTGTAGATATGAGAGCAGTTTGAAAATAGGCAAATATAGCAAAGGTCATTTTTTGGAGCAAAAATTTTTTACTTTCAAATTCCATTTTAGGACGCTATATCGATGTATTCTGACTCGCTGATCACTAATTCAGTAGCCATTTCTTCGAGAAACTAGATATTTTTTGATCATTTTTTGCCAACACCATTTTTGGAACCCTCAAAATGTCGAAATTTCAAATGGCCATAACTCGACTCCCGTTCCATCGATTTCGGGACTTAACCAGTGTTTTCAAAACGCCGCGAGCAGACTTAGAGTATGCATTTTGGATCATCCCGATATCTCAATAATTGTAGATATCAGAGCAGTTTTAACATAGGCAAATATAGCAAAGGCCATTCTTTGGAGCAAACATTTTTTACTTTCAAATTCCATTTTAGGACGCTATATCGATGTATTCTGACTCGCTGATCACTAATTCAGTAGCCATTTCTTCGAGAAACTAGATATTTTTTTTGTCATTTTTTGCCAACACCATTTTTGGAACCCTCAAAATGTCGAAATTTCAAATGGCCATAACTCGGCTCCCGTTCCATCGATTCCGGGACTTAACCAGTGTTTTCAAAACGCCGCGAGCAGACTTAGAGTATGCATTTTGGATCATCCCGATATCTCAATAATTGTAGATATCAGAGCAGTTTTAACATAGGCAAATATAGCAAAGGTCATTTTTTGGAGCAAAAATTTTTTACTTTCAAATTCCATTTTAGGACGCTATATCGATGTATTCTGACTCGCTGATCACTAATTCAGTAGCCATTTCTTCGAGAAACTAGATATTTTTTGATCATTTTTTGCCAACACCATTTTTGGAACCCTCAAAATGTCGAAATTTCAAATGGCCATAACTCGACTCCCGTTCCATCGATTTCGGGACTTAACCAGTGTTTTCAAAACGCCGCGAGCAGACTTAGAGTATGCATTTTGGATCATCCCGATATCTCAATAATTGTAGATATCAGAGCAGTTTTAACATAGGCAAATATAGCAAAGGTCATTTTTTGGAGCAAAAATTTTTTACTTTCAAATTCCATTTTAGGACGCTATATCGATGTATTCTGACTCGCTGATCACTAATTCAGTAGCCATTTCTTCGAGAAACTAGATATTTTTTGATCATTTTTTGCCAACACCATTTTTGGAACCCTCAAAATGTCGAAATTTCAAATGGCCATAACTCGACTCCCGTTCCATCGATTTCGGGACTTAACCAGTGTTTTCAAAACGCCGCGAGCAGACTTAGAGTATGCATTTTGGATCATCCCGATATCTCAATAATTGTAGATATGAGAGCAGTTTGAAAATAGGCAAATATAGCAAAGGTCATTTTTTGGAGCAAAAATTTTTTACTTTCAAATTCCATTTTAGGACGCTATATCGATGTATTCTGACTCGCTGATCACTAATTCAGTAGCCATTTCTTCGAGAAACTAGATATTTTTTGATCATTTTTTGCCAACACCATTTTTGGAACCCTCAAAATGTCGAAATTTCAAATGGCCATAACTCGACTCCCGTTCCATCGATTTCGGGACTTAACCAGTGTTTTCAAAACGCCGCGAGCAGACTTAGAGTATGCATTTTGGATCATCCCGATATCTCAATAATTGTAGATATGAGAGCAGTTTGAAAATAGGCAAATATAGCAAAGGTCATTTTTTGGAGCAAAAATTTTTTACTTTCAAATTCCATTTTAGGACGCTATATCGATGTATTCTGACTCGCTGATCACTAATTCAGTAGCCATTTCTTCGAGAAACTAGATATTTTTTGATCATTTTTTGCCAACACCATTTTTGGAACCCTCAAAATGTCGAAATTTCAAATGGCCATAACTCGACTCCCGTTCCATCGATTTCGGGACTTAAACAGTGTTTTCAAAACGCCGCGAGCAGACTTAGAGTATGCATTTTGGATCATCCCGATATCTCAATAATTGTAGATATGAGAGCAGTTTGAAAATAGGCAAAAAATGGCAAAGGTCATTTTTTGTGAGCAAACATTTTTTACTTTCAAATTCCATTTTAGGACGCTATATCGATGTATTCTGACTCGCTGATCACTAATTCAGTAGCCATTTCTTCGAGAAACTCGAAATTTTTTTTTCATTTATTGCCAACACCATTTTTGGAACCCTCAAAATGTCGAAATTTCAAATGGCCATAACTCGGCTCCCGTTCCATTGATTTCGCGACCTAACCAGTGTTTTCAAAACGTCGCGAGTAGACTTAGAGTATGCATTTTGGATCATCCCAATATCTCAATAATTGTAGATATGAGAGCAGTTTGCAAATAGGCAAAAAATAGCAAAGGTCATTTTTTGTGAGCAAACATTTTTTACTTTCAAATTCCATTTTAGGACGCTATATCGATGTATTCTGACTCGCTGATCACTAATTCAGTAGCCATTTCTTCGAGAAACTCGATATTTTTTTTTCATTTTTTGCCAACACCATTTTCGGAACCCTCAAAATGTCGAAATTTCAAATGGCCATAACTCGGCTCCCGTTCCATTGATTTCGGGACTTAACCAGTGTTTTCAAAACGTCGCGAGCAGACTTAGAGTATGCATTTTGGATCATCCCGATATCTCAATAATTGTAGATATGAGAGCGGTTTGAAAATCGGCAAAAAATAGCAAAGGTCATTTTTTGTGAGCAAAAATGTTTTACTTTCAAATTCCATTTTAGGACGCTATATCGATGTATTCTGACTCGCTGATCACTAATTCAGTAGCCATTTCTTCGAGAAACTAGATATTTTTTGATCATTTTTTGCCAACACCATTTTTGGAACCCTCAAAATGTCGAAATTTCAAATGGCCATAACTCGACTCCCGTTCCATCGATTTCGGGACTTAACCAGTGTTTTCAAAACGCCGCGAGCAGACTTAGAGTATGCATTTTGGATCATCCCGATATCTCAATAATTGTAGATATCAGAGCAGTTTTAACATAGGCAAATATAGCAAAGGTCATTTTTTGGAGCAAACATTTTTTACTTTCAAATTCCATTTTAGGACGCTATATCGATGTATTCTGACTCGCTGATCACTAATTCAGTAGCCATTTCTTCGAGAAACTAGATATTTTTTTTGTCATTTTTTGCCAACACCATTTTTGGAACCCTCAAAATGTCGAAATTTCAAATGGCCATAACTCGGCTCCCGTTCCATTGATTTCGGGACTTAACCAGTGTTTTCAAAACGCCGCGAGCAGACTTAGAGTATGCATTTTGGATCATCCCGATATCTCAATAATTGTAGATATCAGAGCAGTTTTAACATAGGCAAATATAGCAAAGGTCATTTTTTGGAGCAAACATTTTTTACTTTCAAATTCCATTTTAGGACGCTATATCGATGTATTCTGACTCGCTGATCACTAATTCAGTAGCCATTTCTTCGAGAAACTAGATATTTTTTGATCATTTTTTGCCAACACCATTTTTGGAACCCTCAAAATGTCGAAATTTCAAATGGCCATAACTCGACTCCCGTTCCATCGATTTCGGGACTTAACCAGTGTTTTCAAAACGCCGCGAGCAGACTTAGAGTATGCATTTTGGATCATCCCGATATCTCAATAATTGTAGATATCAGAGCAGTTTTAACATAGGCAAATATAGCAAAGGCCATTCTTTGGAGCAAACATTTTTTACTTTCAAATTCCATTTTAGGACGCTATATCGATGTATTCTGACTCGCTGATCACTAATTCAGTAGCCATTTCTTCGAGAAACTAGATATTTTTTTTGTCATTTTTTGCCAACACCATTTTTGGAACCCTCAAAATGTCGAAATTTCAAATGGCCATAACTCGGCTCCCGTTCCATCGATTCCGGGACTTAACCAGTGTTTTCAAAACGCCGCGAGCAGACTTAGAGTATGCATTTTGGATCATCCCGATATCTCAATAATTGTAGATATCAGAGCAGTTTTAACATAGGCAAATATAGCAAAGGTCATTTTTTGGAGCAAAAATTTTTTACTTTCAAATTCCATTTTAGGACGCTATATCGATGTATTCTGACTCGCTGATCACTAATTCAGTAGCCATTTCTTCGAGAAACTAGATATTTTTTGATCATTTTTTGCCAACACCATTTTTGGAACCCTCAAAATGTCGAAATTTCAAATGGCCATAACTCGACTCCCGTTCCATCGATTTCGGGACTTAACCAGTGTTTTCAAAACGCCGCGAGCAGACTTAGAGTATGCATTTTGGATCATCCCGATATCTCAATAATTGTAGATATGAGAGCAGTTTGAAAATAGGCAAATATAGCAAAGGTCATTTTTTGGAGCAAAAATTTTTTACTTTTAAATTCCATTTTAGGACGCTATATCGATGTATTCTGACTCGCTGATCACTAATTCAGTAGCCATTTCTTCGAGAAACTAGATATTTTTTGATCATTTTTTGCCAACACCATTTTTGGAACTCTCAAAATGTCGAAATTTCAAATGGCCATAACTCGACTCCCGTTCCATCGATTTCGGGACTTAACCAGTGTTTTCAAAACGCCGCGAGCAGACTTAGAGTATGCATTTTGGATCATCCCGATATCTCAATAATTGTAGATATGAGAGCAGTTTGAAAATAGGCAAATATAGCAAAGGTCATTTTTTGGAGCAAAAATTTTTTACTTTCAAATTCCATTTTAGGACGCTATATCGATGTATTCTGACTCGCTGATCACTAATTCAGTAGCCATTTCTTCGAGAAACTAGATATTTTTTGATCATTTTTTGCCAACACCATTTTTGGAACCCTCAAAATGTCGAAATTTCAAATGGCCATAACTCGACTCCCGTTCCATCGATTTCGGGACTTAACCAGTGTTTTCAAAACGCCGCGAGCAGACTTAGAGTATGCATTTTGGATCATCCCGATATCTCAATAATTGTAGATATGAGAGCAGTTTGAAAATAGGCAAATATAGCAAAGGTCATTTTTTGGAGCAAAAATTTTTTACTTTCAAATTCCATTTTAGGACGCTATATCGATGTATTCTGACTCGCTGATCACTAATTCAGTAGCCATTTCTTCGAGAAACTAGATATTTTTTGATCATTTTTTGCCAACACCATTTTTGGAACCCTCAAAATGTCGAAATTTCAAATGGCCATAACTCGACTCCCGTTCCATCGATTTCGGGACTTAAACAGTGTTTTCAAAACGCCGCGAGCAGACTTAGAGTATGCATTTTGGATCATCCCGATATCTCAATAATTGTAGATATGAGAGCAGTTTGAAAATAGGCAAAAAATGGCAAAGGTCATTTTTTGTGAGCAAACATTTTTTACTTTCAAATTCCATTTTAGGACGCTATATCGATGTATTCTGACTCGCTGATCACTAATTCAGTAGCCATTTCTTCGAGAAACTCGAAATTTTTTTTTCATTTATTGCCAACACCATTTTTGGAACCCTCAAAATGTCGAAATTTCAAATGGCCATAACTCGGCTCCCGTTCCATTGATTTCGCGACCTAACCAGTGTTTTCAAAACGTCGCGAGTAGACTTAGAGTATGCATTTTGGATCATCCCAATATCTCAATAATTGTAGATATGAGAGCAGTTTGCAAATAGGCAAAAAATAGCAAAGGTCATTTTTTGTGAGCAAACATTTTTTACTTTCAAATTCCATTTTAGGACGCTATATCGATGTATTCTGACTCGCTGATCACTAATTCAGTAGCCATTTCTTCGAGAAACTCGATATTTTTTTTTCATTTTTTGCCAACACCATTTTCGGAACCCTCAAAATGTCGAAATTTCAAATGGCCATAACTCGGCTCCCGTTCCATTGATTTCGGGACTTAACCAGTGTTTTCAAAACGTCGCGAGCAGACTTAGAGTATGCATTTTGGATCATCCCGATATCTCAATAATTGTAGATATGAGAGCGGTTTGAAAATCGGCAAAAAATAGCAAAGGTCATTTTTTGTGAGCAAAAATGTTTTACTTTCAAATTCCATTTTAGGACGCTATATCGATGTATTCTGACTCGCTGATCACTAATTCAGTAGCCATTTCTTCGAGAAACTAGATATTTTTTGATCATTTTTTGCCAACACCATTTTTGGAACCCTCAAAATGTCGAAATTTCAAATGGCCATAACTCGACTCCCGTTCCATCGATTTCGGGACTTAACCAGTGTTTTCAAAACGCCGCGAGCAGACTTAGAGTATGCATTTTGGATCATCCCGATATCTCAATAATTGTAGATATCAGAGCAGTTTTAACATAGGCAAATATAGCAAAGGCCATTCTTTGGAGCAAACATTTTTTACTTTCAAATTCCATTTTAGGACGCTATATCGATGTATTCTGACTCGCTGATCACTAATTCAGTAGCCATTTCTTCGAGAAACTAGATATTTTTTTTGTCATTTTTTGCCAACACCATTTTTGGAACCCTCAAAATGTCGAAATTTCAAATGGCCATAACTCGGCTCCCGTTCCATCGATTCCGGGACTTAACCAGTGTTTTCAAAACGCCGCGAGCAGACTTAGAGTATGCATTTTGGATCATCCCGATATCTCAATAATTGTAGATATCAGAGCAGTTTTAACATAGGCAAATATAGCAAAGGTCATTTTTTGGAGCAAAAATTTTTTACTTTCAAATTCCATTTTAGGACGCTATATCGATGTATTCTGACTCGCTGATCACTAATTCAGTAGCCATTTCTTCGAGAAACTAGATATTTTTTGATCATTTTTTGCCAACACCATTTTTGGAACCCTCAAAATGTCGAAATTTCAAATGGCCATAACTCGACTCCCGTTCCATCGATTTCGGGACTTAACCAGTGTTTTCAAAACGCCGCGAGCAGACTTAGAGTATGCATTTTGGATCATCCCGATATCTCAATAATTGTAGATATGAGAGCAGTTTGAAAATAGGCAAATATAGCAAAGGTCATTTTTTGGAGCAAAAATTTTTTACTTTCAAATTCCATTTTAGGACGCTATATCGATGTATTCTGACTCGCTGATCACTAATTCAGTAGCCATTTCTTCGAGAAACTAGATATTTTTTGATCATTTTTTGCCAACACCATTTTTGGAACCCTCAAAATGTCGAAATTTCAAATGGCCATAACTCGACTCCCGTTCCATCGATTTCGGGACTTAAACAGTGTTTTCAAAACGCCGCGAGCAGACTTAGAGTATGCATTTTGGATCATCCCGATATCTCAATAATTGTAGATATGAGAGCAGTTTGAAAATAGGCAAAAAATGGCAAAGGTCATTTTTTGTGAGCAAACATTTTTTACTTTCAAATTCCATTTTAGGACGCTATATCGATGTATTCTGACTCGCTGATCACTAATTCAGTAGCCATTTCTTCGAGAAACTCGAAATTTTTTTTTCATTTATTGCCAACACCATTTTTGGAACCCTCAAAATGTCGAAATTTCAAATGGCCATAACTCGGCTCCCGTTCCATTGATTTCGCGACCTAACCAGTGTTTTCAAAACGTCGCGAGTAGACTTAGAGTATGCATTTTGGATCATCCCAATATCTCAATAATTGTAGATATGAGAGCAGTTTGCAAATAGGCAAAAAATAGCAAAGGTCATTTTTTGTGAGCAAACATTTTTTACTTTCAAATTCCATTTTAGGACGCTATATCGATGTATTCTGACTCGCTGATCACTAATTCAGTAGCCATTTCTTCGAGAAACTCGATATTTTTTTTTCATTTTTTGCCAACACCATTTTCGGAACCCTCAAAATGTCGAAATTTCAAATGGCCATAACTCGGCTCCCGTTCCATTGATTTCGGGACTTAACCAGTGTTTTCAAAACGTCGCGAGCAGACTTAGAGTATGCATTTTGGATCATCCCGATATCTCAATAATTGTAGATATGAGAGCGGTTTGAAAATCGGCAAAAAATAGCAAAGGTCATTTTTTGTGAGCAAAAATGTTTTACTTTCAAATTCCATTTTAGGACGCTATATCGATGTATTCTGACTCGCTGATCACTAATTCAGTAGCCATTTCTTCGAGAAACTAGATATTTTTTGATCATTTTTTGCCAACACCATTTTTGGAACCCTCAAAATGTCGAAATTTCAAATGGCCATAACTCGACTCCCGTTCCATCGATTTCGGGACTTAACCAGTGTTTTCAAAACGCCGCGAGCAGACTTAGAGTATGCATTTTGGATCATCCCGATATCTCAATAATTGTAGATATCAGAGCAGTTTTAACATAGGCAAATATAGCAAAGGTCATTTTTTGGAGCAAACATTTTTTACTTTCAAATTCCATTTTAGGACGCTATATCGATGTATTCTGACTCGCTGATCACTAATTCAGTAGCCATTTCTTCGAGAAACTAGATATTTTTTTTGTCATTTTTTGCCAACACCATTTTTGGAACCCTCAAAATGTCGAAATTTCAAATGGCCATAACTCGGCTCCCGTTCCATTGATTTCGGGACTTAACCAGTGTTTTCAAAACGCCGCGAGCAGACTTAGAGTATGCATTTTGGATCATCCCGATATCTCAATAATTGTAGATATCAGAGCAGTTTTAACATAGGCAAATATAGCAAAGGTCATTTTTTGGAGCAAACATTTTTTACTTTCAAATTCCATTTTAGGACGCTATATCGATGTATTCTGACTCGCTGATCACTAATTCAGTAGCCATTTCTTCGAGAAACTAGATATTTTTTGATCATTTTTTGCCAACACCATTTTTGGAACCCTCAAAATGTCGAAATTTCAAATGGCCATAACTCGACTCCCGTTCCATCGATTTCGGGACTTAACCAGTGTTTTCAAAACGCCGCGAGCAGACTTAGAGTATGCATTTTGGATCATCCCGATATCTCAATAATTGTAGATATCAGAGCAGTTTTAACATAGGCAAATATAGCAAAGGCCATTCTTTGGAGCAAACATTTTTTACTTTCAAATTCCATTTTAGGACGCTATATCGATGTATTCTGACTCGCTGATCACTAATTCAGTAGCCATTTCTTCGAGAAACTAGATATTTTTTTTGTCATTTTTTGCCAACACCATTTTTGGAACCCTCAAAATGTCGAAATTTCAAATGGCCATAACTCGGCTCCCGTTCCATCGATTCCGGGACTTAACCAGTGTTTTCAAAACGCCGCGAGCAGACTTAGAGTATGCATTTTGGATCATCCCGATATCTCAATAATTGTAGATATCAGAGCAGTTTTAACATAGGCAAATATAGCAAAGGTCATTTTTTGGAGCAAAAATTTTTTACTTTCAAATTCCATTTTAGGACGCTATATCGATGTATTCTGACTCGCTGATCACTAATTCAGTAGCCATTTCTTCGAGAAACTAGATATTTTTTGATCATTTTTTGCCAACACCATTTTTGGAACCCTCAAAATGTCGAAATTTCAAATGGCCATAACTCGACTCCCGTTCCATCGATTTCGGGACTTAACCAGTGTTTTCAAAACGCCGCGAGCAGACTTAGAGTATGCATTTTGGATCATCCCGATATCTCAATAATTGTAGATATGAGAGCAGTTTGAAAATAGGCAAATATAGCAAAGGTCATTTTTTGGAGCAAAAATTTTTTACTTTCAAATTCCATTTTAGGACGCTATATCGATGTATTCTGACTCGCTGATCACTAATTCAGTAGCCATTTCTTCGAGAAACTAGATATTTTTTGATCATTTTTTGCCAACACCATTTTTGGAACCCTCAAAATGTCGAAATTTCAAATGGCCATAACTCGACTCCCGTTCCATCGATTTCGGGACTTAAACAGTGTTTTCAAAACGCCGCGAGCAGACTTAGAGTATGCATTTTGGATCATCCCGATATCTCAATAATTGTAGATATGAGAGCAGTTTGAAAATAGGCAAAAAATGGCAAAGGTCATTTTTTGTGAGCAAACATTTTTTACTTTCAAATTCCATTTTAGGACGCTATATCGATGTATTCTGACTCGCTGATCACTAATTCAGTAGCCATTTCTTCGAGAAACTCGAAATTTTTTTTTCATTTATTGCCAACACCATTTTTGGAACCCTCAAAATGTCGAAATTTCAAATGGCCATAACTCGACTCCCGTTCCATCGATTTCGGGACTTAACCAGTGTTTTCAAAACGCCGCGAGCAGACTTAGAGTATGCATTTTGGATCATCCCGATATCTCAATAATTGTAGATATCAGAGCAGTTTTAACATAGGCAAATATAGCAAAGGTCATTTTTTGGAGCAAACATTTTTTACTTTCAAATTCCATTTTAGGATGCTATATCGATGTATTCTGACTCGCTGATCACTAATTCAGTAGCCATTTCTTCGAGAAACTAGATATTTTTTTTGTCATTTTTTGCCAACACCATTTTTGGAACCCTCAAAATGTCGAAATTTCAAATGGCCATAACTCGGCTCCCGTTCCATTGATTTCGGGACTTAACCAGTGTTTTCAAAACGCCGCGAGCAGACTTAGAGTATGCATTTTGGATCATCCCGATATCTCAATAATTGTAGATATCAGAGCAGTTTTAACATAGGCAAATATAGCAAAGGTCATTTTTTGGAGCAAACATTTTTTACTTTCAAATTCCATTTTAGGACGCTATATCGATGTATTCTGACTCGCTGATCACTAATTCAGTAGCCATTTCTTCGAGAAACTAGATATTTTTTGATCATTTTTTGCCAACACCATTTTTGGAACCCTCAAAATGTCGAAATTTCAAATGGCCATAACTCGACTCCCGTTCCATCGATTTCGGGACTTAACCAGTGTTTTCAAAACGCCGCGAGCAGACTTAGAGTATGCATTTTGGATCATCCCGATATCTCAATAATTGTAGATATCAGAGCAGTTTTAACATAGGCAAATATAGCAAAGGCCATTCTTTGGAGCAAACATTTTTTACTTTCAAATTCCATTTTAGGACGCTATATCGATGTATTCTGACTCGCTGATCACTAATTCAGTAGCCATTTCTTCGAGAAACTAGATATTTTTTTTGTCATTTTTTGCCAACACCATTTTTGGAACCCTCAAAATGTCGAAATTTCAAATGGCCATAACTCGGCTCCCGTTCCATCGATTCCGGGACTTAACCAGTGTTTTCAAAACGCCGCGAGCAGACTTAGAGTATGCATTTTGGATCATCCCGATATCTCAATAATTGTAGATATCAGAGCAGTTTTAACATAGGCAAATATAGCAAAGGTCATTTTTTGGAGCAAAAATTTTTTACTTTCAAATTCCATTTTAGGACGCTATATCGATGTATTCTGACTCGCTGATCACTAATTCAGTAGCCATTTCTTCGAGAAACTAGATATTTTTTGATCATTTTTTGCCAACACCATTTTTGGAACCCTCAAAATGTCGAAATTTCAAATGGCCATAACTCGACTCCCGTTCCATCGATTTCGGGACTTAACCAGTGTTTTCAAAACGCCGCGAGCAGACTTAGAGTATGCATTTTGGATCATCCCGATATCTCAATAATTGTAGATATGAGAGCAGTTTGAAAATAGGCAAATATAGCAAAGGTCATTTTTTGGAGCAAAAATTTTTTACTTTCAAATTCCATTTTAGGACGCTATATCGATGTATTCTGACTCGCTGATCACTAATTCAGTAGCCATTTCTTCGAGAAACTAGATATTTTTTGATCATTTTTTGCCAACACCATTTTTGGAACCCTCAAAATGTCGAAATTTCAAATGGCCATAACTCGACTCCCGTTCCATCGATTTCGGGACTTAAACAGTGTTTTCAAAACGCCGCGAGCAGACTTAGAGTATGCATTTTGGATCATCCCGATATCTCAATAATTGTAGATATGAGAGCAGTTTGAAAATAGGCAAAAAATGGCAAAGGTCATTTTTTGTGAGCAAACATTTTTTACTTTCAAATTCCATTTTAGGACGCTATATCGATGTATTCTGACTCGCTGATCACTAATTCAGTAGCCATTTCTTCGAGAAACTCGAAATTTTTTTTTCATTTATTGCCAACACCATTTTTGGAACCCTCAAAATGTCGAAATTTCAAATGGCCATAACTCGGCTCCCGTTCCATTGATTTCGCGACCTAACCAGTGTTTTCAAAACGTCGCGAGTAGACTTAGAGTATGCATTTTGGATCATCCCAATATCTCAATAATTGTAGATATGAGAGCAGTTTGCAAATAGGCAAAAAATAGCAAAGGTCATTTTTTGTGAGCAAACATTTTTTACTTTCAAATTCCATTTTAGGACGCTATATCGATGTATTCTGACTCGCTGATCACTAATTCAGTAGCCATTTCTTCGAGAAACTCGATATTTTTTTTTCATTTTTTGCCAACACCATTTTCGGAACCCTCAAAATGTCGAAATTTCAAATGGCCATAACTCGGCTCCCGTTCCATTGATTTCGGGACTTAACCAGTGTTTTCAAAACGTCGCGAGCAGACTTAGAGTATGCATTTTGGATCATCCCGATATCTCAATAATTGTAGATATGAGAGCGGTTTGAAAATCGGCAAAAAATAGCAAAGGTCATTTTTTGTGAGCAAAAATGTTTTACTTTCAAATTCCATTTTAGGACGCTATATCGATGTATTCTGACTCGCTGATCACTAATTCAGTAGCCATTTCTTCGAGAAACTAGATATTTTTTGATCATTTTTTGCCAACACCATTTTTGGAACCCTCAAAATGTCGAAATTTCAAATGGCCATAACTCGACTCCCGTTCCATCGATTTCGGGACTTAACCAGTGTTTTCAAAACGCCGCGAGCAGACTTAGAGTATGCATTTTGGATCATCCCGATATCTCAATAATTGTAGATATCAGAGCAGTTTTAACATAGGCAAATATAGCAAAGGTCATTTTTTGGAGCAAACATTTTTTACTTTCAAATTCCATTTTAGGACGCTATATCGATGTATTCTGACTCGCTGATCACTAATTCAGTAGCCATTTCTTCGAGAAACTAGATATTTTTTTTGTCATTTTTTGCCAACACCATTTTTGGAACCCTCAAAATGTCGAAATTTCAAATGGCCATAACTCGGCTCCCGTTCCATTGATTTCGGGACTTAACCAGTGTTTTCAAAACGCCGCGAGCAGACTTAGAGTATGCATTTTGGATCATCCCGATATCTCAATAATTGTAGATATCAGAGCAGTTTTAACATAGGCAAATATAGCAAAGGTCATTTTTTGGAGCAAACATTTTTTACTTTCAAATTCCATTTTAGGACGCTATATCGATGTATTCTGACTCGCTGATCACTAATTCAGTAGCCATTTCTTCGAGAAACTAGATATTTTTTGATCATTTTTTGCCAACACCATTTTTGGAACCCTCAAAATGTCGAAATTTCAAATGGCCATAACTCGACTCCCGTTCCATCGATTTCGGGACTTAACCAGTGTTTTCAAAACGCCGCGAGCAGACTTAGAGTATGCATTTTGGATCATCCCGATATCTCAATAATTGTAGATATCAGAGCAGTTTTAACATAGGCAAATATAGCAAAGGCCATTCTTTGGAGCAAACATTTTTTACTTTCAAATTCCATTTTAGGACGCTATATCGATGTATTCTGACTCGCTGATCACTAATTCAGTAGCCATTTCTTCGAGAAACTAGATATTTTTTTTGTCATTTTTTGCCAACACCATTTTTGGAACCCTCAAAATGTCGAAATTTCAAATGGCCATAACTCGGCTCCCGTTCCATCGATTCCGGGACTTAACCAGTGTTTTCAAAACGCCGCGAGCAGACTTAGAGTATGCATTTTGGATCATCCCGATATCTCAATAATTGTAGATATCAGAGCAGTTTTAACATAGGCAAATATAGCAAAGGTCATTTTTTGGAGCAAAAATTTTTTACTTTCAAATTCCATTTTAGGACGCTATATCGATGTATTCTGACTCGCTGATCACTAATTCAGTAGCCATTTCTTCGAGAAACTAGATATTTTTTGATCATTTTTTGCCAACACCATTTTTGGAACCCTCAAAATGTCGAAATTTCAAATGGCCATAACTCGACTCCCGTTCCATCGATTTCGGGACTTAACCAGTGTTTTCAAAACGCCGCGAGCAGACTTAGAGTATGCATTTTGGATCATCCCGATATCTCAATAATTGTAGATATGAGAGCAGTTTGAAAATAGGCAAATATAGCAAAGGTCATTTTTTGGAGCAAAAATTTTTTACTTTTAAATTCCATTTTAGGACGCTATATCGATGTATTCTGACTCGCTGATCACTAATTCAGTAGCCATTTCTTCGAGAAACTAGATATTTTTTGATCATTTTTTGCCAACACCATTTTTGGAACTCTCAAAATGTCGAAATTTCAAATGGCCATAACTCGACTCCCGTTCCATCGATTTCGGGACTTAACCAGTGTTTTCAAAACGCCGCGAGCAGACTTAGAGTATGCATTTTGGATCATCCCGATATCTCAATAATTGTAGATATGAGAGCAGTTTGAAAATAGGCAAATATAGCAAAGGTCATTTTTTGGAGCAAAAATTTTTTACTTTCAAATTCCATTTTAGGACGCTATATCGATGTATTCTGACTCGCTGATCACTAATTCAGTAGCCATTTCTTCGAGAAACTAGATATTTTTTGATCATTTTTTGCCAACACCATTTTTGGAACCCTCAAAATGTCGAAATTTCAAATGGCCATAACTCGACTCCCGTTCCATCGATTTCGGGACTTAACCAGTGTTTTCAAAACGCCGCGAGCAGACTTAGAGTATGCATTTTGGATCATCCCGATATCTCAATAATTGTAGATATCAGAGCAGTTTTAACATAGGCAAATATAGCAAAGGTCATTTTTTGGAGCAAAAATTTTTTACTTTCAAATTCCATTTTAGGACGCTATATCGATGTATTCTGACTCGCTGATCACTAATTCAGTAGCCATTTCTTCGAGAAACTAGATATTTTTTGATCATTTTTTGCCAACACCATTTTTGGAACCCTCAAAATGTCGAAATTTCAAATGGCCATAACTCGACTCCCGTTCCATCGATTTCGGGACTTAACCAGTGTTTTCAAAACGCCGCGAGCAGACTTAGAGTATGCATTTTGGATCATCCCGATATCTCAATAATTGTAGATATGAGAGCAGTTTGAAAATAGGCAAATATAGCAAAGGTCATTTTTTGGAGCAAAAATTTTTTACTTTCAAATTCCATTTTAGGACGCTATATCGATGTATTCTGACTCGCTGATCACTAATTCAGTAGCCATTTCTTCGAGAAACTAGATATTTTTTGATCATTTTTTGCCAACACCATTTTTGGAACCCTCAAAATGTCGAAATTTCAAATGGCCATAACTCGACTCCCGTTCCATCGATTTCGGGACTTAACCAGTGTTTTCAAAACGCCGCGAGCAGACTTAGAGTATGCATTTTGGATCATCCCGATATCTCAATAATTGTAGATATGAGAGCAGTTTGAAAATAGGCAAATATAGCAAAGGTCATTTTTTGGAGCAAAAATTTTTTACTTTCAAATTCCATTTTAGGACGCTATATCGATGTATTCTGACTCGCTGATCACTAATTCAGTAGCCATTTCTTCGAGAAACTAGATATTTTTTGATCATTTTTTGCCAACACCATTTTTGGAACCCTCAAAATGTCGAAATTTCAAATGGCCATAACTCGACTCCCGTTCCATCGATTTCGGGACTTAAACAGTGTTTTCAAAACGCCGCGAGCAGACTTAGAGTATGCATTTTGGATCATCCCGATATCTCAATAATTGTAGATATGAGAGCAGTTTGAAAATAGGCAAAAAATGGCAAAGGTCATTTTTTGTGAGCAAACATTTTTTACTTTCAAATTCCATTTTAGGACGCTATATCGATGTATTCTGACTCGCTGATCACTAATTCAGTAGCCATTTCTTCGAGAAACTCGAAATTTTTTTTTCATTTATTGCCAACACCATTTTTGGAACCCTCAAAATGTCGAAATTTCAAATGGCCATAACTCGGCTCCCGTTCCATTGATTTCGCGACCTAACCAGTGTTTTCAAAACGTCGCGAGTAGACTTAGAGTATGCATTTTGGATCATCCCAATATCTCAATAATTGTAGATATGAGAGCAGTTTGCAAATAGGCAAAAAATAGCAAAGGTCATTTTTTGTGAGCAAACATTTTTTACTTTCAAATTCCATTTTAGGACGCTATATCGATGTATTCTGACTCGCTGATCACTAATTCAGTAGCCATTTCTTCGAGAAACTCGATATTTTTTTTTCATTTTTTGCCAACACCATTTTCGGAACCCTCAAAATGTCGAAATTTCAAATGGCCATAACTCGGCTCCCGTTCCATTGATTTCGGGACTTAACCAGTGTTTTCAAAACGTCGCGAGCAGACTTAGAGTATGCATTTTGGATCATCCCGATATCTCAATAATTGTAGATATGAGAGCGGTTTGAAAATCGGCAAAAAATAGCAAAGGTCATTTTTTGTGAGCAAAAATGTTTTACTTTCAAATTCCATTTTAGGACGCTATATCGATGTATTCTGACTCGCTGATCACTAATTCAGTAGCCATTTCTTCGAGAAACTAGATATTTTTTGATCATTTTTTGCCAACACCATTTTTGGAACCCTCAAAATGTCGAAATTTCAAATGGCCATAACTCGACTCCCGTTCCATCGATTTCGGGACTTAACCAGTGTTTTCAAAACGCCGCGAGCAGACTTAGAGTATGCATTTTGGATCATCCCGATATCTCAATAATTGTAGATATCAGAGCAGTTTTAACATAGGCAAATATAGCAAAGGTCATTTTTTGGAGCAAACATTTTTTACTTTCAAATTCCATTTTAGGACGCTATATCGATGTATTCTGACTCGCTGATCACTAATTCAGTAGCCATTTCTTCGAGAAACTAGATATTTTTTTTGTCATTTTTTGCCAACACCATTTTTGGAACCCTCAAAATGTCGAAATTTCAAATGGCCATAACTCGGCTCCCGTTCCATTGATTTCGGGACTTAACCAGTGTTTTCAAAACGCCGCGAGCAGACTTAGAGTATGCATTTTGGATCATCCCGATATCTCAATAATTGTAGATATCAGAGCAGTTTTAACATAGGCAAATATAGCAAAGGTCATTTTTTGGAGCAAACATTTTTTACTTTCAAATTCCATTTTAGGACGCTATATCGATGTATTCTGACTCGCTGATCACTAATTCAGTAGCCATTTCTTCGAGAAACTAGATATTTTTTGATCATTTTTTGCCAACACCATTTTTGGAACCCTCAAAATGTCGAAATTTCAAATGGCCATAACTCGACTCCCGTTCCATCGATTTCGGGACTTAACCAGTGTTTTCAAAACGCCGCGAGCAGACTTAGAGTATGCATTTTGGATCATCCCGATATCTCAATAATTGTAGATATCAGAGCAGTTTTAACATAGGCAAATATAGCAAAGGCCATTCTTTGGAGCAAACATTTTTTACTTTCAAATTCCATTTTAGGACGCTATATCGATGTATTCTGACTCGCTGATCACTAATTCAGTAGCCATTTCTTCGAGAAACTAGATATTTTTTTTGTCATTTTTTGCCAACACCATTTTTGGAACCCTCAAAATGTCGAAATTTCAAATGGCCATAACTCGGCTCCCGTTCCATCGATTCCGGGACTTAACCAGTGTTTTCAAAACGCCGCGAGCAGACTTAGAGTATGCATTTTGGATCATCCCGATATCTCAATAATTGTAGATATCAGAGCAGTTTTAACATAGGCAAATATAGCAAAGGTCATTTTTTGGAGCAAAAATTTTTTACTTTCAAATTCCATTTTAGGACGCTATATCGATGTATTCTGACTCGCTGATCACTAATTCAGTAGCCATTTCTTCGAGAAACTAGATATTTTTTGATCATTTTTTGCCAACACCATTTTTGGAACCCTCAAAATGTCGAAATTTCAAATGGCCATAACTCGACTCCCGTTCCATCGATTTCGGGACTTAACCAGTGTTTTCAAAACGCCGCGAGCAGACTTAGAGTATGCATTTTGGATCATCCCGATATCTCAATAATTGTAGATATGAGAGCAGTTTGAAAATAGGCAAATATAGCAAAGGTCATTTTTTGGAGCAAAAATTTTTTACTTTTAAATTCCATTTTAGGACGCTATATCGATGTATTCTGACTCGCTGATCACTAATTCAGTAGCCATTTCTTCGAGAAACTAGATATTTTTTGATCATTTTTTGCCAACACCATTTTTGGAACTCTCAAAATGTCGAAATTTCAAATGGCCATAACTCGACTCCCGTTCCATCGATTTCGGGACTTAACCAGTGTTTTCAAAACGCCGCGAGCAGACTTAGAGTATGCATTTTGGATCATCCCGATATCTCAATAATTGTAGATATGAGAGCAGTTTGAAAATAGGCAAATATAGCAAAGGTCATTTTTTGGAGCAAAAATTTTTTACTTTCAAATTCCATTTTAGGACGCTATATCGATGTATTCTGACTCGCTGATCACTAATTCAGTAGCCATTTCTTCGAGAAACTAGATATTTTTTGATCATTTTTTGCCAACACCATTTTTGGAACCCTCAAAATGTCGAAATTTCAAATGGCCATAACTCGACTCCCGTTCCATCGATTTCGGGACTTAACCAGTGTTTTCAAAACGCCGCGAGCAGACTTAGAGTATGCATTTTGGATCATCCCGATATCTCAATAATTGTAGATATCAGAGCAGTTTTAACATAGGCAAATATAGCAAAGGTCATTTTTTGGAGCAAAAATTTTTTACTTTCAAATTCCATTTTAGGACGCTATATCGATGTATTCTGACTCGCTGATCACTAATTCAGTAGCCATTTCTTCGAGAAACTAGATATTTTTTGATCATTTTTTGCCAACACCATTTTTGGAACCCTCAAAATGTCGAAATTTCAAATGGCCATAACTCGACTCCCGTTCCATCGATTTCGGGACTTAACCAGTGTTTTCAAAACGCCGCGAGCAGACTTAGAGTATGCATTTTGGATCATCCCGATATCTCAATAATTGTAGATATGAGAGCAGTTTGAAAATAGGCAAATATAGCAAAGGTCATTTTTTGGAGCAAAAATTTTTTACTTTCAAATTCCATTTTAGGACGCTATATCGATGTATTCTGACTCGCTGATCACTAATTCAGTAGCCATTTCTTCGAGAAACTAGATATTTTTTGATCATTTTTTGCCAACACCATTTTTGGAACCCTCAAAATGTCGAAATTTCAAATGGCCATAACTCGACTCCCGTTCCATCGATTTCGGGACTTAACCAGTGTTTTCAAAACGCCGCGAGCAGACTTAGAGTATGCATTTTGGATCATCCCGATATCTCAATAATTGTAGATATGAGAGCAGTTTGAAAATAGGCAAATATAGCAAAGGTCATTTTTTGGAGCAAAAATTTTTTACTTTCAAATTCCATTTTAGGACGCTATATCGATGTATTCTGACTCGCTGATCACTAATTCAGTAGCCATTTCTTCGAGAAACTAGATATTTTTTGATCATTTTTTGCCAACACCATTTTTGGAACCCTCAAAATGTCGAAATTTCAAATGGCCATAACTCGACTCCCGTTCCATCGATTTCGGGACTTAACCAGTGTTTTCAAAACGCCGCGAGCAGACTTAGAGTATGCATTTTGGATCATCCCGATATCTCAATAATTGTAGATATGAGAGCAGTTTGAAAATAGGCAAAAAATGGCAAAGGTCATTTTTTGTGAGCAAACATTTTTTACTTTCAAATTCCATTTTAGGACGCTATATCGATGTATTCTGACTCGCTGATCACTAATTCAGTAGCCATTTCTTCGAGAAACTCGAAATTTTTTTTTCATTTATTGCCAACACCATTTTTGGAACCCTCAAAATGTCGAAATTTCAAATGGCCATAACTCGGCTCCCGTTCCATTGATTTCGCGACCTAACCAGTGTTTTCAAAACGTCGCGAGTAGACTTAGAGTATGCATTTTGGATCATCCCAATATCTCAATAATTGTAGATATGAGAGCAGTTTGCAAATAGGCAAAAAATAGCAAAGGTCATTTTTTGTGAGCAAACATTTTTTACTTTCAAATTCCATTTTAGGACGCTATATCGATGTATTCTGACTCGCTGATCACTAATTCAGTAGCCATTTCTTCGAGAAACTCGATATTTTTTTTTCATTTTTTGCCAACACCATTTTCGGAACCCTCAAAATGTCGAAATTTCAAATGGCCATAACTCGGCTCCCGTTCCATTGATTTCGGGACTTAACCAGTGTTTTCAAAACGCCGCGAGCAGACTTAGAGTATGCATTTTGGATCATCCCGATATCTCAATAATTGTAGATATCAGAGCAGTTTTAACATAGGCAAATATAGCAACGGTCATTTTTTGGAGCAAACATTTTTTACTTTCAAATTCCATTTTAGGACGCTATATCGATGTATTCTGACTCGCTGATCACTAATTCAGTAGCCATTTCTTCGAGAAACTAGATATTTTTTGATCATTTTTTGCCAACACCATTTTTGGAACCCTCAAAATGTCGAAATTTCAAATGGCCATAACTCGACTCCCGTTCCATCGATTTCGGGACTTAACCAGTGTTTTCAAAACGCCGCGAGCAGACTTAGAGTATGCATTTTGGATCATCCCGATATCTCAATAATTGTAGATATCAGAGCAGTTTTAACATAGGCAAATATAGCAAAGGCCATTCTTTGGAGCAAACATTTTTTACTTTCAAATTCCATTTTAGGACGCTATATCGATGTATTCTGACTCGCTGATCACTAATTCAGTAGCCATTTCTTCGAGAAACTAGATATTTTTTTTGTCATTTTTTGCCAACACCATTTTTGGAACCCTCAAAATGTCGAAATTTCAAATGGCCATAACTCGACTCCCGTTCCATCGATTTCGGGACTTAACCAGTGTTTTCAAAACGCCGCGAGCAGACTTAGAGTATGCATTTTGGATCATCCCGATATCTCAATAATTGTAGATATGAGAGCAGTTTGAAAATAGGCAAATATAGCAAAGGTCATTTTTTGGAGCAAAAATTTTTTACTTTCAAATTCCATTTTAGGACGCTATATCGATGTATTCTGACTCGCTGATCACTAATTCAGTAGCCATTTCTTCGAGAAACTAGATATTTTTTGATCATTTTTTGCCAACACCATTTTTGGAACCCTCAAAATGTCGAAATTTCAAATGGCCATAACTCGACTCCCGTTCCATCGATTTCGGGACTTAACCAGTGTTTTCAAAACGCCGCGAGCAGACTTAGAGTATGCATTTTGGATCATCCCGATATCTCAATAATTGTAGATATGAGAGCAGTTTGAAAATAGGCAAATATAGCAAAGGTCATTTTTTGGAGCAAAAATTTTTTACTTTCAAATTCCATTTTAGGACGCTATATCGATGTATTCTGACTCGCTGATCACTAATTCAGTAGCCATTTCTTCGAGAAACTAGATATTTTTTGATCATTTTTTGCCAACACCATTTTTGGAACCCTCAAAATGTCGAAATTTCAAATGGCCATAACTCGACTCCCGTTCCATCGATTTCGGGACTTAACCAGTGTTTTCAAAACGCCGCGAGCAGACTTAGAGTATGCATTTTGGATCATCCCGATATCTCAATAATTGTAGATATGAGAGCAGTTTGAAAATAGGCAAAAAATGGCAAAGGTCATTTTTTGTGAGCAAACATTTTTTACTTTCAAATTCCATTTTAGGACGCTATATCGATGTATTCTGACTCGCTGATCACTAATTCAGTAGCCATTTCTTCGAGAAACTCGAAATTTTTTTTTCATTTATTGCCAACACCATTTTTGGAACCCTCAAAATGTCGAAATTTCAAATGGCCATAACTCGGCTCCCGTTCCATTGATTTCGCGACCTAACCAGTGTTTTCAAAACGTCGCGAGTAGACTTAGAGTATGCATTTTGGATCATCCCAATATCTCAATAATTGTAGATATGAGAGCAGTTTGCAAATAGGCAAAAAATAGCAAAGGTCATTTTTTGTGAGCAAACATTTTTTACTTTCAAATTCCATTTTAGGACGCTATATCGATGTATTCTGACTCGCTGATCACTAATTCAGTAGCCATTTCTTCGAGAAACTCGATATTTTTTTTTCATTTTTTGCCAACACCATTTTCGGAACCCTCAAAATGTCGAAATTTCAAATGGCCATAACTCGGCTCCCGTTCCATTGATTTCGGGACTTAACCAGTGTTTTCAAAACGTCGCGAGCAGACTTAGAGTATGCATTTTGGATCATCCCGATATCTCAATAATTGTAGATATGAGAGCGGTTTGAAAATCGGCAAAAAATAGCAAAGGTCATTTTTTGTGAGCAAAAATGTTTTACTTTCAAATTCCATTTTAGGACGCTATATCGATGTATTCTGACTCGCTGATCACTAATTCAGTAGCCATTTCTTCGAGAAACTAGATATTTTTTGATCATTTTTTGCCAACACCATTTTTGGAACCCTCAAAATGTCGAAATTTCAAATGGCCATAACTCGACTCCCGTTCCATCGATTTCGGGACTTAACCAGTGTTTTCAAAACGCCGCGAGCAGACTTAGAGTATGCATTTTGGATCATCCCGATATCTCAATAATTGTAGATATCAGAGCAGTTTTAACATAGGCAAATATAGCAAAGGTCATTTTTTGGAGCAAACATTTTTTACTTTCAAATTCCATTTTAGGACGCTATATCGATGTATTCTGACTCGCTGATCACTAATTCAGTAGCCATTTCTTCGAGAAACTAGATATTTTTTTTTCATTTATTGCCAACACCATTTTTGGAACCCTCAAAATGTCGAAATTTCAAATGGCCATAACTCGGCTCCCGTTCCATCGATTCCGGGACTTAACCAGTGTTTTCAAAACGCCGCGAGCAGACTTAGAGTATGCATTTTGGATCATCCCGATATCTCAATAATTGTAGATATCAGAGCAGTTTTAACATAGGCAAATATAGCAAAGGTCATTTTTTGGAGCAAAAATTTTTTACTTTCAAATTCCATTTTAGGACGCTATATCGATGTATTCTGACTCGCTGATCACTAATTCAGTAGCCATTTCTTCGAGAAACTCGATATTTTTTTTTCATTTTTTGCCAACACCATTTTCGGAACCCTCAAAATGTCGAAATTTCAAATGGCCATAACTCGGCTCCCGTTCCATTGATTTCGGGACTTAACCAGTGTTTTCAAAACGTCGCGAGCAGACTTAGAGTATGCATTTTGGATCATCCCGATATCTCAATAATTGTAGATATGAGAGCGGTTTGAAAATCGGCAAAAAATAGCAAAGGTCATTTTTTGTGAGCAAAAATGTTTTACTTTCAAATTCCATTTTAGGACGCTATATCGATGTATTCTGACTCGCTGATCACTAATTCAGTAGCCATTTCTTCGAGAAACTAGATATTTTTTGATCATTTTTTGCCAACACCATTTTTGGAACCCTCAAAATGTCGAAATTTCAAATGGCCATAACTCGACTCCCGTTCCATCGATTTCGGGACTTAACCAGTGTTTTCAAAACGCCGCGAGCAGACTTAGAGTATGCATTTTGGATCATCCCGATATCTCAATAATTGTAGATATCAGAGCAGTTTTAACATAGGCAAATATAGCAAAGGTCATTTTTTGGAGCAAACATTTTTTACTTTCAAATTCCATTTTAGGACGCTATATCGATGTATTCTGACTCGCTGATCACTAATTCAGTAGCCATTTCTTCGAGAAACTAGATATTTTTTTTTCATTTATTGCCAACACCATTTTTGGAACCCTCAAAATGTCGAAATTTCAAATGGCCATAACTCGGCTCCCGTTCCATCGATTCCGGGACTTAACCAGTGTTTTCAAAACGCCGCGAGCAGACTTAGAGTATGCATTTTGGATCATCCCGATATCTCAATAATTGTAGATATCAGAGCAGTTTTAACATAGGCAAATATAGCAAAGGTCATTTTTTGGAGCAAAAATTTTTTACTTTCAAATTCCATTTTAGGACGCTATATCGATGTATTCTGACTCGCTTATCACTAATTCAGTAGCCATTTCTTCGAGAAACTAGATATTTTTTGATCATTTTTTGCCAACACCATTTTTGGAACCCTCAAAATGTCGAAATTTCAAATGGCCATAACTCGACTCCCGTTCCATCGATTTCGGGACTTAACCAGTGTTTTCAAAACGCCGCGAGCAGACTTAGAGTATGCATTTTGGATCATCCCGATATCTCAATAATTGTAGATATCAGAGCAGTTTTAACATAGGCAAATATAGCAAAGGCCATTCTTTGGAGCAAACATTTTTTACTTTCAAATTCCATTTTAGGACGCTATATCGATGTATTCTGACTCGCTGATCACTAATTCAGTAGCCATTTCTTCGAGAAACTAGATATTTTTTTTGTCATTTTTTGCCAACACCATTTTTGGAACCCTCAAAATGTCGAAATTTCAAATGGCCATAACTCGGCTCCCGTTCCATCGATTCCGGGACTTAACCAGTGTTTTCAAAACGCCGCGAGCAGACTTAGAGTATGCATTTTGGATCATCCCGATATCTCAATAATTGTAGATATCAGAGCAGTTTTAACATAGGCAAATATAGCAAAGGTCATTTTTTGGAGCAAAAATTTTTTACTTTCAAATTCCATTTTAGGACGCTATATCGATGTATTCTGACTCGCTGATCACTAATTCAGTAGCCATTTCTTCGAGAAACTAGATATTTTTTGATCATTTTTTGCCAACACCATTTTTGGAACCCTCAAAATGTCGAAATTTCAAATGGCCATAACTCGACTCCCGTTCCATCGATTTCGGGACTTAACCAGTGTTTTCAAAACGCCGCGAGCAGACTTAGAGTATGCATTTTGGATCATCCCGATATCTCAATAATTGTAGATATGAGAGCAGTTTGAAAATAGGCAAATATAGCAAAGGTCATTTTTTGGAGCAAAAATTTTTTACTTTTAAATTCCATTTTAGGACGCTATATCGATGTATTCTGACTCGCTGATCACTAATTCAGTAGCCATTTCTTCGAGAAACTAGATATTTTTTGATCATTTTTTGCCAACACCATTTTTGGAACCCTCAAAATGTCGAAATTTCAAATGGCCATAACTCGACTCCCGTTCCATCGATTTCGGGACTTAACCAGTGTTTTCAAAACGCCGCGAGCAGACTTAGAGTATGCATTTTGGATCATCCCGATATCTCAATAATTGTAGATATGAGAGCAGTTTGAAAATAGGCAAATATAGCAAAGGTCATTTTTTGGAGCAAAAATTTTTTACTTTCAAATTCCATTTTAGGACGCTATATCGATGTATTCTGACTCGCTGATCACTAATTCAGTAGCCATTTCTTCGAGAAACTAGATATTTTTTGATCATTTTTTGCCAACACCATTTTTGGAACCCTCAAAATGTCGAAATTTCAAATGGCCATAACTCGACTCCCGTTCCATCGATTTCGGGACTTAACCAGTGTTTTCAAAACGCCGCGAGCAGACTTAGAGTATGCATTTTGGATCATCCCGATATCTCAATAATTGTAGATATCAGAGCAGTTTTAACATAGGCAAATATAGCAAAGGCCATTCTTTGGAGCAAACATTTTTTACTTTCAAATTCCATTTTAGGACGCTATATCGATGTATTCTGACTCGCTGATCACTAATTCAGTAGCCATTTCTTCGAGAAACTAGATATTTTTTTTGTCATTTTTTGCCAACACCATTTTTGGAACCCTCAAAATGTCGAAATTTCAAATGGCCATAACTCGGCTCCCGTTCCATCGATTCCGGGACTTAACCAGTGTTTTCAAAACGCCGCGAGCAGACTTAGAGTATGCATTTTGGATCATCCCGATATCTCAATAATTGTAGATATCAGAGCAGTTTTAACATAGGCAAATATAGCAAAGGTCATTTTTTGGAGCAAAAATTTTTTACTTTCAAATTCCATTTTAGGACGCTATATCGATGTATTCTGACTCGCTGATCACTAATTCAGTAGCCATTTCTTCGAGAAACTAGATATTTTTTGATCATTTTTTGCCAACACCATTTTTGGAACCCTCAAAATGTCGAAATTTCAAATGGCCATAACTCGACTCCCGTTCCATCGATTTCGGGACTTAACCAGTGTTTTCAAAACGCCGCGAGCAGACTTAGAGTATGCATTTTGGATCATCCCGATATCTCAATAATTGTAGATATCAGAGCAGTTTTAACATAGGCAAATATAGCAAAGGCCATTCTTTGGAGCAAACATTTTTTACTTTCAAATTCCATTTTAGGACGCTATATCGATGTATTCTGACTCGCTGATCACTAATTCAGTAGCCATTTCTTCGAGAAACTAGATATTTTTTTTGTCATTTTTTGCCAACACCATTTTTGGAACCCTCAAAATGTCGAAATTTCAAATGGCCATAACTCGGCTCCCGTTCCATCGATTCCGGGACTTAACCAGTGTTTTCAAAACGCCGCGAGCAGACTTAGAGTATGCATTTTGGATCATCCCGATATCTCAATAATTGTAGATATCAGAGCAGTTTTAACATAGGCAAATATAGCAAAGGTCATTTTTTGGAGCAAAAATTTTTTACTTTCAAATTCCATTTTAGGACGCTATATCGATGTATTCTGACTCGCTGATCACTAATTCAGTAGCCATTTCTTCGAGAAACTAGATATTTTTTGATCATTTTTTGCCAACACCATTTTTGGAACCCTCAAAATGTCGAAATTTCAAATGGCCATAACTCGACTCTCGTTCCATCGATTTCGGGACTTAACCAGTGTTTTCAAAACGCCGCGAGCAGACTTAGAGTATGCATTTTGGATCATCCCGATATCTCAATAATTGTAGATATGAGAGCAGTTTGAAAATAGGCAAATATAGCAAAGGTCATTTTTTGGAGCAAAAATTTTTTACTTTCAAATTCCATTTTAGGACGCTATATCGATGTATTCTGACTCGCTGATCACTAATTCAGTAGCCATTTCTTCGAGAAACTAGATATTTTTTGATCATTTTTTGCCAACACCATTTTTGGAACCCTCAAAATGTCGAAATTTCAAATGGCCATAACTCGACTCCCGTTCCATCGATTTCGGGACTTAACCAGTGTTTTCAAAACGCCGCGAGCAGACTTAGAGTATGCATTTTGGATCATCCCGATATCTCAATAATTGTAGATATCAGAGCAGTTTTAACATAGGCAAATATAGCAAAGGTCATTTTTTGGAGCAAAAATTTTTTACTTTCAAATTCCATTTTAGGACGCTATATCGATGTATTCTGACTCGCTGATCACTAATTCAGTAGCCATTTCTTCGAGAAACTAGATATTTTTTGATCATTTTTTGCCAACACCATTTTTGGAACCCTCAAAATGTCGAAATTTCAAATGGCCATAACTCGACTCCCGTTCCATCGATTTCGGGACTTAACCAGTGTTTTCAAAACGCCGCGAGCAGACTTAGAGTATGCATTTTGGATCATCCCGATATCTCAATAATTGTAGATATCAGAGCAGTTTTAACATAGGCAAATATAGCAAAGGTCATTTTTTGGAGCAAACATTTTTTACTTTCAAATTCCATTTTAGGACGCTATATCGATGTATTCTGACTCGCTGATCACTAATTCAGTAGCCATTTCTTCGAGAAACTAGATATTTTTTTTGTCATTTTTTGCCAACACCATTTTTGGAACCCTCAAAATGTCGAAATTTCAAATGGCCATAACTCGGCTCCCGTTCCATCGATTCCGGGACTTAACCAGTGTTTTCAAAACGCCGCGAGCAGACTTAGAGTATGCATTTTGGATCATCCCGATATCTCAATAATTGTAGATATCAGAGCAGTTTTAACATAGGCAAATATAGCAAAGGTCATTTTTTGGAGCAAAAATTTTTTACTTTCAAATTCCATTTTAGGACGCTATATCGATGTATTCTGACTCGCTGATCACTAATTCAGTAGCCATTTCTTCGAGAAACTAGATATTTTTTTTGTCATTTTTTGCCAACACCATTTTTGGAACCCTCAAAATGTCGAAATTTCAAATGGCCATAACTCGGCTCCCGTTCCATCGATTCCGGGACTTAACCAGTGTTTTCAAAACGCCGCGAGCAGACTTAGAGTATGCATTTTGGATCATCCCGATATCTCAATAATTGTAGATATCAGAGCAGTTTTAACATAGGCAAATATAGCAAAGGTCATTTTTTGGAGCAAAAATTTTTTACTTTCAAATTCCATTTTAGGACGCTATATCGATGTATTCTGACTCGCTGATCACTAATTCAGTAGCCATTTCTTCGAGAAACTAGATATTTTTTGATCATTTTTTGCCAACACCATTTTTGGAACCCTCAAAATGTCGAAATTTCAAATGGCCATAACTCGACTCCCGTTCCATCGATTTCGGGACTTAACCAGTGTTTTCAAAACGCCGCGAGCAGACTTAGAGTATGCATTTTGGATCATCCCGATATCTCAATAATTGTAGATATGAGAGCAGTTTGAAAATAGGCAAATATAGCAAAGGTCATTTTTTGGAGCAAAAATTTTTTACTTTCAAATTCCATTTTGGGACGCTATATCGATGTATTCTGACTCGCTGATCACTAATTCAGTAGCCATTTCTTCGAGAAACTAGATATTTTTTGATCATTTTTTGCCAACACCATTTTTGGAACCCTCAAAATGTCGAAATTTCAAATGGCCATAACTCGACTCCCGTTCCATCGATTTCGGGACTTAACCAGTGTTTTCAAAACGCCGCGAGCAGACTTAGAGTATGCATTTTGGATCATCCCGATATCTCAATAATTGTAGATATGAGAGCAGTTTGAAAATAGGCAAAAAATGGCAAAGGTCATTTTTTGTGAGCAAACATTTTTTACTTTCAAATTCCATTTTAGGACGCTATATCGATGTATTCTGACTCGCTGATCACTAATTCAGTAGCCATTTCTTCGAGAAACTCGAAATTTTTTTTTCATTTATTGCCAACACCATTTTTGGAACCCTCAAAATGTCGAAATTTCAAATGGCCATAACTCGGCTCCCGTTCCATTGATTTCGCGACTTAACCAGTGTTTTCAAAACGTCGCGAGCAGACTTAGAGTATGCATTTTGGATCATCCCGATATCTCAATAATTGTAGATATGAGAGCGGTTTGAAAATCGGCAAAAAATAGCAAAGGTCATTTTTTGTGAGCAAAAATGTTTTACTTTCAAATTCCATTTTAGGACGCTATATCGATGTATTCTGACTCGCTGATCACTAATTCAGTAGCCATTTCTTCGAGAAACTAGATATTTTTTGATCATTTTTTGCCAACACCATTTTTGGAACCCTCAAAATGTCGAAATTTCAAATGGCCATAACTCGACTCCCGTTCCATCGATTTCGGGACTTAACCAGTGTTTTCAAAACGCCGCGAGCAGACTTAGAGTATGCATTTTGGATCATCCCGATATCTCAATAATTGTAGATATCAGAGCAGTTTTAACATAGGCAAATATAGCAAAGGTCATTTTTTGGAGCAAACATTTTTTACTTTCAAATTCCATTTTAGGACGCTATATCGATGTATTCTGACTCGCTGATCACTAATTCAGTAGCCATTTCTTCGAGAAACTAGATATTTTTTTTTCATTTATTGCCAACACCATTTTTGGAACCCTCAAAATGTCGAAATTTCAAATGGCCATAACTCGGCTCCCGTTCCATCGATTCCGGGACTTAACCAGTGTTTTCAAAACGCCGCGAGCAGACTTAGAGTATGCATTTTGGATCATCCCGATATCTCAATAATTGTAGATATCAGAGCAGTTTTAACATAGGCAAATATAGCAAAGGTCATTTTTTGGAGCAAAAATTTTTTACTTTCAAATTCCATTTTAGGACGCTATATCGATGTATTCTGACTCGCTGATCACTAATTCAGTAGCCATTTCTTCGAGAAACTAGATATTTTTTGATCATTTTTTGCCAACACCATTTTTGGAACCCTCAAAATGTCGAAATTTCAAATGGCCATAACTCGACTCCCGTTCCATCGATTTCGGGACTTAACCAGTGTTTTCAAAACGCCGCGAGCAGACTTAGAGTATGCATTTTGGATCATCCCGATATCTCAATAATTGTAGATATCAGAGCAGTTTTAACATAGGCAAATATAGCAAAGGCCATTCTTTGGAGCAAACATTTTTTACTTTCAAATTCCATTTTAGGACGCTATATCGATGTATTCTGACTCGCTGATCACTAATTCAGTAGCCATTTCTTCGAGAAACTAGATATTTTTTTTGTCATTTTTTGCCAACACCATTTTTGGAACCCTCAAAATGTCGAAATTTCAAATGGCCATAACTCGGCTCCCGTTCCATCGATTCCGGGACTTAACCAGTGTTTTCAAAACGCCGCGAGCAGACTTAGAGTATGCATTTTGGATCATCCCGATATCTCAATAATTGTAGATATCAGAGCAGTTTTAACATAGGCAAATATAGCAAAGGTCATTTTTTGGAGCAAAAATTTTTTACTTTCAAATTCCATTTTAGGACGCTATATCGATGTATTCTGACTCGCTGATCACTAATTCAGTAGCCATTTCTTCGAGAAACTAGATATTTTTTGATCATTTTTTGCCAACACCATTTTTGGAACCCTCAAAATGTCGAAATTTCAAATGGCCATAACTCGACTCCCGTTCCATCGATTTCGGGACTTAACCAGTGTTTTCAAAACGCCGCGAGCAGACTTAGAGTATGCATTTTGGATCATCCCGATATCTCAATAATTGTAGATATCAGAGCAGTTTTAACATAGGCAAATATAGCAAAGGCCATTCTTTGGAGCAAACATTTTTTACTTTCAAATTCCATTTTAGGACGCTATATCGATGTATTCTGACTCGCTGATCACTAATTCAGTAGCCATTTCTTCGAGAAACTAGATATTTTTTTTGTCATTTTTTGCCAACACCATTTTTGGAACCCTCAAAATGTCGAAATTTCAAATGGCCATAACTCGGCTCCCGTTCCATCGATTCCGGGACTTAACCAGTGTTTTCAAAACGCCGCGAGCAGACTTAGAGTATGCATTTTGGATCATCCCGATATCTCAATAATTGTAGATATCAGAGCAGTTTTAACATAGGCAAATATAGCAAAGGTCATTTTTTGGAGCAAAAATTTTTTACTTTCAAATTCCATTTTAGGACGCTATATCGATGTATTCTGACTCGCTGATCACTAATTCAGTAGCCATTTCTTCGAGAAACTAGATATTTTTTGATCATTTTTTGCCAACACCATTTTTGGAACCCTCAAAATGTCGAAATTTCAAATGGCCATAACTCGACTCTCGTTCCATCGATTTCGGGACTTAACCAGTGTTTTCAAAACGCCGCGAGCAGACTTAGAGTATGCATTTTGGATCATCCCGATATCTCAATAATTGTAGATATGAGAGCAGTTTGAAAATAGGCAAATATAGCAAAGGTCATTTTTTGGAGCAAAAATTTTTTACTTTTAAATTCCATTTTAGGACGCTATATCGATGTATTCTGACTCGCTGATCACTAATTCAGTAGCCATTTCTTCGAGAAACTAGATATTTTTTGATCATTTTTTGCCAACACCATTTTTGGAACCCTCAAAATGTCGAAATTTCAAATGGCCATAACTCGACTCCCGTTCCATCGATTTCGGGACTTAACCAGTGTTTTCAAAACGCCGCGAGCAGACTTAGAGTATGCATTTTGGATCATCCCGATATCTCAATAATTGTAGATATGAGAGCAGTTTGAAAATAGGCAAATATAGCAAAGGTCATTTTTTGGAGCAAAAATTTTTTACTTTCAAATTCCATTTTAGGACGCTATATCGATGTATTCTGACTCGCTGATCACTAATTCAGTAGCCATTTCTTCGAGAAACTAGATATTTTTTGATCATTTTTTGCCAACACCATTTTTGGAACCCTCAAAATGTCGAAATTTCAAATGGCCATAACTCGACTCCCGTTCCATCGATTTCGGGACTTAACCAGTGTTTTCAAAACGCCGCGAGCAGACTTAGAGTATGCATTTTGGATCATCCCGATATCTCAATAATTGTAGATATCAGAGCAGTTTTAACATAGGCAAATATAGCAAAGGTCATTTTTTGGAGCAAAAATTTTTTACTTTCAAATTCCATTTTAGGACGCTATATCGATGTATTCTGACTCGCTGATCACTAATTCAGTAGCCATTTCTTCGAGAAACTAGATATTTTTTGATCATTTTTTGCCAACACCATTTTTGGAACCCTCAAAATGTCGAAATTTCAAATGGCCATAACTCGACTCCCGTTCCATCGATTTCGGGACTTAACCAGTGTTTTCAAAACGCCGCGAGCAGACTTAGAGTATGCATTTTGGATCATCCCGATATCTCAATAATTGTAGATATCAGAGCAGTTTTAACATAGGCAAATATAGCAAAGGTCATTTTTTGGAGCAAACATTTTTTACTTTCAAATTCCATTTTAGGACGCTATATCGATGTATTCTGACTCGCTGATCACTAATTCAGTAGCCATTTCTTCGAGAAACTAGATATTTTTTTTGTCATTTTTTGCCAACACCATTTTTGGAACCCTCAAAATGTCGAAATTTCAAATGGCCATAACTCGGCTCCCGTTCCATCGATTCCGGGACTTAACCAGTGTTTTCAAAACGCCGCGAGCAGACTTAGAGTATGCATTTTGGATCATCCCGATATCTCAATAATTGTAGATATCAGAGCAGTTTTAACATAGGCAAATATAGCAAAGGTCATTTTTTGGAGCAAAAATTTTTTACTTTCAAATTCCATTTTAGGACGCTATATCGATGTATTCTGACTCGCTGATCACTAATTCAGTAGCCATTTCTTCGAGAAACTAGATATTTTTTTTGTCATTTTTTGCCAACACCATTTTTGGAACCCTCAAAATGTCGAAATTTCAAATGGCCATAACTCGGCTCCCGTTCCATCGATTCCGGGACTTAACCAGTGTTTTCAAAACGCCGCGAGCAGACTTAGAGTATGCATTTTGGATCATCCCGATATCTCAATAATTGTAGATATCAGAGCAGTTTTAACATAGGCAAATATAGCAAAGGTCATTTTTTGGAGCAAAAATTTTTTACTTTCAAATTCCATTTTAGGACGCTATATCGATGTATTCTGACTCGCTGATCACTAATTCAGTAGCCATTTCTTCGAGAAACTAGATATTTTTTTTGTCATTTTTTGCCAACACCATTTTTGGAACCCTCAAAATGTCGAAATTTCAAATGGCCATAACTCGGCTCCCGTTCCATCGATTCCGGGACTTAACCAGTGTTTTCAAAACGCCGCGAGCAGACTTAGAGTATGCATTTTGGATCATCCCGATATCTCAATAATTGTAGATATCAGAGCAGTTTTAACATAGGCAAATATAGCAAAGGTCATTTTTTGGAGCAAAAATTTTTTACTTTCAAATTCCATTTTAGGACGCTATATCGATGTATTCTGACTCGCTGATCACTAATTCAGTAGCCATTTCTTCGAGAAACTAGATATTTTTTGATCATTTTTTGCCAACACCATTTTTGGAACCCTCAAAATGTCGAAATTTCAAATGGCCATAACTCGACTCCCGTTCCATCGATTTCGGGACTTAACCAGTGTTTTCAAAACGCCGCGAGCAGACTTAGAGTATGCATTTTGGATCATCCCGATATCTCAATAATTGTAGATATGAGAGCAGTTTGAAAATAGGCAAATATAGCAAAGGTCATTTTTTGGAGCAAAAATTTTTTACTTTCAAATTCCATTTTGGGACGCTATATCGATGTATTCTGACTCGCTGATCACTAATTCAGTAGCCATTTCTTCGAGAAACTAGATATTTTTTGATCATTTTTTGCCAACACCATTTTTGGAACCCTCAAAATGTCGAAATTTCAAATGGCCATAACTCGACTCCCGTTCCATCGATTTCGGGACTTAACCAGTGTTTTCAAAACGCCGCGAGCAGACTTAGAGTATGCATTTTGGATCATCCCGATATCTCAATAATTGTAGATATGAGAGCAGTTTGAAAATAGGCAAAAAATGGCAAAGGTCATTTTTTGTGAGCAAACATTTTTTACTTTCAAATTCCATTTTAGGACGCTATATCGATGTATTCTGACTCGCTGATCACTAATTCAGTAGCCATTTCTTCGAGAAACTCGAAATTTTTTTTTCATTTATTGCCAACACCATTTTTGGAACCCTCAAAATGTCGAAATTTCAAATGGCCATAACTCGGCTCCCGTTCCATTGATTTCGCGACCTAACCAGTGTTTTCAAAACGTCGCGAGTAGACTTAGAGTATGCATTTTGGATCATCCCAATATCTCAATAATTGTAGATATGAGAGCAGTTTGCAAATAGGCAAAAAATAGCAAAGGTCATTTTTTGTGAGCAAACATTTTTTACTTTCAAATTCCATTTTAGGACGCTATATCGATGTATTCTGACTCGCTGATCACTAATTCAGTAGCCATTTCTTCGAGAAACTAGATATTTTTTGATCATTTTTTGCCAACACCATTTTTGGAACCCTCAAAATGTCGAAATTTCAAATGGCCATAACTCGACTCCCGTTCCATCGATTTCGGGACTTAACCAGTGTTTTCAAAACGCCGCGAACAGACTTAGAGTATGCATTTTGGATCATCCCGATATCTCAATAATTGTAGATATCAGAGCAGTTTTAACATAGGCAAATATAGCAAAGGTCATTTTTTGGAGCAAACATTTTTTACTTTCAAATTCCATTTTAGGACGCTATATCGATGTATTCTGACTCGCTGATCACTAATTCAGTAGCCATTTCTTCGAGAAACTAGATATTTTTTTTGTCATTTTTTGCCAACACCATTTTTGGAACCCTCAAAATGTCGAAATTTCAAATGGCCATAACTCGGCTCCCGTTCCATCGATTCCGGGACTTAACCAGTGTTTTCAAAACGCCGCGAGCAGACTTAGAGTATGCATTTTGGATCATCCCGATATCTCAATAATTGTAGATATCAGAGCAGTTTTAACATAGGCAAATATAGCAAAGGTCATTTTTTGGAGCAAAAATTTTTTACTTTCAAATTCCATTTTAGGACGCTATATCGATGTATTCTGACTCGCTGATCACTAATTCAGTAGCCATTTCTTCGAGAAACTAGATATTTTTTGATCATTTTTTGCCAACACCATTTTTGGAACCCTCAAAATGTCGAAATTTCAAATGGCCATAACTCGACTCCCGTTCCATCGATTTCGGGACTTAACCAGTGTTTTCAAAACGCCGCGAGCAGACTTAGAGTATGCATTTTGGATCATCCCGATATCTCAATAATTGTAGATATGAGAGCAGTTTGAAAATAGGCAAATATAGCAAAGGTCATTTTTTGGAGCAAAAATTTTTTACTTTCAAATTCCATTTTAGGACGCTATATCGATGTATTCTGACTCGCTGATCACTAATTCAGTAGCCATTTCTTCGAGAAACTAGATATTTTTTGATCATTTTTTGCCAACACCATTTTTGGAACCCTCAAAATGTCGAAATTTCAAATGGCCATAACTCGACTCCCGTTCCATCGATTTCGGGACTTAACCAGTGTTTTCAAAACGCCGCGAGCAGACTTAGAGTATGCATTTTGGATCATCCCGATATCTCAATAATTGTAGATATCAGAGCAGTTTTAACATAGGCAAATATAGCAAAGGTCATTTTTTGGAGCAAACATTTTTTACTTTCAAATTCCATTTTAGGACGCTATATCGATGTATTCTGGCTCGCTGATCACTAATTCAGTAGCCATTTCTTCGAGAAACTAGATATTTTTTGATCATTTTTTGCCAACACCATTTTTGGAACCCTCAAAATGTCGAAATTTCAAATGGCCATAACTCGACTCCCGTTCCATCGATTTCGGGACTTAACCAGTGTTTTCAAAACGCCGCGAGCAGACTTAGAGTATGCATTTTGGATCATCCCGATATCTCAATAATTGTAGATATCAGAGCAGTTTTAACATAGGCAAATATAGCAAAGGTCATTTTTTGGAGCAAACATTTTTTACTTTCAAATTCCATTTTAGGACGCTATATCGATGTATTCTGACTCGCTGATCACTAATTCAGTAGCCATTTCTTCGAGAAACTAGATATTTTTTTTGTCATTTTTTGCCAACACCATTTTTGGAACCCTCAAAATGTCGAAATTTCAAATGGCCATAACTCGGCTCCCGTTCCATCGATTCCGGGACTTAACCAGTGTTTTCAAAACGCCGCGAGCAGACTTAGAGTATGCATTTTGGATCATCCCGATATCTCAATAATTGTAGATATCAGAGCAGTTTTAACATAGGCAAATATAGCAAAGGTCATTTTTTGGAGCAAAAATTTTTTACTTTCAAATTCCATTTTAGGACGCTATATCGATGTATTCTGACTCGCTGATCACTAATTCAGTAGCCATTTCTTCGAGAAACTAGATATTTTTTGATCATTTTTTGCCAACACCATTTTTGGAACCCTCAAAATGTCGAAATTTCAAATGGCCATAACTCGACTCCCGTTCCATCGATTTCGGGACTTAACCAGTGTTTTCAAAACGCCGCGAGCAGACTTAGAGTATGCATTTTGGATCATCCCGATATCTCAATAATTGTAGATATGAGAGCAGTTTGAAAATAGGCAAATATAGCAAAGGTCATTTTTTGGAGCAAAAATTTTTTACTTTTAAATTCCATTTTAGGACGCTATATCGATGTATTCTGACTCGCTGATCACTAATTCAGTAGCCATTTCTTCGAGAAACTAGATATTTTTTGATCATTTTTTGCCAACACCATTTTTGGAACCCTCAAAATGTCGAAATTTCAAATGGCCATAACTCGACTCCCGTTCCATCGATTTCGGGACTTAACCAGTGTTTTCAAAACGCCGCGAGCAGACTTAGAGTATGCATTTTGGATCATCCCGATATCTCAATAATTGTAGATATGAGAGCAGTTTGAAAATAGGCAAATATAGCAAAGGTCATTTTTTGAAGCAAAAATTTTTTACTTTCAAATTCCATTTTAGGACGCTATATCGATGTATTCTGACTCGCTGATCACTAATTCAGTAGCCATTTCTTCGAGAAACTAGATATTTTTTGATCATTTTTTGCCAACACCATTTTTGGAACCCTCAAAATGTCGAAATTTCAAATGGCCATAACTCGACTCCCGTTCCATCGATTTCGGGACTTAACCAGTGTTTTCAAAACGCCGCGAGCAGACTTAGAGTATGCATTTTGGATCATCCCGATATCTCAATAATTGTAGATATCAGAGCAGTTTTAACATAGGCAAATATAGCAAAGGTCATTTTTTGGAGCAAACATTTTTTACTTTCAAATTCCATTTTAGGACGCTATATCGATGTATTCTGACTCGCTGATCACTAATTCAGTAGCCATTTCTTCGAGAAACTAGATATTTTTTGATCATTTTTTGCCAACACCATTTTTGGAACCCTCAAAATGTCGAAATTTCAAATGGCCATAACTCGACTCCCGTTCCATCGATTTCGGGACTTAACCAGTGTTTTCAAAACGCCGCGAGCAGACTTAGAGTATGCATTTTGGATCATCCCGATATCTCAATAATTGTAGATATCAGAGCAGTTTTAACATAGGCAAATATAGCAAAGGTCATTTTTTGGAGCAAACATTTTTTACTTTCAAATTCCATTTTAGGACGCTATATCGATGTATTCTGACTCGCTGATCACTAATTCAGTAGCCATTTCTTCGAGAAACTAGATATTTTTTTTGTCATTTTTTGCCAACACCATTTTTGGAACCCTCAAAATGTCGAAATTTCAAATGGCCATAACTCGGCTCCCGTTCCATCGATTCCGGGACTTAACCAGTGTTTTCAAAACGCCGCGAGCAGACTTAGAGTATGCATTTTGGATCATCCCGATATCTCAATAATTGTAGATATCAGAGCAGTTTTAACATAGGCAAATATAGCAAAGGCCATTCTTTGGAGCAAACATTTTTTACTTTCAAATTCCATTTTAGGACGCTATATCGATGTATTCTGACTCGCTGATCACTAATTCAGTAGCCATTTCTTCGAGAAACTAGATATTTTTTTTGTCATTTTTTGCCAACACCATTTTTGGAACCCTCAAAATGTCGAAATTTCAAATGGCCATAACTCGGCTCCCGTTCCATCGATTCCGGGACTTAACCAGTGTTTTCAAAACGCCGCGAGCAGACTTAGAGTATGCATTTTGGATCATCCCGATATCTCAATAATTGTAGATATCAGAGCAGTTTTAACATAGGCAAATATAGCAAAGGTCATTTTTTGGAGCAAAAATTTTTTACTTTCAAATTCCATTTTAGGACGCTATATCGATGTATTCTGACTCGCTGATCACTAATTCAGTAGCCATTTCTTCGAGAAACTAGATATTTTTTGATCATTTTTTGCCAACACTATTTTTGGAACCCTCAAAATGTCGAAATTTCAAATGGCCATAACTCGACTCCCGTTCCATCGATTTCGGGACTTAACCAGTGTTTTCAAAACGCCGCGAGCAGACTTAGAGTATGCATTTTGGATCATCCCGATATCTCAATAATTGTAGATATGAGAGCAGTTTGAAAATAGGCAAATATAGCAAAGGTCATTTTTTGGAGCAAAAATTTTTTACTTTTAAATTCCATTTTAGGACGCTATATCGATGTATTCTGACTCGCTGATCACTAATTCAGTAGCCATTTCTTCGAGAAACTAGATATTTTTTGATCATTTTTTGCCAACACCATTTTTGGAACCCTCAAAATGTCGAAATTTCAAATGGCCATAACTCGACTCCCGTTCCATCGATTTCGGGACTTAACCAGTGTTTTCAAAACGCCGCGAGCAGACTTAGAGTATGCATTTTGGATCATCCCGATATCTCAATAATTGTAGATATGAGAGCAGTTTGAAAATAGGCAAATATAGCAAAGGTCATTTTTTGGAGCAAAAATTTTTTACTTTCAAATTCCATTTTAGGACGCTATATCGATGTATTCTGACTCGCTGATCACTAATTCAGTAGCCATTTCTTCGAGAAACTAGATATTTTTTGATCATTTTTTGCCAACACCATTTTTGGAACCCTCAAAATGTCGAAATTTCAAATGGCCATAACTCGACTCCCGTTCCATCGATTTCGGGACTTAACCAGTGTTTTCAAAACGCCGCGAGCAGACTTAGAGTATGCATTTTGGATCATCCCGATATCTCAATAATTGTAGATATCAGAGCAGTTTTAACATAGGCAAATATAGCAAAGGTCATTTTTTGGAGCAAACATTTTTTACTTTCAAATTCCATTTTAGGACGCTATATCGATGTATTCTGACTCGCTGATCACTAATTCAGTAGCCATTTCTTCGAGAAACTAGATATTTTTTGATCATTTTTTGCCAACACCATTTTTGGAACCCTCAAAATGTCGAAATTTCAAATGGCCATAACTCGACTCCCGTTCCATCGATTTCGGGACTTAACCAGTGTTTTCAAAACGCCGCGAGCAGACTTAGAGTATGCATTTTGGATCATCCCGATATCTCAATAATTGTAGATATCAGAGCAGTTTTAACATAGGCAAATATAGCAAAGGTCATTTTTTGGAGCAAACATTTTTTACTTTCAAATTCCATTTTAGGACGCTATATCGATGTATTCTGACTCGCTGATCACTAATTCAGTAGCCATTTCTTCGAGAAACTAGATATTTTTTTTGTCATTTTTTGCCAACACCATTTTTGGAACCCTCAAAATGTCGAAATTTCAAATGGCCATAACTCGGCTCCCGTTCCATCGATTCCGGGACTTAACCAGTGTTTTCAAAACGCCGCGAGCAGACTTAGAGTATGCATTTTGGATCATCCCGATATCTCAATAATTGTAGATATCAGAGCAGTTTTAACATAGGCAAATATAGCAAAGGTCATTATTTGGAGCAAAAATTTTTTACTTTCAAATTCCATTTTAGGACGCTATATCGATGTATTCTGACTCGCTGATCACTAATTCAGTAGCCATTTCTTCGAGAAACTAGATATTTTTTTTGTCATTTTTTGCCAACACCATTTTTGGAACCCTCAAAATGTCGAAATTTCAAATGGCCATAACTCGGCTCCCGTTCCATCGATTCCGGGACTTAACCAGTGTTTTCAAAACGCCGCGAGCAGACTTAGAGTATGCATTTTGGATCATCCCGATATCTCAATAATTGTAGATATCAGAGCAGTTTTAACATAGGCAAATATAGCAAAGGTCATTTTTTGGAGCAAAAATTTTTTACTTTCAAATTCCATTTTAGGACGCTATATCGATGTATTCTGACTCGCTGATCACTAATTCAGTAGCCATTTCTTCGAGAAACTAGATATTTTTTGATCATTTTTTGCCAACACCATTTTTGGAACCCTCAAAATGTCGAAATTTCAAATGGCCATAACTCGACTCCCGTTCCATCGATTTCGGGACTTAACCAGTGTTTTCAAAACGCCGCGAGCAGACTTAGAGTATGCATTTTGGATCATCCCGATATCTCAATAATTGTAGATATCAGAGCAGTTTTAACATAGAATATAACATAAAATTTTAACATAAAATATAGCAAAGGCCATTCTTTGGAGCAAACATTTTTTACTTTCAAATTCCATTTTAGGACGCTATATCGATGTATTCTGACTCGCTGATCACTAATTCAGTAGCCATTTCTTCGAGAAACTAGATATTTTTTTTGTCATTTTTTGCCAACACCATTTTTGGAACCCTCAAAATGTCGAAATTTCAAATGGCCATAACTCGGCTCCCGTTCCATCGATTCCGGGACTTAACCAGTGTTTTCAAAACGCCGCGAGCAGACTTAGAGTATGCATTTTGGATCATCCCGATATCTCAATAATTGTAGATATCAGAGCAGTTTTAACATAGGCAAATATAGCAAAGGTCATTTTTTGGAGCAAACATTTTTTACTTTCAAATTCCATTTTAGGACGCTATATCGATGTATTCTGACTCGCTGATCACTAATTCAGTAGCCATTTCTTCGAGAAACTAGATATTTTTTGATCATTTTTTGCCAACACCATTTTTGGAACCCTCAAAATGTCGAAATTTCAAATGGCCATAACTCGACTCCCGTTCCATCGATTTCGGGACTTAACCAGTGTTTTCAAAACGCCGCGAGCAGACTTAGAGTATGCATTTTGGATCATCCCGATATCTCAATAATTGTAGATATCAGAGCAGTTTTAACATAGGCAAATATAGCAAAGGTCATTTTTTGGAGCAAACATTTTTTACTTTCAAATTCCATTTTAGGACGCTATATCGATGTATTCTGACTCGCTGATCACTAATTCAGTAGCCATTTCTTCGAGAAACTAGATATTTTTTTTGTCATTTTTTGCCAACACCATTTTTGGAACCCTCAAAATGTCGAAATTTCAAATGGCCATAACTCGGCTCCCGTTCCATCGATTCCGGGACTTAACCAGTGTTTTCAAAACGCCGCGAGCAGACTTAGAGTATGCATTTTGGATCATCCCGATATCTCAATAATTGTAGATATCAGAGCAGTTTTAACATAGGCAAATATAGCAAAGGCCATTCTTTGGAGCAAACATTTTTTACTTTCAAATTCCATTTTAGGACGCTATATCGATGTATTCTGACTCGCTGATCACTAATTCAGTAGCCATTTCTTCGAGAAACTAGATATTTTTTTTGTCATTTTTTGCCAACACCATTTTTGGAACCCTCAAAATGTCGAAATTTCAAATGGCCATAACTCGGCTCCCGTTCCATCGATTCCGGGACTTAACCAGTGTTTTCAAAACGCCGCGAGCAGACTTAGAGTATGCATTTTGGATCATCCCGATATCTCAATAATTGTAGATATCAGAGCAGTTTTAACATAGGCAAATATAGCAAAGGTCATTTTTTGGAGCAAAAATTTTTTACTTTCAAATTCCATTTTAGGACGCTATATCGATGTATTCTGACTCGCTGATCACTAATTCAGTAGCCATTTCTTCGAGAAACTAGATATTTTTTGATCATTTTTTGCCAACACCATTTTTGGAACCCTCAAAATGTCGAAATTTCAAATGGCCATAACTCGACTCCCGTTCCATCGATTTCGGGACTTAACCAGTGTTTTCAAAACGCCGCGAGCAGACTTAGAGTATGCATTTTGGATCATCCCGATATCTCAATAATTGTAGATATGAGAGCAGTTTGAAAATAGGCAAATATAGCAAAGGTCATTTTTTGGAGCAAAAATTTTTTACTTTCAAATTCCATTTTAGGACGCTATATCGATGTATTCTGACTCGCTGATCACTAATTCAGTAGCCATTTCTTCGAGAAACTAGATATTTTTTGATCATTTTTTGCCAACACCATTTTTGGAACCCTCAAAATGTCGAAATTTCAAATGGCCATAACTCGACTCCCGTTCCATCGATTTCGGGACTTAACCAGTGTTTTCAAAACGCCGCGAGCAGACTTAGAGTATGCATTTTGGATCATCCCGATATCTCAATAATTGTAGATATCAGAGCAGTTTTAACATAGGCAAATATAGCAAAGGTCATTTTTTGGAGCAAACATTTTTTACTTTCAAATTCCATTTTAGGACGCTATATCGATGTATTCTGACTCGCTGATCACTAATTCAGTAGCCATTTCTTCGAGAAACTAGATATTTTTTGATCATTTTTTGCCAACACCATTTTTGGAACCCTCAAAATGTCGAAATTTCAAATGGCCATAACTCGACTCCCGTTCCATCGATTTCGGGACTTAACCAGTGTTTTCAAAACGCCGCGAGCAGACTTAGAGTATGCATTTTGGATCATCCCGATATCTCAATAATTGTAGATATCAGAGCAGTTTTAACATAGGCAAATATAGCAAAGGTCATTTTTTGGAGCAAACATTTTTTACTTTCAAATTCCATTTTAGGACGCTATATCGATGTATTCTGACTCGCTGATCACTAATTCAGTAGCCATTTCTTCGAGAAACTAGATATTTTTTTTGTCATTTTTTGCCAACACCATTTTTGGAACCCTCAAAATGTCGAAATTTCAAATGGCCATAACTCGGCTCCCGTTCCATCGATTCCGGGACTTAACCAGTGTTTTCAAAACGCCGCGAGCAGACTTAGAGTATGCATTTTGGATCATCCCGATATCTCAATAATTGTAGATATCAGAGCAGTTTTAACATAGGCAAATATAGCAAAGGTCATTATTTGGAGCAAAAATTTTTTACTTTCAAATTCCATTTTAGGACGCTATATCGATGTATTCTGACTCGCTGATCACTAATTCAGTAGCCATTTCTTCGAGAAACTAGATATTTTTTTTGTCATTTTTTGCCAACACCATTTTTGGAACCCTCAAAATGTCGAAATTTCAAATGGCCATAACTCGGCTCCCGTTCCATCGATTCCGGGACTTAACCAGTGTTTTCAAAACGCCGCGAGCAGACTTAGAGTATGCATTTTGGATCATCCCGATATCTCAATAATTGTAGATATCAGAGCAGTTTTAACATAGGCAAATATAGCAAAGGTCATTTTTTGGAGCAAAAATTTTTTACTTTCAAATTCCATTTTAGGACGCTATATCGATGTATTCTGACTCGCTGATCACTAATTCAGTAGCCATTTCTTCGAGAAACTAGATATTTTTTGATCATTTTTTGCCAACACCATTTTTGGAACCCTCAAAATGTCGAAATTTCAAATGGCCATAACTCGACTCCCGTTCCATCGATTTCGGGACTTAACCAGTGTTTTCAAAACGCCGCGAGCAGACTTAGAGTATGCATTTTGGATCATCCCGATATCTCAATAATTGTAGATATCAGAGCAGTTTTAACATAGAATATAACATAAAATTTTAACATAAAATATAGCAAAGGCCATTCTTTGGAGCAAACATTTTTTACTTTCAAATTCCATTTTAGGACGCTATATCGATGTATTCTGACTCGCTGATCACTAATTCAGTAGCCATTTCTTCGAGAAACTAGATATTTTTTTTGTCATTTTTTGCCAACACCATTTTTGGAACCCTCAAAATGTCGAAATTTCAAATGGCCATAACTCGGCTCCCGTTCCATCGATTCCGGGACTTAACCAGTGTTTTCAAAACGCCGCGAGCAGACTTAGAGTATGCATTTTGGATCATCCCGATATCTCAATAATTGTAGATATCAGAGCAGTTTTAACATAGGCAAATATAGCAAAGGTCATTTTTTGGAGCAAAAATTTTTTACTTTCAAATTCCATTTTAGGACGCTATATCGATGTATTCTGACTCGCTGATCACTAATTCAGTAGCCATTTCTTCGAGAAACTAGATATTTTTTGATCATTTTTTGCCAACACCATTTTTGGAACCCTCAAAATGTCGAAATTTCAAATGGCCATAACTCGACTCCCGTTCCATCGATTTCGGGACTTAACCAGTGTTTTCAAAACGCCGCGAGCAGACTTAGAGTATGCATTTTGGATCATCCCGATATCTCAATAATTGTAGATATGAGAGCAGTTTGAAAATAGGCAAATATAGCAAAGGTCATTTTTTGGAGCAAAAATTTTTTACTTTCAAATTCCATTTTAGGACGCTATATCGATGTATTCTGACTCGCTGATCACTAATTCAGTAGCCATTTCTTCGAGAAACTAGATATTTTTTGATCATTTTTTGCCAACACCATTTTTGGAACCCTCAAAATGTCGAAATTTCAAATGGCCATAACTCGACTCCCGTTCCATCGATTTCGGGACTTAACCAGTGTTTTCAAAACGCCGCGAGCAGACTTAGAGTATGCATTTTGGATCATCCCGATATCTCAATAATTGTAGATATCAGAGCAGTTTTAACATAGGCAAATATAGCAAAGGTCATTTTTTGGAGCAAACATTTTTTACTTTCAAATTCCATTTTAGGACGCTATATCGATGTATTCTGACTCGCTGATCACTAATTCAGTAGCCATTTCTTCGAGAAACTAGATATTTTTTTTGTCATTTTTTGCCAACACCATTTTTGGAACCCTCAAAATGTCGAAATTTCAAATGGCCATAACTCGGCTCCCGTTCCATCGATTCCGGGACTTAACCAGTGTTTTCAAAACGCCGCGAGCAGACTTAGAGTATGCATTTTGGATCATCCCGATATCTCAATAATTGTAGATATCAGAGCAGTTTTAACATAGGCAAATATAGCAAAGGTCATTTTTTGGAGCAAAAATTTTTTACTTTCAAATTCCATTTTAGGACGCTATATCGATGTATTCTGACTCGCTGATCACTAATTCAGTAGCCATTTCTTCGAGAAACTAGATATTTTTTGATCATTTTTTGCCAACACCATTTTTGGAACCCTCAAAATGTCGAAATTTCAAATGGCCATAACTCGACTCCCGTTCCATCGATTTCGGGACTTAACCAGTGTTTTCAAAACGCCGCGAGCAGACTTAGAGTATGCATTTTGGATCACCCCGATATCTCAATAATTGTAGATATCAGAGCAGTTTTAACATAGGCAAATATAGCAAAGGCCATTCTTTGGAGCAAACATTTTTTACTTTCAAATTCCATTTTAGGACGCTATATCGATGTATTCTGACTCGCTGATCACTAATTCAGTAGCCATTTCTTCGAGAAACTAGATATTTTTTTTGTCATTTTTTGCCAACACCATTTTTGGAACCCTCAAAATGTCGAAATTTCAAATGGCCATAACTCGGCTCCCGTTCCATCGATTCCGGGACTTAACCAGTGTTTTCAAAACGCCGCGAGCAGACTTAGAGTATGCATTTTGGATCATCCCGATATCTCAATAATTGTAGATATCAGAGCAGTTTTAACATAGGCAAATATAGCAAAGGTCATTTTTTGGAGCAAAAATTTTTTACTTTCAAATTCCATTTTAGGACGCTATATCGATGTATTCTGACTCGCTGATCACTAATTCAGTAGCCATTTCTTCGAGAAACTAGATATTTTTTGATCATTTTTTGCCAACACCATTTTTGGAACCCTCAAAATGTCGAAATTTCAAATGGCCATAACTCGACTCCCGTTCCATCGATTTCGGGACTTAACCAGTGTTTTCAAAACGCCGCGAGCAGACTTAGAGTATGCATTTTGGATCATCCCGATATCTCAATAATTGTAGATATGAGAGCAGTTTGAAAATAGGCAAATATAGCAAAGGTCATTTTTTGGAGCAAAAATTTTTTACTTTTAAATTCCATTTTAGGACGCTATATCGATGTATTCTGACTCGCTGATCACTAATTCAGTAGCCATTTCTTCGAGAAACTAGATATTTTTTGATCATTTTTTGCCAACACCATTTTTGGAACCCTCAAAATGTCGAAATTTCAAATGGCCATAACTCGACTCCCGTTCCATCGATTTCGGGACTTAACCAGTGTTTTCAAAACGCCGCGAGCAGACTTAGAGTATGCATTTTGGATCATCCCGATATCTCAATAATTGTAGATATGAGAGCAGTTTGAAAATAGGCAAATATAGCAAAGGTCATTTTTTGGAGCAAAAATTTTTTACTTTCAAATTCCATTTTAGGACGCTATATCGATGTATTCTGACTCGCTGATCACTAATTCAGTAGCCATTTCTTCGAGAAACTAGATATTTTTTGATCATTTTTTGCCAACACCATTTTTGGAACCCTCAAAATGTCGAAATTTCAAATGGCCATAACTCGACTCCCGTTCCATCGATTTCGGGACTTAACCAGTGTTTTCAAAACGCCGCGAGCAGACTTAGAGTATGCATTTTGGATCATCCCGATATCTCAATAATTGTAGATATCAGAGCAGTTTTAACATAGGCAAATATAGCAAAGGTCATTTTTTGGAGCAAACATTTTTTACTTTCAAATTCCATTTTAGGACGCTATATCGATGTATTCTGACTCGCTGATCACTAATTCAGTAGCCATTTCTTCGAGAAACTAGATATTTTTTGATCATTTTTTGCCAACACCATTTTTGGAACCCTCAAAATGTCGAAATTTCAAATGGCCATAACTCGACTCCCGTTCCATCGATTTCGGGACTTAACCAGTGTTTTCAAAACGCCGCGAGCAGACTTAGAGTATGCATTTTGGATCATCCCGATATCTCAATAATTGTAGATATCAGAGCAGTTTTAACATAGGCAAATATAGCAAAGGTCATTTTTTGGAGCAAACATTTTTTACTTTCAAATTCCATTTTAGGACGCTATATCGATGTATTCTGACTCGCTGATCACTAATTCAGTAGCCATTTCTTCGAGAAACTAGATATTTTTTTTGTCATTTTTTGCCAACACCATTTTTGGAACCCTCAAAATGTCGAAATTTCAAATGGCCATAACTCGGCTCCCGTTCCATCGATTCCGGGACTTAACCAGTGTTTTCAAAACGCCGCGAGCAGACTTAGAGTATGCATTTTGGATCATCCCGATATCTCAATAATTGTAGATATCAGAGCAGTTTTAACATAGGCAAATATAGCAAAGGTCATTTTTTGGAGCAAAAATTTTTTACTTTCAAATTCCATTTTAGGACGCTATATCGATGTATTCTGACTCGCTGATCACTAATTCAGTAGCCATTTCTTCGAGAAACTAGATATTTTTTGATCATTTTTTGCCAACACCATTTTTGGAACCCTCAAAATGTCGAAATTTCAAATGGCCATAACTCGACTCCCGTTCCATCGATTTCGGGACTTAACCAGTGTTTTCAAAACGCCGCGAGCAGACTTAGAGTATGCATTTTGGATCATCCCGATATCTCAATAATTGTAGATATGAGAGCAGTTTGAAAATAGGCAAATATAGCAAAGGTCATTTTTTGGAGCAAAAATTTTTTACTTTTAAATTCCATTTTAGGACGCTATATCGATGTATTCTGACTCGCTGATCACTAATTCAGTAGCCATTTCTTCGAGAAACTAGATATTTTTTGATCATTTTTTGCCAACACCATTTTTGGAACCCTCAAAATGTCGAAATTTCAAATGGCCATAACTCGACTCCCGTTCCATCGATTTCGGGACTTAACCAGTGTTTTCAAAACGCCGCGAGCAGACTTAGAGTATGCATTTTGGATCATCCCGATATCTCAATAATTGTAGATATGAGAGCAGTTTGAAAATAGGCAAATATAGCAAAGGTCATTTTTTGGAGCAAAAATTTTTTACTTTCAAATTCCATTTTAGGACGCTATATCGATGTATTCTGACTCGCTGATCACTAATTCAGTAGCCATTTCTTCGAGAAACTAGATATTTTTTGATCATTTTTTGCCAACACCATTTTTGGAACCCTCAAAATGTCGAAATTTCAAATGGCCATAACTCGACTCCCGTTCCATCGATTTCGGGACTTAACCAGTGTTTTCAAAACGCCGCGAGCAGACTTAGAGTATGCATTTTGGATCATCCCGATATCTCAATAATTGTAGATATCAGAGCAGTTTTAACATAGGCAAATATAGCAAAGGTCATTTTTTGGAGCAAACATTTTTTACTTTCAAATTCCATTTTAGGACGCTATATCGATGTATTCTGACTCGCTGATCACTAATTCAGTAGCCATTTCTTCGAGAAACTAGATATTTTTTGATCATTTTTTGCCAACACCATTTTTGGAACCCTCAAAATGTCGAAATTTCAAATGGCCATAACTCGACTCCCGTTCCATCGATTTCGGGACTTAACCAGTGTTTTCAAAACGCCGCGAGCAGACTTAGAGTATGCATTTTGGATCATCCCGATATCTCAATAATTGTAGATATGAGAGCAGTTTGAAAATAGGCAAATATAGCAAAGGTCATTTTTTGGAGCAAAAATTTTTTACTTTCAAATTCCATTTTAGGACGCTATATCGATGTATTCTGACTCGCTGATCACTAATTCAGTAGCCATTTCTTCGAGAAACTAGATATTTTTTGATCATTTTTTGCCAACACCATTTTTGGAACCCTCAAAATGTCGAAATTTCAAATGGCCATAACTCGACTCCCGTTCCATCGATTTCGGGACTTAACCAGTGTTTTCAAAACGCCGCGAGCAGACTTAGAGTATGCATTTTGGATCATCCCGATATCTCAATAATTGTAGATATCAGAGCAGTTTTAACATAGGCAAATATAGCAAAGGTCATTTTTTGGAGCAAACATTTTTTACTTTCAAATTCCATTTTAGGACGCTATATCGATGTATTCTGACTCGCTGATCACTAATTCAGTAGCCATTTCTTCGAGAAACTAGATATTTTTTGATCATTTTTTGCCAACACCATTTTTGGAACCCTCAAAATGTCGAAATTTCAAATGGCCATAACTCGACTCCCGTTCCATCGATTTCGGGACTTAACCAGTGTTTTCAAAACGCCGCGAGCAGACTTAGAGTATGCATTTTGGATCATCCCGATATCTCAATAATTGTAGATATCAGAGCAGTTTTAACATAGGCAAATATAGCAAAGGTCATTTTTTGGAGCAAACATTTTTTACTTTCAAATTCCATTTTAGGACGCTATATCGATGTATTCTGACTCGCTGATCACTAATTCAGTAGCCATTTCTTCGAGAAACTAGATATTTTTTGATCATTTTTTGCCAACACCATTTTTGGAACCCTCAAAATGTCGAAATTTCAAATGGCCATAACTCGACTCCCGTTCCATCGATTTCGGGACTTAACCAGTGTTTTCAAAACGCCGCGAGCAGACTTAGAGTATGCATTTTGGATCATCCCGATATCTCAATAATTGTAGATATCAGAGCAGTTTTAACATAGGCAAATATAGCAAAGGTCATTTTTTGGAGCAAACATTTTTTACTTTCAAATTCCATTTTAGGACGCTATATCGATGTATTCTGACTCGCTGATCACTAATTCAGTAGCCATTTCTTCGAGAAACTAGATATTTTTTTTGTCATTTTTTGCCAACACCATTTTTGGAACCCTCAAAATGTCGAAATTTCAAATGGCCATAACTCGGCTCCCGTTCCATCGATTCCGGGACTTAACCAGTGTTTTCAAAACGCCGCGAGCAGACTTAGAGTATGCATTTTGGATCATCCCGATATCTCAATAATTGTAGATATCAGAGCAGTTTTAACATAGGCAAATATAGCAAAGGTCATTTTTTGGAGCAAAAATTTTTTACTTTCAAATTCCATTTTAGGACGCTATATCGATGTATTCTGACTCGCTGATCACTAATTCAGTAGCCATTTCTTCGAGAAACTAGATATTTTTTGATCATTTTTTGCCAACACCATTTTTGGAACCCTCAAAATGTCGAAATTTCAAATGGCCATAACTCGACTCCCGTTCCATCGATTTCGGGACTTAACCAGTGTTTTCAAAACGCCGCGAGCAGACTTAGAGTATGCATTTTGGATCATCCCGATATCTCAATAATTGTAGATATGAGAGCAGTTTGAAAATAGGCAAATATAGCAAAGGTCATTTTTTGGAGCAAAAATTTTTTACTTTTAAATTCCATTTTAGGACGCTATATCGATGTATTCTGACTCGCTGATCACTAATTCAGTAGCCATTTCTTCGAGAAACTAGATATTTTTTGATCATTTTTTGTCAACACCATTTTTGGAACCCTCAAAATGTCGAAATTTCAAATGGCCATAACTCGACTCCCGTTCCATCGATTTCGGGACTTAACCAGTGTTTTCAAAACGCCGCGAGCAGACTTAGAGTATGCATTTTGGATCATCCCGATATCTCAATAATTGTAGATATGAGAGCAGTTTGAAAATAGGCAAATATAGCAAAGGTCATTTTTTGGAGCAAAAATTTTTTACTTTCAAATTCCATTTTAGGACGCTATATCGATGTATTCTGACTCGCTGATCACTAATTCAGTAGCCATTTCTTCGAGAAACTAGATATTTTTTGATCATTTTTTGCCAACACCATTTTTGGAACCCTCAAAATGTCGAAATTTCAAATGGCCATAACTCGACTCCCGTTCCATCGATTTCGGGACTTAACCAGTGTTTTCAAAACGCCGCGAGCAGACTTAGAGTATGCATTTTGGATCATCCCGATATCTCAATAATTGTAGATATCAGAGC